>OX579642.1:21924177-22524177 GCA_951230915.1 Antitrichia curtipendula
ACTTTGATGCATTCATCTATTGGAATTAAGCAACCCTCGGACTTTGCTTTCTCTGTCATGTTTCCAGCCAAGACTGGATTATGGCACCTTGGAACTACAGTGTTCAGGCGTATATTGCTGTTGCTAGCAGGCCCATAACATCTGACCCAGCGACACTGACAAGGTGGGGTGGGGGGGCTGCTTGTTCCTAAGGAAAGCTAATCAAGCGCCCCTCGAGGTAGACACTACCAACGGAGCTTCCACCAAAGCTACAGCGTTTACAAGGTGATGTTTGCGGACCTATTATCCCTATTTCTGGACCTTTCAGATTTTTTTAGTCCTCGTTGATGCATCCGGGATTCATTTTGAGGTATCATTGCTTAGCACCAGAAATATGGTTTTTTCCAAACTGTTAGCTATGCTAATTAAGTACCGGGCTCATTATCTAGACTACCCTGTGAAAACTTTGAGGATGGATAATGCCCAAGAGTTTCGGTCACGGCACTTTGAAGATTATTGTGTAGCCTCTGGGATTACTTTGACCTATTCGGTTCCATATGAACACTCCCAAAATGGCTTAGCTGAAGCTCATTAAGAAAATTCAGCTAATTACACGGTCGCTTTTGCAACATGCAAATCTACCCCCCACGTTCTAGGGACATGTCGTTCTTCATGCTGCTACTCTCCTTAGATTCTGTCCTACTCTCCTTAATAATCATTCCCCTTTAGAGTTACTTTCGGGACAGGTTCCTAACGTTTCTCATTTTATAACTTTCGGATGTAGAGTATGGATTCCCGTAGCTGACTACAGAGAAAAACAATTGGTAGCCATTGGCAGGAAGGAATATACATAGGATTTGATTCCTCTAGTATCATTCGTTATACCTCCCCTTTCACTGGAACTCTACATAGAGCTCGGTTCCAAAATTATCATTTTGAAGAAACCCATTTTCCTTTGATCTCTAACCCCAAATCCAATTTTGTTTAGAATTACGGTCACTTGAAACATTTACTCTTAATCCAGACCCTAGAACTGCCCTAGTAGACTCTGAAGTACATAAACATCTTAACTTGAAATCCCTAGCTCAAAAGCTCCCGAATGATTTCATTAATACTTCAAGGATTACTCGTAATCCACTTCCTAAAGTCGGCTAGCCATCAATTAGTGTTCTTCCTGCGAAGAGGAAACCAACTCAGGCTCCGGGGGCTGACGAAGCATACATTGCTTTCGCAATTTTGAGGGGGGTCCTCCCAGGCAAAATCAGAGTTGTCTGGCCCTCACGGAACATCATGTCCCGTTTTCCTGCAATGGTGGTAATGCCACAAACTTGCCAAGAATCGGCTAGGCCGGAGAAGTCAAAATACTTTTGATCCTGCAAGATCATATGCGTGGTGGCACTATCCAATAGAGCTACATCAAGTTGATCTACGGACTGTATCGTAGTCACCATATAATTTTCTAAGTTTGTCTCATCAATCGAGGGGGCATCAAGGGTATGTGCCTCTCTCTGTCTAGCCTTGAGCTGTTGCAACTCCTTGTAAATCTTTGAAAGGTAATCAGAAGCTCTACAGTCCTTAGCAATGTGCCCAACCCTACCAAACTTGTGACATGTCCGGATATCATAAGACTTAACATCAGACTTTGAATCAATTGAGTTAGGTTTGTCAGAGATTTTGGACTTATCTCTAGGTTTTGAGGAAGACTGTTGCTTCTGATGTTGCTTCCACCGTTGCTGCGTCTTTATGTTCCCTAGCCTACGTATTAGTATCTCCATTGTGTGTACTTCCTTAGCAGGCTTGGATTCAACATTCTTCAAGAGAAGTTGTTGCTTTTCCGCAAGCAAAAGATAAGACATCAACTAAGAGTGAGTGTTAAACTTCATATTGCGGTACTGTTGTACTAAAAGAACAAAAATAGGAGAGAAGGTGGATAGAGTCTTATCAATGAGTTCCTTATCGAAAATTGTCTCTCCACATAAGCGCAGCTAGGCGGTGATCCGGTGCAGCTCTGCATTGAACGCCAAAAGGTTAGAAAAAGCCAAGACACCCAAATGAATCCAATCGTTGCGGGCTTGAGGAAGAAAATTTGTCTTCTCATGGTGAAATCTGGCTTCAAGTTGCTTCCACAATTCGGCTGGATGATCAACTTGAATGTACTGTTGTCGAAGGGAGAAGTCTAAGTGTCACCTCGGAACAAGAAGCACCTTCCACTTGAAAGATGATGGTTCCAAATCAAGCAAATCGCCCGTTGTTCTCGTCAAGGTACCATCCAATCCCTCCGCATACAGATAAGATTTGGCATCGATGCTCCACTCCAAGTAATTGCTCCCGCCAACTTCCAACGCCTCAAAAAGCAACGGTTGAACACGTGCTTTTTCTTCCCTGGGACGTTTTGCTATAGGCATTGCCATCGATAGAGAAAACTAGGGCGGGAAGGCTATAAAGACAAGGGAGAATGAAAACTAAAATAAACAAATGAGAGATCTGAGAGAGTCTCGTGCTGATAACGTAGTCTTTGGGCCCCTAGATACAAAACTTCCTACTAAACCTGTCGGTTTTAAGCTAATCTTCACTAAGAAGAAGAATGCTCCGGGACATGTTATTAGGTACAAAGTCCGATTAGTTGCCCAAGGTTTTTACCCAATGCCTTGGTCTTGATTATGACTTTACATATTCTCCTGTTATAAATTCCGCGACATTTAGATATTTGTTCGCGATGGCTGTTCAACAGGGATTAGAAATTCATTTGCTAGATATTGTTACAGCCTACCTCTATATCAAACCACCACCTGATTTTCTTGACAAGATCCTAACGGATGACAATCCGGGATTCTATTATGGTCTGAAAATTTAGAAAGCTCTTTACGACCTTAAACAAGCAGGTAGAATGTGGTATAAACACCTTCAAGACTTCCTACTCCACCACAAGTTCAAAAATGATCCATCCCTACTTTGCATCTTTACACTTAAGAATAATACAGGCTTTGTAGTGATTGTTGTCTATGTAGATGACCTCAATCTAATAGGCACCCCATCTACCTGTAATCATGCTATGAGTCTTCTAACCACTCAGTTTGAGATGAAGTTGTTAGGACAGACTTCTTTCTGCCTTGGCCTTGAGGTGACTCACTTACCAGATGGAAGTATCTTTCTCCATCAAACCGCCTATACCCAAAGGCTTCTCAAAACATTTCAGATGGACCAAGCTAGCCCTCTTTCTGCTCCCATGATGGGATGAAGTCGAACTCTGTATGACCCCTACCATCCTTGCGAGGAAGAGGAGGAGTTTCCTGACAAAACCCGATACCTCGCAGCAGTAGGAGCTCTTCTTTACTTGCCCACATATACCAAGTCTGACATTTCTTTTGCTACAAGTGTGTTAGCTCGTCATAGCCCAAAATCGGCAGCTCGTCATTGGAACGATGTCAAACACTTGTTCCGATACCTCCGGGGGACAGAAGATTTGGGACTCTGTTATACCGAGGAAGGGACCTCAGATATCACAAGTTATGCTGATGCAGGATTCAAATCCGACGAGAGTACTTGGAAGTCACAAACTGGATATATATTTTTGAAGAATAACTCCCCCATTTTGTGGAAGTCAATGAAGCAGATGGTTACTGCCACTATAAGAAACCCGCGTTTTAGGTGCCGTTTTGAAATTTTTTTGATACGGATTTTAGGTGATGTCAAAAAAAAAAAATTGTATTTTTTTGTCAATAATCATGTCCAATATAACATTTGGATGTTATATTGGACATGATTATTGACAAAAAAATACAATTTGTTTTTTTTGACATCACCTAAAATCCGTCTGAAAAATTTCAAAACGGCACCTAAAACATGGGTTTTTTATAGTGTGCTACTTTCTTGAACCACTCTGAACTTAGTGCTTTCCATGAGGCAACCAGGAAGCAGTATGGTTGAGGAACATGAACAAGATCATCATGGAGCAGTGCGTAATTACTCAAGACTTCAAGCCAACTATCATCTTTGAGAACAACGTTGCATGTGTAGCTCAAGTGGCGTCCGGCTTCATCAAAATTGACCGCACCAAACATATTTCTCCACAGATATTTGGGTTCACCCAAGATCTCATTCAATCTGGACAAATAGAAGTCAAGAAGATAGAATTGGCGCACAACATTGCAGACATGTTGACCAAAGCTCTTCCAGCCTATACTCATAGGAGATTGGTACAAGAGGCTGACATGCGTTTGTTGCATGAGATAGTTCCTCAGTAGAAGTTACACTCTTTTCTGTTTGTGGGATTTTTCCTAACTTAGGTTTTTATCACAGATCAATTTTTAATGAGGTAACTATTGATTGAGGAAGAGTGTTGAAGTAGTGGCTAACTCAAAATTAGAATAGTAAGTGCTACTTCTAGGTGACAGTACTCCCGGTGAACTGTCATTAAATAGAGCGATCTACTAGTTACCTGAAGCTCTCCACCGTATCCACACCCAAGATTAGGTGTTGGACACCTAATTGGGATAATATATACTATCATCTTCCCCGTATCAGGGAATAGATATTCTCTTGCTCATTTGTGTTGTTTGATATACTTAGAGCTTGTGCCTTCATCTTAACAATCAAGTGTACAGCTCGTTACTAAAACAAGGCATGCAAAAGTCATTTCACTGAACTCATGGAGGCTCAAAAATTCACCAAATCTTGTGAAATAAATTGCATTTGGAAGCTCTAGCTCTCTATTTTTTAGGTGTCATACAGTTACACAATAAAAATATTTTAAATCAATAAACAATTTTACTTATTGTTGTAAGTCATCTAAAATCTAGTACTACCACTTCTTGCATCTATTATTTCCTTCTCCGAATAGGCATGCTAGCAATAAGAGTTTGCAAGATCTCTAAAGGTAACTCTTCCCATATTCAATGAAGAGATTCAACCAATTCTTCTTTATTTTGTGGCTTAGATGTATTCTGAACTTCATCTTTCACTATCTTCCATAAGTTCTCTATTGGGTTCAAGTCTAGAGAGTTGGGTGGCCAATTCAACTTCTTCATGGTATGAGCTCGTCTTCACAAATTCGGCAATAGACTATTGTAAACTAGAATGCCATCTTCCATGAGTGTCAAGTGTTCTGGATGATCGTGGAGAAAATAAAAGCCACTCAAAGTCCCTTCATAGACAATATCAACAAAATTGTTGGCACTCTTTCTTTGTAGAGGTATAATCACTAAAGGACATTTATTGAAGCTACTAAAGACACCCCAAACCATCACTGAAGTGCGGCCTAACTTGAAAATAGGTGCCAAATATTTAGATTCATATCTTTCACATGATTTTTGCCACACTCTAATTTGTCGGGAATTTTTTTCCAACCTCAAAACAAGACTCATCAGTCCAAATGACTTTCTTCCAATCTTCCCCAGTCCAATATCTATGTTGTCGAGCAAATGCTAACCTTTCTGTTTGTACTTCTCGGTAAGAAAAGTTTTTTTTTGATGCAGTACAATTTCTATAACGAAAGCCTTTCTTACAATACGAGAACAAACCTTCCTAATGTCTGCCATCTAATTTGTAATATCCATGAGTGGTAAGTGACGATCATCCTGAAGCATATGCTCCAAATGCCTCATGTTGCAATTCATGAGTTTTTAAGGTCTACCAGATGAATTTGGCGAAACTATAGTTCCTCAAAGCCTATAATTTTGTAGAATAGTGTAAATGGTTGAAGGCGGCATCTCCAACTCTTGTGCTATATGTGCACCTCTCATTCCAGCTTTGTACATTCCAACCACTAGTTCTTTCTCAACATCTATTAATGTTCTATTCTTCATCTCTCTAAACAAGTGACATCACTCAAGCTACCCACAACACACAACACACTCCCCTGAAAAAACACAATGCACTTCACTCCTTTTCTATGACACAAAAATTCACCTCTAATCAAATGGCAAGTTCTGTTTGCAACTCAATGTCTTCATAGCATAGTTTGGAGTGTGCAAATATTATATGATTAATGAAGTGAAGCACTCTTGTGCCGCATTGGGAATACTTAGTTCTCACTGCCTTAAACAAGCTATGGACATGCATCATGGAGGGCAAGATAAATCATGATTGTTCAAAGATTTCTTGGTGGAATTCTCCACGTGTAATTTGCTTCTAATGATATCATTTATGATTAATTATAGAAGTGATATTTGCATTGTGAATGGTCATGAGACGTGGTTTGCAATATCTAGTGAAGTTACTCAAGCTAGGGATGCAAACAAAAAAGTCATGAGGGAATTACATAACTATACTTTCCGGTACTGCACAATGTCCTACAATTCATTTACAAATTTTTCAGTCAGTGTTCACTAGAAAATTTAGCAACTTTAGAAAGCTCTAGCGTGCTAAAAAATGAACCGATTTTGAAACCGCAATTTGCATTGAAATTGCAATGAAGAGCACTTCAACTTTGTAACAAGTGAAAAAATGAATAATTAAAAATTATACAACAATTTGGATTCCTTTCATACACTATCTACCATTTCATAGATAGCAGTCAAAGATTTTTCGTACTTGGGTGAAAAAACAAGCAAGAAATCATACAAGCAATTCAAGTGGTATGAGAATAAGTATCTCTGAAGCAACTGTGAAGATTCATTTCTTATATGTACCATTGAATACAAGTAGTAATTTTCACAAATGTTGGCAACACTAGATAGTACATAGTATATAGAAGACATCAAACTCTTTGTATGATTTTCAATTAGATATGTGTATTTTGTAATGATGATAAAGTAGACTTTAGTGTGATTCCAATGCAATTTGAAATTTCATTCATTTTTTAGCGCACATGGGTCTCCCAAAGTTCTCCTAATCTCAGGAGGAGGATCCAAAACTGATTTGTAAATGAACTGTAGGGCACTGAACAAGTTATGCAATTCCTTCAAATGCAAGGAATCCAAATGAAACAACTTCGCGTTATTTGTCATTACCACGTACTACACTCCAATGTCCTCTATCGAGTACAGGAACAATGAAGACGTCCACCTTTGAGTCCAACTTGAATTTCTAGCTAGGAAGGTCTTGATGCTACGTATTCCAAAGCGTCAAACCCTAATTGTTTGACGCCAACGATCATTTGTTCGATCACTTCGATGGCCAATCAACAACTACCTTTTTTTTTCATCTCATCATCTGATCGATAGTAGTGGAGGGGGGACATTTTTTTGGTAAGAAGATCGATGCCTGTGGTTTTTTCATTGTGTTTTTCTCATAGGGGAGGGGGAGGGGAAATTGCACGAATATGAAGTAAATGCATCTTTTGGGTGCATAGTTCACCTCACTATGGTCTGGACTACTCAAAGTCTTTGTTGGAAATTCAAGTTTAACACCTCAGTCTTTGTTGAATCTGACGCCCACATTTGTAACACATGGTATTTCGGAAACTTGTGACTGACCTTAACAATTCCCCGAAAGCTCCCAGTGAGAGTGATCTGTGACCCATCATGGCAAACTTTCTCTCCTAGCTTGCTGGACCCCAGGCATCCGAGAATTCGTCCCGCACATGTAAAGGTTATGCAATGAATGAATGAATGTACAAACGAAATGCTTGTGTCCAGGCCATCACATCAAATTGTTTGGAAGGCGTGATCCGATCCTGGTGTTGACACTTCAATGTTAACAGTAGGTGTCTTCAATTCGATCATGACTCACTGTAGAAGTTCGATCCTGGTTCATGGCATCATCTGTTAACTTAATTTGGCGATCGTGAGTAACTATCGAATGTTATTTGAACAATCATAATTATGTGGCCGGACACCAGGGTAGCACGACTTAGTGCTTATATTCATGATGTCATGCATCGACAAATGCAGAGATTGCTCTCAGGCTTCGATCTGATCTAAGGATCAGTTACTCTGCTCTTCTATTCCGCGCGCATGTTTGTGCATTCATTCAATTCAAGCTTTGTAAACATTCCATCACGTGACCTAGCCTTTTGCCTTGTGCACTGGATTTGGACCAGCAGAGATGCACATGAGAGGAGCACGAGGTTTTCGGCAATAATTTTTCCTGATAAGCATCCCCATTCTGGAAAAAACCCATGTATGGCAGTACATACAGAAGACGGTTAATATAATATATGATGCGAAGCTTTTGACTGAAGCGTAGGGACACCGGAGGGCCCAAATTTGGAGCCTTGGTATGTGTGCTAATCTTGCTGCATACGTTTGGGAGTGAAAAGGAGGGATCCATTTAATGGCGGGCATCGTTGTTGGTGGGCGAGAGGAAGATGGATTCAAGTGGCTCCAAATACGTGTCTAAGCATTGGCTACTAAACTCTCACCCATGTGTAACTTCAAAGTAAAGCTTTACTTCTCATCCAAGTCTGCATCCTTTCTAGGCAGTTCTAATTTCAGTATGACAATGTGTAACAGTCCAAAATCAGAGAATTCATGACGGACGAGTCGCTGGGAAAGTTTTCTGAAGAAAAGTGAAAGGAGGAGCTTCGAGTGCGGGTGCATGTTAAATTAGTCCCATACGTTATGGCGATCATGGAGACAGAATGTGGATATAAGAAGGGCTCGTTGAGATTAAAGAGGCATACCTTTCTCGGCCTTTTGGCTAAGATCAAGTGTAGTATCTGCTCTTATCAGTTTAATATCTGATACGAGGCTCATCGAGCCTCATGATATTAATCTAATTTTTCTTGGGTGCGGGTCCATTGGGCAGCTTGCTGTCCGGCCCCGCGCGCGTCGCCTTGGTCTTGCACTATCTCCTTGACAGGTGCAGCCCTCCTCTCCTCTTCGGAGGAATCCAATTACAAATTCCAAACAGCATAAGCTCTAACCAACACCGCTAGGTACTGTAATAGCGGATACAGGGTGTTCTCCAATTTAGATGGGTTCTGCGGAACTACCAGTGTTACTGGGAACCTTGAGTTATATCTTCTTTTGTGTTGTGGATTGTGTTACTTTCTTGTCGTTACAGACCATTGTAAGGTATTACTATACCTGGTCTTAAGGAAGTATTTCCAAAGGTTTTGTTGGCGTTTACCAGTGCACCGGTAATGGGAGCTACCGGTAGCAACTAGAAAGTGCAGCGAATGCAATCTTTGTGTGATCTGCTCTGCAAAGCGGAGAATCCCTCCGTCGGTAGCTTGGCCCTTGGATATGTGTTGTTGTTGTCGTTGTTGAAATCTGTAATCCCGCATTGGGAAGATCCACCTTAATATGATACAAGAAATATGTATTTCTCATTCAGTCCTGGCTAGAAAGGTGTGGAAAAGTACTTGCTAAGTTTCTCGACTGACAAGATATTGTCCGATTTAGCCTCTCAGTGTCGACCACCTCCATCAGGGCAGTGGATCGATTGCACGCATGAATTAAGTGACTCCATCTTGTACTAACAGTCAAATACGGTAAGTTGAACGAATTAATTGCACTTCAAAATTCAGAAACTCTAATGGCTCTAAATGTTGGAGCGTGAAGTTGAAAAAAAAATGATGCCAAAAAACTGTCAACTCTTGCATGGGCACTTAATATATGTTAGTAGCTAGCCCCCATCTTCTTCAAACGTGAAAGTCTCTTTCTCCGTACCTTCGCCTTCAAGATTTGGAAGGCAACAGAGAATGTGATCACTTCATGACAAAGTACCCAATCGAATTATCCTGATGGGATTGACAGTTACACACAACTCAAATGCTTTGCACCAACTACATCTTAGAGGCACCTTCAGAAAAGCCAACTTCGAGCAATTTGCAATCACAAGCAATCGTATTTAAGCAAAGCTTGTCTGACACACTTCTTCTGAAGTCTCTGTCAAAAACTTCCAATTTCGAAGCTTTGCATCCGAGTTCTTGTTCAGGTAAATTTACACTCATCCAGTAGAAATGTGGTCACACTGTACCAGATCACACTGTACCTAAATGGATGATTTTCAAGGTGACGAGTTCATTCATTGAAACAGTGCAAAACATTAGATGTTTTTTGGGGGTCTGGAGGGCCGTTTCGGGCCTGTTCCCGGCGCTGTTTCCCCGCCAGTAAAAAAATGGTCGCTGTGAGATTTTTTCTTTTTAATTTAAAAAAAAAATTGAAATGAAAAAAAAAAAGATGAACCACTTTTTATTATTTATTTATTTATTAAGTATCTTTATATGACGTGGCATTCCCTTTGCCACGTCATGCAGTTGCTGCGGCGCAGTTCCAGACAGTTCTAGAGTTTGAAAACCCTGAGGAACTCCAGAAGGGCTGAAAAATATGTAATGGGACTAAAAGTGACAGATGGATGACTTCCAAGATAGCTCACAGTGGACTTGTTTGGAATTCCCTTTGACCGGTTTGAATATTTTGTAGTTTTTCCTTGTTAGCTTTTGCCAATTTCTATATTTCCCTATGTTCTAATGTCATCATGAGGGGATCTTCAAAGAATTCCTATAAATAAGAAATTCAAGTGGGTTTTCTTTATAGGGATTTTCATAAAGTTTCCCCAAATCCCCCGTTTCCAATTCAAATTGGTAGACTTTACAACACATTGACACCTTACATTTCAATATTGTTTCCATCTAATATTTGGTAGATTTTACAAGATTGTCCCATATCAATTGTCGAGGGTACCGTGAGGTTGGACACATAAGATTTGTAAGTAATCATGACAATTAATTCTTCTCATAGAAATCCAACATTTTTGGAGACTATATGTTTAGAATTCTAAGATTTTATAATGTATGAAATTGTAAAATGTTTAAACAAATGAAATGTAAAAATTATTAACATCTTCAACTCTTGAAACCTAGAAAAGGGTCTAGATCAAAAAATTTGAAATGTACTGTACAAATCAATGAGAGTGAAAATTCAAAATCTACATATTAATTTGATATGAGCCTCCAAAATCTATATTAAATTCAGATTTTAGAGGCATAATCTACATTCTAGAATCTAGAATTTTATAAATTGAGTTGATTTGGAGTCAGTCAGTCAATGGAGATAGCATCAAATTACACTGAAAAATGCACAAATTCCCCCCTCAATAGAATTCCCTTTTTCACATTTTCCTATAACAACTACATTCCCTATGTATAGAAAAAAAAAGGGAAAAAAGGAAATTCTTGCAGGGGGGGTTCATTACACTGTCTACATGGAACTTTGAAAATGTTCCTTATGACTATAGAAATAAAGAATGCACTTACTGGTTCAAACATATCTATTATTTTGGACAAAATACCTAGAATAAACATGCCATGTACTATACACATCAAAAAACCAAACAACAACCACTGCCATTTACTAAATAGTAACCGCACAATTCAACTACCAATTCAATTAGAATGGGAACAAAATTTTGTATCACCACCCAATGACCGCACATTGTGTGGCGAAGGATTGCCAATAATTTTAAACCAAATTAAGCTTCACTTTTTTTAAATTGCACTAAAATTTTGCATTCTATTTTTTGAAGGTAAATTTTAACAAGGCATTTAATAATCACACAAAGTTTCAAAATTTGCAAGTCTCTATATTTATATAGAGAAGAAGTTGAATTTTGTCTGTGCGTTGATTGGCAAGTTTAGTCTAGGTGCTAGGTCTTGTCCTTGCAAAGTTAAACCCTAAATAGTCTAGGGGCCTTATTATGTTCTCCCTTAGGACACAAAAATGTATATTGCAACTTATCAAACAAAGTACATGTCTAAATTTTGAACTACATAAATGCACAATTATATTGGGAGGGAGGGTAGCCACTATTGGGACATTACTTTTAACACTAGAAAGATACCATGCTCGTCATGCTTAAGAATGTTATGGATACTTGGAGCTTGTTGGAGGCTATTTTGTCAATTGGTCCCTCAAGGATGAAGCCTATGACCATGTATTCAAACTTGGAAGTTCTTGACTTTGTATCCTCTATTTCTTTTCTATTTATGAGTGAAATGTATTTCTTGTATTTTTCCAAGATTAAATCACATGTTTTATGTTTATTATTAAAATTTCAATTTTTTGGGTGAAAATTTCAAATTACTATAACTTTTTAAAGAAAAATTGAATTAAAATTCATATAAAAAAACAAATCATATTCAAAAAATCTAAATTTTTTTAGAATAAAAGTAAAGTATAATGTAGATCATTGTGGTATAAAAAAAAATTTATGTGTCATTCCATGTATTGATAGAAACATGGTTATAGATCCTTAAGTTTAAACTTCACTAATATGCATATTTGAAGGAATTTTTCAAAATTTCAAGTGGAGTAGAAACTAAACTTTAGAAACTTCACTTTTAAAGTTTTTCTCAAAAATAAAGAAAATTGTTTTGAATGTCAAAAGCAAGTTTTAATAGAAAAAACTCAAATTATTGAAAAACATTGGATAGTGTACCATTTTTTTGATAAATTATCCCATATAAAATTTAAAATAAAAACTAAAATATCTTGAACTTAACTTTATGATATGGATATAGCATCAATAAAGTTACATCCCAAAATTTAGATGAAAATCTACCAATCTTCAATATGCACAAATTTTTTTTGACCATTCAAAGAATACAATACATCTTCATTGCTCTTCCAGGGTTAAAATCATAACCATCAATTATTCAAATCAAAAAAAGAAAAAGAAAAAACGTAAACGGCTAGTGTATCACAAAATTCCTCTGTCACGAATTGTTAATAATAATTGTATGATTATCGTTAGGCATTGTTTTCATGTTACATTCATTCATTTGAAAATATTGTTACAACACAATATTGACATTCATTAATACTATGCAGTTTAGGCATATCATTGATATTTGAATTTGAAGTGCTAAAGTTGCACAATAACTATGCATGATTAAAAATGTACAACTTCAATGCTTTTGTGATGAGAGACTAATTTCGTGTAGCATTAGTGCTTATTTAAGACATATGAAATTAGTGCAATAATCACACAACATCATGTCCATGCATAGTTATTTCATTAACATTGCATTTTTTTATCTTTCACAATTTCAATACTAAGTTAATTGAAAAGTAACATTTGTGTTCAAAGCAACAATTTATAACTTATTTTAGGCATAATAAAATAGTTGTTTTTGAAAAAATTTGAACTAAAAAAAGTTGCCAAATCAAGCTAAATTTCACTTCCAAATTTTTTTTTGTGATTTTGAGCCTCTAATCAAAAGTTATGAACAAAAATAAAATAAAAGTGGCAAAGAACATTTTTTTTTGACATTTTTAAACATGATAATTGCTAACAAATTGTCGGTCCTAAACTTTGAGATGTGAAAAAAGTCCCATTCATTTCTAGGATGATTATGCATTGTAATAAGGGGTTCTTGCTCAATTATGCAATTTTGCTAGCATAATCGGGTATTAACCCCTAAAGGTTTTTGACTATGTTTTCACCAAAACCACTCCAAAACTGCCATTTCTAATACTAGTGCCAAATTTTAGAAAAAAAACATTTTTGGACACTTGTAACTGTAGGATCTTGTAGTCAACTTGTTTAAGAAGATGTGGAAAAAATTTCAGAATTTTCCGCATAGTGGATTGCAAGATAATAGTGTTTGAATTGACAAAAATTCCTTTTTGTCCCTGCAAAAAAACGGGCAGCTGCCCTTCACAAGGTCACATTTGTATAAAAAAATGTCCAAAATGATGGTTACTCTTTGGATTTATTCTTCAAGGCAAGTTGGCTACATGCTTGAAAAATTTCAGATCATTTGGAATTGTACAACATATAGGAAAAAATAGTAAGTAGGAAGAGGTAGAGAATGATTCAAAACACAAAATTGTCAAGAATTTATTTATGAAATTGAAAAATGCCAATCCCAACTATTGTAATGTTGTAATAAACAATCTACACCCAATGTTTTTATTTTTTTTCAAAAATATTGAAAATCGAGTTAAATAAAGGACTTCAAAGTTTATTTTAGAGTAGAGATTCCATAACTACCCTCAAACTAAGAATCCTCATAACTTTTGACGCATTGATCGGAATGGAATTATTCAAAGCCTCCCACGTACATATAAATCTAAAGAACCAATTTCGAATTTTAGTTTTTTTTAAAAGTGATTTTTAAAGAAGTTTTTTTTGCTGCCCCGGCTGCCCGCCGAACAATGAAAATGACATATCATGCAATAACTTTTTAACCATGTAGTCAAAAGTTACGAAAATTGTTGAACCTTAAAGCTACTCCTTAGGCACATCTTATGTGAAAATTTCAAAGAAAAAAAACAACAACTACGTTCATAGTGAGCTGTCCAAAATCGCTATGTTGTCAAAAAACGGTGTTTGGTCCTTTAGAGGTTAATGTACACATTTTTTTATCCAATCAAGTTTTGTTCATCATGTTCTGTACATTCTAATAAAATATTTGTCCCTACAATTTACGCTGGACAATGCCACTTGTTGTCAAAAAAATTGCAAAAAAAAGGCCTCCTCTTCAACACTTTTTTCACAAAATCCCCTCCTCCTTGGGCATTGTCCTAAGGTAGAACAACCCATCATGGTCAAATGACCCATGACGAACACCTAAGAAATGGTCCCATGATGCTTTTTCTCCATTTATGAGATTTGAGGCCACAATCAATGTCTTATCTAACACTAATGGAATAATTAATAATCTCATTAGGAACACCTAGCTATTTCAAAGTAAATCACTGTAGGAAGTGACTTTTTCAGACCTTTCACGTTAGAAATATTGTGACTGCTTTTGAAGAGTAAGGTGAGCATCAGGGCTTTTTTTTTGGGCAAAATTTCACCAGATTATCGGAAATCTGACCTATCTGGCTTCATCCTTCCAAAAACTGGCCTCTCTAGTGAAGCCAGCAAAGGGGACACAAGTAAAAAAGAAGTGCCCTGGTGAGCATTATGGATATAGTTGCATGTTGGTTGTGGGGTAGTCTACATACTCCTTTAGGCAGAACATTCCAAAAAATCATAGCGAATTCAAACTTTGTTGAAAAAATATAGTTTCAGTTGCTTTTGCTATTTCTCACAATTGTCTGTATTTGGGGAATTTTTTAAAAATAGTTCAGCACGAGGGCAAACCAGCAATTCTGACCAGGATGGACTGTTTTTACTTTATACAAAAAACACTCATCACCGTCCGGTAAAAGCTCACCTGTAAAAGCAAAGTGCCCTCCTGTTGGGAACGAAAGTCCCGGCGTCTACCTGAAGACCCACCAGCTTCGGATCTTCACAATCCTCCCACGTTCATAATGCAGTAGCCATCTCTGCGACTCGCAATACTCACTCACAAATCTTTCTCACTTTCCTTCAGGTAAGTTACATACACTCATCACTCCTCCCTTTCGTCTCGCTCATTTTTGGATGTATACTTTGTGCGGTAGGGTTTAGTCTTCGGTGCTTCGCATTTGGTTGAGTATTCAAGCTTTTTAGAAGAAAAAACTCGTGTGATACAAAGATTTTTGAGAGGTTTTGGGAGTTGGGATACATTAGATCTGAGGATTGCGTGGTGGGTTTGTGGGGATTGGGAAGAAACCAGATCTAGGAGGTGAATCTCGTCACCATGAAGGTCATCGACAAGATCAACAAGGGCTTGGAAGGCGGCAATGTCGTCTTCTCCTTCGAGTTTTTCCCGCCTAAGACGGAGGAGGGCGTGGAGAATCTGTACGACAGGATGGATCGCATGGTGATGCACCAGCCGGCATTTTGTGATATTACTTGGGGAGCTGGGGGGTCCACTTCCGCCGTCACCCTCGAGATCGCCAACAAGATGCAAAACATGGTAAGACCAGAAGAGAATGTGCACTTGCATTTGCGTTTTAAGAACCTTCTTGCAATGCTGGTGTTACCAAACCCGATCGAATATTCGGGATTCGAGTTTTGGGGATACGTTTTGTTAAGTGGTTTTGCGTTTTACGTTTTGCTCTGTTCTGTTTTCAGTATCTTGTGTTCTTGAGTTTTAGCCTCTTAGATGTAATTGGAAAATATGAGATCGATAGCAAGAACATCCTGGAATGCCGTGATGGAGAGAGTATATGAGAGGTCCATGTTCGAGTTCTTTTTGTTAACTAATTTTGCGTTTTTCTCTGTTCTGTTTTCAAGATCTTGTGATCTTGAGTTGTAGTCTCTCAGATGGAATTGGAAAATGTGAGATCCATAGCAAGAATGTTCTCGTAACTGTGATGGAGAGAGTGTACGAGTGGTGTGCATTTGAGGGTTAGGTGTCTTTAGAGGAGCGCTTGTGATTTGTTCTTGCGCTTGGGAGGTTGAGAATTGGAATTTTTGTGCAGATCTGTGTTGAGACGATGATGCATCTTACCTGCACCAACATGCCGGTGGAGAAGCTGGATGGGGCTTTGGACGATGTGAAGTCTAATGGCATTCAGAACATCCTTGCGCTTCGTGGTGATCCTCCTCATGGACAGGACAAGTTCGTGACAATTGAGGGAGGGTTTTCGTGTGCGTTGGATCTGGTAAGCATTGAAACTAACTTATTTTGCTTTCACGTGTATGTTCGTGTAAGGTTTGTGCACCTGAAAGCGTCCATATGAATATTTGAGCACGGATCTTTTCATTAGAATGCGTTGGTAGCAATTGAAAGATGGTTCGAATGCATCTTTTGATGTATTCCTTAGACTCCATATGAGTAATCTGTGAATTTCCAGAGTGAAGTGCACCTAAATTTTACCTTAGGTTCTCCAGTTCAGACCATGTATATTTCAGGCACTTCGTAGGCAAGAATGTATACGGCAGTCTTGTGAGAAGGGTAGCAATTCGGTGTTTGATGATTGGATAGGGATGATCTGATTCAATTTTTGTTTGCTGTTTCCCGTGTAAATATCGAATTGCTGTTGCTCGGAAGAACAGATGAATTTAATTACTGCAAACTTTTATCTGTCTTGAGCTTAAGTGGTTATAAATGACACGGTGCAGGTGAGACACATCAAAGCTAAATATGGTGATTACTTTGGAATCACTGTCGCTGGATACCCGGGTATGTTGCAAGTTTCTACCCTTTCCATACTTTAATTTTTTTTGAGTTGGTGGAGTTTATAAATTCAGTAACCTCGGTTCAGATTTCAATGCAGAGGGTCTCATATCTTTCTGGTTCATACTATTGGGGGCAACTTAATTGTGTCGTGTTACCATTGGTGCAACCAGTAACACATTTTTCGTGGCATAATTGAAGTATGCTGGTATTGACTGCAGAGGCTCACCCTGAGGTGATTGGAGAATCCGGAATTGCAACCGAAGAGGTTTACCAGAAGGATCTGGCGTACCTGAAGGAGAAGGTGTGTCCCTGTTTAAAAGTAGTTTGTCAGGATACATTATTTGATTCCAGATTTTCTTCGTGGGCTTTGGGGTCAGGATATGAGAGTTCATATCTTTTGAGTACTGTTTTGACACTGGAATTATGTTAGGGTATTTTGGAGTTTCCTCAGTTCAGTAGATCGATAATTCTTGATTTTGAATCTTGTTGGATTCAATAAGTCATTTTCGCTCTTTCTCCAGTGTGATGCAGGCGCAGAAGTCATTGTCACACAACTTTTCTATGACACTGATGGCTACCTGAAGTTCGTGAATGACTGCCGTCAAATTGGAATCAAGGTGCCTGTTGTTCCTGGTATTATGCCCATTCAGAACTACAAGGGCTTTCTCCGAATGACTAGCTTGTGCAAGACCAAGGTACGTCGTTCATTTCATGCCACCAACTACAATGTCCATCACCGCAATATCAGACGGGAAACCAACGTTAATGTAATGGTTTTGTATTCATCTTTGAAAAGGATGTATTAGTGGTGGCGGACCGAGATACTGAAACTTGTCTCGACTCACAACAGTAATAGTAACCTTTTGGTCCAAGTCTCTGATTTTGGTATAACTTATCAGGTACCTGCTGAAATTATGGCTGCGCTAGAGCCTATCAAGGATAATGACGAGGCAGTGAGGGCATACGGTATCCACTTGGGAACAGAAATGTGCAAAAAGATTTTGGCGCATGACATCAAAACGTTGCACTTGTACTCTTTGAATCTGGAGAAGTCCGTTCTCGCCATTTTGCAGGTATTTATGACTGAGAATCTCTAGTAAAGTCTTCTTTATAAACTATTGTTAATGTATTCATGGTTGATTGAGACTGAGTTCTTGCTCTTGTCGTCACTTCTCCCAGAATCTGGGTTTAATCGACTTCACCAAGGTCACCCGTTCTTTGCCATGGAGGCCTCCTACCAACAGCAGGCGAACGAAGGAGGATGTGCGTCCCATCTTTTGGTGCGCTTTTCAATTCATACCCGACATCTTTTCGTTCTCTGCTAGTCTTTCTTTGTTTTCCATACACATATTTTCTTTCAACATTCTCGAATAGCCTGGCTACCTTCAATATAATCCGACTTCAATATTCTCTAGCTTCGGTTGTGTGTGAGGTAGGCCTTAAGCTACCTATGGTGTATCTGCTTTATGTATTTAGGGAGCAGTTTGAACCTCTTATTAGACCAGCACTTTGAGTATGCACGTATACAGGTCAGATATCTGAAGACTTCTTTTCATTTCAGGGCAAACCGGCCTAGGAGCTACATTTCGCGAACCACTAGCTGGGACGAGTTTCCTCGTGGCAGATGGGGAGATACCGGAAACCCTGCTTATGGCAGCCTCAGTGATCATCAGGTCAGTTCCTAACGGTTGTCTTTAGCCCGGAAGGCAATACTTATTTGCAGCTGAATACCAGGATTCGTGGAGACTTTCTTTTGTCTGATATTTTTTATTGTGACCAACGCTTGCAATGGTTCAGCGATTCTGGTGAATTGAAATTGGATCCTACCTGGATTATACTTTTCACGATATGATCAGCCAGATTGGTCGTTTTTTAATCTTTGTTCCGTTAGGGTCAAATTTTGTCCGATATGTAAGCATTTCTTCTGGACATATTGACGTATTACTCATTGAGTGACTGCGCTATTTTGTTCGTTTTGCAGTTCTTGAGGAAGAAGACACGCGGCAAGAAACTGCAGAAGGAGTGGGCAGTGCAACTGAAGTCAGCTGAAGATGTGAATGGGGTAAGAAACAATACATCTCTGAGCATCCTTTCGTTTTGTTGACCTATGTAGTGGGAGATTGGATACGCTGCTGTGGGATCACTCGAACTGGTACTTCGTTGGTGGATGCTATTACTAATGCTATTTTCACATTTTTCACTGCAGATTTTTGCTAAGTACTGCCAAGGAGGTTTGAGCACGCATCCATGGTCGGAGTTGGAAGGTCTGCAGCCTGAGACTGTGCAGATCAATGAGAAATTGGTTGCACTGAACAGCAAAGGGTTCCTGACGATCAACAGCCAGCCTGCTGTCAATGGCGAGAAGTCAGACTCCTCTAGTGTTGGTATGGGTCACATCCTATTCTATTGTATTAGCGTAATGCTTAGCTCGCAAATATAATCAGGTGTGGATATTGTGGTGGTGGATGTCTTT
Organism: Antitrichia curtipendula; assembly: GCA_951230915.1. NCBI lineage: Eukaryota > Viridiplantae > Streptophyta > Bryopsida > Hypnales > Leucodontaceae > Antitrichia > Antitrichia curtipendula. Next base: position 21,943,518 of record OX579642.1, read on the forward strand.
GATTTCTGGTCTGTGATGTCTTTGTTATGTTTATTGCTAACATGGGATTTGTACTTGAAATGTGTAGGATGGGGAGGACCAGGTGGCTTTGTCTATCAGAAGGCGTATGTTGAGTTTTTCTGTTCACCTGAGAAGCTCCAAGCTGTGATTGAGAAAGCACAGACCAATTCGTCCTTGACTTACATTGCAGTGAATGCCAAGGGTGAGACACAGTCCAATGTTGGACCCGCTAGTGTAAACGCTGTTACATGGGGTGTTTTCCCTGCCAAGGAGGTCATCCAGCCCACAGTCGTGGACCCAGTGAGCTTCATGGTCTGGAAGGATGAGGCTTTTCAGGCTTGGGATCAGGAATGGGCTTCCCTTTATCCTGAAGATGATGCCTCCCGCAAGATTCTTTCTGAGGTATGTTCAGCTTTAGAAGTTTATGAACCAAATTGTGCATTGATTAGTTTGTGGACTTGTAACTGGAGGTGGTCATACTTCAATTGCTCTAAACAATACTGTATTCTTTAGATTGGGGTTGTAGATATTTATTTGCCCTGAGTGAGTTTACCGGGATACTTAATTCATTTGCATCTTCGAGCACATGATGATCCTTTTACCGGGGTGGGATTGTGTGCAGGTCAAGAGCTCGTACTTCCTGGTCAGCATGGTGGACAATGACTATATTAGTGGTGATCTTTTCTCAGTTTTTGCCTGATTGTAACTTCGTTACAGATATACTTGCATATTTGGGAACCGTGCAGTTTGACGGTGTAGGGCAACTAAATCTATTCATTTGCTTGACTGGGACATGATGCCTGTGTCAGGTGCTATTAACTAATTTGTGTAGTTGGCGTTGACAGAGAAGCTAACCAAAGTTTAGTGTAATTTAGATATATGCTACTTGATTTTTTTGCCTGCCTCTGCATTGTTCATATCTTTTACTTTAATTGATATGATAGTCATTCTTATTTAGTGGACAAGCAACAGAATATTTGATTATACGAGGAAATCCTCATGAGGAAAATTAGTGGTAATGGATATGGTTCAGGTGACTGGTGACTGACTGGTGGTGGTGAGGAATTTTGGAATTTCTTCTCGAGAGTAGAGATGAGCTCAATTTTATTTTCAGCTTGCATTGTCGCTTCATTTGAAACCTAAGAACGAATCTTGTATCACAACATTCTTTACGCACTTCGAACACTGCAGACTCTTGAAGCAATAAAGAGCCAGACCAGCCTTAACCCCTGAGCGCCCCACAGCCCCAAATATCGCCTCTCCTAATTTGAAAAAAATCAACTGTGGCCCAAGATTTGCTTGTACTGCCGGGAAGTGAGGTACATTCTTGAGAGGGGATGATGGAGTGATAGAAGAGAGTGGCTGATGCGTGTCCAGGGGTCGTATATGCAAGTAGGAACCATAATTTCAGGGAGTGGAACAGTGTTTTTGAGCTTTCTAGAGAAATGTGTTTGGACTAGCCACCGGGAGCACCGGCTGGGGCCGGTTGTTGGTCGTTGGGGAATTTGCCGCGTTGGCTTCATGACTGGGGCGAGAATGCCAGTTCGTTCTTTCAAGTAGCTCTGTCAGCGTGCAATGAGTGAGTGGAACCGCGAGGGTTTTAGGACATGAGCGTTGGGGTTTGAGTTACGTGTAACGGATTTCGATGAAGCACGGTGCTGTAGTTGCAATGCACTCCAAGTAAACGCGGGTAAACCCATGTGGCAATGGGGAGTGTTTGTACCACCGGCAACGCGTCCAACGTGTGCATGCAACCCGTATGCTATTCCCAGTCACTCTGACCCCGCAAGTGCTTGTCTCCGAACTTTGTGTCCACAAACCGCAACGATGAAGGAGCTAGAAAATATGGCAATTTGGTAGGTCCTTTTTGTGCCCCTGCCCCCACCACCTGGCACAATTTTAGCACAATTGCCCACCTGTTCGGTTTTTTGTGAATTTACAAAGTGCCAGACCCACTTGCCTGCGACTGCTTTTCTCAAAGTCAACATGTGTTTGACCATTATAAGATCCTAAAGCACACGGTGAAAACTTTCGAAAATTTCACAAATGCTCCCATTAGTAACTACCTCCCACTTTGTACGGTCAACTTGCTTGGATCTTCTGCTAGCAATTTCAGGGGCTGACTAAGTAGCAACAGGTTCTTTTTGGCCTCGTTTTGTGATTCACCACCTCGGCGCTCAGGGGTTAACCTGTAAGAAGGCTCGACACACTGTACTTTTTTGTACTGAACAGTACTGCACAGTACAATGCGCAGACTGAGCCAACAAGGTTAAGTGGTTAACCTTGAACCTGTGACCACTGATTCAGACTTCAAAACTATTAACTCTGGAAGCTTCCATTTTACAGCTTCTATGGTACAAAGTATTTTTGTTTAGTTTTCAGAGATGAAATCACATGTTTTCCACAAATCCCAAATTTTTCAGATTTTTTGTGTTAAATTGAAATTACTGTGAATTTTTGTTGGAAAAGTGAAGAAAATTGATATCAAACACGAACTTTGCTAAAAAAAAAAAGTCTGCAAATTTCACCATAACTGCATATTTTAGTAAATAACATTATAATGTTGACAAAAATCCTGTGTTATTTATATGTGGAAAATCAGCAAAAATGGAGAATATTTGTAAGTCCAAAATATTCAGTTTTAAGAAATTTTCAAACTCTTTGGTGTAAAAATCTGTATTATTGATATTATTTTGTTCTGATCAATGTTGACTTTACCCTACAGATACCCCAATAATTGAGCATAAATGAATAATGGGTACTTTAATCAACTGGGTGTTCATTCATTGCAATCAGAAAATGTTCACATTAAGGTAGTGTGCTCTAAAAGCGCCCATCCTCTTTAAACCGCCCCTATTTTTAGGTGAAGAATGGAGATGGGGTGATCCTTAAATGGACCAGTTTAGCAATTGAATGCATGGAGGAAAATTGTTTTTCTATTGCAAGAGCCAATCATTGTCTTTGATTTCTGCACATCTCTTTACAAGTTGCAAGTGGACAGATTTTGGAAGACCTATGATCACAAATAGGTGCCTATGCCCGGAATCTTTGAAAATTCATAAGTAATTCAAAAATGCTTGGAAAAATACAAAACCACTTGTCTTAGGTACCACATCTATTTTTCATTCTCTGAAAAATGATCTAAAAATATTTTCGTCCACGCAAGCCTGTGAAAAAGGCGGACCAGCCCTTAACCCCTAAATGCCCAAGGCACCCAAATCTGGTGTTTGCAAAACTTTGAAGTTAAATAAAACCTAACCAAGCTGCTATTTTTAGTAGTTTATATTTTTGGAAAGTTCTTCTTGAAGTCTAGTTTTAGCATTAAAAATCCGATCTTGAAAATAAATGATAGTGATTTTTCTACTCAAGATTTTGTGCAAGGGTACCCATTGCAATCTTGACTTCCCGTAGTGTTGAGAGCTCTTGGAAATGAGCCTCAAATACACTAGATCTTGGAGAAAAAATCACATTCAAAATTCATTTAAAAAAATTATAGAGTAAATTTTAAGAAGCCATAAATTGATTGGGGTTATACATGTTAGGCCCTTTAACATCATATTTTTTTGGTCCACGATTTTTTAGATTTGACTTGTGAAAAGAGGATTGAAAGATTTGTGCAGTTTTAACACCCTTATGGTCAAACATTATAATCTTTCACTCTATAAGTGATATTGTTGTGTTTTCTTTTCCTATGAGATCTCTAATATGTCTATTTTGAATTTGTACGGTTACAATTCAAAAAAAATTGATACAACTTATCAAAATGTTGGCATTTTGTTCAATTTAGAGCAAATTCCAAGCAGCTCCAAACAGGCCTTGGGCATTTAGGGGTTAAATGGTTGCTTTAAGAGCATACTACCTTACATCATTCAGTTGGGCTGCAAGTTTGGTGAGGTGAAATTTATGTTTCATATTTGTTGCATATCATTGTTTGGCTAGGTTGAAATTACTATCCAAGTGTAGAGAGAAAGACAAAATAATTTTGCATTTCTATTAGTAGCTAGAATTTCAACAAACAAATTTTCAAGGTTTCAGTCAATGTTTTTGTTAGACAATTAAATGTCCAATTTCCTAAGAAAAAAATGGACAACTTCAAGCCTATAGGAAAAAAAGGGTAAATGTGGTTTAAAATGTTAGACTATAATGATGGCCATGCACATTGTTGCCTCAATGTTTTCAAAACCTCATTTCATCCATCGTATGGAACCCACACATACAAAAAATGCATACAAAAATTATGTATTCAAAATTGCATATTTAAGATTAACCTCCTTCAATTCAAACCTTCAAAATGAAGGCCAGGGAGAATTGACTCTCTCATTGCCCCGACCAAGGATCATTTTATAAAATTGCCTCCTATTTTGTACCGCGTTTATTGATCATTTTTCACCACTCCTATCTAATTAGGGACTTTTGATTACAAATATGAATTTAAAATTTCAAAATATTATTGTATGTTGCAAATGAAAAATTCTAGTGTTTATCCATGTGGGGCAATGAGGGGGGCAATTCACCCTAGCCAAAAATGAAGGAGCCACAAAACTCAAAACCTTCTTGATAGAAAGGTCACAACCATTTGTCCACACACACACCCCAAAAAAAAATCTATTGGTTTCAGCCCCTTTAAATTTATAGGCTTTAACCCCTAAAAGACCAAGCTACATGAAATTTTTTTTGCAATATAGAAATTTTGGGCAAGTACCTATGATCGGAGATTTGCATATTCTAGGTTGAAATTTTCAATGAAGGTGGGGACAAGGAATATCTTTTATATGCACTAAATTTCAAGACATTTGGAAATGTGTGTAAAAAGTTATGGCCTAATAAGTTATTTTTTTCTTTAGATGGGTAGTTTGGGCAGATAAAAAAAAATCACTTATTTTAGGAACATAAATTTGAAATTGATTTTCTAGAGTTATATATATGTGGAAAGCTTTGAATCATTCCATTTTGATCAATGAATAAAAAATTATGAGGTATTTTGGTTTGCGGGTAGTTATGAATTCTCTACTCTAAAAAACTTTGAAGCCCTTTATTTTCCTCAATTTTCAATATTTTTTGAAAAAAATAAAATCATAGGATGTAGAATGTTTATCATAATATTACAACCATTGGAATTGGGATTTTTTAATTTCATAAATAAATTATTAATAATTTAGTATTTTGAATCATTCACCACTTCTTTCTAATTATTATTTTTTTCTATATGTTGTACAATACCAAATAATCTGAAAATTTTCAAGCCTGTAGCCAACTTGATTTGAAGAATGAATCTGAAGAAGCACCACTATTTTGGACATTTCTTGATACAAATATGACCTTGTGAAGTTGAGCTGCCCGTTTTTTCGCAAGGCCAAAAAAAAAGATTTTTGTCACTTCAAATGCTAATGTCTTGCAATCCACATAGTGGAAATTTCTGAAATTTTTTCCACATCTTTTCAATCTAGCATACTACAAGATCGTATAGTTACATGTGTACAAAAATGTTTTTATTTCTAAAATTTGGTACTTATATTAAAAATGGCAGTTTTGGAGCATTTTTGGTGATAACATAGTCAAGGAACTTTAGGAGTTAAAAGAGGTATTGCAAAACTTCAAATGCAATGATAACAACAAATCACAATTGATAAATAATATTCAATAATACAATTATAAGTACAGTACTATATGAAATTATCTATTGAGCATTTCAAACTATTATATTGTACAAATCGTTGATTAAACATTTCCAACCTAGATTAACCCCTGTAGTTTTTTGACTATGTTTTCACCAAAAAGGCTCCAAAACTGCCATTTCTAGGATAGTGTTAAATTTTAGAAAAAAAATAAAATTTTATATACATGTAACCATAGGATCTTGTAGTATGCTAGATTGAAAAGATGTGGAAAAAATTTCAGAAATTTCCACCATGTGAATTGCAAGACATTAGCATTTGAAGTGACAAAAAATAAATTTAGCCATACAGAAAAACGTGCAGCTGCACTTCACAAGGTCACATTGTATTAGAAAAATTCTAAAATGGTGGTGCTTCTTTGGATTCTTTCTTCAAGTTAAGTTGGCTACATGCTTGAAATTTTTTGACCATTTGATATTGTACAATATATAAGAAAAAAATAGTAAGAAAGTAGAGAATGATTCAAAATACTAAATTGTTAACAATTTATTTATGGAATTGAAAAATGCTAATCCCAATGGTTGTAATGTTGTAAAAAACATTCTACAATCTATATTTATTTTCTTCCAAAAAATATTGAAAAATGAGTTAAACAAAGGACTTCAAAGTTTATTTTAGAGTAGAGATTCTATAACTACCTACAAACTACCTACAACTAAAACTCCTCATAACTTTCATCTCATTAATCAAAATGAAATGATTCAAAGCTTTTTGTGTATATATAAATCAAGAGAACCAATTTCAAATTTTTATTTCTCAAAAAAGTGATTTTTAAAGAAGCTTTTTTAGCTGCACGAGCTACCTACCGAGCAATGAAAAATACATATCATACAATAACTTTTTAACCATTTTGTCAAAAATTATAAAAACTATTGGGCCTTAAAGCTACTCCTCGAGTGCATTTTGTGTGAAAATTTTGAAGAAAAAAAATAAAACATTTGTTTGTAGTGAGCTGTCCAAAATTGCTATATTGCCAAAAAAAAAAAAAAATCTTTGGTCTTTTAGGGGTTAATAAGATGATCAATTGTCACAAGAAGATATACACCCTTAAATGACATCTACTATGTGGATTATGAATGTTTTCAAGAGCTCATTGTTATAGCTATAGGAAATAGATGAAGTACATCCAAGTATGTTGGAAAAAATGTTTATTTTCTCAATGATGCTATTAGTGCTTCATGATTATTGTGCAAGGTTGTAAATGAGTTTAGTAGGGATGGAAAGAATCTACATTTACCTTCCATCCAAAGACCCCTAGGAATTAAAATAATAGTAGAACACTAGATCCAATTTTCTACATTTTGATTTTTTTAATTCAAGCTACTTTCAAGGATGGACTTTTCTTTGAAAAAGGAATGTTCACCCCCAAAAAACATGCAAAGGGACAAGATTTTGAGCATCTTCTTCCATTTGGGCACCTTTTATTCCTCTCTTCTTATTGAACTTTCTTTCCTCACATTTTGGTTGTACAACTTCAGAATTGATGCTTTTGGAGTTGCCAATGCTTAAACCTTGACTTTGCTTGTGAAAAGTCAAAGATGGAGATTGAAAACCCATACCAACATCCCATTACAAAAGATTCTCCTTGTCATTGAGATATAAAGTTATTATCAACTTTAAGTGTGTGAAATCTAATAAATTGGGTATGGGGTATGAAATTTTTTTTTTTTTTTTTTTTTTTTTTTTTTTTGAACATGGACAATTTCCATTAATCACGGAAACAGAACAATGAACCAGCAGGCACAGCCCACGGCGAAATTTTTTCCTTTTCTACAACTTTCACACACAAGAGCCCTTCGCTATAACTATTTTCGAGTGTGTGTCTATATTTTTTTTTAAAACGATCAGAAGCAAACTGCGCAGCAACCACCAAACAGAAACTCAAAGCCAGAGCCCGAGCAGAAAGGGAGACAGTACGCCTCTTAGTCAAAGGATCCAAGCTTTGGCCGATCGAATTTCCAGGTGATGACTTGCTGCCGTCTAATCTCGAAGAAGCTAGTTTGTAGCCACACATTGTCGAACCTTCGGAGGAAAGTATCGACCTTGTCCGGATAGAGTTCGCAGAGGTTCGTAACCTTAAGCCAGGCAGATCTGGCATGGTCGAGAAGGGCCTCCCACAAGGTCTGTTCGAGTTTTTGGGCCGGCCATGGTGAATTGTTGAAGCAGCATGAGTTGCGATCCAGCCAAGAAACCCACAGAACCGATCCTCTAAACAGTGACCACATTGTGGACCCCTTCCTCAAGCGCCTGGGTAACTTGGATCCAAGCACACACTCTGTTGCCAGGTAAGCGAGTGCCACTTGCCACTGCCCGTCGGAATCTCAAGCGCCCTGTAAAGAACTGTCAAAGCAAAATCCCACGCATGTCGTGGGGTATGAAATTTAGATGCAAGTACCAAATGAACTTCTTATTAGTTTATCCCCCGAAGGACCAAGGAGATCACTTCAACATTTTTAAAAATTTGGTCAAAATACTCACATACACCTGAAAAGAACATGAATTTTATTTTAATTTTTAAATACTTCTGTAAGTACTTGACCATGGTGAACACATTAATCCAAAAAAATTTGGCAACTGAATTGTTTTTATCCCCACAAGGATCAAGGCCTTTTTTCTGCCAAAAAACACTCAAAACTGTCATTTCTATAGCAAAGAGTGAAAAAATTGAATTTTTTTCACATCGAAAAATAGTATATTCCACCTAACAAGTATGAAAATGTGTGGAAAAAATTTCAAATTTTTTGATTGCACATATTGCAAGATATCTGCGTTAATGTAAAAGAAACAAGTTTTCAGCACACATTACGGGACTAGATTATTTGTCTTTGAACCTTCTTAAATTAAATTTTTTCCACTACAAAGTTTTGAGCTTTAAATCTTTATTGTGGAAAATGGAGTTGAAAGTCTAGAAAAGAAAATTAAAAAAAATATTATTTAAAAATATATATATTATTAAGTAGAAGTAGGTATGAGATAGAAGAAAAACCTAAATTATTAATATCTCTAATAAAAATGAAACTAAAACGCACTATTTCCAATGGTGAGATTGTTCTAGGAAGCAAACTAAACTTTTTTTCTTGAAGAATTGTAAAATTTGCATTTAGAAATGAATCTTACAAGTTATATTTTCAAGAAGATATTCTAATTGCCCCCAAAACAAGATTTTCCATAACTTGCTCATAACAAATCCAAATGGAATGAATAAAAGTTTCCATAAAACAAAAATACAATCTATGAGAAAAAATTAAAAAAAAATTAAAATCAAATTTTAAATTTTGAGTTTTGGAATTGTCCATTTGTCCCTTCTCCCTTATTTTGAGCTTATTTGGGCATAATTTTTGTTCCGAGGCACCAATTGAAAAAGTATATATTCCCATGAAGCTAACCAATTTTTTAATCTTCAGTAAAAGTTTCAAAAAATCATGACAAAAATTCAGCCCGTAGGTACATGCCCCAAATCCCATTTGTCCCTCGAAGGGACAATGGTCCGTTAGGGGTTAAAAAGATATGGCAATAGGAATGCTTTCAATGTCAACCACTACAAGAAAAAGAGGGGTTTTGCAACTACGATTTTTTGAGTTGCAGTGTAGTTGCACTGTAATTGCGTGCAACTACACTGCAACTGTGTCCACTGCAACTCAAAAAATCATAGTTGCAGAACCCTTCTTTTTCTTGTAGTCAACCTGGGGAGGGTCTTAATTTATAGGGCAAAAAATTGACAACCTATAGGTTAGGTTGTCATTTTACATTTTGATTGTCCCATGACAACCATTTTGTGAAGGAAGTTGTCCTTGACAACAACAAAAAATTATTGAAGGTTGTCATTTTGACAACCATAATTATTATAAATTGTCCTTTGTAAGTAAAAACTAAAATCCACTTATGGCTTAATCACTGTAGCTGGATTTGAAAATATTCAATGCTGTTAGGTTATTTAGTCCCATTGGCTTCCTCCATGATCCAATAAAGTTTTTTCTACATTGCTTAATTATAGGTTTAGACTTTTATTGAATAATTTAGCAAAATTGGATCGGATATTTTGGATGATCATGGAGTTGTGGATTAAATTGGAGCTTGAAGGTATTGAAGATATGGTACAAATTTCACGCATTGGTTTTTGAGAATGCACCAAGCTTAGACAATCCAATCTTCAAATGTTGACTATATTGGATAGTGTCTTCATGTGAAAAAATTATGGCATGTTGTTTTAACAATTTGAGCTTGTACGACTACTTGTGAGAGAATTCTCAATTGAAAATCATATCAAGTCATCATTATAAAGTAGTCTGAATTTTAAAACTTTAAAGGTTCAAATGAGAATTGCAACCACAAAATTTGCAATTGATTACACAGATTTTGAAGAAGTATACTAGGTCAAGTGGTGTGGTACAAAAGCTAATGCATTTAGTAATGGTTTATATTGATTGATTACTTCTAATTTCTAACTTGACTAAGGAAGTGCCATATCTATAGTCTTTGACATTTTATTTTAGATTGCAATATTTTATAGGATTTTTTTTGTTTTGTAATCATAATTTTGAAATGAAATCAATTTTTTTGGAAAAATATGTATATTGCAACTAATAAATTTGGAAGTTGGCATTTTTGGCAACCAAAAATTAGGATAAATTGTCCTTTGGAGGACCAAAAATTTGAGGAAGTTGTCATGGATATTTTGGAGAAAGTTGTCAAATTTTTGGGTAGGTCTTAAATGTGAAATAACAAAAGAGGTTTAGCACAATTATGCCCGTTTTGGAACCGTAGAGCTTGTCCTCAATGTCTCTCGTTACTTTAAACAAAGGGATGTGGGCATTGAACTCATGACTTGAAAAGACAACCATGTAGGTTAAATGGCCACAGTAGCCTAATGGCCATTGTAACCGTATGTGGGTGGATGGTGAATGATTTTTTCATATAGAGAATTTGTATTGGATCTTATTACAAGTGAAATATAAAAAATTGGCACAAAATTGTAATTTCTATAATCTATAAGTACTTCAATTGTCCTCAATAGATAGAGTCCATGTTTGTTGCAAATTGTGGTAACATTGTGCTCTAATCTCAATCATACTACTAGATGCTTGTCTTTAAAATACAAAAAATGATTTAACAACTTCTTCATTACTATGTTGAAATTTGTTGCATGGTATAGCACATATGTAGAATCTCCTTGTTGAATCCCAATATCTTTGAATTTGATTAAAAGCCATTCTATTTCATGCATGCACCTTAAATCCCTAACATGTCTTTGCAAGCAACTCTAACGAATGACAAGCAATGGGGAATTAGATTTTGATTGCATTTCTCTGGTATGGATGAAGTTTTTGTGCTCACGAGGGGCTTTCATAGATTGCAGCATTAGGTGATGAACGGAGATGGATTGGTTGATAGCCAACCTCCAAGGCTCAAACAAAGCTAACATCGTGAACTAGTGGCCCCTAACCATCTATACTAAGGCTTCAATTACTTTTTTTTACCATTTGTTTTCTTTTCCGTCTAATTGGAGAAATCTTGGATGAATGCAATGATCGAAGTCCATGCAAGCCCACCATCATCCTTGAGGAGGGGGCTTGTGCATTGGTGAGTTTGAAGTTTGATCACAAGTTACAAGTAGGATTTTTATTCTATTTCAATTTATTTGGAAGGAAAGTATATATAAAGTGTAACATAAAGTTTCCTAAGTTGGTTGGTTGAGACTTTTAGCCATCACTAATGATTTTATTTGAAGATGCTAGGAATTTCAACATTCTCAAATTGCACAAGTGCTTTTTGTAGAAGAAATTTTTGTTTTGAACCACCAAAAAAAACATTCCAAACAAGTATTAAAAAAAAGCTTTGCACCACCTTTGACCACTATAATCTTATAGATTATTCAACATTCAAGTCTAAAGTTTTATAGATGTATTGAACATCAACCTAAGAAAAATCTACTAATGAAAAATCTTTAAAAATTAGTTGACTTTGTTTTCAACACCGATTTATTAAGAGGGGTCATTTTAAAGCCATTTGAGCCTCAAATCACCAAAGAATTTTAGGGGTTAATGAAAGATTCTTGTTTTGTAAAAAATTTAAAAAAAAAAATTCATTCTTGAACACCATTGTAATTAAAGCATCACCACCTATACAATCGATAAGCAAAGTAGGAGTTTTTCATTTAGTACTTTTTTTCATCCAACAATCGATGCAATAACTAGGTAAAACAACAAATTTGATTAATCTACCTAGGACATAGCCAATGAGAATGGAAGACAATGTAGCATGACATTGTAATGGAAGACAATGTAGCAACTCCGAATTGATCAATATTTTATTTTGTTCATGAAGGCTTGGCCTTAAGGTGGGCTTACATGTGAAACTCAATGGACAAAAAAAGTTGTAAAAGACAAAAATAATTCCACCGATCATCAATGAGTATAGAAGTAGGAGAATGAAGTCCATTAATATCAATGCATTCTAGAAGAAACATTAACCCTTAAAGGACAATTGTCTGTTGAATGAACAATTGAAAATCCAGATAGGTTCCTATGAAGTCAATTTGGGTTGGATTTTCACGTAATTTTGACAAAAAGTGTGAACATGTACCCTCAAAGTGGGATTTTTTTTCCGATTGGATACTCAGATCAAAAAGTTATACACTAAACTTTTGGGGCAGCTCGGTCAGCTTTAGGCAACTTTTGCAAAACTCATCCTTTACTTCTAAAATTTGGCAGATATGTAACTTAAGGTAACCTTGCCAATCACCATACAGATGAAATTCAAATCCTTCTCCACAATACAATAGGAACTTCCAAGTTATGAAATTTGGAACAATTCTTCATTGCGATGTTAAAATTCACTACCAAAAAAATTATATAAAAAGGTTCCCTATTGCAAAAAAATTTGTAACTTAAAGACAGCAAGCTTCAAAATTTAAAAAAAAATCACTGCATCCTTGAATCACACAGTGTGTGGTGATTGTGCAATGGACAAATTCCCCGTATTATTCACTTTGTTTCCAAGATAAGATAATTCTACGGTCTCTTTCTGGTTGTTGACCAGTTCAATGCACTGTGCAGTGAATGGCAAGGTTACCTTACATGGTACAAGATGAAAATGTCAAAAAAATAACCATGTATAGTGTAAAAATTTCATTCTAGGAGGAGTTAACCTTGTCGGGCAAAGTAAAAAAACAAACTCTTTCTTCTAACTTCAAACATTATAATCTTTCAATCCGTGCAGTCAAGTTTCTGAATTGTTTTTCTATACATTCCCATAGTAGTCTAGAATATTTTTGTACAATTGAATTATGAAAAAAAAAAAAAAATCATTTTTTTCTCACTACCCTAGAAAGTGGCATTTTTTCACACATTTTTATCTAAAACATGCCTCAATCCTTTAGGAGTTACAACACTTTCTATATTTTGAGTATCAGTGAATGACCCCACCCACCCATACATGTAAAGAGGCGGCCAGGGAGGATTGACCCCTGTATTGCCCCGTGTTTTTACCACTGCAGAAAACACCGAAATCTTTTATTTGCAGCATATGATAAAATTTTCAAGTTCTGAATTCATATTTGAAATCAGAGGCCCCAAATTAGCTTGAAGGCTTGATGAAATAAAAAAAATTTAAGCGGCACAAATTATGGGGCAATTTTTTATATTTACCGTTGACGGGGCAATACAGGGATCAATCCTCCCTGGCCTAAAGAGGCCCTTTCCAAAATTTTGATCCGTAAACCTAAAAAAGCCACATGCTAGGATTTTTTTCCCCTAGATTCTTGTGCTTACTTGAAAGTAAAAGGTACTTTCCTAGATACTTCATAGTAAAAGGTACCCCTTTCCAACTGGTCCACAAATTCATGTTCTATTATTAATAGGTGAACTTGTGTCCCCCCAGGTGAACATGCTCATCCCCATAACCCAAAACAAATCAAAGCAGAATTCCTAATCCCGAGAACTTATCGCCAGCCGACTGACTGCCAAGAGTCCCAACCGAATCCTTGGCCTTTCCAATCATCCCCCCAAAGGCTTTTCGCAGACATACAAGGAAAATAATATCCCCCTATCTTCATGCAAACCCTAGATCCCAAACACTCCCCCAACCTTCGCAGCATTTGCTGTCAAGTTGATTCCTTCACACATTGCGCGACTCCGCCTTGCGTTTTCACAGAGATCTTCCCAACGGGCATCCCCGGCGCCTTCCGAAACGACCGACCGATTTCATCGATTTCGTCGCGATCTGGTGAGTATTTCCATTCCATTCCATCATTTGTTGGGTTGGGCTTGGAATTGGAATTGGTGCCCCTGTTCCAAAATTGCTCAGCTTTCTCGAAATTGCACATCTTTTTGGTGTCGAAGGAGCTTCGAGATCGAGCTTCAGATTCTGTTTTGATTTCGTGAATCTTGGATAACGGAGCGCTTCTTTTGTTCGAATTTCGAGGTTGGATTGTGATTTGGAGGTTTAGCGAGGTTGTGAAGTTTTGGAGTCTTGTGATCAGGTTTCAAATTTCGAGGTTGTTAGTCGCTTTTGAAGCTGTTTTGGATTGGGTGCCTCATTGTGGTGAGGTAAGTGATGGTGGATTTTGTTAATGATTTTCTTTTTGTGTCTGGAGTTTGGTTTGGATCCGGATTGTGTGCGAGTTGGTTTCGTTAACGTTGTTATGGAGTGAGGGTGATTCAGGGGTTTTGTTTAGGAACTATGTTGATTTGATCGGAGTTTTTGATGAAATTATTGTAGGCGATCTGCTTAGAGAGAGGTTCATGTTACGATTATGTTATAATGTCACCTAATGTATGCATCTTTTGTGTGCAGACGAGGCCTAGATTGGGTGTTATAGCGTTAGGGTTTCGGTGTCTAGGTTCTGTTTCGCGGGGCTGGAAGGTTTTGTTTTGGGGAAAACTTTAGTAACAGCATTACGTTCTCTGATTACGGTTAGGCTAACCCGGAGCGATAAAAACGGTATTGATTGCATATTTTTCATCGATATCTTCATGATGTTTCTATAAGCAATCTTCTCTGTAGATTTTACGAATAGATGAAAATATGATCTAGTAAATGTTTTTGTGATTGTACAGGTCAGAGTTGGGTCCTACACCTTAGGGTTTCGGTGTCTAGGTTCTGTTTCTCTCATTTTGAAGGGATTTTGCGTTCCCAGGTGCGAGCCATGGAGGAGGTGGTGGACGGCCATTACGATGAAGGTTTGTACCCGATTGCCTTGTTGGGATTCTTCGCCATGATCGTGATCATGTTCGTTGTTGTCAATTACATCAATGCGCCCTACGGTCGCCATGTGAAACGGGGATGGGGCTTTGGCGTGGCGGTACGCGAAGCTTGGATCATCATGGAGTCCCCGGCGTTGTTCGTCATGGCTCTCATCTATCACACAGGCCAATTCCACTTGCTTCATGTTCCTCATGTTCTTCTCAGGTACTGGCTTTCTCTGCTTTGGTGAGCTTTAGGAAGGGTATTAGTCATTGATACTAAGAGCTTGGATTGATCTCACATGTATTCCAGCATCGACCTCATGTTTAGACTCGTTCCTGCATAGTTCTTTCTTCCTAACGACCTGTTGGCAAGGATGTGTGGTGGTATGAAATGCTTTGAGATAGGGTTCAAGCTCATCAGTGATGTTGGTTTTGTGCTTAGAGATAGGGCACAATATCAGTAGTGATGTTGGTTTTGTGCTTTGAGATAGGGTTCAAGCTCATCAGTGATGTTGGATTTGTGCCAGGTTACATCAGTTACACTACATCCACCGATCTCTCATATTTCCTTTCCGTATGAGAGCAGACGGGAAGGCTATGCCGGTGTCCGTGGTAGTGGCAGGGTTTCTATTCAACGTGTACAATTCCTATGTGCAAGCACGGTGGATTTCCCATTATGGATCATATCCTACTTCCTGGCTGTCAAGCCCCCAGTTCTTGCTGGGCGTCACGCTCTTCCTTGGAGGATTCGCCTGCAACATTTGGGCGGACAACGTGTTGCTGAACCTGCGGATAGATAAAGAAGACCGGTCGTACAAAATCCCCAAAGGTTTTTTGTACGAGTATGTCACGTGTCCCAACTATCTCAGCGAGGTCGTGGAGTGGTTGGGCTGGGCGATCATGACGAATTCCCTTGCAGGCTTTGCCTTTTTCGTGGCCACTCTGGCCAACTTGGCGCCCCGTGCAAAGGGTCATCACCTGTGGTACTACAAAAAGTTCAGCGATTATCCAAGAAATCGCAAGGCCCTCATTCCTTTTATTTATTGAGGAAAATACATGCCAACTGTAGCATACATGCCAGGTTTGTCTTCAGGTCTCTTTTCCGTTATTTGTATAGAGGTATATAGGGGCTTTTCAGTTGCCCTTCAACAATACTGCAGATCAGAGATCTGCAATACTGTAGACTAGCAGGTACAGTTGATCAGGATATAGAGCGCTGTCGTTGTCCAAATCTCGGACAGTGTAATGCTGTTTTTACACCAATGACTATATTTACATGTAATCAGATTCGTGTAATTAGCACTTTGCAGGAGATGACTCACGACAACTCAGGATGATACCTTTCTAATTTCTGTTCTTCTGCTTTAGTACATTGAAAATCTGATGTCATGGTGTGATTGAAGTTTACTTATTATGATCGGATAGTTGTACATTGAAAACTGCTGTCGTGGTGTGATCGAAGTTGTAATTAAGGGTTGTCATTGAAGGGCGTGTTAGAAGCCATTCTTTCTGTGCTGCTGTGACTTTTCGGCAAGTGTTGACACAGTAGATTTGACGCCATCAATGATCTCACAAGCCTGCCGGCTGCCAGAAAATTGGTGCTATCCGAGTAACTTATGCTCACCATAACACGCACTTTGTTTCGATATCAAGATTCGGTAATATGTTTTGCAGGAGCAGTACATCTGTCATCACGGTTTGGTAACGGTTTTCTGCTGAGATACGTAACATAAAGGTGGAACTTCAGAAAATAACTTTGCAGATTTGATCACGGAGATCCCTTTTCGTTCTCAAGTCCTGGCAGTGGACCACCCAAGTCACCATGTTTGAACAAGATTCTGTCAACTAAGATTTAGAAGGAAACTTCGCACGTGGGTAGTCCAGTATATTCTCAATTATTTGACCATGATCCATATACTCAATACAACGTAGAAGTACCTATTTTGGATAGCCCCCACAATGGCTTTATAGGATGACCTATTTGTCAGACAATAGTTGGAAGTACTATTCATTGAAAAAGATTCTTTGCATGTACCTTCTCATCCACTCATCTCATTTCCCTCCTTACTTAGGGAGAAGTGTCAAAGCTAATTGTAATAGGTGAGTTTGAGACTAGAATGGGTTTGAATGAAAATTCTACATTTATATTTAATAAAATACTCATTTTTGAAAGAAAAAAAATCGTTTTTTTTTTCATTCTTCTTCATCTTTATACTTGCACACATTGAACTCAATTTCTCAACAAATTTCCCGTTTCTTATAGGTTGAAATGCTAAAGTTATCAGAAATAGGTATTTCTATTATACATCAAGATTCGGAGTCTATCAACAAGCTAACTATTTTTTATCATATGGTACATCTGTCATCATGCATAATCAAAATTTATGAAGCCCAGCGCAAGGAACTAAAATATTTTTTTGGTCACACCTGTTTTATTGGAAATTGAATTTTGTTCTGTACAAAAATGAACTCAAGGAACTAAACGTCTTGAGGACCATATGAATATGATATTCTATCAAATGGGTTGTTCTTGTAGCACTGTATCATTGCTTCGCTCTGCAAATAGAAACCATTCAAGAACTAAAGCGATATTCACATTGCTAATTTTGTGAATGGAAGGTCTCCTCCCCCTTGGGATCCAGAGTCAACAAAGTAATCTAATTATGTAAATTACAAACATCCCCTATCAGTTGCAAAGTTGTAAATGCTGAGTCAAGTGGGTTCTAATGTATATAATTACACCTGATTGTGACCCTTTTCTAATAACATTCCAATAGATTCTTGTCTAAAATGTATTGCTTCTATTCATGAGAGTTTAGGGTTGCTTTTGGATGTATCTATTTTTAGTACTTTGAAAAGCTCAAAGTTTATTCACACAAAGTCCAAAAATTGCACAAAAATAAAATCAAGAATATTCTTATGGCTTCCAAAAACTTTCAAAATAAACTAGGCATGTTGTTGTCCAATTGTTTATTTAGACACAATTAGTAAATCCGTGGTGGATGCTATATTGGATGAACTAATTCTCAATGGTACTTGCCTTAAGATCTTCATAAACCTCTACGAGTTGTACTTCTCCGGATGGTTCCAAACCTGATAGAGGTTTTCATTAGTTTCTTGGAGCTTGAACATAAAGATAATAATATTATTTTTGATAATTTGTTATAAATAAGCAATTGCATTGTAAGAGGCTACATGAAGCTTTGTTCCAATAACATCGGTTTGATTATTGAGTAAGATAGTTACTCAAACTTCCACAAAGTAGCTTTTGTTGATACAATGCATCCTCCGCTTTTGACCAAGAGCCAATAATTGAAGCTCTTCCAAAATATCTATATCATTAATTTATACATTCTCTCTTCTTCCTATAAATAAATAATAGGATTTTTCTTGAAGCTTTCTCATTATGAAATTAAATAAATGAAGTGGAATTTTCACAACATTCATTATCAACTCCAAGAGATTGTTGAGCACTTCGGACTAATTCCTTAGTGCTTGAACTAAATAGAGAGATACACAACCCACTTTGGAAACTAATAGCCACTAGTATATAGCCGTAATCATGTTTATGCTTTTTAAAATTATTAGGCATGTTTTTTTTTTGTCAATATATTTTTTTAGAAGTAAAAAATAACTATTTTAATCTTATAAAAATCCTAAAGTTTTTTCAAGAATTGACTTTGAAATTCACAAAAATACAACAATCATCCAAAAAATTAAACAATTCCACCTTTGAATTATTTTTATTTTTATTTTTCTACAAATCAAAAATATTAATATATTTTTAATTTTGATTTTATCTATGCATCTAAGCCCAAATAAACAATTTTATGTCTTCATAACTTAGCTAAATAATATTGAATTATTGATTATTGACAAATGTTGGTCTCTAGTAACTAAAAGTAATACTCGCTAAACTTTTAATACCTTGGTCATGTACATTTGCTCTAGTGCTAGTGACTACGATGATGAGCCTCCGTACTTTCAAAATTCTTCAACATTCCAAAGAAAAGTCTCTTCTAAAATAAAGCATCCTATTTGTACCACTATTTAGTTGTCACCCTAGTTGTGCTAATATGTACTAGTAGTATACATTTCAAAATTTTCCAATGCATACCAAATAGGCTCATTACATAGTTTTACACTATTTTCTCAACATTTTATACAAATTTATGTAATAAATAAAATAGTATTTATTTTTTTGAATTCCTAATATATATCCATATTATAAATCTTGAAATTTAATTTTCATTGTGATTGAACCTATATTTTAGATTGGGGGAACCTACTAAACCTATTTGATGTACAATATTAAAATATAATAGCCAAAACTAGTGGCGCAAATAGTTACATGACACAAACATAGAGCTTTATGTGACTATTTGTGACTTTATATGACTAACCCACTTTTAGTGCAATGAAGTCTCTATCTACACTCCTAGATATACAACTCCAATATTATATGGGCCTCATTATAATCACTTATAATGCATTTTAATCCAACCTCAAGGAGTATAATTTGTTTTGATGTAGAAAATTCTTATAGCCCTTTCAATAACAAATCCAAAAATGTAATTATATATATGAAATGAGTATTTTTGAGGAAAATAATAGCATTAAAAATCTAATTGTATAAGGTTTTTTTAATACATGTATTATAGGTTGAGCTATCCAACTTTGGGGGCTTTCTAATAAAAATTTAATTTTAATTGGAGGGAACTTTTTTTAATAGAATTTTTTAAACTCTGCATAAATGTTTCAATTCTTCATATATATATTTCAAGATTTTTTTCTAATTTGCATGCAACCCAATATTTTTAGCATTTAATTTAAAAAAATTTGGTCTCACCTAACTTTTTGGCCTTTTTAATTTGATATAATTTTTACAAAGCCGTCCTAGAAGTCATTTTAATGCCAATGATTGTTGGGTATAATACAAGAGTTGCGTACCTAGGTCTTCACTTGGCCAAACATTTCAACAAATGTTGGACATTTCACAATTGTTAGACATTTCAAGAAATATAAAAAAAATTTAGATACTCATTTGGTAAGTTGCCTTCATAGAAGTGCAAACTCAATTTAATGATTTTATAAACCAATTTAGCAATAGTTTCTACCAATTTCATTAGAATCATGAACCAAATTCATTATATAGACAACTAATTTAACCCCTAAAAGCCCAAGAAATTTGGACAAAACACAAATGTTTTATAACTTTCAACCAATTTCACAACATGTTGTGAACAATTTCATGTTTTGGTACCCATATTTGCAACTTCACAAAATTAAATTCATGAATTGTATAACTTTATTTCACAAGAACAATACATCATGTATAAGATTCTCCTAATTGCTCCCACCAACAACCAAACGTTGCATGACCGGACACTTCATTCCGAAGACGCTCTCCCCTTTACTCAAGTGGCCAATACTCTTCCCACAATCAAATCCACAACCACACCACACTTTCAAACCCACAAGATTGCGCACTTGACTACATTGGGTTTGTGTTGCTTGCTTCAATATACAAAAATCAAATACTAGAACAAACAAGCAGTGTTTGCTTCCAGCTTTGGGTACTTTGATGGAAAAAAAAAAAAAAATTGATGTCAAGGCTAGAGGCTTCCAGGTAAACATAAAACAAAGAGGAACAAATGAACAACATGAAGGTAAAGAGTGCGAAATGAGGAGGTGAGAAGTTGAGAATACAAAAAATATATAGTACAAAAAAATTCATAAAGTTGCTAGAATTGAAGGTCAACTATTATGAAATTGAGGTGTGCCACATGTGAAGTTGGTTTGGAAGAGTCATGAACTAATTTAGAAGGTTTGTGAAATTGGCATAATACTCTAATAATATTGGTTGGCTAGTTCATGAACTAGCTTAGAACATTCATGAAATTGAGTTTGCAGTTCTATAAATTCATCTTATCAAAGGAGTGAATAGGGACTCAATTAGGTTTCAAAATGGTGTGCATATTTTATTTGTTCCTTAACCCTGTAATAACGCAATAGCCTAAAATGTCCAATGAATGACTTTCCATATCACAATATAAAAATGAAGAATGCACCCATTGGTCCATAAATCAGGATCATTTTTGGTGAAGTTACCTTGGTGATAGGAGTCGTTCCCCGGGGTTCACTTGGTCTCATTCTCGTCGTCACTGTTCAAAGCTCCAGAATCGATAGCATTGTGGTTTTGTAGTTTGGTCACTTGATTTCCTGCCCTCTTGACCTGTTGCCATCCCCACAACAAAAGTCCGTTGTTGCAGTGTCTCTTGCCATTTTTTCGTGTGCTTCGAGATGGCTTTGCTGTTTGAATTCTGGATGCGGGAGTGAAATTCCCTGGAGCGTCATTGCAATGTGATTCTGGGGATGCTTAAGGTGATGTGCAAAGGACGATCGTCCCTCATGTTTGCTGCGGTTTCAATTACCTAGAAAGTTTTTTCTCGGAGGAAAGCATTTGCGAAGGTCCAGCGAATGCGAAGACGATTATGGAGAAGCGCATTTTGTGTCTGAGGTTTAAGGTATTTACACCAAAACCTCTTTTGCTGTGGACCATAGTTTCTACTATTAGAGTTTTAAGAAAATTATATGTGTTCTTGTTGTTGGCAAATGTTTACGGATTCCGATTGCATCAAAGAATGCATTGTTATGTTACCGCATGCAAAAGTTATCGAAGTTTTAATGGTAGGTGTTTTGATATTGCGCCTTTGACAATAGGTGCATGTTGATCAAAGCGATGTACAGCAACGGGACCTCTGATTAATTGGCGCTTTTCGGGTTTCTTCCATTACCAGCAGTGGAATTAGGGTTTCGAAAGTTTAGGGTTAGCAATGGCGCTCAAGCCAGCAGGGGGGTTTGGCACGGACCCTGTAGTTGGAGGACTGACACCAGACAAGAGGATATCTCGGGAATACAAGGTGACGAACCGTTTGCAGGAAGGCAAAAGGCCTCTGTACGCGATTTGCTTTAACTTGATCGACTGGCGGTTCTACCACGTCTTCGCCTCGGCAGGCGGCAACCGAGTGACAGTGTACCAGTGTCTTCCCGAAGGAGGAGCAGTGGCAGTTTTGCTTGCATTCATCGACGAGGACAAAGAGGAGGAGTTTTACACCGTGAGCTGGGCGATTGGGAGAGACGGCTCTGCACTACTCGCGTGCAGTGGCAGCAACGGCGTCATTCGCATCGTTGATTGCGAAAGCGAAAAGCTTCAGAAGAGTTTCGTCGGTCATGGCGATTCAGTTAATGAGCTTCGCACTCAAACGTTGAAGCCATGCCTCATTGCTTCCGCCAGTAAGGACGAGAGTATCAGGCTATGGAACGCGGATACGGGAGTTTGTGTGTTGATCTTCGCTGGAGCTGGTGGTCACCGCAACGAGGTCTTGAGTGTTGATTTTCATAACTCGGATATTTTGCAAATGGCGAGCTGTGGGATGGACAACACGATCAAGATCTGGTCCTTGAAGGACTACTGGAAGTTCGTGGAGATGTCGTTTACATGGACGGATTCACCGTCCAAGTTCCCTACCAAGCATGTCCAGTTTCCTGTTTTCAATGCTTTAGTGCACAGCAATTATGTGGACTGTACCCGCTGGCTCGGGGACTTCATTCTCTCCAAGAGCGTCGACAACGAGATTGTGTTGTGGGAGCCACTGTACAAAGTGCCGGGGACGACAGCGAATGAAGGGAGAGTGGATGTTTTGCAGAAGTATCCTGCTCCTGAGTGTGACATCTGGTTTATAAAATTCTCATGTGATTTCCATTTCAAAAATCTGTCGGTAGGGAACCGCGAAGGAAAGGTGTATGTGTGGGACGTGCAGTCGAGCCCTCCTGCTTTGGTTGCGAAACTGGTTCATCCCCAGTGCAAGTCGCCCATTCGGCAGACTGCGACCTCTTACGACGGTAGCACTATCATGTGCTGTTGTGAAGATGGATGCATATGGCGGTGGGATGCTGTATCGTGATGGAAGCTTTCCTGCTGTGAAATCTGAGCAACTCGTTGCCTTCTTTGACACTTGAAATTGGGATTGTATACGCGAGTTGGATGCCAAATTGTCCCAACTTGATCGAGAGAATTCATATTTGGGGGATGGTTTAAATTCCCCTCCCCTGCCATTCTAGGTAATAGAAAGATCATCAGGAAGATGTGTGGATTTTGAGGTTGAAGTTTGGGTCCCATGCGACTGTTCATAGGCGAGTCCTATTTATCGAAGTCTGCCCTGACTTTCATTAGACATTTTTGTACCATGCACCGTAAGTTACAAGGCAAATTTCTTGTAATTTCATGGAACCAGTGATTATTATACCGAGACTTCAGCTTGAATGGTGTTCATAAATTATCTGTTTAATTTGCAATTGAAGATAACTTGGTTGAGATGAATATGACTTTCCTTGTCAGAACAGTGGACTGCTTATATTTGCAAAGTGTGCGCTTTTAAACTTCTCGTGTATCCTCAGTGCGGTTTCTGAATGTACCAGAACGCTCTTCCGGTACTGAGATTTTCATCGCTAACAGCAAGTATGTTGCGCTGGTCGTCAACTTCACTCTTGAGAAAATGCAGGTGTGAGGTGTAGGTAACGTGTGTGCATGCAGTAGCTTATACTCTGCAGGTTTGGAAGCTGGCATCTGCATTAAGGTCTCTGATATTAGCAGCGATTCCGTGCCTATGGTATACAAGGTCTCTGAACTCCGCGAACAAGCTGGTAAGTTCTTCGGAATCTGTATGTCTCAGTTTCTTCATCGATTTTTGGAGACTCTCAATATACCGATACTCTTTGGATTTGGTAATACTCTCTAATCTGTCTTACCTCAAAATACGGTATGCCTAACCCAGCAGACCAGCTTGAGCTAAGTTTGCGATTTGCGATTGAATGTAAGAAAGTTTATGAACTCATGAATTTACGAATTTTTGGTAGCGAGATGACTAATGGAATAAGCGAGTCCTAAGACCGAAGGCTCGGACTATTAGAACGTGAACAAGAAGAAACCCACGATAAACCTTCGCATATTCTAGAGTAATTTCAGATACACTTGAGACAGGATGTTTGTGGCTGAGAATGCGAAGAAGACATTCATGAGCAATCTGATCTAAATTTCAAAATTGACATGTTGGATGAAAATTGATTTAAAATTATCCAAACATGCCAATTTTGTTGTAGCGCCTCGTTTCATTTTCTCAGATTTTGTGTCATGGAGTGCACTGTTATTGGGTTGCGACGTGGTTGCATTGGAGGCATATATGTCTTCCTATGTTAGCAACAGCTGAGATATGTGCTCCTGAGCTTAAGTGTCCATAATTAAGTTTTCTCCCGAACATATTAGTCACCAGGTATGGTGACCACGACCTGCTCATCGTGTATAAAGCACGCAGGTCCTGCTCTTTGTGTTTAACTTCTGGTTATGTCTTCAGGGGATCTTGCAGAAATTGATTTCGATGTTGATGTATTTGACGTGATGCTTGAAGTACTGTGCTTGAAAGTCATCAATCTTTGGAGAACAGACTATAGGTATTTGACAGCAGCCAGCATGTGCCATTCATGTTGGACTTTTGTCTTCATTGCAAATTGTGAATTTAGGTTGTGTGCCAGGACTGTCCTTTGTCTCAGTGCAGTGAGAAGGAAGATGGAGAGTACCGAATGAGTTCTTTGTCATAATTCTTCCCAAGTTATTGACTGTCGAAATTTCTACATTGCATCATTCATGATCATTCTTCTCTGGTGTCCATTGTCTTCACAACAATATACTGACTAGTCTTTCCCTGCCACCGCAGCTGCAGCATTCTAATTATTTTCGATTGCCAAATAATTCCATAGCCAGGCAAGAATCTTAAGGGAAGGGATAAACTTACAGCATTTAGCACCTTCGTAGTTAGCGTTGCCCGGGACGTGAGGACCTTGAACAAGCCAACTTTTGCTCCACACTGGGCTAAAACTTGACTAACAGGCCAGTTAGGCAAATGAATTTACTGAAAATTGTTGGATCTTTCAAGTTATTTGATCTTCTTCAAAGTGACTCTCCTGTGGTGTCTCATGAGTTTACAAAAATTCATTTTTACTTGCTCCTTGACTGCCAATCTATATTTGAAAACTATCATATGCGATCCATGAATAATGCATTTCTTTTGTAGAAAAATTAGTGATACCTCAACAAAAAAAAATTCTACCACCACCCTATGCACAAAGAACTCTCAAGTAGAAAGAGAAAAAAAATCGAAGAGAAATGTAGTCCTTCATCTACTATTTGTTCAGTTAAACCCTAAAGTCCCATTGTCCCCTCAGGGGACAAAATGGATTTCGGGTAGGTTCTTATGGTCTCAATATTTGTTGTGATTTTCTGAATTTTTGTGTGAAGGTAGAAAAACACATTAGCTTTCTGAAAAATATAATTTTTATTTCAATCAAAGCTGAGGAGCAAAAGTTATAGCACCAAATGCCCCTTTTTTAGTTTAGTAGGCAAAAAAAAATCTTTGGATAAACTTAAAGTAAAAAAGAATTAAGAATTCTTTTGTATAGATTATATTTTTATATTCATGGGAAGCTTTGATTTATTCCATTTGGATTTGTTGTGTGAAAGTTATAGACAATCTTGTTTCGGGGGGCAATTAGAGCATCTTTTTGAAATAGTAACTTGTAGGATTCATTTTTTTACCTCAATTTTCACAATTTTAAAAAACTAAAAAACTAAAACTTACAGGGTTAAGATTTCTTGCTAGAATAATCTCATAATTGAGATTAGTGTCTTTCAGTTCCATCTTAGAGCTATTAACAATTTAGATTTTCCTTCAATCTTGAACAAACTTCTATTTAACAAATTTTTTAATGAGTGAAAAGTAAGGTTTTTTTTTATAATTGTTTTCCTAGACTCTCAACTAAATTCTTTATCATAAAAATTAAAAACTCAAAATCAATAAAGCAAAAATTATAAGTTATGAAGGTTCAAAGCCAAAAAATGTAGTTGAGCAAGGTGCAAAAAAACTTGTTTCCTTCACTTTAAATGCAAATATCTTGCAATCTACAAGGCCAAAGTTTGTGGAATTTCTTCCACACATTCTTATACTAGTCTGGTACAAGATACTATGGTTAGATATGAAAAAAAAAAAAATTTTAATTCTTTTTGCTCTTTGCTGTAGAAATGACAATTTTGAGTGGTTTTTGATGGAGAAGAGGGCTTGAGATTTTAGGGGCTAAAATCATTTGGCAACCACTTATGGGTTTTCAAAATAGTTAATTATAGAATAATATAATAGATATTTTGGTTTTTGCAACAATATGCCATACTATAGTGTACACTTATAGTGAATTTTCTAATTTCTGGGAGTATTTTGTATTTAATATGATTTTCTTCTTCTTCTTCTTTTCAAAAATTAATTTTAATTTTAAAAGATCCAAATAAAATTTGAATTTTTCATGACTTATAGAAAACATGTGATTTTATATCTAAAAAATGAAATAAGATTGTTCCCACTCAAATTCAATGCCAAAGTAGAATATACATTAAAAGATTTTGAAGTTTGACCTTGTAGCAATAAGTTTTGTTCTTATGTGGTTAAATTCTTTAGGTATTTAAGGAAAAAAAATCAACATTCTACATCAAAATGAAGATTGAAGCGTGACTTTCATAATGATAGGTAAAAGAATTTTTAATTTCCACAATGTGTTCATTTGTAGATATTGAAACTTAAAGCATATCCATTGTATTCCCTTTCCTAATTGCTTTCCCTTTCTATATTTGTTTAAGTTTTATCATGGATAAAAATGTTGAATAGATGTAAATAGGAAATGCAATTGGAAAAATGACATGATAATAGATTTCTTTTAAAATTGTAAATCTTGATGTGATTTCTAACATTGTCAAGATTTATGGACAGAGACAAATTTTTGACTATGAAGTTATTTTTTTAATTGGATACCTATCATCCCCCACAAAAAACATTTGATTTTAGTAAAAAATCGCATTAAAATGGCTCACCCTCTTGATTAAACACTATAATATTTCAATATTTCAATATAATATTGTTGTGATTTATTTTTCTATATGATCTATAACACATCTAATTTGAATTTGTATGGTTACAAAAAAGAATTATTGATAAAAATTATAAAACTTGGACTTTTCGTTTGGGTACTGGCTAATTCCAAGAAGCTAAGAAAAAGGCTTTGGACATTTAGGAGTTCATAACATTTTAGTAGCATGCACTGTCACTACCTTGATTCTATAATAGATGGTGTGGAATATTCCACACCCAACAAAACTTCATTAGTAGTAAAATAGATAGGTGAAGGCTCAATGTAATGAGCAAGGTGCATGAAGGCTATTGAATGCTATGTTAAGGCATATGCACCTAAAAGTGACGTTCTCCTAATTGTGCCACCTGTCTATAATTGTTCAAGATTTCAAGCTTGAAATCTTAGATAGTTGTAGACAAGTGATGCAATTAGGAGAATGTCACTTTTAGGTGCACATACCTTAATATCAATGCCACTAACTGCTCAAATCAAACTATTTTCACCCTTAAACAACAAGTTGGTCACCGTGGAAATCATTTGTTTTGGACCCGTGTGAATTGTCAGGTTAAAAAAATGCAAAAGTTTTCATTGGAACTCAAACTAGAAGACCTTTTCTTTTCACACAAAATTGGAAAGATGAATAACTACATTTTTATCCTGCCTAGAGAGACGGATTCTTTGTTATTCATCAGCTGGAAAATGTCCTTAGCGTCATTTATCGGTCAACTTAACCAAAGTTGAGTTCCAACAATGCATGCAGACAGTCTCCAAGAGCATACCAACATATGACACGTTGCATGCAGAAACCATTTTAAAATTATTTTAGAATGAGGTAGTGTGCTCATAAATTGTCACTGTAAGGGTTGTTGGGCCTTTTTGATGATTTTCAGATGCGTGAAATTATTTTTCCTTATTTTTAATTCAAAGAATAATTGATGTGGAATCTAACACAAGTGGTTTCATATTTTTTGGAGCATTTATGAATTACTTATTAATTTTCAAAAAATTATGCGATAGGCACCTATTTGTGATCCTATGCCTTGCAAAACTCCACACACCCCCAGCCTGAAAATAGATATGGCTAGACTAAAAACAAGCAATGAGGCATTCAAAAAATAATACATAATGTTCCTAAATGTGATCTTTACTAAATTTAAACAAACCCTACATTCTTTTAACATGTGTAAGAAGGCAATTGGGCAATCAATTCCCATTTAGAAAAATGAAGTGGACACACCTTGACTTTGATATGGACCCTCCCCAGCTCTCATTCCACCCATTAAAGAAGTACAAATAAATATCATTAATGCTCTGACATTATGAGCATTCCAATTCACATCCACTAGCTATTGCTTTTGAAGTCACCTATGGGACGGTTTGAAAAAGAGGGTTTGAATTAGAGCCTCCTACCTTAGATGAAATTAATATTTCCAAATCTAGAAGCAGCTGCAACAGTAAAAATTGGACGACCCCTCATCATGCAAGTCGAAATCAACACCCTTCACTAAGAGAACCTCTACAGTAATTATATTATTCAAATAGTGTAGCCTTGCATTTGGGTGAAGCTAGAATTGATAACGGTCAACAAGTTAAGGTAACTATACCTAAAATGGACCACTCCTCAAATTTGACCCCTATTTCTGAAGGAAAACAAAACAAGGAGGACACTCAAAATGAAGTGCACGACATGGACAAATGTAAGGTGAATTTTGAGTAGTGTGTAGATCTATTAATAGTACCATGGAGGTGGCAGGCATAGAAGTGGACAATTTTGGATACACTTTATGTTGCTTTAACTTCTTTTCTAATGCAATTCTTCATGTGCATTGAATGCATTTTAGCATGACCTACATAACGTTTTTAGCATCCTACACCTTGCATCTTTGAAAATTTGTAACTAATTCACAATGTGTCCAAAAAGTATGGAACTACTTGCATTTTGATTCATAGTCCTTCATCAATGTCGTTGTTCATTTTCTACACCATATTGATCATGCCACAAAGCTTATTTGTACAATTTTAGGTGTAGTTACCTTACTCTTTAATATTTGGACAACTTGGCGGATTCAATTTGGAGGACGTTAAATCCTCCATTCAAAATGGGCCCAATAGGATGAGTATTTTCTAAGAAAAAATATAGGTATTTTATATTTGCCACTTATGAAAATTTTTGCAAATTTTGAATTCATATTTGCAATTAGAAACCCCATATTAGAACATACCTTAAACACAATACAAAATAGGGGGCAAGACTTTGTTTTTTATCCTAGAGAACCTATGTTTTTACCATATTGGTCCCACTTTGAATAGAAGATTTAGTGTCTTGCATTCAATTCCTAGTTCCCCTTTTAATTATTTTGCATATCATAATCAACATAATTAATTATTGTTAACCCTTACAGGACGAGGGGGTGACCTTGGAAATCATCTTTTTTCATTACTATGTTACTATGTGAATCATTGGCTTAAGAAATAGCAAAAGTACTCATTGGAAGTCAAACTAGTATAGAAGAACTCTCCTTTTAAAAAAAAATTTGAGGATGAATAGTTGTATTTTTGTTCTACTACAATGATTCTTTGTCATCCATCAAACATTTGGCATCTGTGTCAAAGTTCAAGGGTTAAGCTCTAGACCTACATGATTTCAAAGACCTGCAAATTTGAGGCAATGTGGATAAATGTAATACCAACTTTGACTAACTAACCTAATTCCATCAAAATATATACTAAATTAGGTTTCCCCAAAATATGTACAGTTATTGTAGAAGGATGTAATAATGTAGGAACCATGTGTGTTGTATGGATTGGTGCAATGGTTCATGTCTCAGGTTTAGAGAATTGCATGTGCTTCTATCTAGACAAGCAGTGAGTCATGAGGTAACTTCTTTGGTGAAGGCAACCCAATTTCACTATTTAGTATAGAAGGATTCATTTGCTTTAAAGCTTAATCAATTATCAATTAATCTAAAAGGATTTGTGTCTCTAAGAGTGTTCATTTGTTTTATAAATAAATAAATAATCTAAAAAGGCATGTGTCTCTAAGAACATTTCCATCGGATTGCATAATGCAAACCTAGCAAGGAGTTTTAGGCCGATGGTCGGTGTCCACCATTGTTCCACCAGGCAGAGACCTGTCATAGCCCATATATTGAACCTACGCCACGGTCTAACGTGAAGATCAAGGTTTCGGGTATTGTTGCCAAAGGCGCTATGTTGTTGGGGCTAGGTGTGTGTGAAGAGTGGCAAATGCTCCTAGTTCTACGTTCAAACTACTCTGTAGGAATAGAAAGTGTTTGTTGCTTGAGCTTGTTAATTATTGGCTCCCACCAAACTTTGACCATTCCACGTCATTGATTTCATCCATAAGTTGCGGTCTTAGCGCTTGGCAATTCAAGTTATAGCCTCATTTTCTGTTTTCTTGTAGTCCATTGATGGAGGGCTGGTTTGATGGTAGGCTCAACGTTTGATTATTGACATGCCAAGCCCTTTAGTTTACTAGTACCATTCCACCATTTATTGGTGGAGATGCTCTAAGACCATTCAAATCATTTATTCCGTCAACATTCAACAAGATATTCCATCAACAAGATATTCCATCATGAATGGTGGTATTCCATCAACAAGATATTTTGGGCAATTCTGAATTGGCGTTCTATTGTATACTAAATGCATTTTGTACAATTGACTAAATTGAATGCATGGTTGGTTTTACAGCAATCCATCTTATTCATTTTAAAGGTTTATTTTGCTTTGACTTGAAGGGAAGAGTCTTTGCATCAATAAAAGCTATTTCAGTAGGACCTTATTAAAAAAATGAGTGAGTATTACAAAAAAAAAGCTTATATAGAATGATTGCTTACTTTATTGAATATTATAGAAATTTTCCTTATCTACATTATTTTTTGTAACATGGGATATAGTTAACAAATCATCCAAATTATTCATTCATTCTTTGTGAATCATCTAAATTTTGTAAGGAAGGATTTCCACATTGGAGGAAGATTGATTTCTTGGAAATTGTGAAAAAAAATCTCAAAGCTTTGTGCCAAAGTAGAGTAATTTCTTTTATAAGTCCTTCAAAACCCTTAAAAAATAGATAATGCTTCATAAGGGTGAAATTTTTGAAGATCATCTCCTAAATGCCCAATGTTTTTTTTAGCTTTTTGGATTTTGCTCAAAACTAAACAAAAAGTTTAAGTTTTGATTAGTTTTAGCAATTTTTCAAAAATTGTAACCATATGAATTCAAACTACATGTGTTATTGATTACTTAAAATTAAAATAAAAACACAACAATTTCACTTATAGATTGAAAGATCATAATGTTTGATTAAGAGGATGTTAAAACTATGAAAGTGACTTGAAGTCTTTAAATACACTTAAATATACTTGTCAAATCTAAAATTGAGGCCATAAAAAAATACGAGCCTAAAAGATATAACATGCATAACCATAATCGATTTATGGCTTCTCAAAATCTACTCTATATTTTTCTTAATGAATTTCTGATGTGATTTTCCTCTCAAGATATGGTGTATTCAAGGCTCATCTCTATGAACCTTGAACACCAAAAAATCAAGACCTGCAATAGACACCTTAAGTATACTCAAATCTTCAATAGAAAAATCATGAATTATTTTTTTCAAAATCAAATTTTTGATGCTTAAAATAAACTTTAAAGGATTCAATTACAAAGCCATTCTAAATACTACTTTGGTAAGATTTGATATAACTTCAAAGTTTAGTCAACATCAAGACATAGTGCCTTAGGCATTTAGGGGTTAAGCGGGTGTTGAATTGGACTTTATGGCTTGATTAAGCTATGTGCATATGCATTATCAACCTTTTATTTACTATTTCCCTTGCTAATCCTTAAACAACATCTCTTGGCCTAGTAGGCAACCTAAGGGAGAATTA
The DNA here is from genome assembly GCA_951230915.1 of Antitrichia curtipendula. Lineage (NCBI taxonomy): Eukaryota > Viridiplantae > Streptophyta > Bryopsida > Hypnales > Leucodontaceae > Antitrichia > Antitrichia curtipendula. Next base: position 21,975,303 of record OX579642.1, read on the forward strand.
AAAAAAACTAACTTGAAGTGGGGCATGGGGCTTGTTCCTTGCCTACGGTTTGTGAAGTCATGCTAGGACATGTAAAATTGAAAAGCAAACAACGTTGTGACTTTGCAACCTAAATGCAATGCTTGGCAAGCCATATCCATCATAGAAATGGGTTCAATAGTTCTAAACATTCCAAGCATTAGAGGAAATTTGAGGCCTCAACAAGCCCATGAGTTCTTGGACAACAAGGAACATGGGAACTATGCCACATCAACAATCTAACGTGGCCGAGCTCCTACAATGTCTAATATTTTTATTTAATTAACTATTTAATAATTTTAAATAATTTTAAAACAACATTCATAAGAATATTTTAAAATATTATTATTATTTAAATATTTTGCCAATAGGGGGCTTGTTCACAACAAGAAAAACAACCTTGAAATGCCCCTCTTACACCCTCAAATCCCTTCTAATGAAAATTCTTAAGTCACTTTTTGTCAAAGATTCATTTGAAACCAAACCCAAGGGCTTGGCTTATCATTTAATCCTTAAGCACTCTGGCGTCCAATTTCTAAACAATGAAGACATTCACATTCTTCTTTCTTTTTCGTTGTTGTTCGGATGAAAGTCATCATAATTTGTGGAGATACTTTCACAAGTCTTTGTCCCATCTATCGGTTGGATTGGTATTATTAGAGTACATATTTTTCTAAAATTATAAATGTGGAAGTATATCAAGTGGTTGACCAAGCCAAAATTGCATTGACTCTATTTCAAAACTAAATTTGCAAAAATGAGGTCATCGATGTAAAGAATACAAAAATTTCAAAAAAACACCATACCAAGAGAACCTCCTTTCAAATCCATTACACCAAGTTTACCCAAAAAATGATAATAACGTCAATTTCATTAAAATGGCGGCATTCCGGAACTTTGGCAGGTTTACATCTATATCTGTCCTAGATGTTCAGACAAAGTGGCGGATTTAATATGCCATTTTAACAAAATTGACGTTTAATGTTTTGCTTGTAATTAAATTTAGAAGGAATTTTGAAATTTTCCTTTCAAAATTTAAAATTTAAAGTTTAAAAAGGATATATATATATATATATATATATTGGTGATAGCATTGATGAATCTATCCTTATGAATAGAATCTAAAACTCAAATTCTACAATTTTCATTTGTAAATGAATTCCAAAATATTCTTCCAAATAATGATTTTTCCAAATTGTCAATCTAGAGAAGACTTTGAATGTTAAGGAGTTAAGGATTAATATATGTCCAACATTGGGTTTTATTCTTTTTTCTTCTTCTTCTTCTTCCTTGCAATTGAAAATGTGTCCGTTATTGTGGAAAAATAAAATGAATGGAAATTCCTTTCTAACTGTAATATAAATATAAACAATAATAAAAATTGACAAATAATTAACAGGCTGTTGAATATAAACAATACGAGATAATTAATGGTAAAGTTGAAAAACTCTCCGAATGTTAGTTTTATATTTCCATTGTAGTCTACAATAGTAAATATATTTATTTTTTGTATATCCAAGCATGAAGTTGTCTAGAGTACCCCTATGGACCCGCTTTCCACAGCTAAGGGGTGGAGGGGCTCTACCACACGGGGATAACTGTAAAACCAAGCCCTCCATATGCATTGGAGTGGTTAATTTGTGTTGTAAGGTAGGAGGCTCTTGAATCACCCATCTAAGGGCTGATCTGCCTTTTTCATATGCTTCCTTGGCTGGTAGTATTTTTAATTCATTTTTCAGAGATAGAAAAATAGACGAGGAATCTAACACAAGTGGTTTCATATTTTTTTGAGCAATATTGAATTAGTTATGAATTTTCAAAGGAGATGTATCGTAGGTCCCTATTTGTGACCCTAGGTCTTCCATAAACTGCTCACTTGCAAGATGGAAAAAGCAAAGCCGATGATTGGCTGGGCCCCCTTTTTTTTAATTCATTCATAGCACTATAGCGGTCAATTTAAGGATCACTTCGTTCCATTTAAAGAACACCTCGTTCCATTCAAGAGCCATTTATAGGGGCGGTTCTTAATGCCCAAGCGATTTCAGAGCCTCCTACCTTACAAACTCTTGAACCTCATTCATAGTCATAGTCACTGGTTCCAAATATGAATTCCCTGCCACTTTTTTAAATTTGATCATCCATAGAAACTAACATGCATGTGCGTTCATAATTTTGTCAAAATTTGGAGCAAAGCTCCCATTTTTTCTCCCACTACTCTACTGTAGAGGGGTCCTCAAAACATGGAGTTTTCTGGTCTAATTTTATGGGGGGGGGGGGTATCTATGGAAGTGGTTTTGCAGAAATTGGTGTATTCTCGACCCTGGCTCATCAGGAATTGGGGATGATATGAACAGAGCAGCCACTCAGGCTGCGGAGTGAAATCAGCTACGGCGGGACTGGGGTGTCCCGTCAAATTGAGTAAGTCACAAGGAACCAATCTGGGCTGCAAGAGTAACATGATTGTATAACCAGGCAATGGTCCTCCGCATGTTGGGAAGGTATTACGGGTAATGGGCGACTAGACCTCCATTTCTGGATGGTGGGGGGAGGGTTCCATTAGAAAACTTTGTCCAGCTGGAGGTCCAGCCTCTAATCCATGAAGTTCGCCTTCGCAGACCTAGAAGGGGCCGGACCTTCCCCTGGATGGTGTAATTTCAGAATGGGACAAACACAAAAGACTTTCAAAGTGGAGCTTTCAGTGAAGTGGAAAGGGTGCTCCAGGACTAGCCCTCCAGGTGCAATGGCATGTGCCCGGACCCTGAAGGTTCAGGCGCTCAATGGAGCCTGACTCTTAAAGCATCATCCCACTCCCCTATCCCTATCTAAATGAACTTCATCCAGATAGAGAAGACCCCCACCCCACACCCCACCCCACACCCCACCCCACACCCCACCCCACACCCCACCCCAACATGCTTTGTTCCTAAAATTTTAGGGAGGGGGGATCTCAATTCCCTATATGGTATGATCGATAGGGTACTCAGGGCATTCTCACCGGTGGCTTTCCTATCCCTATTTTCTTAAGGATGAAGGGGAGCAAAGATGGGGAAGGCAAGCCCCCACTAGTTCTTCCCTAATTTTTTTAACTTATTACTAAATACATGCAAGGAGAAGTCAAAACAAAACTATAGAAATAGTAACAAGGTCAAATGAATAGTACTCCAACGAATCAATGAAGCACAAATCATATTGGAAGGGTGAAAAGAGGTTTAGGGATTACTTCATTTGAATTCTCCATCTATCATTCTATATAGGGAATTTGTTCCTATGGGTTATCGGTTTGAATCCGATAACGAGTGATTTTAATGTCTGAATTGGAAAAAAAAGGTGAGTATAACTTAATAGGTGAAAGTGTCAGATTGTGGATTTGAAAACACAGGTTCAAATCATGGCCCTAAATATTTAGGGGTAGGGAATGTTGGTGGGGAGTTTTTTTCCTATCCGGATGAAACTCATCTGGATAGGATAGGGAAGCCCCTTGGTGAGGATGCTCTCATATGCAATATATCCTATATTGATTTTTACTCTTGTTGCATGATGTGTACTATCTAATTTAATGTATCATTTGTTGATTTTGCTGGTACTATTCCTTTGCCCTCGTTACTATTTTTGCAATTGCATCTTGACATCTAACTGCTTGTATTTAGCAAATAGTTCAATGTAGAAGAAAAAACTAGTGGATGATTGCATTATGTATCCCCATCTTTGTTCTTCTTCATCCAGATGGGGATGGAGATAGGAAAATTATTGGTGGGGATGCTTTTATGGTATCAGGTAACCCTAGAAGGGCACCACAAACACTTAAGGCAAGGGGCTCCTATCCATGCTCTCAAGTTTAGAGGAGGAGCTATATCATCTAAGTAAGCAATTGTATTGTCATATGAACCTAGTAGGTGGGGGAGGGATCCAGTAAGAATTTCCTAGATATTGATTCCCTCAAGGTTGAACAATCTCAACCAATAGGGTTGTCCATCAATTTCGGTAAACCATGAAATCCTGCTTTTTTTTGCTCATCCACTTCAGCAAGGCAATCGGTGGAGCTCTTTTTTTTTTTTGCCCACCAATGGAGGATGTATGACAGGAAGCCTTAAGTGTTGACTACATATAATTAAGCTTACATCGCGATGGGCAGAAAAAGTACTAAAAGACAAGAACAATTTTAACAATCATTGATGAGCATGGAAATACAAGAATGTGATCCATTGCTATTAACCTCTGAAGGACTTTGACTATGTTTTCACCAAAAATGCTCCAAAATTGTCATTTCTAATACAAGTACTAAAAATTGGAAAAAAAACAAAAAACAAAACATTTTTAAACACATGTAACCATAGGATTGTGTAGTATACTAGTTTGAAAACAAATGGAAAAAAATTCAAAAATTTCAAAAATTTCCACCATGTGGATTGCAAGATATGAGCTTTCAAATTCACAAAAATCTTTTTTTTAGCTGTGCAAAAAATCGGCAGTTGCACTTCACAAGCTGACATTTACATGAAAAAATGTTCCAAATGGTGGTGTTTCTTTGAATTCATTCTTCAAATCATTTGGTACTGTACAACATATAGGAAAAAAATAGTAAGTAGAATGAAATAGAGAATGATTCAAAATACTAAATTGTTAAAAGTTTATTTATGGAATTGAATATATATACGTGGAATAGCTTTCCACGTATATATAACTCTAGAAAACCAATTTCAAATTTTTATTTATGAGAAAAGTAATTTTTTTTATCTACATGGATTTTCCATTTACAAAAAAAATTAAAAATTAAAAAAATATATTAGGCCCTAACTTTTGATTTGTATTTCCAAATGTCATAAAATTTAGTAGTATGGGTGCATGCATCCACCCATCGATACATGTAAAAAGGCTCTAAATGTTTGATGGATGATAAAGAATCCTTCTATGCAAGCTAGAAGTGTGCGCAAATGTTCACCATTGGAATTTTGTGTGAAAAGTGAAAGTCTTAGAAGGTAGTTTGACCTCCAATGAGTGCTCTTAGATTTTTTTTAAGTAAATGATTCACATAATATCAAATAGGATGATTTTTGCAACGACTAGTTTGTCCTTTCTAGAGTTAATTGGAAGATTGGAGTTGGTTGAGGAGCCATATAAGACAATTTTTCTTCACTATAGAGGACACCATTTCAAGGATGCACAAGGGCCCCTGCTACATGGATAAACAATGTTGTAAAAACATTGAGAATCAAAGGTGAGAATAAATGAATGGATTCTCTAGGCCAATGCTCCCGTGGGCATCATGTATTGTATGGATAAGCTAAAGTTTGGAATTGTTACTACAAGAGAAAGGAATATTTTAAGTGAGTTTTTAAAGTATAGTCCTAGACATAAGATTATAAGTAATGACGTTTAAAGAGATTTTCAATAAAAAAAATTACTAAAAATATATGTGTTTCTTGTAAAATTTTACTAAAAATCTCCTTAAAGGTTATTACTTATAATCTTATGTCTAGGACTAAACTTTAAAAATTCACTTAAAACACCCCTTTCTCTTGTAATGTGTATTCACCCTGAAACGCTAATGAAGATGTTTGGTGTCTTCTGGATGACTTCAAGTAGGTGTACATGATTTTTGAAAACGAATTTCATCCAATTACAAGAGGGAGTTGCTTGAATGCATTTTCAATGATATTTTTGTATAATAGGGGGACAAAATGTTTGGAATTTTTACATTCCAACAACATATGTTTTTTCATCAAAATTCACACATTTCAAAACAACATATGTTTTTTTATGATTTGATTACTTGTTTTTCAAGTTTTATGACCTATAAGTATGTAGCAATGAAGTTATTAATAATTAACTAATTAGTATGTTGTTTTTTACCTTCAATCCCTAATTTAAACCTAGCTAACATATAATGACAAGATTTAAGAAGATTGACACCAATACTTTATTATCTTTCTAATATTATCCTCAATTTTTTTGACTTCATAAAGCATTTTGTACTATTTGAATGGCAATTTAGAAAAGATTCCAAACATAGTCAATTGCAAGAATAACATTTGACATTTGAAAGTCTCTCAAAGGCAAACAAATTGTCTTCTGTTCCTCAAAATTGAAAAATATGTTCATTTATGAATTAATTACATTTACAACAACTTTGTCCATACATTGAAGCAACTGACTATCATAGACTAATTCAAGAAAATAAGTAGCTCTGTGTTGATCCTTTGGCATGAAAACAAGCTTTGATTTCTTATCTTTTGCAAAGCCATCCTAGATCATAGGAAATGTCCATTCACTTTTAAAAGTGGGAACTACATAACTTGCTAAATATTGTTTATATGTCATTCTCCAAACATGAAATTGTCTTGAACTTTTGCTAATTTCAAAGGTGGATTTGTCTATCCAACGAACACACTCCCAATCTTTGACACTCCATCCACAATACTGCCTTGCAAAATTCAACCGCTAAGACATGTGAAGAGGTGTCGAAAAAGTTTTTTTACTACAACTTGCTTAAAATATCATAGTTGTACCAACTTCCATAGGACATCATTGGTACTCCATCTTTCCCACTAAAAAACTCTAAATGAGTCACATTAATTCTAGCTTTGTTTTCTAATTTTGACCATTGAGTAAGGGTTGGCTGTATTAAATGACGTTGTGGAAGTAAGTGGCAAGCAATCAAGGAGCATTCCTTCTCCTGGCAAGATTGGCCTTGCCCATATGAGGCACCTTGTACTTGATGCTTCCTCAAAACAATAGTATTGACAATGGATTTGGTGACTACTTGGGCGCTATATAGATTTGTTAATAAAGGGGCTAAGTTTTCTTTCTGTGGTATTTAGGTTGGGAGCATATATTTCTACATTTCCATTGTTGCCACCAACCTTTAAATCATCAGGAATGACAAGCTGCCAGCATTCACAATTGATGCTCAAATTTGATACTTTCCACATAGATTTTGGGTGCCTGAACAATGACTTCTAAGCCGGAGATTTTGCATAGATCTAGGAGATGGATTACTAATTCTTGAATGTATGTATCAATGACATAAAGACTAAAAATACAATTAATTCCTCATAGGGAAGGTCTTTGGAGGTTTTTAATGGGACACACGGAGTAATATATTAATATATTGAAGCAATGATTGATGTTGAGTTTTTGATAATAATAAAATTCTACAAAGATCTCTCTCATTAAGATTCCTAAGCCTTCCAATGCTTGTATTTTCCTTGTAAGTTTGACCCTCTTTAAATTGCTTGGTAATTGTTTGCATTGTCTTCATAGGCACTCCTACAATGCTAGTAATATTTGAATCTTTCAATGTGAACTAGAATTGACAAAGATCACAAATTTTTTGATGAAAAGTTAATTTTTTGATTATACCAAAGGATCAACTCCACTAATATTCAACATTTCAAAAATCATAAGATTTTAGTGGTACCCACAAATAGAGAAACTAGTGTTAATCTATAAGTCGTAAGGTAAACCAACCTATGACAAGCAAACCACAAATGACTAACACCTAAGGAATGATCCATTATAGTCTTGCATGACCCCGTGACAAACCTTTTTTTCTTCAATAATTGAGATTTGGGCTACATGAGGTTGAGTTAGTGGCCACAATTAATTTCTTGGATGATGGCGATGGAGAGATTAGTGACTATAGCAAGAACTTCCACCATTTTAGTACAAATTCATTATAAAAAGTGACTTTTTTAGGCCTTCATATTATAGCCGTATTAGGAAAATATTATGACTATTCTAGGTGAGTATGATGACCATAATAGATACACTTTTAGTTGATTTTGGACTATTAGTCTAGAGACTCTTTTGGGCCAATTAAACAACACACTTCTAAATTCATAAGAATTTATACTTTGTCAAAAAAATCAAATTTCAATTAATTTCTCACATTTGTCTTTACATTAATTTTTTTAAATTTCAATATTTCCAACAAGGCAAACCAATCATTGTGCATGTCATAGGTTGGATTACCTTATGCAACTGGTCATTAGCATAGTATGGAAGCAGTATGGCCATCATGCGCTGAACAGGAGATTCAAATATTCAGTTGGGATGGATTTGTATATTTCTCCAAAATCAATTGAAACATATCATTACATTTAACTAATCTATCTTCTAAAATATTTTTTTGTAATTAAAATGGAAGAATGTAGACAAAAATTACATGAACATGCATCTTGATGTTGAACATGATACTTGAGTGATCTAGATGAACTACAAAAAATAAATCATGTTCACTTGGCCTGCTTGCGGCGCAACCATAGTGGTCAATTTAACCTTGAATACACATGTCTACAACTTTTATTTGGAATCTTCATTCATTTTCAAATTTCTAATTCACAATCCAAAATGAACATGAGCTTATGTCTTTAAAAAGGTGGGTGGAAAACTTAGCAATCAAGCCAAAAGAATTAATCAATGAGAACCTTGAAACAAGGAAAAGCTAAAGAATAAAGCTTTCTTTTCAAAATGAAGTCAGTATTCAACTTGAACCAAAATCCAATTTAATCAAAACTTAAGTTTAAATATGAACATAAAGTGGCCAGATGGACTAATTCGCAATACTAAAATCTAATTCCATCACTTACTACCAGACAGTATCACAATTAAAAGTTAATTGCTTGGATTTTTTTTGTTCCTATAGTAACAATAAATAGAAACTTCACAATTAAAAGTTAATTGCTCGGACATTCTAAAGAAATCCAAATATCCAAAATTGAAAAAACAATATTATTAATATTTATTAACAATGAGTTTTTACTTTTCCTTTGATTCCCCCCCCCCCGGTTGTAAATTAATGAAAATTTGAATTCAATTTGTGTCATGAAACAAGTATCATAACGTAAGTTTGGTTTATTAAGAAAAACATGGAGTAACATGTGATGGTGGTCTCAAAGAGCAAGTTAGAGTTGCCACAGCAGCAAATTTCATGTTTTCTTGTGGTCCACATGTAGTGTAATACCACAACACTTGTGAAATAAAACTCTCAACAATGAATTCATCATGAGGAAGGCGCACAGGTTTTATGCCTTCCCCATTACATGAGGCTAATAAAAAAATATTATAACACAACTCATCCATGATGACCATCGTACTTGCAAAAAAACGGTGGCTAGTTCAATGTTAGTCCGTGGAATTGCAGGAAAAAAATGGTTGCAACTTGAAAACATAGGCAAAGAAAATAATTAAAGGAAAATAGTTGATAAAACTCAAAATAATATCCCAAAGATTAATACCGGTAGTCACTGTAGATGGAAGATCTTGAAAAGTAGCCAATTTTGTGATGGTTATGCAACTTGCAATCCAAAGTTAAAAGTTTATATTATAGTCATTAAGTAATTCCATCATTGTCTCTCAAATTTTGATTGTGAAAACCAAGTCATGATCCCAAGTCATCCTGTTGATGGCTAATTTTCATTCATTCAAAAAGGACAATTTTAGATTGAATGCGTGACTATAATGTGCCCATTTCTATCTAGTTGCTCATAAAGTTTTCAATTGACTCATCTACCTTAAGAGTGCTCAAGTCAAACTCATTCTATGTCTAATTTGTAGAGCAAGCAAATATTTTGTAGTGAATCATCTTATAACTTCAAATAGAACAAAGTTGCAAGTACTATACTAATAATGATATTTAACGTTAGCTTCCAATTGTATTTCTTAAGTACTCTCCTATGTAAATCAATCTACATGTCATAATATTTGCTACCATTGAATCAAGTCTCTAATTCTTTTAAATTTGCAAGATACTATATTTTTGCCTTACATTAGACTAACTAAAAAGGAACAAGTTACAATGCAACAACACCAAAAAGGTTTCATCAAATTGCAAGGTTTCATTGAGAAGATGTTTGGATATCATTAGGGTTCAACAAGAACAAATGAATGAAATTTATGGTGGATTAAATTGTGATACAATTTTGCATTTAATATAAATTATAAGTAGACTTGATTGTTTGTGCTTATTTGAGGATGGTCTATGTATTTCTCATAATTAATTAATCCTTTGAGAACAAATCAAATCTTTTATTTTAGACAAAATATTTAAAATTTTTTTACTAGATTTTGAAAACTTTATTCCAAGTCTTTATGATTTTTCTTTGTTGCCATTTATGGTCACTAATAGAAATTAAAAGTCTACTCCTTTAAAGAAAATCTAATTTCTATTTTGAAAAAGAATAAAAAAATCTTACAGCATATTGAGATCATAGAAACTTCCCATATTTTTTGTAGTCCTCCTAAAGGAAGCTAGCACTTGGAGGGGGGGGGGGGGGAAATAGTTCAAGAGTTCAAAATACTATTGAAAAATAGGTGCCTTAAATTCAATGTTATCACATTGAAGAATATGTAGAATGAGTATCTATTTGTTATCAAGCTATAAGGTAAAAACATCCAAAACTATTCCTACACCCATTCATGATAAATAGACTCCATTGAAAGTATCCCCCAAAATGTCATTAATCTCTAGAGGACCAACATGTTTAGAGGTCCAAAACTAGTTCAAATACTAGTCCATTAAAACAAGGTCAAATTCTTCATCAATATTTATTTTTTAACAAATCCAATCATAGGATCTTTTCACTAATTTGCTCAAGTACATTGTCCCAAAACTTTAAAGTGAATATCCCCATCAATTGCAAGTTCAATGTGCCTAAACTTCAAAAGTAGGCTTTTCCAAACCCTTCTAAAAGGCAAAGTTTTGTCTGTCAACATTTTAAGGGAAAAAAAACATTTGCATGTCCTATAACTTGTGTATTTAATCAGTATTTTGGATAATGTGTTGAAAATATAGGGAAAAAATTTTAACCAATTTTTTTTAATATTCATCTTAAAAAATTTGTAAAGTAGAAGGTGGTATTGAATGAAAGAAAAAACTAATTTTCTAATTGAAAAAACTAAATTTTTAATACCTATGGTAAGAATTTTTTAGTAAAAGAACAATAATATTTCATTTTCATTTTATTAAAATTTCCAAAATTGGGAATAAAAGACGACTTTTTATATTTTTTCTACCTTCATTGCCTGCAAAATAAAACTCGTCACTTTTACCGCATTATTCAAAATTGAAAGATTCAAATGTTTTTGAGTAGGTATCAATCTATCATATCTCAAAAAAACAATTATTATTTTTTTAGATATGTTTTTTGCTTATTCCCTTTGACACTGAAATAAATTTTAATTTTTTATATAAATTTTGCTATATTAATCAAAACAATATGAAACAAAATTGCACATGTAGATTATGATGAGTAGCAACCACCTTAAAAAATTCATGCAAAATTTTCAAATTATGAAGTCAACAGAGCTTGCTTGAGTTCTAAAAAAGTTCAAAGTGGGTTGCTTGGTAATTTAGAGCATAAACCATTTTTTTACTTAATTGAAGTTAGTTGATTGTTGATTCTTTAAGTTTTGATTTTATAACCAAGCTATGTGACTATTTTAACTATTTTAAAAGCCTAGGGAGCTTCTACTTTGAAAATTCATGGTAATTACACGTCTTAACTATAAAAAAATTAATAATTAATAATTTTCATTTGCTAATACCACAAAAATGTTTTTTGTTTTTTTCTTGAAAACAATGCCTCCATTCAACTATGCTAAATTGCTTATTTTGACAATTGCAAGCTTTAGATTCTATTGGGGATCCCACCATGGTCCCAAACTCCAAGTCCAAGAGTCAATCATTAGAAAAAGACAACTTTTCCTGTGCTTTGGGCCTTCACACTTAAAAACATACTAGTGTGTCCTCGCTGCCTTGTGCCATTGCTACAATAAAAATAAAAGTAAAATAATTTTTCTAAAAGCTTTTCTCATAAAAACTTTGGAAATCCATAACTTTCACACCATAGATCTAAATGTCACAAAACCAAGCCTGTGCACCCCTACTTGCTGAGAGCTTTCCAACGGTATTAAAAATGCCATTGGGGGATGCACATTCTAGGAGACCTCACTATGACAAACAAAATAAACAAACAACCTAACTTAAGGTATGGATACTGTAAATCTTGACTCAAGCTTCTTCCTAAGGGAAAAAATTATCCTCACACTAATTGAGGACTAAAGTGGATAATCCCCCAAATTGCCACTTTTTGTTACAGGGCCTAGTTAAAATTATTAGATTGATCATATTATATGTGTATAGTCTTATTGGCAAGAAAAAGGAGGTTCTAATGCACCAAAGAATGCAACATTTGGTTATTGTATGTAAAAATTATAAAGGTCAGATTTTGCAGGTAGAAGTTCTAAAAGTGTTTTTTCAACATAAATATATATTGCTTCTAGAGATGCACACATAACCATGATGGCAGTTATAGGCAAGGTGTAATTTGGGGTGTACTCACTTTAATGTAACTCCACCTCAAAGCGATTGAATAAAAACATACTCAATGTAAACGGTAAGTGGTCACTGTGATTGTACTTTGACAATCAATAACAAATTTTTTGACCAATGCAAACCACAAGAACCTCAACAATCCGATGGCCTTTGCAATTTCTTCCTCCCACATAACATTTTTTGTTTTATTGTGTCTTCCAAGTGAGCTAGCAAAACCTCTGACAATAGAATCATGGCATTTCAAACCAATGAGGGAGAAGAAGGAGCATGTTGGGTTTAAAAATGTCCCAAAACAAGTATCTTGTGATTAGAGATTGGAAAGTGTCATGTGGTTTAGGGATCCAAGTACCACAACAGGGTTGAAGCACCTACATCGAGGAAGTGAAACAACAATACAAAAATTGGACATGAATTCACTCGGCATTAACTGTTGCAATGCGCAGTTACTAGCACAATATTGGGGTTGCTCTAAGAGCATTTTGAAGCTACACCATTAGCTAGGCATTGCAACGGTATATGTCATTTGCATTCACGTAACCTTTTATAATTGTACCTCTTCCTGTTGCACTTGACTCACCCAACAATGATAATTGAAACCCTAAACAACTTGGCAACAACATGAGAATTGGTGACGCAATGACGAGAAATAAAACACGTGGTTTCATTAGCAAAGTTATTTCCTTTTCGTACCCTTTGAGGAAACCAAGGAGTACCGAGGCGCTTGGAGAGATTAGGCAAAAATTTATAGGGGTCGATTTTAGAAAATAATTGAAATTAAGTGGTGTTATCTTAATATAAAACCTATTTTCTATTGTGAAGTGGTTAATTTTGTATTTTATGATCTCCCCCTCATATGCTTAAATTAAGTTTCATGATTCTAAATATGAATTCAAAATTTTCCAATATCAATATCTGTAATGAATAATAAAATAAAATAAAATTCTCCTATAGAAAACATTTTTTACACAAAGCGTGGAGCTTGCTGCCCACATATACACACATCTAGTACAATATAGCTTATAGTATAACCTGCTAGTAGGATTAGGACAAGTTATTATGCTTTAATAATACATAGCATTATTAGCAATCATGATATATTATAAAAAAATGTTTTTTAAATCCCTTTAATTCCTAAAGTTCTTTCATGTTTAAAAGCCTAAAATTGTTTCAAATATTTGTCTCAAATCTTCATCCATATTTATATTAAACAAATTCAATTCTAGGATCCTTTGTTTAATATGTTCAAGTACATTGCCCCAAATTGTATAGTAAGCATCCCCATTGATTGCAAATTCAATGTGCCTAACTTCAAAATGTATTTTTTTCGAGTCCTTCTATAAGGTAAAGTTAGTTTTGTCTCTTAACATTTTTAGGGGAAAAAAACACTTATGCCCTATAACTTATGCATTTTAGCAATATATTGAAAAATGGATTGAAAATAAATATTAAAAAAATATCCAAAAGAACTTTCATATTCATTTTTAACCCCTAAAGTACCAAAGTTCCCTTGTTGACATTTGGGATTTTGGCAAGCTCATGTGACCTCAATTTTTATATGATTTAAATTTTTTTTATTGAAGATTAGAAAAACACATTATTTAGCTTTATGGAAATATAATTTTGATTTCAATCGGTGCCCAAGAACAAAAAATTATACCTTTCTAAGCCTCAGAAGCAGTCGTGGAAGTAGTTTGGCTAGGTAGAAAAGAAAAACACAAGAAGCTGAAATTTAATTTCTTAATTTCTTAATTTATAGATTAAAAAAAAGTCTACATGAAAAGTTTTGATTCATTCCATTAGTGATGTGAAAGTTATGGAGTTTTTTGTTTGTGGGCATTCATAGAAATTTATTGAGAAAATAATGTACTAGATTTGTTTTTGAATTCAATTTTCACAGTTTAAAAAAAAATGTAGGTTCACAAGGTTAAGTATGCTTGCTAGAACAATCTCATCATTGAAATTTATATAGTTCAACTCCATCTTAGAGCTATTAATTTAGTTTTTCCTTCAATCTTGTATCAACTTCTACTTAATAATTCTTTGAAGAATGAAAATCAAGTATTTAAAAAATAATTCCTAGACTTACAACTTAAATATTCAACATAAAAATTGAATTTAAGCAGAAGTTTTAGTTCAAATTTTTTTAATTAAGAAAATTCAAAGTCCACTAATCTAGTCATGAAACGTGCTCAAAAATCTGTTTTCTTTACTTTAAAAGCAATTATCTTGCAATCTATATGGTGAAAGTTTGTGAAATTTCTTTTACACATTTTTATTCTAGTCTAGTGCAAGATCCTATGGTTAAATATGAAGAAGAAAAATTGCTCTTTACAATGAATTGGCAATTTGGAGTGACTTTTTGATGATAAAAAGGCCTTGGAACTTTAGGAGTTAAAAGAAAATTATAAGTGGAAGGTGCTATTGAATGAAAGAAAAACTAAACCACTGATAAAATTTATAAGAAATTGATCATTGTTAATCACAATGGTAAGAATGTTTTCATACACAATATTTTTGATTTATTGATTGAAAATATTCAAAATTGAGTGCAAAAGACAACTTCAATGTTTTTCTACCTTCATTGCTTGAAAAATAAAACTCTTCATAATTTTCACCTCATTATTTGTAATTAAATTAGATGGTTGGTCATTTTTTTTATTCACCTTCGCAACTTGATTTTCCAACTTCCAACCAATCATAAGCCTTAGATTTTAAAAGCAAATGAAACTATGTCATTTATACATTATATTACATGTATTATACAAGAAAATGTATAAGCATTTTTATTTCATTGTGTAAAAAGCATTGTATAGAGAGCATATAGCTATAGAAATCCATAGCTAAATTATTTTTTTCCCTTTATGTATGACTTTTATTTCTATTAGTATTCAAAAAGGGTTGTTTGTCGTTGCATATAAACTCTAAATGTAAGTATAAGTATTAATTATGTACTTTTCATCCCAAATTAGTCGATGTTTGAAGTTTTGTTACATAAATGACTGATGCTCTTTTGAATTAATGAGAACCTTTAGTACAATATTTTATGTATTGAAGACAATTGGTAGAACACTTTATTGGTCAATCGTTTTGTGGGTCCACATGAACTTTGGTATTTAATTTTTCTTGTTTTAAAATTTTTAATTCAAATAATAGTACCTTCTAAGAATGCCCCTAAAAGCACTTTGATCCCACCATTAACTCATAAACTACGGTTTTAAGTATCAAATAACACATTTTATATTCAATATCACTCTCAAAAAGATCTTGGAGTTATTTATCTCCTTCACACTGAACATGATAGCATAAATTGAAAAGTTTCTTTAATTTTATCAAGAAAGATTATTCTTGATTTTCCATAGTTAGCTATTTTTTCATTTGTTCCCTTGAACAAACACTTGAAAATTCGATTAGGGTCATATAAAGTCAAAAAATTAATAAATGTTCTCAAAGTTTTGATATAAGATGGGAACATTCAACCTCTTTGTGGAATTAAAAAAATTCCAATCCAAAGCATATATAAAAAATTATGAGCACTGCCCAAAAAATCTAAGTAGTTCAAGCAATTTTAGCCTCTTTTGCTAAATTATTTATTTACTTTTGAAATTTTGCATGTAGGTAACTAGCATGATACAATATGTTATAGCAAGGAAAAAAAACTACATTAAATACAAAACCTCATTCCAATCTACCATACTTTACTAACAACTTCAATAGAAAATAATAATAATAATAATAATAATAATAATAATAATAATAATAATAATAATAATAATAATAATAATAATCATTGTTGCCAGTTTTTTTATGGAATTATACCCATGTCTTGTCTAATATTTGGAAATTGCAATTGTGATTGAAGAAGAAATCACAATATCTTTCTTTAGGGATATGTGCTGAGCATATATAATAATCATGTCTCAATATATATTCTATATATTCTATGGACAAATAACCTCTTATCCTCTTGAAAACCATAAAAATGAAGTATCCAAAGTGGCAAAATTAAA
This sequence comes from Antitrichia curtipendula, assembly GCA_951230915.1. NCBI lineage: Eukaryota > Viridiplantae > Streptophyta > Bryopsida > Hypnales > Leucodontaceae > Antitrichia > Antitrichia curtipendula. The sequence goes on from OX579642.1 coordinate 21,991,662, forward strand.
TGTTATACCCGTGCTCCAAATTTCAACATTCATCTATATATTAGATTAAAAAAATCACATTAGTGCATATCACATACCCTTAATTCTATTGTCATCCACAATCTAACAATTTTATCTAAGTTTTTTTTTTAATTTGAAGTTTTCTAGTGATTTTCCGCCCTTTTAGTACCATTTTGTTCCAAGGGCTTGGTGTTGGGCCCAACACTTTGGTGCAAATGGCCACCAAATTCCTAGAAAAACAACAACGTTGACCTTACCATATGCATGGGCAATTTCGTTAAAATGGCGGTATTCCGTTAGTTTGGCACTTTTAACTGTTCAGATCGTGCACTCTGAAATGGTCTGAAATCTACATCTATTTTAGATTTCTGACATCTATATCATTCCTAGATATTTGAAATCTATAAAAGTCCTAGATTTTTCAAAATTTTCAGTCTAAAATCTATAACATTCATAGACTTCTGAAATCTACAACAATCCTAGATCTTTGAAATCTATCTTTGTCCTAGATGTTGCTTCTATGGTTTAGAGTGGGCACTCTGAAAATGGCACATGGAATACCGCCATTTTAACGAAATTGCTTTTATGCCCATATCTTGTAGCCATATTTAAATGGTTGCTTAATAGTTTGGGGCTCATGAGGACGGAATGGGTATTTGATGTGTTTTGTAACAAAATTGTATACACTTTGCATATTGCACTTGTTGAACTCAATATAAAGGGTATTGCAAATCAAGAAAGGAATCCAAAGGTGTTAGTTTGTTTAAGAACACATATTTTAGTCACCTTGTAGATCAAAGGATGTTGAGTAGGGTCGTAGAAGAGATATGCCGGAACACAAACCTTGTCTTTTAGAAGTGAAAGACCTCAAAGACTATCTCTTGTGATGATGCATCTCCCTTCCATATTACAATAAACGCAACCCCTTTCTATGTAAAAATTGAAAGTCGTTGATCTTGTAAACAAGAATCCTCCCTCCCCTCCAATAACGTTGATCTTAAAAAATAAATAATACATATACAAATTATTTGGTATATATATATATATATATATATATATATAATTAATTTTTTTGAAGATACATTTGAATATATATGTATCTATACAAAATACAAATATGAAATACATACAAAAATCCCACTACAATATCCATATTGGTTGATAGCAAGACTACTTCTGAAAAAGACAAATATAAGGGGGGACTTACAAATTAGTAATATGAATTTACTAGTTCACTTCTTTTTTGGAGGAGGGGGAAGGTAATACAATCAAAAAGCATCTAAAACTAATCAAATTGTCCCTTGTGAATAATTGTCCACTCAATAGACAAGGCAGACTATCTACAAATCTAATTGCCTTCAATTTTTTTTTCTCATGGTTTATTTAGAAAGTATGAAGACATCCACCATTCAGATTTTCAATGACTTTTTAAAATTTTCACTAAATAAATGTTTTTTTGAAAGATTCACTACAAACTATTACTCTAGGCATATTCAGCTTCCTTCATTTGAGTTGAGCAACTCGTGTTAGATTTGTTAGGTTTTCCAGTTTTGAGCTTTCACATACAATATAAGCTTTCTATATTTGTATCCACATTTTGCTTGGGATTATTGAGATGAAGGCAGAACCCCAAAATGTAAACCCTAATTCCTTAGAACCAAGAAATATCACCCACAACCAACAGTGAATCACAATGTACAATGTACTGAAAAGTGGTTATCACTCTTGATTTGTTTAATTTTTGACTGAAAATTGGGGGGAAGGGGGGGATAATTAATTATTATTACTTTAATTAAAAAATAAATTGGATGCATTGTGACACAAATTGTCACAATGCACAATGCATCCAAAAGAGGCAGTAACTCCCTACAACCTAACATCAAAATATCAAAATATGGGTCCTACCAAATTACCAAACCATGCAAGCTAGTAGGTGCATTGAATTTGTATGGTTGAATTTATAAAAAATGATTGAATTCTTCCAGTATCAAAATTTCAACTACAAACTACTTGTTTTTCACTCACTTTAATGAAAAAAGCAAGGAGCTCCAAGCTGTTAATAGTCTTGCCTAAACTTTTGGGGGAGGGCTTTAACTAAATATTAGGTGTTTGAGTGCCAAAGCTACTAATAAAATACGGTACATATTCATAATTTTCCTACACATTTTCACAATCTCTACTACAATTCCCTAGAATTGAAGATCTTTTTTAAAAGTTTATTCTCCCAATTTTGGACAATCCCCTAAAAATTGGCTGTCTTTGACAATTTCTCTTTAAAAACACCCCCGGATCCCGATTAAGGGTTAAAAATAAATTTGAACTATGACTGTTTTTTTCTCCTGTACAGTCTGTAGTTTCAAAAGTCCACTTTGCTGTTTTAAATCATTTTCCATCGGGTGCCTAACCCTGACCACCTGCTCTCTCCAATCATTGCATGATATAATGTAATTCAAACTTCACCGATTATTCCATTTCCAAATTCCTATTTCCGGATTTCAATTCAATTCAATGGTTGCTGCCTTCACTGCCTTGGCTGAGTTCGATTATAAAAAGAATTAAAAAAAAGAATTGTAGGTGGCTGGTACGGTACGGTAGGTGGGAGCATCTATCATCCATCCCAAGTCGGATTTCATCCATGCACATCCTTCCAAATTCGAAGTTCTGGCCGCCTTCACGAACGGTGGAGAAGCATCCTACCTCGTCTCCTGCCATTTCAACGGTGGAGAATGCATCTCCTGAATATGCCCTTTCAACCAGGTCCGCCCATTCAGCCACTCCCCATACCCCCTCCCCCCCCTCCTATTATTTTATTACAAATTTAACCTATTATTATATGCTGTAGAATATAAATATCCGACCTTCCCATACCTGAATTCAGCCATATGAGGTAGAGCAGCGCATCATGGTCAAATGACCCATGACGGACACCTAAGGAATGATCCCACTATGGTAGGGGGTTCTCAATTTATGAGATTTTGGGACACAATCAATGTTTTACCTAACACTAATGAAATAATTAGTAACCTCAATAGGAACACCCAACTATTTCTATGTAAGTCAGTGTAGCAAATGACTTTTGAAGGCCTTTTGCATTAAAAAATATTATGACTACTTTAGAAGAATCAAGTGAGTATTATAGATACAAGGTAAAATAGGCCATTGTGGTTAGAATTAGAAGTTCGACTTCATGTGGTTGCTAAATTTTTAAATTTTTTTTTCCATAGTAGTGTAAGTGTGAGAACAATTGAAATTATGTTTTTCTGACAAAAGTATGAATCTACTATGAATTTTTGAAGTGCTCAATTCAACATGGCCCAAAAGAGTTTGTAGACTACCGTAGAACCAACAAAATCTGAATCCATCATGCTTATTTTGCTCACCTAAAGCAATCATGGTATTTTCTAACAAGGAAGGCTTAGAAAGTCAATTCTTACAATGAATTCTCACTGAAAAATTGGAAGTTCCTAATGAAGTCACTAATCACTCCATTATTGTCATGTAAGACTTGCATTGAAGCCAAAATCTGAAAATCTGAAAAAACCATGATAAGGTCATTTCCTAGATGTCCACTATGGATCATCTGACCACAATGGGCTACTTTACCTTGGTTGCATGTTGGTTTTGGAGTAGTCTACAAACTATTTTGGACAAAACACTTCAAAAAATTATAGCAAATTCATATTTGGTTGAAAAAATATAATTTTAATTGCTCTCACTATTTCTCACACTTGTTTGTATGTGGGGATTTCTTTTTAAAAATTCAGCCATGGCACGAGGCAAACTAGCAATTATGACCATGATGGATTGTTTACCTTATTGGAAGAGGGTTCCATACTCCTTTCAACATTTTTTGGGGAACCAAGCCAAAATCCATCTACACTAACTTACATTGTATTACAAATTCATACACTTCAAATATTATAATTAATCATAAAGGTCGTCCCTAGCTATAACAATGGTGTCCAAAGAAGGTTTAACCCCAGAAGGACCAACATTAATTTTTTGTCCGTATAGAAATTTCAGACAAGTACCTGTGACTAGAGATTTGCATGTTTTGGGCTGAAATTTTAATAGAAGGTGGGACGAGGAATATCTTTCATATGCACTACATTTCGTGACATTTGGAAATGTGATTCAAAAGTTATGATCTAATGTGTTAGTTTTTTCCCAACCATGCAATCTAGGCGTATTTTTTTAAATCACATTTTTCAAAAACAAAAATTTGAAATTGATTTTCTAGAGTTATATGTATGTGGAAAGCTTTTAATCATTCCATTTTGACCAATGAGTCAATAGTTATGAGAAGTTTTAGTTTGTGGGCAGTTATGGATTTTCTACTCTAAACTAATCTTTGAAGTCTTTTATCTTATTCAATTTTCAATATTTTTTGAAAAAAAATAAAATCATATGATGTAGATTGTTTATTACGACATTGCAACCATTGAAATTTGCATTTTTTAATTCCATAACTAAATTCTTAACAACTTTGTATTTTGAATAATTCTCTACTTGTTTCTACTTACTATTTTTTTTTCTATATGTTGTACAATTTGAAATGATGTGGAATTATTTAAGCATGTAGACAACTTGTCTAAGAAATAGTATTCAAATAAGCACTACCATTTTGGACATTTTTTCCATACAAAAGTGAGCTTGTGAAGTGCAGCTGCCCTGTTTTTCTCAGGGCCCCAAAAATGATTTTAGTGAATTTGAATGCTAATCTCCTGCAATTTTTACCACACGTTTTCAAATCAGCATACTACAAGATCTTATGGTTACATGTGTTAAAAAAAGTTTTTTTTCAAAATCTTTGTATTTGTACTAGAAATGATAGTTTGCGACCATTTTTGGTGAAAACATAGTCAAGGAACTTAAGGGGGTAACTAAAAATAAGGTAGGCAAGCCATTTATGATCACTTAAATAGTTATTTAGATTTGCAAGGCATGATTCTTCAGTGGGGAGATTTTTCCATGTGTAGAAATAGAATTTGAAAGGTTTCCTTAAATTTTCAGATTTATATTTTTCAAAACATAATTACTATGAATTTTTTTAGTTGAAAATTATGTTTGGTCCATATTAGTCATATAGACCTTACTATTTTTGACCAAGGGTTGGTTGTAAAATCCAACAAAAGTTGGTTGCAATTTTAAAAGTCTTGTAGTCAATCATTATGTTCCACAACTACATCGGGACCCGTGCCATAATTTATCACTACTAATCTCTTCCTACACATGAAGAAAACATCCTTCATTGCCAAAATGGAAGGTTGATCAGGAATGGATTGACTCCCTCAATATAAGAGAAATACAACACCAAATTCCATTTGACCCAAAATTAAGGTGCTCAAAGGAGTTTCATCATGTATTTTTCTCAAACTCTCGCTCTTGGTCTAGCATTGCACACTTTAGCATTAAATCTAGTATACAAATTAAATTTAAAGTTAAATCTTCAAACTACTGATGTAATACAAAAGCAATTTTTGCATGAAATCTTCAAACTACATGGATAATAGAAATGTAAATTTTGCATTAAAATTTTCAACTACATTTGCAATAAGGTAAGGTAGGGACTTTCCAAAGTGCCATTTTTTTTGTTAGATTATAGTTATTATTATTAGACTCATCAAGTTTTATATTTTTTTGTTAGATTAAAGTTATTATTATTAGACTAATCAAATTTTTATATTTTCTTGTTGACAACTCAAAGAAGATTCAACATACAAAAAATTGTTTCATTTGAATATTCCATGCGAAAGTTATAAAGGATAAAAAATAAAAAATTGGAGGGGTAGGGGATGAGGTTCTAAAATGTTTTTCTTAGTGAAGGAAGATATTGATTCACTAGGTATACATCTAGTGAAGATGGCACCCTGGTGTTAATGGCACAATTGGAGTCCTTATTTTAAGCTTGAGTCACTTCTAGTTGTCCATACTCAATAAGTTTACTAGGAGACATTAGCTAGGCTCTACCTATTTCATTAGTAGAAACATTGACCACATAAACTAGGGAAAAGACCTATAAGAAGACCCCATATGGCAAACTTAGAGCACTACACTGAAATTGGTAAATAGTATTGGATGATAATTAGTGTTGTTCCTTGTTTTTTACCCCCAACACTATTTTCCAACTTATGTGTAAATAGTGTAAGGGTACATAATTCCCGCCATCAAACTATGGCCTTTCCTTGGGAAACATTAGATGTTTTGGGAGGGGTCTGGAGGGCCGTTTCGGGCCTGTTCCCGGCGTTGTTCCCCTAGCAGTAAAAGAATGGCTGTTGTTATAAATTTTTAAATTTTTTTTAAAAAATCTTAAAATTAAAAAACAAGATGAACAAAAAAAATTGATTTTTTGAAGAAAAAATAAAATTATATGACGTAGCAGTCCCTCTACCACGTCATGCAGCTATCGCGGTGCAGTTCCAAACAGTTCCAGAGTCTAGAAACCATGGGGAACTCTCAGCCTTCCGTAGGGGCTAAAAAACATGTAATGTTTCCGCCTCCCGTCGTCAATTTTTTTACTATAGAGCTAAAATAGTGTTAGAATGGGTAAATAATGTTCTAACACTAACCTTACAAATCACAATTAGTGTTATTGCTGACAATTAGTGTAGCCAACCTTATTTACCAATTTTAGTGTAGTGGGTCAAATTGGTCACATTTTTTAGGTTTATAAGGACATTGTTTCTACTAGCAAATATATGTGACTATGTTGATTTGTCCTAACAATACGCATGACGCTAATTTACTAAGGTCACATTATTTTGAATTAGTGCAAGTTGAAATATTTATGTATTATCTAGAACCAATTTCCACAAAAATAAGCTTCTTGGGTGCTACTAATTTGATAGTCAATGCTAGTTTCTTCCCCGTCACTAATAGGACAAATGAATGGACCTAAAAATAATTAGGCATGTGTCTAATTCCTAATAATAACCTTTAGAGGATCATTAAGTTCTCTAATGTGTCTAATTTTACCAAGTGACAGTGAATTCCACAAGTTACCTTAAGCATAGTTTGTTTTTATGCCATGGATTTAGGAAGTAGTTATGCTTAAAGGAGGCACAATTATCTTAAGTACTCATTGAATTACAAATTACCGGCAAACAATTACCGGCAAACAATGTAGTAATCATTGAATTAACCCCTAAAGAACCAACATGCATTTTTTGGCAGTATAGAAATTTTAGGTAGTTGGAGATTCTCATATTTTTGGCTGAAATTTTGAAAGAAGTTGTGCACAAGGAATATCTTTTTTATGCACTAAATTTCATGACATTTGGAAATACGAGTCAAAAGTTATGGCCTAATACGTTACTTTTTTTTCTCAGCCGGGCAGTCCAGGCAGATCAGAAAAAATCACTTTTTTCAGAAACAAAAATTTGAAATTGATTTTTTAGAGTTATGTATATGTGGAAATCTTTTAATCATTCCCTTTTGACCAATGAGTCAAAAGTTATGAGGAGTTTTAGTTTGCTGGCAGTTATAGAATCTCTATTGTGAAATAAACTTTGACGTCCTTTATCTTACTCAATTTTCAATATTTTTGAAAAAAATAAAATCATTGGATGTAGATTTTTTATTACAACATTTCAACCATTGGGATTGGCATTTTTCAATTCTATACCTAAATTCTTAACAATTTTGTATTTTGAATCATTATCTATTTTGTTCTAATTACTATTTTTTTCCTATATATTGTACAATTCCAAATGATGTGAAAGTTTTCAAGCATGTAGCCAACTTGTCTAGGAAAAAGAATCCCAAAAGCACCACCATTTTTGACATTTTTTCAAGAAAAGTGAGCTTGTGAAGTGCAACTGCCCGTTTTTTCACAGGGTCAAAAAAACAATTTTGGTGATTTGAATGCTTATATCTTGCAATCCACGCAGTGGAAATTTCTGAAATTTTTACCACGTGTTCTCAAGTCAGCATACTACACGATCCTACGGTTGTATGTATTAAAAAAAAGTTTTTTTCAAAAATTTGGTACTTGTACTAAAAATGGCAGTTCTTGAACGTTTTTGGTGAAAACATACTCATGGAACTTTAGGGTTTAAAATATAGAATCTCATAGTTCAAAAGTTTTATTTTTCACAAGAGACCAATAATTATTTTGACAATTTTGACCTAAATTTTGTAAAGAATTTATAGGTTGATTTGGATTGGGGAGGGATGCCTTGGCAACAGTAAGGTTTCATTCTAAGGTTGTAGCGTTATAACATCTAAAATCAACCAAATAAACAATTGAGTATAATTTCTATTATTAAACTATTCAAGTTTTATTTTGATTGAGTTTGAATTCAAAAAATATTAAAAAATTCCTAGCGTGCATTTCTCAATAAAATTAAAAACAAAAATGACGAAGTGTTACAAAAAGAAAAGAAAAGATAGGAGACCCTATTTTTGTCATGTAACTATTTGCACTACTTCATCGCCATTATGTATTAGCATTGTAAATGTACACTGCTAATTTAAAGTAACACAAATATAGTGACTCCCAAACTGTGATGCAAATTGGGTCTCGTATCTTAATCCTTTTAGGCCTAGAGTTGTCATGGTCAAAGCAAAAATTTAGACAAAATCTCGAAGAGATGTGGGATTACTAAGGATAGTGGAGCTAGAGTGAGAAAAGTAAGTTATGTACCAAATTGAAAAATGGGTGATAAACTATAGTTTTGCAAAAAATTAGGACGATCCACCATTGGTATCGAGAGAATTTATAATTTCCTGACAATATATTCAACGTTGTTGACATTGATGTTGTATGAAAAATGCACACATATAAGTTGCAACACTAGCAATCTCATAAAAGATTCACTTCAAGGACTTTTGGATTTCATAGACATTGCTTTCATAACTCATGCAAAGTAATCAACATTGTAAAATATACCTTCAATACATTAAAGTATACTTTATACAATAAACACTCAATATGGGCATGTACAAAATCTTCTACTTGAAATTGACACAATTTTATTTGTGCTTCTTTTGTGATAGATCAATCAACACTTACGTAGAAGCAATTGATGTCAACATCTGTAGTGGAAGATGGAAAAAAGGCTAAGAAAAAGCACATTGTCGACTATTATATCTAAAAGTATTGTAAACATTGTTATACAACAAGATAGTATACCATATTTTTTAGGGTAGTCTTCCTTCTAGAAAGTGCCTATCCAATTGTGCGATCTTTGTATTTGCTTCCTCCTTTAAACACCATCAATGTTGTTCAAGACGCAAAAGGGATGCATCTTTTGCAATTCTTTTCACATATTTCGATGTTGTATAGAGAGATTAGTAGACACACTCATGTACACTTACCCAAGGACCAGGCTCAATTCTCCATACTCGAGAATCTCAAATAACTTCTTTTCATATACATGGTTGGGACTAGGTCTAGGGCATCAATACTCCATCACTACAGAGAGGTTATTGCCTTAGAGAAGTTATACTAAATAAATAAATACACATTATTATTGCACACAATTGTATCATTACAAAAAAATTCAGCCCTCGTAAAGGTTGTTTAGAAAAAAAAATTGGCACCCTCCGCGGAGCAGTTACAGAAAAATAAAAATATTTATTTTTTATTTTTTATTTATTTAAAAATATACATTTTTTTTTTTAAAAGAAAAAAATCTCCAGTCTGACATGGCACAAGTAGTGCCACATCAGATCCCCCCCCAAAAAAAATAAAAAAATAAAAAAACAAAAAAACTTTTTTTTCCCTAGTTGCACCACAGCCCTGCAAAACTCGCGGCCCTCCTGAGGGCTGAAATTTTTTGTAATGTTTTCCAGATCTGATTTCTCCACTTCATTCTCTATCAATTTAATTATCTTATTTTATTTTTATCAAATACGTTAGCGGACTCCATTTCATAACCATGAACTCACTCTCAACTCCTCTCATGCCGGTATGGTAGAACCACCCATTGTTGACCAGGGACCCATCCCCAACCTCTAGGATGTACTATTTTCAACCAAAGCTGCAATAAACTTTCAACCAAAGCTTTGAATGGGTTTTTTCTCCTTTCCAAAGTTAAGACTAATCGAGTCATGACACTTGTCCCAAAGCAATGAGCAGAAAATAGTTCTTGAATGATCGACATTGGAAGACTCTACATGTTAGCTATAGGTTTGGACCAACTGTTGACTTCCAAAATTCATAGTAATTTCAATTCAAGGCATAAAATTACAGAAGAAATTGCAATCCCCTTGATTTCTATCTTCCTACATGGCAAAAAATTTACATGCCTTATACTGCTCCAAAACATGCACATGGCGCTTGAGTGATCGACAATGGGTGGTTCTACTATATTATGAATTCATTTCTGTATTTTTCCTCACTCCGGAACAATGAACAAAGAGTACCGCTATTTAGTTACGACCTAGCTGGTAGAATTTGAGAATTGCCGAATTGAATTCAAAAGTTTAGGAAAAAATCTGACCAATTAAGAGGAAAAAAGAAAGAATATTCTTTTATTTCTATAGGCTTAGCCGGGAGTATACTCTAGACAGCCGGTTAGTCCAAGAGAATGTAGGATATTAGCCGGTTAAGCTAAAATAAACTCCCCGGACTGTGCTCCGGAAACCGGTTCTGTTTTTTCTCACGCACTCGGGTTCCCTGAATTTGAATGAGACAGTTGGGTCAAGTGGAAGTCGTCAGTCGCATGGGGTGTGGTTACCAATTAAATATATAAAATCTAGGGTGCGCAATAATTCCATCAAGAGCGAATGCATGGGCGATTGGGCGCAGTTCCCAAGATGAATGAATGGGGAATATTTAGCCAGCTTTGAATGTGTGTGTATGTGTTCATTTGTTTTACGCCACCTATCCAGGAGACAGCAAGCTTCCAAAAACCAGCAGGGACAATCATGGCCGCAGGAAATTGTGAGAACAACAAGCTACAGTACAGTACAGTAGAGAGTCAGTTCTTCTGACTCCACCAACTGACAAACGCTCGGAGCATGATGACGGAAAGAGGTTCACTCAACATCATTTGTTTTTAGGGCTGGCCTCCATTGAGCGACTGGACCTCCAGCTCCTGGTGGTCTCCATTGGAAAGCCTAAGCCTAGACCAGGATGCCTAAAAAACTGCAGAGTTCTCCCCCGGGTTTTATGAGAGCACCGCATTTTTACATGACCCCTATGTCCTTCTAAGCACTACTCAGGGCCTCCTTACATGTATCAGTGGGTGGGAGGAGTCAACAGGGGCGAATATATAGAAAACACTTTTATGCTCCTTCTACAGTGTTTTCTACACCGATATCGGTGATACTGTCTCTCCTCCTTCCGCGCTTACCGATCATCGGTGGCACTGTTCTTGTCTTCTAGTTGCTTTTCTTGCCCACCGGGCTCACATGTCAGTTGGCCCTCAACCCTTTCCTGTCGAAAATGCAGGAACCACAACAATAACTTTTTTTGGTTTTGTAACGATATTCGCACGCCTCCGGTCGAGGGGGCCTGGTCGTCCAGGCTTGCAATTCATGAATGCACGGACTGGAGGCTGGAGGTCGGACTGGAGGGAAGGGGAGAGTGTCCAGCACAATGGAGGGCATTTGGAGGTCCTAAATTGAACCTTCATTCTCCCAATGGAGACTGGCTCTTAGAGCATCTATACCGTTGCACCTCCCACCCCGCAAACGTGTGAGCTCCAAAAACCAGCTCAAACCCGTCCAAATAAGCTCTCAAAACACCATCCTTGCACTTGTTTGGCTCTGTTCTTGTTATGTTTCTATAAGCTCTTTTTTGCAAAAAACAATACCTCCCACCAGCGAGAGTGCAAAACAACAATGGATATCCACGTGTCATGCGGAGATATGGCTAGTTAGGGTGGAGAATTAGTTTGCAAGTGGAGCTCGGAAGGGTGGTTGATAGGTTTTTTGGTTTTTTGGCACTCTGGTGCCAAACTCCAATATTGTGGCATAGTGATGGTGGTTTAAATTTGGAGGGACCATCTTCCATTTCTTCCATGGTGTGTACTGCTACAATGTAAAAAAACAACTACTGCAGTGGTTGAAAGCGTGAAAAGTCATTTGGCATGATATTTTTGCCATGAAAGTGTAGAGATACTTTTACCCAGCTAGCGGGAATTTGTTGTGCATAATTTAATTCAAATTGGGGGAGTGTCTCCACGATTTTGAGAAAATCCATTTTTTTTTTGTTCAAAATAAATATAAAACTTCTGAGTTCAGAGTGTCTCAATTCGTGAAAATTGTGCAAGTGAGTTGTGATGCAATAGATGATGAGTATTGCTTCCAAAAATTTAAGGAATCAATGGAAGAGTTTGAAAAGCAAAGAATGTTTAAGAAATGAGAGGAAGTTAAAAATTTTATGAAGGAAAATGACAAGCACTATGAAAAGTTGTGGAACCTATGATGAAGTGTGGTGAAAATTTTGAAACTAAACCTTTTGAAACCAAGGAATACTTAATTCCAAATGTTAAATGTTTGTTGTTCCTAAAAACAATTCTTATGATACTCAGGTGTTGAATATGACCCACATGTGCGGTAAAGCATATATCAATTAAGTTATAAGAGAAGACTAAGCATTGGTTTGAATATTTTTAAAAATTATATTATCCCTACGAAAAATAACGTAACTTTAGAACATCTGCAATGCTTTCAAGTTTCAAGACGGGATTGGCATTGTAGAGATTGAAAAGTGTTTTTGAATTATACAAGCGCTCCAATGCAACCATCGTGCTCCACATTAATTCCACAACCTTAGTATACTAAGGGATAGGATTGACATTTTTAATTTTTTGCTTGGCCGTCAAAGCGTCTTGACAAGTTGAGATTCATGTGAGAAAAGTGAACTAACTAATCTCTTCTTCAAAAAAACTCAAGATTATCTCCCCCAACTCAGAAAGCTACAACTTCTCAAGTCAATTATGACACTTGTCGATCTCGCATTCCCTCTCTTGTTGCATGTTGAAGCAGTCATTTTGCTCTTTGGACTAGTTTCATCTTGCACAACATGTGTTACCAAGTTAAATTTTTGGCTTTGAAAAAAATGGAGCAAAAAGGCAAAGTTCACTCTTCTGAATGAGGTAGTGCAAGAATACAACAAATGTGGATTGAAAAGTCCCCCCAAAACTACAGCTTGAAATTTCTAAACCTGAACCCCAATGAATGGCTAAAAGAATCTTGAATTAGTTACAGAATCTACCACAAAACTTTAGCAATCCATGCCAAACTTTTTAATTGACTTTTACCAAAATTGCAAATAGGGTTTAGTATACCAGCTACGCATTACGGAAGCCATGGCAAAAAAGAAGCCTTCACTCTATTGGCCTTGTTTTCTACCCTTGCATTTGCCGTTACATGACTTATTTGCAGAGCATGCATTGTAGATGCTCTTAGATTATTACAATCATTTAAATTTAATTATTTATTTATTTATATCATTTCTTCATTATCATAAAATATGTCTAGAGTACCTAAATTCTTGCTTGTAATTATATGTAGTTGTAATTTTAATCCCTTTGCGCTCTTGTTTGCGCTTTAAAAATCAACATTTTGTATTAGTAAAGTCACATTTTACTCCTAAATGCCCCTAAGCCTTTGGAAGTATATTTTTCCTATGAAAAAATAATATGGGCTTGTAGTTATTTCCAATGAAGCAAAAAAAAATTTCAAAATATAACCGTATAGATGTTTAAAGATTTTGAGTGTGAAATTGCATAGGAATTGTGAAATTATAACCAAAAAAATGTAATTATTCTATTTTAGTATGTTGTCCCTCCCCACAATGTTTGAAAAATTTGCATATAAGAGTTGGGGGGGATTGGAGGTGACATAAACAAGTAAGTATTATGTTTGCACACTAAAATGCACTTCCAAAAATCTTAAGTTCAAAAGAAAAGCTATCAAACTCATTTTACAATCCAATTTTTTTTTATAAGTAGAAACTTCAAATAACTCCAAATCAACAATTTCATATTTGAATTTTCAACAATGAAAATCATAAAAACACTTTACTCTTTCCATTGGGACCATTTTCAAAGCATTGAATTTTTTAGATCTCAAATCAAGTAAAATTGGCAAACTTTACTTTTCACTAATAGCACATATATGCGTTTGAGAACCTTTTAAAAATAAATAAAATAACTTTTTCAGTGAAAAATGAAAACTTTCAATAGTTAACCTTCAAAACTGCCTATGGAAAAATTTTAAACCGACAAAGGAATTTACTGCCCACACCAAAATGAGCCCTAAATTTCTAATCAACCATAAATGGTTGGTTGGGCACTTTGGGGTTAAGAAAAGTGGGGAACAAATAAAATTTGGGGTAAAAATTCATTTTATTGAAGATTTGTAAGCATCAAACTTAAACTTAAGTTTTTTAAAGTTTCAATATATTAGTTTGCATACATGAGTTGCAAGTAAAAAAACAAAGATTTCCAAGCTTTATTTTGAACTTACTTGATAATTATCAAAAATATTTAGTTGATAAACTTGTTGCAAGTGTGAGCAGGGTGTGTTATTGTGGTGCTATACCTAAAACTTAACCGTATCAAATTCCCCAATGTAAACATAATATTTCTTCACAATTTTCATAGAAATTTACATATTGTGCAAGAAAGAGATATTTTTAATAAATGATGTAATTGATATGATATTTTCTTTAACTCAAATTTCATAAGACGCTCAATCAATTTTTTGGAAGATGATGTATTAAGAGCACATGGGCATATGTTTTCAATCAAATTTTATTTGTAAATATTCATAATATACAAAGAATATAAAGTATACCATCATGTGTACAACATCAAGATATTAGTGTTTGAAGTGACAAATACCCTTTTGAAGGCCTTACAAAAATTAGGTAGTTGCACTTCACAAGGTTTCATTTGTATAAAAAAATGTCCAAAATTCAAAATACAAAATTGTTAAGAATTAAGTTATGGAATTGAAAAATTCCTATACCAATAGTTGTAATGTTGTAATAAACAATTTACATCCTATGATTTCTATTATTTCCAAAAATATTAAAAATTGAATTTAAAGGACTTCAAAGTTTATTTTAGAGTATAGAATCCATAATTGCCCGCAAACTAAAACTCCTCATAACTTTTGACTCATTGATCAAAATAGAATGGTTCAAAGCTTTCCATGTATCTAGCCATGTATATATAAATCTAGAAAACCAATTTTAGAATTTTATTTCTAAAAAAAGTGATTTTTTAAGAATTTTTTTGAGTTGCCCATACTACCTACAATTCAAAGAAAATTACATATCATACAATAAATTTTTAACCATGCAGCCAAAAGTTATGGAAATTTTTGGGCCTTAAAGCTACTCCTTAGGCACATGTTGTATGAACTATGAAGATTTCAAAGAAAATAATTGGAAATTCAATTTGTAATGAGCTGCTGCCAAAAATTGCTATATTGCTGAAAATTGCAATTTGGTCCCCCAGGAGTTAAATTTTGTTTTTATATGAAGCCAATCAATCACACTTGGAGGACCAAAGGTAGTATAAAATTTAAATTTTTTGAAGATATATTACAAAGTGCAACTTAGAAAAATATTTTAGATATTTTGAGAATGTCAAAACAAGATAACATCTTTAAAGTTTGATGTTGGATAACAATAATCTCAAACCAAATCTACTGGTCTAAATGTATTGTATTTTAGAATGTAAATATTGACCCTTTAAGGTCCTAAAATTCAACCAATGAACTCAAACATGTTGCAGACACACAAGATCTTGGATTTTTCATCCATCTAGTTGTTGCAGATTCTTGTGTCAATCATTTACACAATATAGATTTTCAAGAATTTTCTTTTCAAATGTTCTATAGTACAAGGGTTGCAAATATATTTCCCCTCATCAACTAACTTTTCACCATGATAGGATCTTAACAGTTTCGAACCAAGAGGAAAAAAATATTCTAAGAAATATTCAATTTATAATTAATTTTGGAAAAAAAATTTAGTTGTTGTCTATTTGATAAATGTTAATTAGGATAATTGTAGATTGAACTTAATGGATTTAATCTATGGATCAAATATCAAAATTTTTGTTTCATTTCCCTTATTTTCTTTTGTCTTAAGCATGATCTTTTGTGGTACATTGTAATAATGTCTTTTAATTTGCTTTTGAAGGGATTTGCTCGGCTCTTCCAAAGTTCAAATCCAATTTTATTCTTATTTTTATAATATTTGATTTTTGACACGTTTCTAATGACAACGATGGATTGACGATGCTTTTAAAGGGATGTTGTTTTAAGGTAGGAGTTGCTTCAAGCATTCAACCTCTGAAAGCGATCTACTACAAATAATGCTTTTAGAGATAACACAAAGGTACATATTGCATTCTTCAATGTACCAATGGTGAACATGTCAAAGTATTGACGCTTATAGAACCTACTTCTAAATTCATATTGATATCTAATTCTTGAATCATTAAAAACATATAAAGCTACTTGCAATATACACAATTTTGATTTCCAAAGTCTAAAACTTCCAAAATAAAATAAGTTTTTAAGTTAATCCCTAAAGGACCATGACTATGTTTTTTGCCAAAACTGCTCCAAAACTGCCATTTCTAGTACATGTACCAAATTTTGGAAAAAAATCATTTTTGGACACATGTAACATAGAATCTTGTAATACTCTGGTTTGAAACATGTGGAAAAAAATTCAGAAATTTCCACTAAGTACATTGCAAGATAAGAGCTTTCGAGTTCACATAAATCTTTTTTTTGGCCCTACAATAAAACAAGTAGCAACACTTCACAAGCTCACATTTGTATAAAAAAATGTCCAAAATGATGGTGCTTATTTGGATTCATTCTTCAATTCAAGTTGACTACATGCTTGAAATTTTTTAGATCATTTGATATTGTACAATGGGATACAATTCATTTACAAATTTTTCAATTAGTTTTCACTAGAAAGTTCAACAACTTTAGAAAGCTCTCGCATGCTCAAAAAAGAACCAATTTTGAAACCGCAAATTGCGTTGAAATTGAAATGAACATCACTTCAATTGCAAAACAAGTTTCAGTTGAATAATTATAAATTATAAAACAATTTGGATTCCTTTTATATACTGTGTACCATTTTATAGAGAACCTTGGAAGGATAGTCAAAGATTTTTTGCATTTGGATGAAGAACAGGCAATTCAAGTGGCATGGGAATAAGTGTCTTTAAAGCAATTGGGAAGGTTCATTTCTTATATGTACCATTGAATACAGGTTGTAATTTTCACACATGTTGACAACACTAGATGGTATATAGTGTATAGAAAACATCAAACACTTTGTATGATTTTAAGTTACATATGTGTGTTTGTAATGATGATAAAGTAGACTTTATTGAGTTTCCAACGCAATTCAAAATTCAACATTTTGTTCATTTTTGAGTGTACACGGGCCTTTTAAAGTTCTCCTAATCTTAGGAGAATCCAGAAATTTGTAAATGAATTGTAGCCCATTGTACAACATACAAGAAAAAAAATAGTAAGTAAAAAGAAGTAGATAAATGATTCAAAATATAAAATTGTTAACCATTTATTTATGAAATTGAAAAATGCTAATCCCAATGGCTGTAATATTGTGATAAGCATTCTTCATCTAATGATTTTATTTTTTTCAAAAAATATTGAAAATTGAGTAAAATAAAGGACTTCAATGTTTATTTTAGTGTAAAGAATCTATGCCTCCCTTCAAACTAAAAATCCTCATAACTTTTTACTCATTGACCAACATGGAATGATTCAAAGCTTTTTGCATATATATGACTCTAGAAAATCAATTTCAAATTTTTATTTTTGAAAAAAGTGATTTTAAAAAATGTGCCCGGACTGCCCATTTACGAAAAATAATAATATATGAGGCTATAACTTTTGACTCATATCTCCAAACGTCATGATGTTTAGTGTATATGAAAGATATGCCTTGCCCCCACCTTCTATTAAAATTTCAGCCTAAAATATGCAAATCTCTAGTCACATGTACTTGCCCAAAATTTCTATGTTGCCAAAAAATGCATGATGATCCTTTAGGGGTTAAAGCACATTCAATTGCAAACCCTAACTACTTTCATCACAATGTAATCCCATCTTCATTTTAGAATATAATCATGTGACACAAATCTAGTCAGTTAAGTAGGACTATCTTAGATTTAGATTCTAAAATAAAGAAGAGATATTCATCATGACGCAATTAATTAGGTCAGATTGCAGTTAGGTATAGCCACCTTATTCCTTCATAAAAAACAAAAACCCAACATGAGTTTTTTTTTCTTCCACAAAATCTCCAAAAAACTCTTTCATTATTCAATTACATGTGAATTTCTTTGGTATCATTCTTTGTGCCTATACAAGATTCATCTATCAATCTAGATCTTGGATTTTGAATCACAAATAAAACTCCTTTAGTATTCAACTACACATGAACTTCTTTCAGTTCTTTGTATCATTTTCTTTGCCTTCACAAGATGCATCACCATCAATCTAAATCTTTGGTTTTGAATCACAATTTGAACTCTATTTGTATTCTATTACGTAAGAACTTCATTGGTATCATTCTCTTTGCCTTCACAAGATACAACTATCAATCTAAGTCCAGGGTTTTGAATCTCAATTTGAACTTGTAGTTTTTGCATTGGAAAATTTGATAATTTTTGGAATAGTGGCTTTGCACTTGCCCCAAAGTTCACCATTAATTGGTCATTTGAACAAAGCTTCATGATGCCCACTTAAGAAAGATTCTCCAATCCAAGTTTGGGCCTCCTCTCCCCCCCTCCAGACGGTGCAGCTTCCTCCAACTGTCCACCCCCAAATAACTTACTTTCCCGGCAGTCCAAAAAATCAAACGAAGCTCATGACGGCCACCCATCGCAACCGCGCGGCGAACGAAGTGGAGAAACGAGGCGGGCGGGACGGGACGGGACGGGGGAGCGAGCGGTCAGCGGGAACCAAGGAGCAAGCCCAGCCCAGCCCAGCCCTGCCTTCGCTACAAAGCCTGCGTGGCCTGCATGGACGGTCCACAGCCTCTGTTAGCTGTGCCACTGCTTCCAGCCCATGCAGCCTCCTCTCATTCAATGGAACCAAAGAAAAACGCCGCATGGCATCACTTCATCTCACACCACCACCAACTAACGTGGTTTCGATCATAAGAGCTTCGCCGCCTCTTCAATCCTTCTCATTCCCCTTACTCCCAGGGCAGCTCTCGATCGATCAGATCGTCAGCTCGGAGCTCAGCATTTAGGTAGAGCATCCTCTGCCAGTTTTGTTCTCGCATCATCATCGATCGATCGAGATCGCTCACTCACTCCACACGACGCGATTATTATTTTAAATTTTTTTGGAAACCGTGAGCAGACGCGGACGTAGCGATCTTCATTTGATGTGCTAACCTTGGGAGCAGCTTGTCTCGGGGAGGGGAAAACAAGACCGTTCCAGAGCTCAGGATTCGAATGTTGGCTCTGTGATTGGGAGGAGTGAGAGTTAGTTTCTATAGGAGTTTGGGACAGAGTGTGAGTTGTATTTTTTGGGGGTGTATGCACCCACAACTTGGGGTGTGCTGCTCTGGTTTGTATGTTTTGGGTTTTTAGGTGACTGGCGACCATGGCTTCCATAGTCACCGTGCCGCATACCCTCGTCGGTGATTTGGCACCTGAGTCGCAGTCTCTTGTTAACGACCGCGATCTCGAGGTAAAGGACTCGTCTCTTGAATGATCCTTTAATTGTTGACTTCGTTGTATCTGTTTTTTTATTTTTTATTTTTTCGGCTCTGTTTTTCTGGATTGGGTGTGGTTTTGTTTCTTTGTACGGGTCCAAGGTGTCTTTTGCAGTCATACGAATTGGAGATCGCTAATGTGAGTAGTGTAATGATACGCGAATGCGGATCCTTGCTTGTAGTTGTGGGAGTCGGAACGGTTTAGCGTTGTTCGTCACCTTTTACGCATTCCACGCATCGGCTGCATTTTTATTGCCTGGTTGGCGGTGGAGGGTGACGCATACTTGCGTCACTGTTTGGGTGTGCATTTTGAAGTAACTGGGGCTTTTGAAGAAGAAATACAGATCCCTAAGTAGTTTCGATTGTATATATTTTTCCTCCATGATCTTATCGTCGTCATAAGCATTGAATTACATATCTCTTGCGGTAATTGAAGTCTTGATATGCTTTCAATGTTTTTAGAGGGGGATACATATGACGCTCTTGTATGTCTGTCTGAGCTGGTGCATTCTGGCTTGCTTTGAAGCAACTGTTATTGTTTTAAGAAAAAGTATGAATCGTGATTTTGTATCTCTTTCCACGAGTGACATCGTTATCACAAGCGGTTTTAGGAGGCCATTGAAATCTGAATATGCCTTCATCTGGTTGCAGAGAGGGGAATATGGCACATTCGCCCACAAGGAAGCAAAAGTGGTGTTGGACTCATGGCGAGACTCGGCCGATGATAAAGACGCGGCGTACCTGCGCTGGAATACCACCACGGCTCGCCTGGCGGAGTCGGCCACTCTGGCCTTCTTGTTCCTCCAGCTGCCGCAGATCATCTTAAACACCAAGAATCTCGTAGCAGGAGACTTCAGCGCACTTTTTGCTGTCCCATGGATGGTACTTAATCTTCACTTACACCCCCCCACCTCCGTATTGCAAACTTGGAACTCTTTCTTGTAAGGTAGAGGATTCAAATATTTGCATACTAACTATTTAGCCGATTGCTCAATAGACTCCACTGGAGAGATCACTTTGCGCAATCTCTTGAAATCTAATTCTTTATTACTCAATCAACGTATGATGATTTAAGTTCTTATGGAATCATTCAGAGTGTGAGGTTGTAGGTCACTGTTTGAAGGAGAATACATCACTTCATTTCCATTCAAAGAGAAGTGGTAATAGATATTGTATAGTAGTCAAGCCATGTTTTACACCCAAGGTTTGGTAATTGAAGGCCAACCAAGTGTATTGGAAGAGATGAGTTGGCGTTGAGAACAGGGGAGGGTAGGAGATGGATCAAGCTTCTTAATGGGTTTTGTATCCTGTGGGGGTCTCTTTCTGACCCTTGGAAGTAGATTTCTGACTGGAACAATTTTATTTGGCAGGGGCAACTCACTGGGTTGCTTGGAAATTTGTCGCTGCTTTCTTACTTCGCAAGCAAGAGGGAGAGGGGTGCCATGATTGTGCAAGCAGTGGGGGTGATGTCTACTCTAATTGTGCTGATGCAACTGGCGATCGCTGGGGCAATGCCACTCCCGGCTTTTGCTGCCACGTCCACGGCCGTGGTCTTGGGTTTCATCCTCAACTTGCTGAATTATCAGGAGCTTCTGAGACCATCCATCTGGCGCTTGTGGGAAGAAGCTGTTACCGTCGGTGGAGTGACCGTGCTTCCTCAGGTTTGTGCTTTTGTACTGTGCACTTGCGTGTTCTGTTTGGAACAGGGGAGCCATGTTAACATGACTTTCAGTGAAATTTCAAGAACTTTAACGTAACTTCAAACAGAGTCTCTTCCCCATGTTTCATAGGTAGATCTCGCTCTAATCACTGTGAATGATAGTATGTATTTTTGGTTGTAGTCACGTATTTTATTTGGCCTACCCGGTTCTTTGAAAATGAAATTAATCGAAGGTTTTTGATGTATGCAGGTTATGTGGTCAACATTTGAGCCCTTTTTGCCTCATTCGATGTTGCCTTCCATCCTCTGTGGAACTGCAGTTCTTTCGCTGGTTATTTTGGTATGTTTCATCTTCATGTCATTTCTTAGTGAAATATCTTTTACAACCATTACCTACTTATTTTGAAAATGTTAGCGGATGATCTAGTGCAATTTTTGAGTTTTAACTTGAAGATATTTTGGTGTGCGTTTGGGAGGAATGAGAATAATTGTTTTTCGGGATTGTGCAGGCTCGTATTGATAAGCTTCCAGAGAAAGTACTTCTGTACATGGGCGGCTTGGCAGCATGGACGGCCACCCTCCTCTTCATGTGGGGACCGATTGCGCAAATGGTGAGTCATTATTGGTTGTTTGTTTTGTGTTTACGTGAAGAACTCCTTTTTGGTGTTGCTGAAGGATTTTTATGTTCATTGTGCTGAAAATCTGCTTGTTGTGATCAGTGGACCAACTTCTTGAACCCTGAGAACATCAAGGGACTTTCTTCTCAAACTGTGTTGCTCGCCATGATTGGAAATGGTTTGTTGCTGCCTCGAGCTTTATTTGTCAGAGACTTCATGTGGTAAGTTTGTTTCCTGAAATTGTGTCGAGAATGATTGAATGTGCTTGGCCTGTGCTTGACTTTTGGCCCTGTGTAATTGAAATTGTATCTTGACATAGGACCAGAAGCGTAAACGTTTTTCTGAAAGTATACATGAAGTCTTTTCATAGAAACTTGTTTATAATTATTATTTAGTGTTTTCATAATTGATGTGGCTCTTGACGACCTTGATCACTAATGCATTGTTTACGGAATGCAGGTTCTCTGGCTCATCATGGGGATGCTCGTTGGCTGGTGAGGGTATTTTGATCAGCATGTACATGTAAGATTTCTATCATCCGAATTGCTAGATATGGGTTTTCATCATTTTAATTTGATTGTTTTCAAAAAATTCGAGTAGTGAACGTTTCGTTTTCTTTGGCACTAACCTCTTTTGCTTGTTTTCATTTGCAGTAACGAGTGCGTGAGTGGTGTATTGTTCTGGATCGTCTCTGTGGTCTACATTTCCTGGATAGGTAATTATCTATATTCTTTCCATCTAGATATAAATAATGCCTCATGCTTAATATTCTAGCATTGCGTCAATGAGTTTTGTTGAAAACGGTGAGGAATTTTTTGCTGAGTTTCCTGTTCTTATCTGCAGGCGGAATGTTGTACAAGGATTCACAAGCGTACAGGCTTTCTTCAATCTTCCTCCCTCTCCGTGAGCTTGTATCAGGATCAAGGCAATACTACATCTAAGAGATGCAAAAATGATCGAAACTCTCTCCATAGAATCTCGCAAGTAATTCCCTTGTGAATGAAGATCTTGGACCAGTCTGAGAATGTGCACACTAACTATGAACGCAGATGACTTCATGGACATGCACAGATTCAGAGTAATGTGCAATGCACCATAGCAAACTAGATTTGATTACTTCAGAGGTTTTTGGTTTTTGGTTTTTGGTAAGGAAAACTCGTAAACGAGCTTGTAGTGAAAGGTCTTTCAGGTGTGAGGCATAAAAAAATGTTAGCATTGCTCTAACATTTGTTTAGCTGAAAGTATGATGCCTTCTGCAACGAAGAGTGTAGGAATGTACACCTTGGGATATCCTTGGTGAGCGAATATTAAGAGTTCGGTACTCTATTTTCAAGAGAAAAGACGGAAGAAGGTTGTCGGATTGGTCGTCATTGTGATTCGTTATCGAATCTGGTATGCTTCGGCTGTGTAATATAAACCCGTTGAGTTGAGCTATTTCTGCTTCCCCTTCAGTGTATTGAGCATTGTGCAATGAGCATCTACTTGTGACTCATTCCCAGTTTGCTATCATTCGCTGATGGATTGTATTTTAGCCTCGTATTAATGGATATTAATTCGGAGGATGGGTATGAATTGGCCTTCTGTGAAGTTCGATCCTGAATTCGACAGAGGGATAGTCAGATTGTGAGATACCACAGCAGAGAAACAATCACAAACTTCCAGTAAGGAAGATTTGGGCATTATCGAGATTGTTCCCCCAAAAGAGTGGTCTAATTTATTTACTAAATAAGTAGATGCTCATTGCACAATGATCAATACAAAGAGCTTGTTTTTATAGGTACGGATTAACATTATTTATCTACTGACTTCATTTAATTTTTGCATATAATATTCAGATGGTAGTTTACACTGTAGCTAATCCTGGTATCAATATGTCTATGTACTAAAGTTATTGAAGGTCAGAATTAAATTGAAATATTTTTTGAAACCATGTTCTAATTTCACTGTCCTTTTGTTTGAATATTGTTCAACAAGCATTTACTAAATGGAATGCACTATAAACTTGAACCTGCTCCTGCCAATTGAAAAATTCGTGGTCCTCATCACTTGAATTCACGGCCTCGTAACAATTGGTACATTAGCCTGCCATTCAGCCTTCATTTCATAGGCCCCATTATGAAACATTGATTCCTTGATTTTTCGTAAGGATTTCCATTTCCAGTGTTGACTAAGCCTTTTCTGCATGTGCATCTCCCATTCTCTTTTCTGCCTTTTGCCGAAGATTTCCATTCTCGTATTGACAAGTTGCAGGGCAAGGTTGTGGATTGCAAAAACAACCTCATGAGTTTTTTACAAAATTTTCTTTTGTGATCTTGCACTTTCACCCAACAAGGACGTCAAAGACTAAAAACCTCATGAGTTTTCTACAAAATGTCTTTTTGTGATCTTGTACTTTCACCCAACAAGGACGTCAAAGACTAAAAACCTCATGAGTTTTCTACAAAATGTCTTTTTGTGATCTTGTACTTTCACCCAACAAGGATGTCAAAGACTAAAAACCTCATGAGTTTTCTACAAAATGTCTTTTTGTGATCTTGTACTTTCACCCAACAAGGACGTCAAAGACTAAAAGTATCCAAGGAAACTATAATTATGTATAGTGGGAGGCCTCCCCCCGAGGGCCTCCCGTCCTGTGAGGGCCCGAGGGGGGAGGACTCCCGCTGTGTTAAGCACGCGTTAAGCACCCTTTTCTTTCAACTTAGTGAGAGTAGGTGGTTTTGATTTTACTTTCTATCATTTGAGAATGTTGGCCAAGCTTTTCTCAGCCGGATTTTGTCCCATGTGGTTTCGGAGGCTGAGTTTTTAATGCTGGCTCCTTATCTCAAACTGCAATGTCATTTACATGCAAATAAACAACTCATTGAATTTTTTTCACTTGAAATTGGAGCTCTTTTATGATTTACAATGCTTTACTTCTTTTCAACATTCTCATATATTTCTACAAACTACCCGAAAAATTTATAGGATTGTGCCAGGCATTAATTATAGTGCCAGGCACGATTATCGTGCCAGGCACTATAATTAATGCCTGGCACGATCACGAATACATTGTGGCGTATAATCGGGCATTTTTTTCTACAGTAGTAAGCTGTAGAGTGCTTAACGAAGGATGCACTTATTTATCCAAAAATATGATAACTTTTGGATGATTGCCTTGGTGACATAGCCGCATCCTTCTAGAAGTTAATATTGTGGAGTAATTTTATTGTGATTTGTAGGGCATATTTATACTCCTTAAAACTCTCATAATACATTTTTGTGAACATGCTTGGTTCTGAGGGACCTACAACTTATTGTAGTCACTTGAAGGTAGTGCCCTTTACCCCTTTGTCCTTCTTTCTTGTTGCCATCTTTTGAGGAATTGTCTAAATTCTAAAGTCCCAAGACCTTTTTTTTGTGTCAAGAACTGCTCAAAACTACCATTTCTAGGGCAAAGTAAAAAAAAATTAAAAAATGGCATTTTCTTGTACAACTAATTGTAGGATCTTGCAACAAACTAGTATGAGAATGTGTAATAGAAATTTTAGAAACTTTGCCCACAAGATTTCAAGATAAATGTGTTCGAAGTGAAGAAAACATGGATTTTTGGGTACTAACTATGACTAACTAGTTTATGAGATTTTGAGTACTCATAACTTGAAATTTTTGCATTACATCTTTTGAATTAAAGCTTTTTAATCATAAAGAATTGAATTGAGAGTCTAGGAAAAAACAAACTAAAAAATAATATGATATTCATTTTCTAATTTTTTAAAAGTAGAAATAGGAATGAGATAGAAGAAAAAACTTGAAACCGTTAATAGCTTCAAGATAGAAGTAGAACACACTAATTCCATTGGTGAGATTGTTCTAACAATCAAAGTTAACCATGTGGAACTTTTGGTTTTGAAAAGATGCAAAAATTGAGCTCAAAAACAAATCCTATATGTTATTTTTTCAAGAAGGTGCTTTGATTGCCAACAAAACAAGATGCTCCATAACTTTCACATCACAATTCAAAATGGAATGAATCAAAGCTTTTATAATATAGATAAAAATATAATCTTTGAGAAACAAATTTTTAAAATTTTAATTTTAATTTTTTGTAGATTTCTTTTGCTCTCCACCAAGTTGAAATTTGGACTTATTGTGGTATAACTTTTGCATTGATTGGAATAAAAATTATATTCCCAAAAATCTGATTAGTTTTTCTATCTTACAAAAAAAAAATTTAGTATTTTGCCAAAAATTTTGTTCAAAGGAACCTACCCAAAATCCATTTTGTCCCTTGTAGGAACAATAGAACTTTAGGGTTTGAAGAAGTTCTGAAGTATCCCGAGGGTGTGTGGTCAATGTATGCTTTACGTGTGTTCATGGATGTAAAAAACTACCTTCTATTTAGGACCAATAATTTTGTTGTTCACGAATGTCCCCTCCTTCATTTGGGGTCTTTGATTCCAAACAAGAATTCAAAATTTTCAAATTTTATCACCCATAATAAATAATTTGTTCCTCCATTTTCCTTGAGGTAAAAATTTGGAGCTACAAATTTCCAAATTTTGTACCTAGCGAAGCGAAGAAGACCCGTAACACTACAGTACCGGTGTCGGAGTCCCTGTTTCGAGGCTCGAGCCTGTGCTCTCCTTTCCTGTTCCAAAGCTTCCATGCCCCTCCACCTCCTTCGTTGCATAGCAAATTGACGAACCTGTCTGTACTAGACCTAGATTTCTGCGCACTGCCTCTCAAATTATTTGAAATTGTTACACTGAGGTTAAATTCTTCTCGAAAGCTAGCGCCAGGCGCATTCTCAGAGTGTACAGAGAAGGTATTAGGGTTTAGGTTGGATCGCATTGCTCTCCTCTGCTTCCCGGGAGTCTCGTTTTGAATATGGCGGGTGAGGAGACCATGGAGCCTTTCATGGGCATGAAAGTTCGTCGCCGTTCCTCCATGTACCGCGTCTTCTCCGCGGACTACATTGACGTGCCTGCCAATCCCACGCTCGTCAAGCTCCTTTCCAA
This sequence comes from Antitrichia curtipendula, assembly GCA_951230915.1. Taxonomy (NCBI): domain Eukaryota; kingdom Viridiplantae; phylum Streptophyta; class Bryopsida; order Hypnales; family Leucodontaceae; genus Antitrichia; species Antitrichia curtipendula. Next base: position 22,018,629 of record OX579642.1, read on the forward strand.
ACAAGGTGGCCTGCCTGCTCTTCCACCCTCATCCCATTGAATTCCTTTTCCTTTGAATATTCGTCACGATCGCTCAATCCAATGCAGTTGCTGTGCAGGGGACAAGCAAGTTCTGTTTGCGGATAATGTGATGAAGCTGAATCGCAAGTGTAAGCTGGTGAGGCGCGTACTCCTAATCACTGACGTTGCTCTATATATTCTTGATTCGACGTTCTTCCGGATCAAGCATCGATTTCCTTTGCAGGCAAGCTACTTTTCGCCATTTCTATTTCTTCGGCATGTGAATTATCTGCTTTGCAGGTGCACCTAAAAACTCCATCGTTTAAGTTGACTGGGGAGATTTGTGTATGCAGAATATAGAGAAGGTGAGCTTGAGTGAACTGAGCGACAACTTCTTCGCAATAAGCATTCCAAGTGAATATGATTGTCTGATGGCAAGCACGCGGAAATCTGAAATTGTGACGGTTATGGTGGAAGCCGTGAAGCAGCTCATAAGCAGCAACTCACCTGAGAACGAACTCCAAGTGCAATTCGCCAACAGGTACTGTGATTCGTTTGTTCTGAGATTTGGTGTTGCATCTTCTTTTTTCTTCGTTGTTTAATATACTGAATGGGATTGGGTATGCAGTTTCGAATACTACGTTGACGCCGAGCACATTCGAGAAGTCCATTTCGAATCAGTAGAAGGTGAGTAGTTGTGGGTGCAAAGGGATGAGTTCCAGGGTTGTCGTGTTTTGGTTTTTCTTTTTTTCCCTTCCTTCATCAGTACGGAGAAGGAGAGTGAGATTTGGAGCTAAAGCAAAAGCCTGGTACATGGTGTGGCAGGTGGTGGAATCAAAACGAGATTTGTGGATAAGTGAGTGCAATCGTACACAAAGCATCGGGTTGCAACGCATTAGCAATAATTATGCAAAGGTTATGTAACGGAATGTAATGCCCCAAACTTTTCGTTTGCAAAAGCAATTCTAAAATCATTGCATATTAGTTGAAATGTCATTATATTTTATTGTCGCAAACCTCTTGTTATACAAATGCAAAACTGTTGAGTGAAGAACCAGTAGAACTCGTATATGAATTATTGCAAATTTGTAGAAAATAGTTTCTAAACTTTGCTGCAACTTTCATCTCGTCCCTCAGTTCCTCAGTTGGACTTTACCTCCCACCAAGGTCACAATGCATAGTTACCTTGCCCTTAACCTGCACCACCCAGAAAGAAAACTGTCGGTACAGGGTCGCTCCACAAACACTTAGTTCAAGCCTGTGATAATGTTTACCTTACATTTAGTGCCCGACTGCCCATTCGCATGGCGTTATGCAGCAGTATAGTGTGTCGGTAAGTGTTCCTATTTCACACCTGCCCCGTTATGGTGGAGGCAGTCTGAACTGGATGCCAAGCTGGCGGCCTGTAGCACCGGTGCTTTGGCAGAGGCATTGGCAGTGATAGATAACTTGACTATTGCAACTTGGCCTAATGGTATGGAATGCACTCCTTCATTTCAGGAGCTGATGGGCACGGTGACCTATTCTAAGTGGCTTTGTGTACCTGCGAAGTACCGTCTGAATGCTCATATCAGCAGATCAGCTGCCCTGACGACCAGCTTCATTAATTGCACCACCCTCTACACTTGTAAATAAGTTATGGAATTTCACAAGTATTGTTTGTATGTGCAGTTGTGTACCAAGAACCTACACTAGGCTCTTCTACGTTCTCATGTTTTAATTGTGTATCTTGTGTCATCAATATCTAGGTTTCAAAGTCAAGATTTCAATGTCACTTTTTGGTTCAAGTGTTGTATTTTGGGCAGCGAGACCTTACCAAGTACGGAAATGTTCCACTCAATGCTCGAACACAAACTGGATTTTCTTAAGGTTGCCAGTTTAGTGCCTAGCACCCTGTTCCCGTTTGAGTGAGAGCATCGTTCCATGTCAATCTCTGCATAAGTCAAGTATAAGAGACTTAACCCTCAAGGCTTTTGTTGAAGAGAATGGAAATACGTCTAACGAATCCAATACAAAGCAAGCAGGTTATTCGCATCAGTATACGACAATAACAATCCGCCAAATACGAACAGTATCATGTCCAGCGCGTAAGGAAATCATGACAAAAGTGCACTTTCAAAATCGAAGGGGCTGAAATACTTGATATACAACTGAAACACACACTCCATAATCTGTGGCCATGGCGCAAACTAAGTACATACAACATAAAACACATTTCAATCCCCATTTCACAGAAACCGAGTGAAACCGATGTTACAACCAAACCATTCGTCCGCAATCTTACAGGGCCCAGTCATTCGCATGAAATTACTCATATTATAATCATAGGCAGCATCACGAGTGATCCATACAAACATTTACCAGCGAGTGAAGAGATGCAACTAAGTTAGCACGGATATACTGTAGATAAAGTCACTGGCACAAGTTCCATAATACTCCGCAACCCTTCTTCTAATAAACGCCACTAATGAAGCTCAGATACAATTCCCAATCAGAGAAAGCGAACACACATACGAGAGCCTTGTCCACCTTAAGCCGGGCTAAGCAGGAGATGATCTTACCCACTGCCCCACACACGAAAACGAAACATGCACATATTACCACAAACCTCCAAAAATTTAAGCATATACAGTATGTGCAATGAATCTCAACTCTCAGATTATCTCCACATAAAATATCCAGTCCCACCACCGCAACAAGGTGTCAACCTCCCACTCCTAGCGTCTCCAATAGAATCAGAAAGTTGAAGAGTAACTGTATTTTCAAGGTGGGGAATTAAATTTTCGCCACAATGAATCCGGTAATCAACTCTGCAAAATTCCGGGGTCACCATTCCTTCCCACAAGATGGATCAGATGCAGAGATCCCACCACAGTGGTCTCCAAGTGCAAGAATCCTTGATGTCAGTGCCAGTGTTCTACAGAGCTCCATGAAAGCAAGATTCTCTGTGACCAAGCGTGAAGGCAACAGACTCAACCAACATTATCATTTTAATATTGCTTGAAACACATCTGGGGGCTGAAAATGGGGACGTGGAAGCTGAAAAATCAGCCGCCACCCCAAATGCCTGGGAAGTAGAGATGCAAGGGGCTTTTCCCCAGCATCGACTAAGCGACACCCTTCTGCACAGGTTTACGAGTCAAGTAACTTGAACTGCATCACACAAAGACTCACTCATTCAACGTAGACACAAAAATGTTATGTGTTCACAGTGGCAATCAACAATTACAATAATCATACTAGAAGGGCCGGAATTTCCGTGCCGCTTTTAACTGCGCTATCCTCTTCTTGTCCTCTTGAAATTTTTCCTGCAGCTCCAGAACCTCTGCACATAACCAGAATGAACACAAAAGAGATTTCAGTATCCAGATAGTACTCATACTCACGGTTTACACTCTCGATTTCAGCATCCAAATAGCAATCGTAGCTGAAGAAGAATATAACAGCAAAGTACTCACCGTTTCTTCGAGCCTCATGTCTTTGGAATCGATAAAAGTCAAGAGCGGCATCTGCCTTCTTCCTTCGCTTCTTATTTCCACGATCTTCAGCAGCTTCTAAGGCTACAGCTCCTACAGATATACCTGTGTCATCGGTGGTCTTTTTCCGACCTGTTTTAGCTACAACCACTGTCCAGCCATCCTCCGCTTCTGCAGCTTCTCTGTCTCTCTTTGTCTGCAGGTTCAGCCAAGATGTCAATTCGATTCAAGACACAAGTAATTTTTTCTTGCAAATGAGAAGATGACAGTCATAATTTCTCAAAAACCTACTTAAGAACTGAAATGCATTAGATTGATGGCTCCATGGAACACAATACTTCTATGATATGAAACTTGCACATTAACCCCTCAAGAACCAAGATGGGTTTCATGTGTTTTTAGCAGTTTTCAGTACGTCATATGGGGACATTCTTTCGTCCAATTGTATTTATTCTTTGACCAACACATGCAATTATTTTCGCTGAATCAAGTAACATAAAATTTGGCCCCTTCAGAATTGCATTTTTCACAGTATGATCAATCAATTCCGTCATTACAAACCGAGAATCCTTGGTCCTCCAGGAATTAAAGATGACTTCACTGAAAGCAGGGACATGTCTGAAGCAACCAAGTGCGAGTTGCTCGCCTATGAGTTGAACCAGACTTCTAACCCCCCAAAATCTACAAACATTTCATTCTCTAAAGCACCTAAACTGAAGAAAAAAATAACTTTACGTCGTTGAAGTTTTTCTAGTTTGTCAACATTCAGTATTCCCCAAAATCCTACCCTTACCAACCGCCACGTAGAAGCCATTGTCCAGAGACTTACAAAACATACCACAACCATAAAATACTTCAGACGCAAAAAATTCTAACGGTATCTAACACTGTTTCACTATATAATATCCACGGTTAGAGAAAACTTCGGGCACTCATTACAGTCGCCGACACATAATTACATCTAAGGAGAACAAGTAGAAAGGTCCGAAACCCTACCTGCTGCTCCCGCTCATCATAATCCGCCATCCACTGGTCAATTTGCCGTTGCAAAACTTCAACTCCAGGTCTCTTGGCCTTATAATTTCCAATCCACTCTGCAAAGAATAAACGAAACGTGCTACAATCAGCGCAACGCAGGGAAAACGTATCTATGCCCATCCACACTGAAAACGAAGAAGCTCAACGTACTCTTCATGCCCCGCAGTGCGTCGGGAGTCGCAGCATCCGGCGTTCCGGCGTTCTGTTCGGCCGCATCGTTTCCTGTTTCCCGTTTCTCCGCTTTCTTTTTCGGCCGAGATTTCATCGCTACCATAATGGTGGAAATCTGAGCCTAATCACCGATCACTGAGACGAGAAATTGAGCATTGGAATTGATTCACGGAAGATATTGCCCAAGGTGTACACAGCCCTGAAACGCCTCGAGACGCTAGGTGCCTGTCAGGCATTAGGGTTTAAGGGTTTTGGGGTAGACGAAACGAAACGAAATGAAACGTTCGTGTGATCGAAAGTAAAAGATGAACACATCCCTGTAAAGACGGAGCCTATTCCGTCGTTTTGCTACTACGGTACATATGAATGATTTATTTTTATTGGTAGAGATGATGTTTGTATCGCATGTAATATACAAGTCACAAGTTTTTCAGAATTTTTTTTGTGTTAATGTTCGTTTTTTTGAAAATTTAAAAAAAAAATGTGCATCAAATTTATAATAAAGATGACAATCTTCAAATTGTAGAAGATAGGAAATCAATGAAATCAATGGAATTCATTTATTCTATTTGATGAAGTTTTGTTGATTGGTGTGTCCTATCTTTGTGTCAAATTTAAGCAATTTTCTCTATTTTTTTAATTTTACTAAGGATCCCTACTCTAAAATAATGGTTTAATTCTTAAAGGTCTAGAAGCTGAATTGTGGTTCCAAATTTTATTTTTTCCGTATTTGATATAGAAAGTGCATGAAGTGAGGTTTACCATATCAAAGTTTGTCTTTATGCTAAGGCATAAACAATGACACATGGCATTGTCAATATAGATCATTATTGCACTTCCTACATGTCTAAGAAGCTACAAAATGGTCACTTATTTTACCAAAGTATGTGGTGGTGTATTTGAGCATTATAAGGTTTAGATATTAAATGACAACCAAATGAAAGATGATAATTAATTTTTGAATTTTCAAGCTAGTAATGTTGTTTTGCCATATTTGTATATATAATTTATATTCTAGGAATCAAATAATATAATATTATGTATATAGTTTTGTACATCCTAAATTAAAAGAATGGACATGTTTATTTTGGCAACTTCCAACCTTTGCCTTTTGATCTCATTTTTAATTATTAGTAGTATCAATCATTTTAGTTTCAAGCATAGGTTTATTTGTCTACTTTGAAAAACTTTGATTATTCATTTATTCACCTCATTCTATTAATGAAATATCCAAATAATGCACATTTTTGTGCATTAGAATCTCCTCAATGGTGCAATGATCCACATTAGATAGTTTAAGAGTCATAGCTTTGAAGCCCTTCTTGTGTCTATTCCCCAAACGTGCTAAAATTCTCTATATGGAAAGTTGCAATTGGTGTTGAGGACATATAGTAAAAGGAAACTTCTAGAAGAACTTTCTAGATTAGAAATAGAGCTTTTTATGTTAGAAATATAACTTTTTAGATTAAGAATAGAAGTTAGGTTGCAGATATAAAGATACCAAGACTAAGGAGATCTTTAGTCTTGACAATACATTTCTTGTGTTCTAATTTCTTGCTTTAGATATTCTAGCTTCTTGCTTTTAATACACTTCTTGCTCTTGCTCTTGCTTATTGTGTCTATAACAATTAAACTCCTGCAAATTTTTTTATCAAATTTGCTAAAGATTTTGTACTTGGTTGGAAGGGCAAGTGTGTGGTTGCAAAAAAGACCCTATGATTTTGGTAGTGTTTTGCAAAGTACTCATGTTTTTGTGGAAAGTACTTTAAAATTAGAAAAATAACTTTAAAAAAAAATGAAAAAAAATATCCAATGTATACACCTTTAAGAAAAAGGTACATTAGGAAGGAAAAGCATAGAAATTTTTTCTAAGTAGGAGAACTAGAAAAGTGCAAAATCTCAAGAAAAGATACTTTGATGTTTTAATTTGTAAAAAACAGGGAAAATAAGTTTTCAAGAAACTAAAAATTGGACATTTGGGAGAAATCTGTGATTCAAATTTTACAAAAAGAATGATTTCAAAAACCATCTTCAATAATCAAAAGTGTGTGCACAAGTGAGCCCTATTTAGAATTTTGTCAATTTAATGGGGGTCTTTTAATATGCAGAGTTGAAGTAGCTTTGGAAATTCAAATAGTGGTTGATTGAGTTCAAAGAAAGGTTATTTGGATGATTGCAAGAAAGACAGATCCTATTTTGTGTCACAATTGGGATGACAAAGTTGTCAACGGCCATAACTTTTGAAGCATGAGCTTGATTAACTAGAAAATTTTATTGGAGATGGCTAACTTGATAATAATTAGATCACTTATTTTTCATAAATTAGAGGACATAAAACAATATTTCTTTAAATTTTGACAACTCTGTCATCCCAATTGTGACACAAAATAGGACCTGTTTTTCTTGCAATCACCTAAATAACCTTTCTTCGAACTCAATGAATTACTATTTGAATCTCCGAAGCTACTTCAACTCTGCATATTAAAAGACCCCCATTAAATTGACAAAATTCTAAATAGGGTTCACTTGTGCACACACTTTTGAATATTGAAGATGGTTTTGAGATCATTCTTTTTGTGAAATCTAACCATAATGAATGTGCTATGATTATAATGTAGTATAGCTATCAATACCTTGGTATTGCATTGGCAACTAATAAGTTTATAGTAGTGACTTCAATCATGTTCTATTAACATCAACTTAGAATCAATACCGGTAATTCTTTGTCAATCTACTAAGAAAAATCTTTGGAAATGAGGAGCAATAGAGAGAGAGTGTGCTAAAAAAATATATATTGAAGATGGGGTTAATTGCCCATTTGTTGATTTGAACAAGGTGGCAAGTCTGTATGTCAATGCTTGGTCACCTTGGATGAGGCCTTGGAAATGCAAACCACAATGGTAGATCAAAAAGTTCAACAAGTATAAGCCTTGGACAAAAGCTAGCAAACATATAGTAGAGCTTTCGTGTTGTAGTGGAGAAATTTAGGAAAAAAGATCGACAAGTTGTAGTGGCCTATATGAAGCCTGATAAGGTTTGCAATGCATGTCAAAGGTTCTATGTATCTTCATACTCATGTATGAAATTGGTGTTTTATCCTTGATTTTGACAAAATTCTAACTCATGCAATCCATTTGAGGTAGCAAACTAAAATCTACAACCATCCTATTTTCAAAAAGTAGAACCACTTCATTACAAAAAATTTGGGGTGTCCAGAAGGCCGTTAAGCCTGGACCCCCGTAGTGATACTACAGAGTTTTTTTTCGAAAAAAAAAATCCTGAAACTGAAATTCTGATGTGGTCGAAGTGCCACGTCACTTTTTCATTTTTTTTTTCGGAAAATTTTTATTTTTTTTATTTTTTTCATTTTTTTCATTTTTTTTCCCTCGTAATATCACCCGCGGGTCCCGAAAATCAGCACTCACAGCCTTGTTGAGGCCTCATATTTTTTGTAATGGTACTTCTCATAACCTCATTCATGGAGTCCATTTTTATGGAGGTTGTAGCCAAATTTAGATATAAAGAGCATGGTTGTATCTCATAATACTATCCTTATTTAGTACTCCCTCCATCCCCAAATAAATGTCCGCATTGGAACCGTATATTTTTTTATACGAATTTCATTGATCATGTATTGTAAAATGCAACATGCATAATTAAGAAGGGTCCAAATTTTACATCACCACAATCTATGAAGAGCATTGTATGTATTCACTACATTTAAAATAAAATTTAGGACCAAAAAATCCTCCACACACCCTACTCAAACTACTCTAGAAAAAACACTCACAAGTTTCCAATGCGGACACTTATTTCAGGAGGGAGGGAGTATAAGTTATCATGAATGTGTGTCAACTCAAAACTTGGTGACTGTATGTAATTCAAGAAGGCTGTTGTTGAACTTTATTTTGTAGAATTGCTGCCTCAGCTACTTCTTTGGTCTGCAGAACGAGCGACCTGAGGCCTGCCTGCGGGTTCACGAACTTAACATTTTCTCGTCCTGGCACCTCAAGGTACTGACAGCCGTCCATTGAACTCAATGGGAGCTCCTGGGATTCGTCGAGAAGAATGCTGCAAGATTGATGTGACGGAGCTTTCATTGAATCTGTCGCATGCTCCACTCCACTCCTCTCAGTCTACTCGCAGTTCTCATTCCCGTAGGAATCTCTCACACGCTGTACGTGTGCATGAACACCCCCCAGCGAATTCATGATAGATGATGAGTCGCGGGGGGGGGGGAGGGGGAAGTAAAAGGAGGAGCGCGGGTGTTAACCCAGAAGCCAGCGCCATTTTGTGGCGCTTAGATGACAAAATCAGATCATGGATGAAAAAATAAAAAACATGCTCATCCGAGATTTTATTCACAGCTGGGTAGCCGACTTCTGAACAGTGTGCAGTTGAGTGCGCATGGAGGAAGAGATTTGTCAGAAGCTAATTTGGATTAGTGCAATAAAAACGGTATGGCATCTGAGAGAGTTCCAGGCACACGATGTGACTGAGTGCACTGTGCTACTGTAGCTTGAAAATTTTGTCAACATCTCTGGATCAGCCCAAGAGAGAAATGTTCTCCGGAATAATGTGAAATAAAAGCCCGGGCATGCTGCCATGTCACAGCACGGGCAGTCTTTGGTGGTGGGAAAGGCAGCCGTTGGTGCACGACAGTTTATCACTGTTCAATTGAAGGCAACATCTCCTTGCAACAACAACTGAAGCCATAGAATTCATAATTGCCTGAGACGGGGCTTCCCTACCTTTGCACCATGGCTATACTACAATTGCCATTACAGCAGCAGCAAATGCCGGCTCAAGGACCCACCCTACAACGATTGAACTCAACTGAATTGAATGCAAGTAATACAGAAACGAACACAACACCTTCCTAAACTACTCAACAGCTAGGAGAAGAGAGATGTAGATAGAATTTGTAAGTCCATCAATCAAAAGAGCAGTTTTCCAAACAGCTTGCAGAAAAGTGGAGTAGAAACAGTCTTTGAGTCCACAAAGCACAAGGAAGAACTATCACGTAGCAAGATAGTGACATAGACACTACAACAAAACCTGCATTTTATGACTGCAAAAATATGACTAGGGATGACTGGCGACTGCTCGCAGTCATATTTTGGGAGGCCAACATTTTGGAAAAAAATATGACTGCAAATATGACTGCTAGTTATATTTTGGCCTTGTACTTCATGGGCGTATAGTATACGTCCATTGGGAACAACTAAGTACTTTATAGGGAACAATAGGGAACATATTCAGCGAACGTCTAGTCATATTATGTAGTCATATTTTTGTGTCAGTCATATTTTATAGTCATATATTTTTGGTGGTGACATTTTTTTGTTTTTGGTAGCCCAAGGAAAATTTGGGCGGGGAACATGTTTGAAGAGCACTTAGTCATATTTTTGCTTGAGTCATATTTTATAGTTATGTTTTTTGAGGAGTCATATTTTGTAGTCACATTTTTTTTCATAGTCATTTTTTTTTCTTTTTGAGCAAGGAACATGTTTGAAGAGCAATCAATCATATTTTTGCTTGAGTTATATTTTGTAGTCATATTTTGGGGGGAGTCATATCTTGCAGCCACATTTTTTTAATAGTCATTTTACCTCCTTTTGGGGCAACTGATGGAAAACTTGGATAGGAAACATATTTGGAGAGCACCTAGTCATATTTTTGCTTTAGTCATATTTGAGGGGGGAGTCATTTTTTTTACTTTTTGGATAGTCCAAGGAAAAGGGGGTCAATCTAAGATGACCTTCTAGTATTTTGGTTGTTCATTTCATTCCTTAGGGTGTAGGCATAGCTTTATTTCATGCCTATTAAAAATTTGTTGTTGTTGTATGTTGTGCCTATTATAGAATTTGTGTTCAAATATTTGGAGTGGCATATGTTTACATTTTAATTAATAAATTTAAATTTCTCATAGGGGTTACAAAGGAAGTAGAGAAAAGTAAAACAATTAACAACATGAGACAATAGATGGATTCATTCCTAGCTCATTTTGTTGGAAAGCATAGGAAAAGGATCTCAAAATGCATATTAAATATGTTTTGTTTTTTTATGGCAAATTTTCTTCAAGTTGAAATATATATTTGGTGACAAAGATAATCCTATAAAATATTGATTCAAATATAGAGATTTTTGATTTTTTTAATGAGAGAGAAGGAATATTGTTTAACAAATAATTTAAGCCATGAGGACATGAATCCACATCTAGTTTGTACACTAACAAATTGGTTGCACTAGCAGATTAACTAATTATGTTGATTGATTGTACATGGTGTCTTATACAAATTAAAAGCTAATTATATTGGTTGATACAAAGTGAAATCTAATGCAATTAATTAGTGATGTAGATTAAAGATTGTGGGGTTTAGAAAAAATACTTGAAGCTTGAATAAAATCTAATTTAAGGAGAGAAAAAAGAGTGTAAGAAAAATTCATCCTTGAGTATTCATAAAGCAAGAGCAAGTGAGGAATGCCATTTGTATTCAAAGTCTAAGAGTTTGAAGTAGAAGTAGAAGTTCCAAGTTGCTACTTAAAGCTTTGGGCTGTTGGGCATAGTTAGAGACTAAGTTGACCCCTTTATAGAGTTTTGACTTTGTATTAAACAAATATTGTTGACTGTAATATGCATAGTTGACCAAAAGAGATTTTAAGGTCTTCAATAGATACATATTTAGCACTTATGAAGATTATGTCATTACAATTGTTTGACTTTTAGAATTAAAACAAGTCATGTGGGCCCCCGAGAATCACGTACAAAAATAATTTTAAACATTAAGTTTTTTTATTCAGTTAATCAACCCATGAAGTTTGAACCTCTCTCTTGCTGTATGGTGACTTCACATTAGCTGTACTGTACAAGCTCAAGAATGTTCTGAACTTAAAAGACTTAAAAGAGGGACTCCAAAGAGAGGGACTCCAAAAACGACTTGTCGGCTCTTCTCAGGCTGCCAAGTGCCCATCCCATTGGAGCTTCCACATACGACGGATAGAGATGGTAACGTGCTGCATTGCACTTCAGAATACAAAGATCCACCTAGCCCACGAAACAGTGTCTTGAGTAAAATTAGATTATTTCAGGAACTTGGAGACACCACCGTGACCATAGGGAGACCTACCCATGGATTATGGGAGAGTTCCTCTATATCATACTATCTAAAAGTTCATGAAACAATCTAATTTTACTGAAACCGTATTATGTGGTCAGCAAATTGATAGCAATGAAAGCTCATGAGTACCTTGCTAAAGCTTGATATTCCATTGACAAGCACTAGCATTTTGTACTTGCATCGCTTTGAGTCATCTGCTCAGGGAACGGTATCCCAACGAAGCTCACACATGAAAACTCCTTCAAGCTTATCGTTTCGGGTTGCAAGGTTACAATTCCCGACCAAGGTAGGAAGGTTATGCCATTTATCTGCAGCCATGTCATAAAGTCTGATAAGCTGACTGACACTTCCATTTTCATCCAGGTTGTTGTCCCACGTCGAAAGGATAAACCCTGTGCTAGTGAAGAGTTCCATGTCAGGCTGACCAACGTATGACCCGATTCGCACACCCCTCAAGGTACCCTCGTAGTCGTTAAGTTTCCTCAATTCCTTTGTGCTGCTCTGATATTCATATTCTGAAATCACGAACATTTCAGAGGTGTGAACACGCGCGCTAGTTTCCATGGGAGCACGCAACACAAACAGACGATCCTTGAGGATGGACTGCCTTACGCAATTCATGTCGAGATCCTCAAAAGGAGGGAGGTAAATAAGATTATATATCGATTTGGTGGCGCAATCAAACACCAGAGGATACAATTTTTTGCCCAAGAGGGTGTCACCGGAGCCAAAAACAAGACCAGAGTCCACGGTGCCCCATGACCCAGTTTGGGAGTCATAGACATCCACTCCAAGAGCCCACTCCTTCTGCTTATTACGATACACCAAGAACACTCTGTAGGAGTTTGCATCCACATCCGTGACCAACTGCAGCAACTGGAGCTCCTTCTTGCTAAGCGGTAAGTCAGGCAGCGCTTTCCAAACATTTGTTAAGGGATTGCAAACATACACAGGAAATGGCCCAACATCCTCTTCGTCCTCGCTCTCCTGCAGGATACAAACCAAACCCCCATCGCACGCATACCACGAGTCCATGTACACATTGTCTAGAGGGAAATTCAATTTCACGCCATGCCACTCCTTGGATTTGGCGTCAAACATTCGGGTCCAAAAGGTTTCTAAATTATTGCCCCAGCCCAGAAGACCAAAGAGGTTGGAATTTGCCTCCGCAAAGCTTAGTTTGAAGATGGAGGAATCTGACAGTGAGGACCAAGCACTGGAGCTGTTTCTAAGCTCAATAATTCGAGGGACAGGTAGCCGTGCAAAGACCTGTCCCACCAAATCCTCAGACAACTTGCTCCAAAGCCCTGGGTCTATCATCTCCGGGTGATGAATGCATATGTGCCTACATACTTCTGGACCGTTTCTTGCAGCAGCAGCTCTTTTCGCTACCCTTGTTTCTGTGCTGAAGCTTTTCGTCCATGAGGCGGAAACAACACCTATTTCCATCACTTTCCCTGAATCCGATCCCTGCACATAAATGAGAATCTGTCAGAAAAGTGATGTTACTTGCAAGGAGATTTCACCAATTAGAACGGTTCAAAAAGATCTAGGGTTCAGCTGAATATGGAAACAGCCCCCTCTAGATGAATGAACATAGCATTCTCGAGTAGTAAAGGCAAGACACTTTGAGAACAATGTTATTTAGAGCAATTCATGCCAAATCAGAGCAAATCAGGCAAAATAAAAGCTCTAACATACTGAAGGAGCTCTCCCTTGTTCTAATTGAGCTCAAAATTGCAGAACGAGGTGTCAGGGATTCCTTTCTACGCCAATTTAGAGGGTGCTAACAAGGTTATGAAACGACCATTCCGACAATTCAACTTCTGAAAATACATTTTCAATTCTCCCCTTTTTGTTTTCTTCTGATTTTCAATTCCCTCTATGAGAAAAATAACATTCCCAACATTTTTACCCTCACATGATTGAAGAACAGATACGGGTGTAGTTCTCAGATTACCTTGTTTGCATCAGCTGGATTTGAGCTGCCCAAGACAGGAGAGGGTCTGGACGTCATGTTGTTATCTTCCTCCAAGCTGTTAAGTCTTAAGACGGCCACTTGCATTTTCTGCACATCTCGAATTCGTTCAAGGCCTGCTTTAAGAGAATTGATAGTTTCCCGCAAGATACCGGCGATGATCAGAAGGTCGGGCATCTCTTGAATCGCTTTCATCTCATCATCATGTGCATCCATTTCCAGCTCAGTCACAACACTCTCGATTTCGCTCAGCTCGGCAGAACAATATTTCAATTTGTGAAGCACCTTGTTCAGCTTACATAAAACCGTAAGATAGACTTCTTCTGCCAATCTTGCCAAAGTACTAGTACTTCTCAAACTGCTCTGCAGGGAAGACTTATAGTTCTCTCACACTAAATAGAGTCACAGAAACTCTCTAATGCAAGAACTTGTCACTACTTTCAGACTCTGAATGGTAACGACAGCATCTAACAATGGGCTGATTGAATAAATTCCTCCAATGCTTTCCCGGGCACGTCATCTAATCAAATTTAGCACAGGAGAGCGAGAAACAGCCCTGAAATTTTAGGGTTTAATCCTAGCAATTAGGGTTTAAGCATTCACCGCAAACCTAATTGTTTGGTTACAATCCAATGATCGAATAACACCTAACTAATCATGCTCCAGAAAGGGTTCCCATATTCCATTCGACGCACAGCAGCCATACATCAGTCGCGAAAATGTTCAGTCCCTGATCCGGGCGTTCCCCGCTGGAAACGCCGACGTTCCCAATGTTGGGAGCGTCTGCGTTTCCAACGGGGCCCATAAAAATTTAATTAGTAGTAACTGAAATCAAAGATTGCAATTCTAAAATAATCCAAAAAAAGAGAAAAAAATAAAAATATATATAATTTTTTTGGAAAAAGTCAAGAGAGAGAAGTAGAAAGAAATATGTTGAAAGAAAAAAAATTTGATCATGGATAGAATTTATACACCTTATTGTAAAAGTCGTTATTTAACCCCTAAAGGATCAAACACCATTTTTTGATAATTTAGCGATTTTAGGCAGCTCACTACAACCGGAACTCTTTTCTTTTTTTCTTTGAAATTTTCACAAAAAATGTGCCCAAGGAGTAGCTTTGAGGCCCGACAATTTTCATAACTATTGAGTATGTGGTTAAAAAGTTATTGCATGATATGTCATTTTCATTGGATAGCAGGCAGCCCGGGCAGTTGAAAAAAATTCTTTAAAAATCACTCAAAAAAAAATTAAAACATGAAATTGGTTCTTTAGATTTATATATATAAGAGAAGCTTCGAATCATTCCATTTTGATTAATGAAATGAAAGTTTTGAAGAGTTTTATTTTGAGGGTAGTTATGGAATCTCTATTCTAAAATAAACTTTGAAGTCCTTTATTTAATTGAATTTCCAATACATTTGAAAAAAAATAAAAGCATTGGGTGTAGAGTTTTAATTTCAACATTTTTCAATTCCATTTTATTACTACACCCAATGTTTTCATTTTTCAATTCCATATTTAATTTCGTAACAGTTTAATGTTTTGAACATTTTCTACCACTTTCTACTTACTATTTTTTTCCTATATGTTTTACAATTCCAAATAATCTGAAAACTTTCAAACATGTAGCCAACTTGCCTTGAAGAATAAATCCAAAGAAGTACCACCATTTTGGACATTTTTTCATACAAATGTGACCTTGTGAAGTGCAACTGCCTGAATTTTTGTCAATTCAAACACTATTATCTTGCAATCTACATGGTAGAAATTTTTGAATTTTTTTTTGACAACTTCTCAAACTAATTTAATACAAGATCCTACGGTTACATTTTTCCAAAATTTTTTTTCTAAAATTTGGTACTTGTATTAAAAATAGCAGTTTTGGAGCGATTTTGGTGAAAACATAATCTCTGATCTTTAGGGATTAAGTTGTATACAAAGATACAAAAAATGCAACAAAAATGAATCAAGGTAGGTCTTATGATACAACCATAATATGCATGTTGAAAAATGGGGATGAGGTGGAAATGGATTCTGAGGCATGTCTTTGAATTTGGCACTTTGTTATTTTTTTGGTAGAAACCGTAATTATATTAGAAATTAGAATTTTAACTCAAACTTAAGAATTTATTAAAATCCAACTCTGAATTCAAAATCATTTAGGTAATTTTTAAAGGTTTTCAAGAATATATCACACTTTTAAAAATGAATAAAAAAATAAGGAAAATAGATTATAATGAAATCAGATAATTAAGAGCATTAATTTTAGATTAAAAACTTCAAAATTCATCTAATTCAAGCTAAAAAGGGACCTTACATTTAGGTGACATTTATAATGCAATCTTGAAAGCAAAAGTTAATTTAGACTTATAGGCTAGAAGAAAATGTTAGATAAAGTCTTGAAAAAAATATAAGAGATAGAACTTTATCTATCCATAATTTTTGCTAAAAATATCCCACTTTAAAGATTTTACTATTTTTTATTAGGCATGCAATATTCTACAATTTAAGCTATCAAAAATTTGAAATTTTCAACTTGGATTTGGAAGACTAAAGCTTTGGCTTAGATTGGCCAAAACCATCCAAAACCACCTCAAACTTTTAATTTTTATGGTTTTTGTCAATTTTAATTAAGATGTGAACCACTTATGGTTTATCATTAGTTTGTTTAATGATTAGAATGTCAATTGAATAATACTTAAATATCCAACTTAAGACTTAGCTCAACAATAAAGAACATGATTGTGCATGCTTTATCTCAAGGATATAGTAAAAACACTCACACATGTTCTGTATTGAAGTTTGTTTATTTATTTGGAAGGTTCACAACAATGTCATATAAGCCACATTTTAGAGGGTCTCTGTAGGCTCTATATGAGTCACAAAATTATTCATATGAAGATTGAGGCTCACTGTAGGCATGTGTATGCTTGTATTGCAATTAAAAGATGGTTGTTTGGATGTTCTTACAAGGATACACTTAGACTATAAAAGGATAATCCCTTGTTTTTTTATTTCAAAGATGCACTTAAATAGCACCTCTATTAAATACTTTCATTCCCACACTTTTTGTACACTTTTTTTTTCTATAATTGTAGGTGTTTAAGGCCTTGCAGTTTTCCTTTAAGCATTTTGTGAAGTTGTAGTGTCAATATGTATTCACTTTGGATCAAATTTGATTATTAAAATAGCTTAGTTGCTTAGTATAGTCATATTTGGTCAGTTGTGTGACTATATCAAGTCACATGACTAGAACAAGTCATGCGCATGACTAAAACAAGTCACATGATTAGGATTTTGAAACCCTAGCCGCCACCAATTTAGGATTTTGAAACCCTAGCTGCCATTGTTTAGGGTTTTGAAATCCTAGTCGTCGTTTTTTGTACCTCCCCTTCAAAGTTTAACATTTGATTCTTTTTCTTTTTCTTTGCTTCTTGTTGTCTCCTAAGTTTTGTTGCTTATTAGAATCTTAGTTCTTGTTTCTTACTACCTTTTAGCTCTTGCTTGTTGTTGTCTCCTAAGTTATGTTGCCTCTTAGAATCTTAGTTCTTGTTTCTTGTTACCTTTTAGCTCTTGCTTGTTGTTGTCTCCTAAGTTTTGTAGCCTCTTAGAATCTTAGTTCTTGTTTCTTACTACCTTTAATTCTTGCTTGTTGTTGTCTCCTAAGTTTTGTTGCCTCTTAGAATCTTAGTTCTTGTTTCTTACTACCTTTTAGCTCTTGCTTGTTGTTTCCTAAGTTTTGTTGCCTCTTAGAATCTTAGTTCTTGTTTCTTGCTACCTTTTAGCTCTTGCTTCTTATTGTCTCCTAAGTTTTATTGTCTTTTAGTTCTTGTTTCTTGCTACTTTTTAATTCTTCCTTATTTTTGCTTCTTAATTCTTGCTTCTTGTTGCTTATTAGTTCATGCTTCTTATTGCCTTGAAGTTCTTGTTTTTTGCTACCTTTTAGCTTTTGCTTCTTTTTGTTTTTTAGTTCTTGTTTCTTTTTGTTTCTTAATTTTTGTTTCTTGTTGCCTCTTTGTTCATGTTTCTTGTTGTTTCTTAGTTTATACTCTTTGTTTGCTCTTGTTGCTTTTTGCTTCTTATTGCATCTTATTTTTTGCTTTTTCTTGTTATTTGTTGCATTTTGTTGCATCTTAATTTGTGCTTCTTGTTGTTTCTTGTTACATCTTAATTCTAGCTTCTTCTTACTTCTTGTTGCATCTTGTTGCATCTTACCTTTTAGCACTTGTTATCTTTTGCTTCTTGTTTCTTCTATCACTATTATTATTCTTTTTTCTTGTCTATTTGTAATTTCTAGATAAATAATGGTTATGATGTCATTATTTCTTGTTACTTACTTGTAATTTCTAAAGATATAGTAGTTATGGTGTTATTCTTTCCTCTTTATTATTTTGAATTTTTAAAGATATAGTGGTTAACTAGCTATGACTTTTTTTTAAATCTTAAATTTATACTACATATTTTGTGTTGCCTTAAATCTTTGAAGGTTGATCTATATTGTTTATTCATTGAAAATTAACCTTGTTGATTGTATATGTAGGCACCAGAAGCTGGAATAAAGTTATTGAAGGCTACTTACAACATTCAAAAAGCAACATTTTCACATCTTTGTAAGGAATATAGGTCCTATAAGTGTGTGGGAATATACATTTATAGAATGTCATTGTGATATATTTTGTATTAATGACTACTAAATGTCACTGAAAAGAGTCACATTCTTTCTTGTATATTTTTTTAGTGTAAGTATCTCTTGTCCGTCTCAAAAATTGTATATACTTGTTTTTAATTTGATAGAGTCTTTTGTTTAGTTGCTAAACCATGTTGGTGCATGATTGCAATGCGTCATGTTCATTTTGAATGTATGAAAAATATGATTGTAGTTCATGACATAAGCTATTTTATAAACCTAAGTCATTCCAATTACAAACTACACACAAATCTAAGAAATGCAACTCTCACTAATATGGAATTTCATTTGCTTGAATCATATTTCACAACATATCTTGACCAAAATATGATTGGCTATTGTCACATAATACTCATAATCATACCAAAATGTAACTCTATATTTTTTTATATATGACTACATTCAATCATTAAATTATTAGTAGCACTCTATAGAAATTCCTACATTAACCAAAAATATGACTCACAACAGTCATATTTTACATTTTTTTTAAATGACTCATGAGGGTTAGATTCCACATCAATAGAAAATATGACTTCTAAGAATCATTTTCTACATCAACAGAGAATATGACTCATAAAAGTCATTTTATTACATAAACAAAAAAACATGACTCATAAGAGTCATTTATCACATCAATAGAAAATATGACTCACAAAAGTCATATTCCACATCAACCAAAAATATGACTCACAAGAGTCATTTATCACATCAATAGAAAATATGACTCACAAAAGTCATATTCCACATCAACCAAAAATATGACTCACAAGAGTCATTTATCACATCAATAGAAAATATGACTCACAAAAGTTATATTCTACATCAATCAAAAATATGACTGTACAAAGTCATATGCCATGTCAACCCAAATATGACTCATTGTAGTCATATTCCACGTCAGCCAAAAATATGACTACATAGAGTCATATGCCACGTAGGATTTTTTTTCTTTGCTCGGGCAGCTCAAGAGAAAGTCAAAACTTCAAGGGTAGTCAACATATACGCCACGTTGGCAAAATATGGCGTATTATACTCTCAATCTAGATGACTACAAATATGACTCATTAAAAATATGACTAGTCGGTAATGACTGGACCTAGTCATATCGCGCGTCATCTACAGTGATTTCTGCGGAAGTCATATTTTGAGATTTTACGACTCACTGCAGTCATATTTTACAGTCATAAAACATCCATTTTGTTGTAGTGAGAGACCATGCCAAAACAAAGAAGGAAAGCTCAGTATGATTCTTATCTCCCTCCTCCTCCTCCCTATCCAGAGTGGTGTGCCTTAGAAGCTGGGATCATAACCACATACTTGATCACCAAACATAAAGCAAGGAAATGGCAAATCGAATACATCATAGGAATGCTAGATGAGAGCTATCTATTGAGTCTTCCTAAACTGAAGAGGGACAAGAGTGAATGCATGGATACCTCCCCACACCACCTGCGTTGGTTGTGGTTTACTTGGGCTTAGAAAATACTAGGGTGGTCTCAGAGACAACCACAGGGTCATGCATGCGGTTTCTCCCCAGAAGTATACAACGCACTGGAAAAGCAGATCTTCCTCTTCCCGAAGATAGAGCGTGCAGAACAGAATGAGATTGAAAGATCAAGCTCGTTGCAGACGTCTCCAGCAAGTCATCCATACTTCTTCCCCAGGTCCGTCGTTGCTGGAAGCAGGTCCTCCGAAGGCAGGTAGAGTGAGTTCCGAAGGGGAGGACTTGGCAGTGCAGCAGCAACAGCTGGCCACAACAACCACAGCAGCAGCCCCGAGATCTTCTTCGCCGACAGTGATGAAACACAAGCAAAAATTGAAGGTGAGAAACAAATCCAAAAACATTTCTTCCAATCGCAACAATAAATGTCACCCTCCGCTGAGCAGTCACGAGGTAGTTAGAGTGTAGAAGAGTCTTCTTTTAGAAAACCCTAGCGGACCAATTGAATACCTAGACCGTTGGACCCTCGCCCACATTTTGAAAGAGAGAATTGACGACAAAACAAAGCAGAAGTACATAACGATTAGATATGAAGACGGTGAGGATGAGGAAGTGTGCACAGGGGTTGTCCATCGTCAAAACCTGCAGAGAAGCCATAAAAAAAAAATGGGAAACAACAACGCAAAGGAGAAGGGATGTGTGTGGAAGACATACCTCGCAGTAGGAGCAGAGACCAATTGCCCGAACCGCCCTATGATGGTCACCCCTCTTCGGCGGACAACTTCTTCGGGACTTGGAGCACCAGCGATGACCTCATGTCGCTTTCTTCTTCCGACTCCACAGAAGACGACATTCCAGTGTTGCATCAAAATGTCCCGTCTTTGAGCTCGAAGGGTCCGTTGAACCACAACGACTCAGACTCTATTCTCTCCGAGAAGGAGTACCAAGCAGCCGGCCGCCCTCGCGCGAGGTTTGCAAGCGGACCGACTCCGGCGGGAGGAAGGAATGGTAGGGGCCGCGGAAGGCTTAGTGGCTGGTGCGGGAGACCACACGCAGACAGAGGAGGGAAATCCGCCATAAGGAGGCCTTCTCAGAGGGCAAAGCAGAAATTAGGGTTTCACGGAATTCCAAGTGCTGATGGCCTAGATCTGGCAGATGAAGAATGTAGCCGTTTCAGAGGGAGTTTGCTAGACCCGGTGTCTACAACTCACACGGAGGAGGCCTCTGCCAGCAGCTCCGACTCCTGGTTCAAACAAGAGAAAGACAAGAGTAGAACGGGCAAGCGCAAGGCAAGCATATCACAGAAAGGCAAAGCAAAATTGGACGATCTATTGCTTATTCGTTTTGGACCAGATATGTGGAAACCGAATGTGCCACATTACCAGCATGAAATACTGCCATTCATAGGACCATCTCCAGGTTGCACTCATCCTTATGGCCGTTTGCCTTCAGTCATTGGCTTATTTCAAAAAAATTGGTCTCCAAAGTTGCAGAGAAGAATAGTGAGGGAGACCAATTTATATGCTTCTGAAGTTTTATATGATGATGGAAGAACACGTTGGGGATTGGAATGGACACCTCTAAGCATTGCAGAGTTCCAAGCGTATCTCTCAATAAGTCTCTCTATGGGTATAAAAAAATTGTCAAACCGTCGCCTTTATTGGTCCAAGCAAGAGCCGCTTCTCTATTGTCACGTTATTTCTCAAATCATGAAGAGAGATAGATTTGAACTTATCACAAGGTGTTTACACGTTGCTACTGCTGATGAACATGTGAGAGATGGACAGAGTCCTACATATGATAAACTTCACAAAATTCAGTGGATGTTGGACGAGATCTGTGAGAGACTTAAAGCAATGTAGTCACCGAACCAGCATTTAACAGTGGACAAGAATATGGTAATATATAAGGGAAAATATAGTCCCATTTGACAATACATGCCAAATAAACCTATCCATTTCGGCATCAAAGTCTGGGCAGCAGCGGATGCATTATCAAAGTATGTGTGGAATTTCCAAGTGTATTGTGGAAAGGAGGGCAATCCACATGATCAAGACAAGGAAAGTGATGGTAGTGAGGAGGAAGACATGTTTGTGGCAAACCCTCCCACTCGAAATGGCAAAGGTGAAGGGCTCCAGGGGCAAAATGTAGTGAAATTCCTTTTGAAGGATTTGGGAGGACGGGGCCATATTGTGACAACTGACAATTTCTTTACCTCTGTCCCATTATTTGTTGATTTATGGGAAGAAGGGATCATGGCGACAGGCACGTTGAGAGCAAACCAAAAATATGTGCCAAGGGCTTTGTATGCAAAAGAGATCACGAAGAAACAACAATATGGATGGATTGATTACATAATGCATGAGGAAGGACACGTTTGTTGTGCGGTTTGGAAAGACAAGAATGCCGTTGTTCTCTTGTCCACACATGCGGAACCAATTTCTCCGCCGGGACCAAAACAATTTGTTTATCGAAAAATAGGAGGGAAAAAAAAGAAAGTAGTGACCGGTCCTATGCATCTGTAGTACACAAAGAACATGAGGGGGGTTGATACCGCCGATCAACTGCGGGGGTGGTACTCATGTCTCACAAGAAGTCATAAATGGTGGCATAGATTGTTTTTCTATTTGTTGGATACAACTATATGCAATGCTTGGATAATTCACAGTGACACAAGTTTTAGATTTTTGGAGGAGCCCCTCACTCACATGACATTCCAAATGCAGTTGGCAAAGGACCTCATCGCTAATTGGGCAGGACGGACGGAGGGATACTCCACATTGGCTCCACATGTGGCGTCGGCGCATGGCACGAGGAGCATGGAAAATAAAAGAGCAAATTGTATTTTCTGTGGGAATAGAATAAGCCAAGCTTGTCCCGGTTGCCAAGGACATGTGTGCAAGGGTTCTTGCTATTGGGATAACTATTGGTGACTGCTTCTGTTAGAGTTGTGTGTTTATTGGGTTTCTTTCCCCTCCTTTCTTTGAAGGGGAGACCACCTTTTATTTGTGAATACATATATATCCTTGTGGAATTTTTTTTTTTTTTTTCTTGTTGACATATATAGCAGCTTGTATGAAGGTCTACTTGTATGCAGAACTTGAAAAACAGTTTGTAATGTAAGAAGCCAATTGTAAAGTGAAGCACAGGCAACATAGGTTTTTGGAGAGTGCCCTGTTGAAGTCACAATGGGAGCAGTCCCAAGACTTCTTCTACTGTGTAGCAGTTACCCAGTCGGATAAGGCTCCACATGTGGCAGCGTGACGCATGCTGGAGCTCGAAGGTACCGCTCACAAGGGCTGGGGCAGCTATCCGGGCGATGGAGAATTTACAAACGGGACACCTTTTCAACGCTGCCCCTACAATGACTTCCGGACGCTGCCTCACTGACCAAGCTACCCAGCATGAGAAGCATTGAATCTCGCTCTCTTCGGCGAGGGACTTGTAATAAGTGTTCAGCTTGGGCTGCCATGAGTACAAGGAGGACCCCAGTACATCGCAGGTGATCTGTGAATCGTGAAACTGGGCAAAATCCTCAGCTGCACTTGAAATTGTTCAGAGCTAAGAACTGTTCGTTTTTTTGGACCTCGTTGTCAGGAACGAAATGCAAGCTCTCTATTTTGTAAATTCTTACTGTACTACTGCTTCTGGTCGCATGTGTGCATTGCGTAGCTGTTTCAAAGTCAAAATGCATCTTCAGAAATTCCTTGTCATGGCATGTCCGAAATTTTTGCCTCCTCGAATGCACTTGCCCTTCTTTGGAATAATTGATAAATTCTCTTCAATCACGCCATAATTTGTTCAACGTTCCTGTTTTCCAATACTTGTCATGCTTTTAGGGATCAAGGAAGAGGTAATCTCCCAACCCGACATACCCTCTACCTCTCTGTCGCCTAACGGAGTCAGGGATTCCGATTTCCCATTACACCACGGCTTTAGGTCTGTTTCCCAATTTGTATCTACGATCATCAGTCCGGCAGTTCTGGGTTAATTGTCCCATACGTTGTGGAAATGGTGGAGACAGATTGTGGGTACAAGAAGGACTGGTTGAGAAGGTCTAAGTATACCTTTCTTGGCCTTTTGGCTAAGATCAAGTGTAGTATCTGTTCTTATCAGTGTAATATCTGATACGAGGCTCATTGAGCCTTATGATATTAATCTAATTTTTCTGGGGTGCGGGTCCATTGGGTAGCTTGCTATCCGGCCCCGCGCGCGTCATCTTGGTATTGCACTATTTTCTTGGTAGGCGCAGCCCTCTACCCCTCTTCGGAGGAACCCAATTTTAATTCCAAACTGCAAATTACCAAGCGTGAAAACTTAGGGTTTAACTACGAGTAAGAGTACGTTTATGTTTTTCCAGGGTTTTAGGTTCATCGAACAGTGGTGCTTTTCTTGTCTGGTAAGTGACCGATCGCCTTGATGTCCAAGTTCGTCACTGCGAGTCTTGTTGAGGAGAAAGACCTTGTAACGAGTGTTTTGAAACTTGTAATATGGTCCTGTCTTACGTTGTGCATTGAATTTAGGCTGATTGGGAACTTGAAACTCAAGTATATAGTGGGATCTTTGTCTTCGTAATTGGAAATCCTTATCCTTGTCTATACCTTAAATCAGGCCATTTGTTTTGTTTTGTTTGTTTGCTATGGTGAGACCTAAGGAACTTGAGTCCCTAGGCCGGGTTCTTGGTAATGTTGGAAAGCTCTCTATGAGGAGGGGTGAGTGGACTTTGTTTTGTAGCATTTGCAGCTACATTGTGAAAGTTATGGATTTTTGAATTATTTTAAATTAAAAAATTGAATTAAATTATCTTTTATTTTGGGAAATACATAATCTCACATTGCACTAGTGTGCCCTGTGCCATTGCCACAACCAAAATAAAAGTAAAAATAATTTTCTAATTTTTTAATTCATTAAAACTTTGAAATTCAATAACTTCATATTTTTATTAGTGCAAGAGATTGCGTTCTTAGTATAGATGGATAGAAAGCTTTATGCGCAAAGGATTGCAAAAGCTTTGTTTTGTGGCATTTGGACATGCCATGTGAAAGTTTTGTTTTTTTCAAAATAAAAGATAATTTAAGTCAATTTTTTAATTTAAAAAATCATAACTTTGATAACTTGTACACCGTTGGTCTAAACTCCACAAAATTGGCAAAATTAAAAAGTTTTATGACGTAGAAATGCAAGGGCTTTATTTTGTGGTTTTTGAGTATGTAGATGGAAAGTAATGATTTTTTCAAAATAAAGATAAGTTAATCCAATTATTGAATTCATAAAACTTTGAAATTCCATAACTTTCACACCATAGGTCCAAATGCCATGAAACAAAGTCTGTGCACCCCTACTTATAAAAAGCTTTCTACCGATACTAGGAATGCTTCTAGACACCTTGTGGTTTCTTAGATCTCAGCCTATCAAACAAAACAAAACAAAACAAATAATCTAACTTAAGTTATCGATGTTCAAATGCCATGAAACAAAGCCTTTGTTGATACAAATATAAAGCTTTATATTTGTATCAACAATGCAACTTCTCACAACATAACAAAATAGGGGTGCATGTACTTTGTTTTGTGGCATTTAAACTCATGGTAGAAAAGATATTGAATTTTGATTTTTTATGATTTAAAAAATTACTTTTATTTTTGTTTTATTATATTGTGGCAACAACATAAGGCACTCTAGTGGAATATTATAGTGATGCACAATTTGGCTATGAGATCCTAAGATTTAGGGCAGTACAAGCATCTAATGTTCATAATCTCATAACCCCTAAATGCGGAAGACCTTTTTTAAGCTTCTAGGAATTAGCTCTAAATTGAACAAAAATCCAACATTTTGATAAGTTGTATTAGATTTTTTTGAATTGTATCTATACAAATTCAAACTAGACATGTTAGAAATCACATTAAAAAAGAAACACAACAATTTCACTTACAGATTGAAAGAGTATAATGTTAGATCATGAGAGTATTAAAACTGCAAAAGTAATTTGAACTCTTTCAGTCCACATGGTTTAATTTTCTTGCTAGAACAATCTCACCAATGGAATAAGTGAGTTTCAATTCCATCTTAGAGATATTAATAATTTAGATCTTCCTTCCATCTTGTACCTATTTCTACATGACAATTTTTTAAGAATGAAAATTAAATTTTTTTTAGACTCTTTTTTCCTAGACCTTCAATTCAATCCTTCCAAATAAAAATTTAACCCCAAAAAATTTGTAGTGCAAAAAATTTAAGCTAAGAAGGTTCAAAGGCAAATAATCTAGTCCTGCAATGTGCCAAAAAAACTTGTATTTTTCACTTTAAACGCAAATATTTTGCAATCTATGCTGTCAAAATTTTTGAAATTTATTACACATATTTTCATACTAGTTAGGTGTAAAATCCTATGGTTAAATATGAAAAAAAAAAAATTTCAAAATTTTTAATTCTTTGCAATTAAAATGGCAGTTTTGAGTGTTTTTTGGCAAAAAAAGACACCTTGATCCTTTAGGGGTTAAAATCAGATTTTTGATGCTAAAACTAGACACCCAAATGATTTTTTTCAAAAATATAAATTACTGAAAATAGCAACTTGATTAGATTTTATATAACTTCAAAGTATTGTCAACACCCAAATTGGGTGCCTTGGGCATTTAGGGGCTCACTGTCGCGTTCCCTAACATCATACACTACTCGTCATACAAGTTCATGTAATCACTAGGGGTATCACATTAGTCATGGTGTCATGGAGCAACGCAAAGATAAAATAATGTGGCTTGAATTGGGTTAAGTTCAGATTAGACTATTTTGCTCTCCAACTCTGCGTGTTTGGGCGGCGTTGCTGATGTTGCATCATGTGGTCTGGACAGCAACTCCTTTTGCCGGTGCAAAGAATTCTGGCCGGCAAAGAAGCGTAGCAGAGGTTCAAGAAATCTGCATCCTGATTCTTGAAAAAACTGGCAGTTTGGGAGATGTTTCCATGATGCAAAGCTTTGCCTCAAGCGTGGGGACGTCAGAAGACCAAAATTTTGGAGCCGTGGAATGTGCTAATAAGCTTTGGCGTTTGGCAGAGAAATGGAAGGGATTGAATGCCAGGCAACGATGGGTGTGCTAGAGGAAGATCCAGCTCCATTTTTGAGCTCCAAACAATGGCCACTGAAGTCACTGGTAAGCATCTGACTTGATAGTTACTCCAGCGTTATCTTTTGTTGTGTTGAATTTCTTGAATCTAAGTCATTGCTTCTTCGCCATTCTGTTAATGTAGTGTGACTCTCTCTCACATTGTGCTAGGCAAGCATCAAGGAATTCATGACGGATGAATCATTGGGAAAATTCTTGGAGTAAATTAAGTAAAAGGAGGTGTGCCGGGTGTTAGTTTGTCCCATACATTGTGGCGATGGTGGAGACAGATTGTGCATATAACAAGAGCTGATTGAGAATGATAGAGCATACCTTTCTCGGCCTTCTGGCTAAGATCAAGTGAAGTATCTGTTCTTATCAGTTTAATATCTGATACGAGGCTCATCGAGCCTCATGATATTAATCTAATTTTTCTAGGGTGTGGGTCCATTGGGCAGCTTGCTGTCCGGCCCCGCGCGCGTCGCCTTGGTTTTGCACTACCTCCTTGGCAGGCACAGCTCTCCTCCCCTCTTCGGAGAAACCCAAATTGAACTCCAAATAACAATTCACGAATCAACACCAAATCCATCGGAGTGAGTCATTATTGGTGATAGTAATCATTCGGCTTTTTCATTTCTCCTACAATTGTCATCAAATTAAAGAGTGATTTCATGACCCCGAGCTGCTTGTAAATAGAAATCCTATGTGTTCTGTGTTATTGTTGTTAGATACTCCTTACGATTTGTATTGGAATGTGTGATTAGGGTTTAGTGTTGGTGACATCTGAGCGATGAGAAGTTGCCTGTGAGGTACAGGCCAGGGTTGTCCCCGTCACGTCCTGTCCGTCCGTCAGGATGTCCGGACGGACGTCAGGATTCAACCCCGGCGTCCGTCAGGATCCAAAAAAAAAAAAAAAATTTTTTTTTGGTGGACGGTCTGTTTGTCCTGTGGACGGCTGGTCCGTCCGTCTTGCGGACGGCTGGTCCATCCTTGTGGACGGACGGTACGTCCAAGTCGACGGACAGGCCGTCCTCGAAAAAAAAAAAAAAAAAAAAAATTTTGATCCTGACGCAATTCGGATGCGTCTGGATTGACGCCGACGGACATCCGAACGTGAAAACCCCACGTCACGTCCAGATAGACAACCCTGGTACATGCATGATTGGTAATGAAAAAGCTTGCTGGTTTGGTTCCGTCTTTCGATGTTTCCATGAGTATCTTTAGAATAGTGATGAATATTTTGCTGGCTTGAAGCGTCTATTGTGATTTGGAATCAGCCTGCTTTATGAATTTGGAAAGACGTACTTTTTATGGTAAATGAATCCAGCCAATTGAAGCCCTATGTGCGGAGTTCCTGAATACTATTTAAGGTTTAACTACGAGAGCAATACAAGCTTCTGATGTTGCAGAATATTCACACATCATGAACTAGTAAACTTTGAAAGTGTGTGTTAGTGTGTACAGCAAGAGGTTATGCATGAATGAATATACAAACTACCTGATGCTAGTGTGCTAGTACGTGAACATCAAATCGTTTGTAGGTGATTACCCAATCTTGGTACTGATACTTCATTATGAGCAGTGACTTCGTTCTTGCTTCAATTTTCGATCTTGACTGTAGAAGCCCTATCCTGGTGCATGGCATAATCCAAGAACCGTTGCGTTCCTCTGCATCCCATGCTACCCCTCGTTCAGGTTCATGCGAACACTAGTGCAACACGATTTGTTGTTGATAGTCATGCCATCATGGACCAAAACAGAGACTGCTCTTGTTTAGATCAAATTCACTGATCAGCTTTGTTGCTCTTCAATTCGATCTGTATGTTTTGTGCAGCCTTGCAAATGTTGCATCACGTGGTCTGGACATCAACCCCTTTCGCCGGTGCAAAGATGCATATCATATCAGAGGTACACCAGGTTTTCTTGGAGACTCCTCTCCGAAATTGGCATCCTGAATTCTTGAAAAACTGCGCAAATTATGGCAGTTTGGGGACCGAGACATTCCACGATGCAATCGATGTTTTTTCCTCAAGCGCAGGGACCTCAGATGGCCAAAATTTGGAGCCGTGGAATGTGCTAAGGTTTTCTGTGTGCGTTTGGCAAAGAAATATCGGGATCCCATGACAAGCGACGGTGGAAGTCTGAGAGGAAGATTCAGCTATTTTAGATTCTTGAGCTCGAAACGTTGGCCACTGAATTCAGTCTGGTAAGCATCTGACTTGATACTTCAGCGTTATCTTTTGATGAGTTGAATTTCTTGCGTCTAAGTTATTGCGTGCGCTACTCCACTGCTCTCTCGCCAGTTCCTATTGCAATATGACTCTCGATCTCACTGTGTGAAATTACGGAAATTCTCGATCTTGTTACAAAAATTCTTTGAATAAAGTAAAAGGAGGAGTGGCGGGTGTTACTTAGTAGTCCCATACTTTGTGGGTACAAAAAGGTCTGGTTGATACCTTTCTCGACCTTTTGGCTAAAATCACGTTTAGTATCTGAGTGTTCTTATCAGTTTAATATCTAATACGAGGCTGATCGAGGCTGATCGAGGCTGATCGATATTAATCTAATTTTTCTTGGGTGCAGGTGCATTAGGCAGCTTGCTGTCCGGCTCCGTGCGCGTCGTCTTGGTCTTGCACTATCTCCTTAGCAGGCGTAGCCCTCCTTTTCTCTTCGGAGGAATTCAATTTCAAATCGCAAACAGCATAAGACCTAACTAAGATCAAGGATCTCAAAAGACAAGAGTCTCATACACAAAGAGTTGTAGAAGCCTTATCTTGTAACATAGCACATTGTTCTTATAGAAAGTCTCAAGTGCACACTAAATCAACAAAAGTGAAGGATTTGAAGCAATTGGAGTTGAAATCAGTTGAGAAAAAGTGACAAAATGCAACGCAAATTGACAAGGAAAGGATTGAGATAAGAGAACAAGGGTTTCAGGCACAAAAAGCTGTAGAAGTCTCACCTTGCTTGTTGGCGCTACTCTATTGCGTGGAACAATCTAACAACCTCTAGTTTCCTCGCTTCATGCACAAGAAGTTGTAGAAGCCTCACCTTGCTTGTTGGAGCTACTCTATTACATGGAACAGTCTAACATCTCTTTGATTTCCTCGTTTCATGCACAAGGTGTTGTTGAAACCTCACCTTGACTGTATTATATTCCTACACTATTCCAATAGGAAACCCCAAGCCAATACTAGGACAACAGAAGCGAAGCCAATGATTCAAAGCAAAGCAAAGGATTTGAAGCAAACAAAGTTGAAATCGGTTGAGACTAGGGGACAAAGATGCAACTCAAATGGTAGAGAGACAATATCGCAACATGAATGGAGAAGGAGAGAGATGAGGTAAAGAGACAAGGATGCAATGCAAATGAAGAAGAAGCGGGCTAGGAATTTTAACTAGAGACAAGGGGACAAGGACAAAAAATGAATGGACGTGAAAAAGGTTGACACGTAGGGTTGACGTGAAGACATTCATTAATCTACTAATCCTTCATTATAGTTTCTAAACCAAATATACTTTGAAGAAACTATTTAATTTTTTTATATTAAGTAATCAAATTGACCAGTTAGATCCACTCAATCTTTAAGAATTATTTGTTTTGACTACAATTTATAAACAATAAGTTTTAGTATAGTAGCAAAGACTATTTTATTTTAAAATTAAATTGAAATATAATAAAATATAAAATTATTGTGGTGATTAATAGAATTTCATTATTCAAATTTTACAATTTTAGAAATTTAAAAGTAAAATCTTAAACTTTTTTAATTTAAAATTTTAATATTTGTAATTTTGTAAAAAGAATTCTCTTAGATTTTCAAATTTTCAAATTTTTTTAATTTTAAATCTTCAATATTATCAATTATTAGTTGATCAAAATTATCAACAATAAGAGAAGTAGAGCCTTCATGTACTAGCAACAAATTTAACCCTTCTATATATGCAAGACATGCACTTTTATACTTTATTGGTGTTATTGGTGTTACTTATTATATTTGCAATGTTTCTTGATATTTAGAAATATATATAAAGTCACCTTTAAAAATCAATTTTAAATCATTTTAAATAAAAAGAATATAGTATGTATGTTGCTTACTAAAACATTTGCATCATTAGGATTTTCAATTCTCAATTCCTTGTCAAAGCTATTAATAATTTAGATATTATTATCAAAGTTATTAATGACATTGTATTATGCCGTTTCCCTATTAAAAAAACCCAAGAGTTTCCAATGCAGACACTTTCTTCAGGATGGAGGGAGTTATCAGTAATGTGTGTCAACTAAAAACTTAGTGTATGTAATGCAAGAATGCACGGCCACCAAAGACCCTGAAGCACGCACATGGGACTGATTGAAAATAATGAATGCTGTCATTTTGATCAGCGATCGGAAGCTTTGAATTGAATTCGTCGCATGCTCCACTCCACTCGTCTCTACGAAGTTCTCATTACCGTATGAGAATCTCTCACACGCTGTGTGCATGACAAAACCCAGCGAATTCATAATGGATAAGTCGATCGAAGGGGGAATTCTCTGAAGAAAAGTGAAAGGAGGAGTGCGTGGGTGTTAAATTCGTCCCATACTTTGTGGCGATGGTGGAGCCAGATTGTGGGTACAAGAAGGGCTGGTTGAGATTGAGGGAGCATACCTTTCTCGGCCTTTTGGCTAAGATCAAGTGTAGTATCTGTTCTTTATCAGTTTAATATCTGATACGAGGCTCATCGAGCCTCACGATATTAATCTAATTTTTCTTGGGTGCGGGTCCATTGAGCAGCTTGCTGTTCGGCCCCACGCGCGTCGCCTTGGTTTTGCACTATTTCCTTGGCTGACGCAGCCCTCTACCACTCATTTCGGAGAGTCCCAATTTTAATTCCAAACAGCAAATCACTTGTCCGGATTACGGAGTCAATTTAACTTGTGGATTGTTCAAAGTTTCACATGGGATTTCGGTGAATTGGGAAGGTAATGTTGAAAACACTCGGGTTTGATGTTTTCACTCTGCAATTTGTTTCGAACCTTGATTGCGTTGGGAATGGAGAATTGGGTGTGAAGGTTGAGGGATCAGAAGCAAGGCAGTCGATTTGCTGAACAGAATAATGTGAAGTGAAATGGAGCTTCTCTTCTGTCCCGTAGCATTATACAGCAATTACAGTAGTGAGTTTGGCAAATTAGTGTATTTCTATTTGGCTGGTTAAAATCGATTCTTAGGTCCAAATACTGTCCACCACTGGAGAACTGAAAATTTCTAGGACTCGGCGTGGAATTTACGCATGTGACCTTCGTATAGAACTGAATGGGTTTTAGGTCAATCCACCTTAAAAAAACCGTGGTAGTTAGTTTCATTTTTTGCAATTTGGTGATGTCAGAATGATTAGCAGAAATGGAGATGATGCAGTAACATAGAAGCATACAGGTACTGTTGATTGAGGAGAGAATGAACTCTAACCTTTTTTAGGGTGGAATAAATGAAGACTTCATTCTAGGTCCCATGATTCACCCAACGGACAGTATGAGTGATTCTAGAATGACATACCTCGATGAGTCCATCGGGGCTTTTTTTTTGGACTTGTGTCCCCCTTGTTGACTTCACTGGAGAGGCCAATTTTTGGAGGGATGAAGCCAGATAGGTCAGATTTCTGACAGTCTTGCGAAATTTCGCCCCCAAAAAAACCCCTGGAGAACATGCATGTAGAAAATTTGTATTAATATATTTATTTTTATATTTTGAATTTAGTTGTGGTGGTGGTTTTGAAGTATAGAGTTGTTCGTGGAATTGTACTGTTGGGCAGGTCTTCTGTGGTGTGTGTGTGTTTGTGTCTGTAAATTTGGTTGTAGCTTATGGTTTGTACAGGTCTTTTGCATTTTGTGGTGGTATCTAAAGAATGTACTCTATGGCTAGTGTGGACCGCCATGTGTTTCTGGGAGACCGAACAAAGAACAGGATGATGGCTCAGTCGCTCCAAAATTCCCATAAGTGTCAAGTAAAGCGAAACGTGACATTACCTTACCACTGAAGATTGTGTCCAAAAGTAAACATCCTTGATCTTGACCAGTCAGTCTGGAAGTACTCAACAAGTTGGATATATGGGGTGAGCCGTACACAAGATGTTGAAAACATGGCCATCCAGGAGTAAATGACTTGAACTTACAGACAGTCAAACAGTAAATGACCCAAAAGTCCATCATACCTATGCACGGAATATGGTAAACCTGAATGCATATTCCGTGCATTCAGGTTTACCATATTCTGTGCAACGAACTTTCAGTTCATTTGTACCTCAAAAAACAAAAATTGTACCATCATGAAAATCACCACTACAGTGAAAAGAGCACTTTCAGTCAATTCAGTTCTGGACAACGGTCCAAAATGCAGCCTCAACCATTCAAAAGGGTGGGTATCTAAGCACCAAGACCTTTTGATTTTAAGTTTTCACTCAGCTTTTCATGCCATCGGTCAATATAAACACCGACTGGAATAATTCTCCACCACGTTGAGGACCCCAAGATTTTGAGCCTCAATACGCAAAATAAAAAATATATCCTAAAAGTCACCGCAACAATGAAAATTACACTTTCCAATTCAGTTTTACAAGAAGGCACATAAAGCAACCACAACAAACTCTCAACCATCCAGAAGGGAAACTAAGCAAAAAAAAAGGACTTTAATTTCAAGTTTCCACATACAGAGTGCCATGCCAGTATAAACACCAACTGGTATAATTCTCCATCCCCCTTGCAGCAAACTCGATCTCAACTCAACGCAGCGCAACTCAAGAGCGAAAACTGAATAGATGGAAAAAAGTGAAAAAAACGAGAATTCTAAAAGAAGGTACACAATGCAACCACGAGAAACTCTCAACCATCCAGAGGGAAAACTAAGCAAAAAATGGTTTTTAATTTCAAGTTTCCATACACAGCTTCACACCAGCAATCAATATGAACACACGACTGGTAAAATTCTCCATTCCGTTGCAGCAAACTCGATCTCAACTCAATGCAGCGCAACTCTAGAGCAAAAATTGAATAGGGGACAAAAAAAGCGCCAAAAAAAGGGGGGCGCAACAAAAAAGATGGTGGGCTATCTTACACTAGAATTCAGTTCTGTACACATCTACACAGCGTATGGCGGCCGAAGCGCCGGTTCCCACGGGGGATGCTTGATCCCATTTCCCAAGTGATGATCCAGCACATAGTCTCGTTGATCTTCGTCATTCTCCCCAGACAGATCCTCCAGCGACCGGCCCTTGGTCTCCGGCAACATGAACGTGCAGAAGAATCCCGTCAAGTTGATGATGGACAGCAACAAAAAAGCATTTTTGATGCCAATGCCACTCGGGTAGCCCTTGTCTCGCGAGCTTGGTGACTTCCCTTGCGCAGCATACAGAAACCCAAACGCACCCACAATGGCGCCCGCTTTCCCTGCCGCAGCTGAGATTCCATGGCAAGTAGACCGCAGACGCGCGGGGAAAAGCTCAGCAGGGATAATGAAAGTAGTGGCGTTTGGTCCGAAATTGGCGAAGAAGAATGTGAACGCGTAGAGAACGAGAAACGCAACGTGGTTGCCGCCGCAGTACTTGCCGTCGCCGCAGGGTTGGCCCCGCAGGTCGTAGTAAACGTACGTGATGATGAACATGAAGAGCGTCATGAAGAAGAAGCCGGAGAGTTGGATGATCCAACGGCCGACTATGTCGATGAAGGCGACAGTGAACCAGTAGCCTGGAACAGTGGAGCAAAGCGCGATCAGGGATTGAGCTCGGGACACCTTGAAAACCTCCTCCAAGGCGCTCATGGTCTTCTGGGGGGGCAACCACCCCACGGATGTGAAGATGTCCTTCTGGAAAAGATTTTGACTGTAGAAAGCTACGTCAAGGAGGAACCAGGTGCTCGTGCAGCCCAGAAGCTCAATACCGTGTCGCTTCAGGAATTTCTTTGAAAGTAAACCGTACTCTGGCACTGCAGCGACAATGCCATGGTTAGATCGTGAACAGATCGTGCTGCAAGCGATTATAAGAGTTCAGGGGATTCAGTAGACTTTGAGCTTCCAACAGAGACTGCTACGGGGACTTTCCATGGTGATCTGGTCAGGCATGGTCAAGTAGGCTATGAATGTCGATAAGAAGAATGGTTGAAAATTTCAGGTGGAGTTATTTCAGCTGTGTTTTTGTGAATTGATTTTTCGTTTTGGTCTGTTCGTTTCAACATCCTGTCTTCTTAAGCTGCAATCTCGCAGGCGTAAGTGAGAGGTTTGGAGTGGGTTCACTTGTTGGCAAGCTACGAAGTGGGATTGCAACTGACCTCGCGTGTGTTCCACCGGATTGTCGTCAAACGACGGGAACGAGACCTGCAGCACGCGGCTCATATCCTGCGCCGCGCGCCTGTTGTTCTTGATCACCAGCGCCGTGTACCTCGCCGTCTCCGGCATCTGCATCCTATAATAAAACGTCACCAGCGCCGGCACCGCCCCAAACATAAAAATGATCCTCCACACATAATCAGCTTCCCTCGGCTGGGACAGCACTTCATTCACGTTAAACGGTGGCGACGGGAAGCTCCGTCTGAAAATCGACGCCACGATAATGGAGACCGTGGCACCCGCGACGATCCCCACCCCTTGCATGGCGAACACGGCGGCGATGAACGCCCCTCTTGTCTTCTGATTCGCATACTCGCTCATAATCGTTGCTGATAAAGGATAGTCTCCTCCGATGCCGAACCCTAACCAAAACCGGAAGAAGCATAGCGTGCTCATGACGCCTTTAGCTGAGCTTCCGAACGAGAGCCCCGAGGCGATGGAGGTCAGGATCATGAGCACGAGCGTGTAGCCGTAGACGCGCTTGCGGCCCAGGCGGTCGCCCAGCCAGCCGAAGTAGAGCTGCCCGCAGAAGGTCCCGCAGAGGGCGACGCCGTTCACGGCCGCGGCCACGTTCGGGGGAAGCACGCCAGGGGTGTGAGAATTCGGGTCGTAGTAGTATAAGCGCCCAAGGAGACGAGCCACTGTGGAGATGCAGAAGAGGTCGTAGGCGTCCGTGAAGAAACCCATGCCTGCGATGATGATGGTCGTGAAGTGGTACCATTGGGTGCGGGCCTTGTCGAGAGCGCCCAGAACCTCGGAGGAACCGGCGCCAATCGCCATAGCCAATTCCTGCAACAAAAAGAGCACCATTCTGGTGAGAATGGCGAGCACATTCTCTACAACCCGCAGCGAATTGTCCATGAGACCGACATTCGCCGAACCACGATGCACTTCGCACGAAGTGAATTGCCCGGAGTCAAAGAGGGACGCTGCGTTCTAGAGAGCTGGCCATGCGATCAAAAATGGTGACGAAATCGGCCTTGCATAGGGTTTAAGGTCATGTCCAAGCTCCAGCAGGTGAAATAGGAGAATTGAGCTCACAGGTTCCAAAAACAACACTCAAATTCCCACTGCACGCAAATGATGACCGGGACCTCGGAGTTGTCCATCTCAGAGCAAGTATCCACAATTTTTTGAACCTCGTCAACAATCCTGAAATCACTTGCTTGTGAACTCACTCAAGGAACAGCAAGTTCACGAGCAGGCATTGCCTTCGGAATTCGAAGCATTGGAACGAGAGCAACGATTCCAAATTCTTGAAAACCCAATTGACAAGTTCAATTTCTCTAGTACATACCCAGTACACAAAAACGAGATTCCAAGAACGAAGAGCTCGCATACCTACGAATTCCTCGATGCGTCTGCCGAGTCGAGACGTCTTCCTTCAGGCGTTGCCGGACTGCAGCAGGCCTGCTACCACCCTCTTGCCTTCACATCTCTCTGCCTCCCCAAAATTCAAATACACCCCAATTTCCTCAGCAATGCAAACCCAAACCGTGGCGCAAACTCCGGACGCAATCCCGCATACTCAAGTCCGAGGTTACAAATCCACAAACACCATCGCTACAAAACCAGTCCACTCCGGGTCAATCTCCGAATCCACGATCGACCCACCGCCCAATTCACACACCTGACTCAAGATTTCCCCATCAATTTGCGCAAACTTATGACTGCAGTCGGGGAGCCCAGATACTGACGTTGACTCCAGCCTTGATTCATCCCACCCTGCTACCAACCCCCAGTAAATTCCTTCCGCAAGAGTCCAGAGAAAGAGACATTTCCGATAGAAAGAAGACTGTCCGGCGAATGAAGGTACACAAGTGCAGCCCCCCCCTGCAGCGATCTTGCCAAAGGCTCGGCGCTCGTGCACTGCGGCTGGACAGTGGGGCCGCAGGCAGGGAGATGCCAGGTGCTGTTCGGGATCAAAGGATATCCTGTACAGACCCGCACTGTTGGAGCTCTAGCTAGCTCATGATCATCGTTCCTGCCATGGCGACTGCGCCCCACTGGACGCGACTGACGCTCGCGTATTTCGGGGCTACCACCGCCGCAAGGAGTGAGCCCCACTTTGCTTATTAGTACCCTTCGTTTTGAGGTTTACGCTCCTCATTTGGGCAACCACACGAGGTCGCTGGGGCTTGTGGGCGACAAATCGCAAAGAACGCGAGGACACGAGGACGCGCCGGCTTTTGCGTCGCGCGACTCACGGGAGTTATGAGCTGCGCGGTGGGACTGGAGATGAACGAAAGGTGTAGATTTGAGGGGTGGAAGGTGATGCTTCGCAGTGAGACTGGGAGATGAACGAACCATGTAGATTTGAGAAGCGGAAGGTGATGCTTCGTAGTGCAACTAGGAGATGAACAAATCATGTAGATTTGAGAAGCATCACCTTCCGCTTCAAGATGCGGTTGGGAGAAGGCAAAAGGGTGTAGAAGAAGAAGAATTTCAATCCTTTTTAGGATTAACATAAATTAACTCATAAGAGACCCACAGGAGTTTAGATGTAGATTTTGAATGGTTTTGGTAGAGATTATGATATGAGTAGAATGTAGACATCAAGTTTACATTTTGCAAGTTTTTCTTTTTCTTTCCATCCCTTATAACTCATTCTAAACCTTACACAATGTAGAGTAATTATGAAGCACCAGATGACCACACTAATAACATTGTTGAAAAATAGGGAAAAAAAAAATTTCAACATACTTAGATATACGTCATCCTTTTCCTAAAGCTCTGGCAATAAACTCTTGAAAGCATTTTTAGTAAATATAGTGGATGCCAACTCTTTTAGAAGTCAATAAGAGTCTCTTCACTTTTTGGCCCTCATGGAATCCAACAAGAGCACCTAAGAAATGTAAAAACCACTTGTTTATTTGATTACTACCTACCTCCATTAGAAAAGATACTTTGTATTATCTATAAGTGGAATAGCATTTTAGAGTGATGAAGTTTGTCGTGGTAAATGGAGGGGACTATTGTTCATGAAACCTTATATTAGAAAATATATTTGGGTATTAAAAAGAGGTGTACATTAAGTTAGATGGAATGTGATTTAGGAAGCAATTTACTATTTCCAAGGGAATTAGATCATCTTCACTATGACCCTCAAAATGTCTAATACTTGCCAAATTTGGATGATCAGTGCTTCAAGCCTGTCAAAATATTCTCATGGCACTCAATACTAGCACGTAAAGCAATAATCTTTGAAATCATTAAGTTTAGTGAGCTTTATCTACAATATTCTTTTTGATGATTGATTAATTGACTATTTATAAGGTACATCTAATGACTATGGCT
Source organism: Antitrichia curtipendula (assembly GCA_951230915.1). Classification (NCBI taxonomy): domain Eukaryota; kingdom Viridiplantae; phylum Streptophyta; class Bryopsida; order Hypnales; family Leucodontaceae; genus Antitrichia; species Antitrichia curtipendula. The sequence continues at coordinate 22,057,303 of OX579642.1, forward strand.
AAGAGACAAAAAAATTGAGGTCTCTTCAAAAATAGTTGTAAACTATTAGTACATTATATTTAATATGCATAGGTAGACACACTCTTATCTTGAGGTTAGCAGCGGTAAAGAAATTCCAGAAAGTAATCATGTCTAAAAATTAGTAAAATACTAATTCAAAATATTCTTAATTTGATAAATTAGTCTCACAAATATTTATAAGATAATGACAATAGTAAATTTATAGCCTTCGATTCCTCAAGTTGTATACTTATCCCCCAAAGTGCAAAAGACTCCAACAATATCAAAAGGACTAGTCATTGGAGAGTATTACATGTCTACATTAATATTATATAATTATTTTAAATATAATTTTACTTTGATTCCTTAAAACATGATCACAATTAATTATATTTAAAAATAAATAAAGTAAATAAAGTAAATAAAATTTCATGAACTAAGTAATTGTAAAAAATTGACAAATTAGAATTGAGATTTTTTAAATGGAAATAAATGAACATAATTGAAAATTCAATTGTAGGGTCTTGTTTTGTGGTTTTTTTCATTTAAAAAAAAATTCAACTCAATTTTTTTCCATATTCATGATTCAAATATTTTAAAGTTTTTTAATTGAATTTCTATGATTTTTAATAAATAGCTCCATACTTCAAACTTCGTTAAAAATTAGAGGATATGGATTTATGTTTGTAACTATTGGTATGAAAAGTATGCTTGCATAAAAAATTAATATATTCCAAAAATAAATTTGAACCCACTTTGAAAAAGAAGAAAAAATGACCTTGATCAAGGTACATCATGTTCATGACAAAGGAATCTTCAAAGGTTATATCCTATCTATATAATTGTACAGCCTTAGGGATTACATATAGGTTTAGGGTACTTGCACCTTGCCACTTCTAATGTGGCTTCAACAACTTCTAGTAGACCCTTAGCAAAATTTATGTCCTATTACTTAAGCAACAAAAACAAGTGCTACGGGCTCTTCAAAATCAATAAAGCATAAATACTCAACTATTGAGGACTCTTTCAATTGTTATACAAGTATATTATAGATTCCAAAGGGTCCAATTCTTAGACATGATCCATGTCATACAATTGTCAATATGGCAACGCACAATCGTACTAGCACAGCGATTGCAACTTTGCTTGTGGTGGATGGGAGCTTAGTTTTTTTTTTTTTGGAGTCAAAATTGGGTCTTATCCAACACAATATAGTCAAGTTCATCCCCACTTATAAGCAAATATTGTCTATAAACAAGAATATGACAATTGTGGCAAATTTGTTGCAAATGGCAAAAGAGTTGTCTAAGACCAAGCACCTCCAAGAATTTCAAGTTTGGCTACTTGGATTATTTGGGCTTGGTTTATATTTTTCCACATTGGGTAGACAATTGAAGCATAACAATCCTACAAAGAGGTTGGCTCTTTCCTTCCATGTCAAAGAGCCTTCAAATGTTGGCAGTGTTGTAAAAGCATTGGATTTAGATATGACCACTAATCAAACTTGCATTATTGTGCTGTGGATTGTCTACTAGATAGTTGAATTGGCATAATCATTTATTAAAAGGAAATGTTTAGTATTGGTAGTTGTTTAGTATTGTGTACTTTGTTGATTATTGTTCTTGTTAGATGCCAGTTGATTAGTTGTTGATACTAGATTAATAGAGTTAGAAAGGTTAAGATTAGGGTTAGCTAATAGCTAATCACTTTAGGTTGTGATAGCTACTTAGTAGTAAGGGTTGGTCCTTGTCTCTCTCCTTTGTTTCTTGGTGGTTTGGAGGTGTGGAATGCACTTGGGTGCAAAGTTATGTCTTTGTTGGCGATTTATATTTTGAAAGAAATATATATTGATATGAAGGATTTTGTATTGTGTTTTGCAAAGGTCTTGGATTAAAGCAAATTTTTGGATTTGTTTTTTTAGCAAAGTGGTTTATTTATATCCCCAAATTTTGGATCTAGATCTCTTATGATAATAAAGATAAGATGCATCAAAATAGAAGTGCTTGAAATTCAAGGCAACTAAGAGGTTAGTATTTGGAAGCTTTAATATTTTTGAGTTTTTGTAATCTACTTATGAAACTTAAATGGTACCTTTCCTCACCTACTCTCTTTAGTTTTGGAATTTTGCATTTAATTTCTAGACTTTGAAGTGTTCAATTGGAGAGAACCCGGGAGAGAACCTTGTGTTCAAATGCATAGGTCTAGAATTACTTCAATTCAAGGTTTGTGCTTTATCTATTGATGAATTTCTTCAAGTTTCAAGTTTTGTTTAGGATCTTCTTGTTGAGGATTATATTGTGTTATCTTTGTCAATTGTATTCCATGCTCTGTCTTTGAAAACTTATATTTCTCTACTACTATTGATTTTACTATCAAAGGAATTTGTTTTTCAGCAATTTCAATTTTTAGGTCTTGCTTTTTATTTTTGTAAGTATACAAGTGGTACTTTGATGTCATGTTTTAATTTTTCACATAAATTCTAAACTTCAACAATCTATGAACGTGAAAGTCCTAGTTGTAGTAATGTAGCACACTTATAATGTATTCTTGTAATTTTGAATTCACACAAAATTCAAATCCTTCTCCATATAAATATAGAGACTTGCATGTTTTGAAATTTGTCATGATTATTAAATGTCATGTTAAGATTCACCTTCAAAAAACAAATTGCAAAAAGATTTCTTCCTACAAATTGGTTTTCAATTTCAAGGCAGCACACTTCAAATCTAGTCAAAAATTACTTGTAGCTCTTCACCGCATAGTGTGTAGTCATTGGACAATGATACAAAATTATGTTCCCATCACATTTTGAATTTGTAGTTGAGTCGTATGGTTACTGTGTGGTAATTGACAACGGTTGCTATCCGGTTTTTGGATGAGTGCGGTGAATGGCTAGTTTACTCTAGATCCTACTATGAAAACCATTTGGAATGTGATAGGACAATGGGTAAAAGCACAAGCACAAAGCTTTTTAGATAGGAAAATGGCATAATACAATGTCCACATAGAACTAGGCATAAGTGGTAAATGCCACTCATTAATGATGTATTTGTTTCTTTTGTATTTAATTTGAATCAAGATATATTGGCACCTTTATACTCCAAAGATGTTCTATCAAATCACAACAAAGTTTGTAGTTGTATTGGAATTCTCAATGTCTTGGGTGGCACTAATCAATGCATTAAATTTGAGACCTCTCAGATCCAAGAATAGAGCGACATCTTTGGGAATGCCCTCTTCAGCGACATCTTGGGAAGCGCTTAAGTTAGAATATCTTCTAAATTGTCCATGCCTTCCTTAAGATAATATAAATAAACACAACATCAACTATGATTAGCCTCCATCTAGGGGAAGTCACTAGCTTCAAGGTTTAGTATATACATGAAATTGGGGGATATTTCATGGGGAGGTATTTACATAATATTTTGTAATTTAATGTACACTATTGTTAATAATATTTCTAAATTGTTATTTATTATAGCACCCTATATTATTTATAATATACTTTTGAGTTTAATTTTTTTAGCCCCTATATTAGATTTTAAAATTAGAACTAATAGGTGTTGTATGATTTTTTTTCTAATACTATTTTTTTATCTTCTTCTTTATTCTTTTGCACCTTCTCTTTCAAACCATTTTTTTATGGTTACTGAAAATTGAAGTACAATATTTTTGGACGATTGTATTATGGCCAAACAAATACATTTGCATACTGTAAACAATGCATTGTAGTTGTATCAAACAACTTACTATTAATCATCTACAATATATTCTAGCGAATACAATGAGTGCAAGTACTCAACAAATAAAAGATGACACTACATTACAATATAACAAACAAGCATAGACAAACCAGACAACATCTATCCAAATTTAAAGACCACCAAGCTCTTACACACCTAATAATGATAGACCACCAAGCTCTTTTATACTTTTTTTATAAACAAATAAGAGTATATTAAAGCAAAATTCATACGTTCTTCAAATTCTAAGTGACTTCAAAGGACTTTACAAATAACTTTTTAGGCAACTAGAACCCTTCATAAAAGGTTTATGGATAATTTGCGACAAACAATGTGTCATTTTTCATCCATCTCTTCTTTAAAAACATTAAATATCCACTCTACAAAATTATTTTTCCCACATATTATTTTTTCATTTAATTTTTCTAAGTAAAATCAAATACATGGTACTAAACATAACCCTATATTAATTAAAATATCCTACATGTAATTCTTCACATTCTATATTAGATATAATGTTTTTAAATTTTTAGGTGCACTAAATATACAGTACCCTATCTTAAGTTTCACATGGTTTCTAATATGCATACTAAGTGACTCCCTCGAGGCTTCTATACTCAGATTATTGCAAATCTAGCCTGCAAGACACCAAAACATTTCTCAATATCCTTTCTCACACTCTCATGTTGCTCCATAAAGTGACTTTCCTTTTCATTCTAGGGCAAGTGGATGCTCTAGACCTATTGTTTTTATTTTTTGGAAGAATCATGAAATAGCAACATACAAGAAAAGAATGTAGCCAAATATTTTTATATTCATCTATATTTTGGATAGAAATATATTTTCATCAATATATTTGGATGAATTTTATTTAGAATTGAAATTTCATCCAAATTATTTAAAAAAATTAGAACAACTTGGCATCATCATCTAATTTTTTTCAAATTTTTCCTCAAGACTTGATGCTCCTCAATTATATTTGGTGCTTTAAGGCATTTAAATGCCTAAAAAACCCCTCGTTCTAGACAAAGTAGGCCTACTTGGGATAAATGTCATCTATAAGCAGGTAGAAGTGGTTGTATTAGCAATCATTAATCTCAAAAATGCATGTCCCATGCCTCTCTTGTGAGAGCATATCTTGCATTAGAAGGAAGGGAATCAATCACAAGCATTGAAGTCTTTGTTTGATCCCACCAACTCAAAAAATGCATACCATATGTGCAAAATCCCAATCTACTATGGCTTCAAAAATGATGGATTTCTTGCCTTCTCTATTGCCAAAATCACTTTGTCAAGCTTTGGTATAATTTTCCACTTGTAATACATATAATCTAGTGATGCAAACATATCAAAAAATCTGCACTCAAAATTGATGGCAAATTATTTCTCAATGGCTAATTGGCTCAAAATGGTAAGCCCTCAATTCATCTTAGATAGTAACACAAAATCACTTTAGTGAAATCATTTCTAGGCTTTTTGTAATTTGATTAGTCTAGCAATACTCGTCTATGGCATCTACACTTACACCATAGCAAAGCATACGAAGAGTAGCAGTGTTTTTTTGGTATATAACAAAGAGACTAAAAAAACCACATGCATTCGTCTTTTGAACAAAGTAGCCATTGTGGATACAAATCCTATCAATGCTAGACAAAAGCAATGATTGCCTCATCTGATATCTTCAATAGAAAAAAGAAAGTCCATGTATAGGGCGTTCAAAAAAATATTCTTTCATCATTCAATAATTTGTTTCCACCCTACGTCTGGGTGAATGCAAGAAAGACTAGTACTATTTTTTGTCACACTTGACGTGTCGGACTTGTTATCGGCTATAACTTTTGAAGAATGAATCCAATTAACTTGAAATTTTTTTTGAAGATGGCTAACCTGATCTTGTTTAGATCCCTTATTTTTCAAAAATATTTAAAAATCCTTTTATATTTAAATTTAAATTTGGCTAATTTGTCACACTTTGTAGTTTAGGGGTTTTTAGTACTGAGGAGTATCCAAACTCAATGATCTAAATCTGAAATTTCTATGGTCTATTCCATAGTAGGAACTCATGTATCTACCAAAGGAAATTTAAAAATATTTTATTTTATGCCCTCCACATACGTGCAAACAGGGCTCCCTTGCGCGTGCAGTTCTGAACATTCAAAATTGTTTCAAGATCATTTTTTTGGTGAAATGTCTTTCCTATAAAGTCTTCCCAAATGGACAATTTTTAGTTTCCTTAAAAATTGTTTTTTCTATTTTTTACAAATTAAAATGTGAAAGTACCTATTTTCATGAGATTTTGCACTTTTTCAGTTCTCCTACTTAGAGAATTTTTCTATGCTTTTCCTTCCTAGGGTAACTTCTTCTTAAAGGTGTATACATTGAACATATTTTTCAGATTTTCTTAAAATAAAATTCTAATTAAACAGTACTCCCCAAAAAATCAGCAGTACTGTGGAAAACGCTACGCAAAGTGGACGGTCTTTCTTGCATTCACCCGTCTATCAATGTTAGAAGCTTTGCCCAGCCTAAAACCACCCCAAGAACTTGACAACTCAAGGCTATTGTCAATGCTCGTCCAACACAAGAACCAAATTCACTTTGAGCTCCTCTTCCTCCTCGTCATTCGACGTGCACAATCTTCATGCATTCAATCCCGTCGTGCTTCTGTAATTCAAATATTCTAAACTCTAGAACTTTCATAATTAAAAACTAAAAGAAATAGAAGCACTCTATGTTTCTCCCTTTATCAAGGCGAGCATCAACAAACAATAAATAACATGTGAAACCAAGTAAGGTAGCCCCCCCCCCCCCCCCAAATGGCACCTGACCTTAAAGCGCCATTTACAGGTTGTGTACGTTTCCAAAATCAGTTATGTACCTATTTGGATGGAGCGCTTTCAAAAACAAACTTTGACCCTTAATAACTTTTGCACACGATGTCCAAATGCCACGTTCTCTGGTGCGTTGAAACCTCCTTTCACTTGCCAACAAGAATATATGAAAATTTGACCAGTCTAATAGTAGTAACTAGGCTCAGTAGCAAAAAGTGGCGGTTTTGGGGGTACCCATCTTAGCAACAGCCGCCACGGGGCTAGAGAAATATAAAGCAATGTCAAAAGGTCCAATTAAAGGGAACTCCAATTTGGAAAATTTGCTGCATTCGACCTCTACAACATGCGACAGTGGGGGTGTTCTCATCACCCTCAATAGTAGCTCTTGATGGACCTCCGCAACCTTGGCATGTAGGTTTTTTAAAATTTTTAAATTTTTTTTAAATTTCAGAAATTGCATGAGGGCAAACCCCTAATTCTGACCACAATGGGCAGTTTTATCTTATACAGAATGTATTTGAGGGGGTACGGTGTCGAGTTTATAAGTTATCATCGTGTAAGGTAGAGGCACCTAATGGCATCCCCGTACCCAATGGCGTCCCTTTCTAGGAAGGGGCGTCATTCTGAAATGCAATTCTAGGTGGACCATACATGGCTTATTATTTCAGTCAGAAAATAATAAGTTATGTTTGGTATGTCTACATTTAGGTTCTGAAATGAGGCCCCTTCCTAGAAAGGGACGCCATTGGGTACAAGGATGCCATTAGGTGCCTCTACCTTATTTGAAGCCTTGGACTCAGTCCTGGAGTTGTAAAATTGGGTCCCCCTATCTGTGGTAAGAATGTACACATTTCAAAAAAAATGAGTTCTGCTTTTAATTAGACTGTCTGTGTCTGTTCTGTAATCAATTGTAGGAGTAATTTAAACCAGGTTCCTTTTACTGAAGTTGCGGTCTGGTATATGCCAGCACTTTCTTAATATAAAATAGTGTGGGTCGTGGTCCAAGCAGTACATATAAAATAGTGTGGGTCTTGGACCACGACCCACACTATTTTATATTACTTTTCCAAAGTTTCCATTCCCTCAAAATCCTGAGTGTGGTTTTGTCATTTTGTGCCGGCATGCTCCTGTGATATTTCTTGTTATTATTGTCTTTTTACATGCCAGTGGGGTTATCAAGGGACTGAATAGGCCTTAGTTCCGGCATCTATTTGGGTACTAATTAAAATTTATAAAAAAAGGGTAGGTGAAACGGACATTCTCCTGGTATATTTCATATGCTCATTGAAATACTTTAAACAATTGAACATTCTGGGATGAAATGCAATTAGTGTGATTGCACAGTCTCACTGTGGTGGGATCTCCTGCTGCTTTTTCCATTTGGGACTTTTTCCAGCTGGAGCTTCAAATTGTTAACCAGACCCCCTTGAGATTGGGATTAAAAAAATCCCTCTGGGACGGATCCCAGGGATCCAGGGGGTGAATTCAGTTTAATATGCAGAGTATCATTGGCTGGGCAGGTTGTAATAAACATACCCAGTCAAACAATACGCAGTAACTCTTGAATCCCTTTCCTCATAATAACATGTAAAAAAACATTAACAAATATGGAAAGAAAAGAATGATGGTTATTGCGGATATTCTTACTCCTAGATATGACGCTTGGAAGTTGCAATGTTAGGGGGGTCTTGCTTTTGGAAGGAGCACAAGGCACCCCTTAAGTTCCTTGACTATGTTTTCACCAAAAACGCTCCGAAATTGTCATTTCTAGTATAAGTACAAAAAACTTGAAAAAAACTTTTTTTTGACACATTTAACTGTAAGATCTTCTATTATGCTGACTTGAGAACATGTGGTACAAATTTCAGAAATTTCCATCGCATGGATGGCAAGATATAAGCACTCAAATTCACTGAAATCATTTTTTTGGCCTTGCAAAAAACAGGACAGCTGCACTTTACAAGCTCACTTTTCTATGAAAAAATGTCCAAAATGGTGGTGCTTCTTTGGATACTTTTTCCTTAGACAAGTTGGCTACATGCTTAACCCCTAAAGGACCAAACACCGTTTTTTGACAACATAGCGATTTTGGGCAGCTCACTTTGACCGGAATTTTTCTTTTTTTTCTTTAAAATTTTCACATAAGATGTGCCCGAGGAGTAGCTTTAAGGTCCACCAATTTTCGTAACTTTTGACTACATGGTTACAAAGTTATTGAATGATATGTCATTTTCATTGTTCGGTGGGCAGCCGGGGCAGCAAAAAAAACTTCTTTGAAAATCACTTTTAAAAAAAACTAAAATTTGAAATTGGTTCTATAGATTTATATGTACGTGGGAGGCTTTGAATCATTCCATTCCGATCAATGAGTCAAAAGTTATGAGGATTCTTAGTTTGAGGGTAGTTATGGAATCTCTACTCTAAAATAAACTTTGAAGTCCTTTATTTAACTCGATTTTCAATATTTTTGAAAAAAAATAAAAACATTGGGTGTAGATTGTTTATTTATAACATTACAATCGTTGGGATTGGCATTTTTCAATTTCATAAATAAATTCTTGACAATTTAGTGTTTTGAATCATTCTCTACCTCTTCCTACTTACTATTTTTTTCCTATATGTTGTACAATTCCAAATGATCTGAAATTTTTCAAGCATGTAGCCAACTTTCCTTGAAGAATAAATCCAAAGAGTAACCATCATTTTGGACATTTTTTCATACAAATGTGACCTTGTGAAGTGCAGCTGCCCGTTTTTTCGCAGGGACAAAAAAAAGATTTTTGTCAATTCAAACGCTATTATCTTGCAATCCACTCGGTGGAAAATTCTGAAATTTTTTCCACATCTTCTTAAACAAGTTTTCTACAAGATCCTACGGCTACAAGTGTCCAAAATTTTTTTTTTCTAAAATTTGGCACTAGTATTAGAAATGGCAGTTCTGGAGCGGTTTTGGTGAAAACATAGTCAAAAACCTTTAGGGGTTAAAAAATTTCACATCATTTGGAATTGTACAACATATAGAAAAAAACCTAGTAAATGGAAAGAAGTAGAGAATGATTCAAAATACAAAATTGTTAAGAATTTATTTATGGAATTGAAAAACGCTAATCCCAATGGTTGCAGTGTTGTAAATAAACAATCTACATCCAATGATTTTATTTTTTTCAAAAAATATTGAAAATTGAGTAAGATAAAGGACTTCAAAATTTATTTTAAAGTAGAAATCCATAAACTCCTCCAAACTAAAACTCCTCATAACTTTTGACTCATTGGTCAAAATAAAATAATTTAAAGCTTCTTGCATATATATAACTCTAGAAAACCAATTTCAATTTTTTGTTTTTGAAAAAAGTAATTCTTTTTAATCTGCCCAAATTGCCCAGCCAGGGAAAAGAAATATTAGGCCATCACCTTTGACTCACATTTCCAAATGTCATGAAATTTAATGCATATGAAAGAAATTCCTCGTCCCCACCTTCTATTAAAATTTCAGCCCAAAACATGAAAATCTCCAGTCGCAAGTACCTACCTGAAATTTCTATACGGCCAAAAAATACATGCTGGTCCTTCAGGGGTTAACCCCTAAAACCTGAGGGTGTTTTCTATCAAAAAACACTCAAAACTACCACTTCTGTTGCATTCACTTAAGGAAACCAAAAAAATGTTTTTTTTGGAATTTAACCATATGATCTTTCACTTAACTTGTCTGAGATCGTGTAGTAAGAATTTCATCAAATTTGACCGTACGGATTGGAAGATATTAGCATTCAAAGTTGGACAAAATGTTTTTTCTGAAGAAGATGCTTAAATTGCCCCCAAAACTAAGATTGTCCATAACTTTCTCATCCCTAGTCCAAATAGAATGAATAAAGGCTTTACGTATAGATAAAAACATAATATTTTAGTAAAAAAAATATTTTGACCTCTGTATTTTTTGGAGGCTGCCCGAGAATCTCAATTTCTTACTTATTGTGCCATAACTTTTTCATCCGGCATCCGATTGAAACAAAGATTATATATCCACGAAGCTCTCGCAAAACTACACAACTTCAAAAAATAACAAAACCTACCCGGATCCAAATTATCCGTTGAGGGAACAAATGGTCCTCTAGGGATTAAACCCTAAAAGCCCCATTGTCCCCTCGAGGGATAAAATGGATCTTAGGTAGGTTCCTATGACTTCATTTTTAGTGAAAGTTCTTGAAACTTTCTTGTAAGGTAGAAAAATTTATTAGCTTCATGGGAATATAATTTTTATTTCAATTGGTGTCCAGGAGAAAAAGTTATATTACAAAAGCCCAAATTTTCAATCAATGGGCAAAAAAAGAAAAAATCCACAAAAATTTGAAAATTAAATAATTTTTTTTCTTCTTATAGATTATATTTTCGTCTACATGTGAAGCTTTGATTTATTTCATTTGTATTATTTAGTAATGTAAAAGTTATGAACAATCTTGTTTTTAAGGCAATTTGAGCATCTTCTTGAATGAAAAAATAACATGAAGGATTCATTTCTGAAAGCAATTTTCACAATTTTTTATAAAAAGTTGTTTGACAAGGTTTTAGTTTTTCTTCAATCTTGGACCTACTTCTACTTAACAATTTCTTAAAGGATGAATAATTAAGTGCTTTTAAAAATAAATAAATAAATCCTAAACTTTCAACTCAATTCCTTAGCAATTTTTTTTTCCTTGAACAAATGGTAGAGCCATTGAATTAATAAAATAAAATTCAAAGTCCATAGTGTAATTTTTTTGACAAATGGCGGTCAAAGTCAATTGAAAGTGCAGACCAAAGTTCAAAAAACTTTTTTTCCAACTTTTAATGTTAGTATCTCTCAATCTGTGTAGTCAAACTTCATGAAAATTTTACCACAAGATCTCAGACAAGTAAATTATAAGATCCTACGGTTAGATTCTTCAAATTTTTATTTACTTTGTTTTTTGAGGTGAATGTAGCAGAAACTGTAGTTTTGAGTATTTTTTGATAAAATAATGGCTTTGGTCCTTTAGGAATTAATAATGTTATAAGATACTGAGCTTCATTAGCAATTTATCCTTCATTTCTTGTATTTAACTTGTTTTGAAAATAAATGAATAAATAAATAAAATTTTAAAATTTTGATTGTTTTTTATCTTGAGTTTTCAAATTCAACATTAACCCCTAAAGCACTAAACTGCTTTTTTGACAACATAGCGATTTTGGGCAGCTCATCACTAATGGAATTTTTTATTCTTTTTAAGTTTAAATTTTCACATAACATATGCCTAAAGAGTGGCTTAAAGGCCCACTCATTATCATAACTTTTTACTGCATGGTTAAAAAAATTATTGTATACTACGTAGTTTTTATTGCTAGGCGGGTAGACTGGGTAGGGAAAAAAAATCTTTAAAAATCAAATTTTTAATAAATAAAAAGTTGAAATTGGTTCTCTAGATTTATTTATAGGTGGAAAGCTTTTAATCGTGTCATTTTAATTAATGAGATGAAAATTATAAGGAGTTATAGTTTGTGGATAGTTATAGAATCTCTACTTTGAGATGAACTTTGAATTCCTTTATTTTACTCAATTTTCAATATTTTTGAAAAAATAAAAACACTAGATGTAGATTTTTTTATTACAACATTACAGCCATTGGGATTGAAATTTTCAATTTCATAAATAAATTGTTGACAGTTTAGTATTTTGAATCATTCCTTACATCTTTCTACTCATTGTTTATTTTCCTATATGTTGTACAATTTCAAATGATCTAAAATCTTTCAAGCATGTAGTGAACTTACCTTGAAGAATGACTCCAACAAAGCACCACCATTTTGGATATTTTTTCATACAAATGTGACCCTGTGAAGTGTAGCTGCCCGTTTTTTCGCAAGACCAAAAAAAAGAGACTTTTGTCACTTCAAACAATAATATCTTGCAATCTACATGATGGAAATTTCTGATTTTTTTCCCACATATTTTCAGACAAGCGTAATACAAGATCCTACGGCTATATGTGTCCAAAAATGATTTATTTCTAAACTTTGGTACTTGCACTTAAAATGGCAGTTTTGGAGCATTTGGGTAAAAACGTAGTAAAAAACCTTTAGGGATTAATCAACAATTCACTACAACTATTGCTTAGGATATTTTCTACGGATAGTATTATTTAGCAACTTTGATTGTGGTGAACTGTTTAACAAGTCCATTGAGCTTTTAAATTCAGACATTGTATATGAGAAATTCAAACCTTCCTCTTCTTATAAGAAGAATCTTTTTAGTGAGATAACAATGGATAATATAACTCAAATCCTTCTCTATGAATATCGAGGGAATACACAACCTTAAATTGTAGTATTATAGAAAACCTAAAGGAAGAAAATTTAGGTTTTGAGAATGATTTGGTAAAAGAGATTCACAAAGAACTACTTCAACACTTTTGGCAGAAAAATATAACTATTTAGATTTGGATAGTATACAATTCCACTCTCATTTCATATATGTATGGAAAATACAAAATTGATTTGGATAGTATACAATTCCACTCTCATTTCATATATGTATGGAAAATACAAAATTGATTACAAGAAGACAAGCCAATTGGTGGCATGTGCATGTTTACAATTATGTTAAATGTCAAAATCCTTTGAAAAGAAATCCAAATTTTTTAAGCTACAAGAAGAAGACATGTGTTATATACAATTATTAAGATTTCCACTATTATATACATGTAAGTTAGTTCAATTATTGCAAGAATTTGAATAGTAGGAGACTTTGTCACGCTTCCTAATTTGAATGAATGTAATTCAATTAATGTAAATACTTAATTGGATGAATTTTAATGACTTTAGATGAACATTAAATAAATGTTGAATGACCATCACACTATTTGAGATAGGATGAAAATAGAAGAGACCACATTATATTGGTTCTATCTGAAATACTATGTACTTTCATATTAGAGGGCTTGAATGCTTTGCAAAATTTTCATAATTCTCAAACTAATGCGAATTAACTCCTAAAGGATGTTGAAAATATTTGACCTCTTGGTGTATAATGCACATTTTAAGAAACAAAGATATATTTAAAGGTACAAGAAAGCTCTAATTCATTTGAATTTTTTTGCGAGTTCATAAAGCATCAATACGAGAGCTACAATTTTTAAAACAACACTTTTGGACTTTGCTATGCAATTTTTATAAATTTTATACACAAAAAACATGCAAAAATGGTGCAATTCCACATATAATTTTACTTTGTTAGGGCGTGGATTATGGAGTACATAAGGGTCGAAATCACATATTGATTATTATACTACGTAGACATGTTGGTTGTGAAGGAGGCAATGGATCTTTCATTGTAATAAACATCACTAAGAATTGTAGTAAATTGTTTATACAAGATTGGGCTTAATAACACCTTATACTTGGTTTATATAAGGCAAATGGTATGTGCATACAAGTGTCTGTTGATTGTGTGTGGAAATAGTGCCCTCACAACACTTGGAGGAGAGCTTTGCTTGTACTTCATTCTGTAGAGAGGGGCATTTATTCTTTGTAGGACATGTGAACATATTCTTTATAGTCCATGGAATGGACTTGACTTATATAAGTATCAAAATGTATGTACAATGATTACTTGTTATATTGGTCAATCAAAATACAAATACACTCTCACATAATGAACTATAAAATACATCCTTTAAATTAAAAAAATTACAATTTGCATCTTCACATGACACAACTGCTCATAGATTGACCCAATATCCAATAAGGTTGTTTGTCAAATTTGCTTTGTCAAATTTGGATTACCATACATTTTGAGAACACATTTGGGTCTAAATTCCCTTTGGGGATTAATCCATGAAGGGCATGAAAGCCCTTTGCGTTTGTATAGTATATTATGAATTTGGTGGTATTTGATTAGAAGAACATTGACCCAAAACTTTTTAATACAAAAAAAATTAATAATCATGTTGGTACGTAAATAACAATGTATCACGATTCGTATAGTGAACCACAATTGAAGAGTTGTAAGGCTAAACACAGGTCGCATAGAGAGACCCCAAGGACCTTTCAAGGGTTAATGTTAATACTGCATGAACTTGTGTTCAACATCATCTTCTTAATGAGCGAGGTGCCTGCTCTTACAGTCTCAAAGGCCAAAGTGTGATCAATTTCTTGCTAAGGCGGGGGCTAAGCGGGAGAGTTTACAAGTATTAGTGTTTTGGGGACTGGGTGAAGAAACTGTGAAGGATTTTCCTGTCCTGCAAGGCCGAATTAGGAGTTAGGAGCTCAAGAATCTAATCGAAAAGGAATAAATTTGCCCTGGCTTTCACAATGGGACGTTTTGCTTTACCATCCCAATTATGTCCTTCACAGCAACTTAGAAAGAGAAGTAGATCCCAGTTTATACACTCAACTCCTTGCACATCGAATCTACTCAGTAACTTCCACACGCATTCCTGTTCTGCGCTTTTCCATCACTGCACTGCTAAAAGCATACTATAGACTAACATTTTGTATACCATCTTCAGAAACACTCCAAAATATACAACAATCGATCTTCTGTGACGATTTCTTTGCAAGTACATGCTTGGTTAGGAAGCAAGCATTGACTATTTCACTTTCACTTTCGCATCCTGTCCAGATAATCGATTGGATTGCTCCTGATCCCTCAACATTCAAACCAACTCCCCCTCCCAAGCAATCAACATTAGCGACAAACTGTAGAAAAGATTAAAAAATGCCAGTATATTCAGCATTACCCACTTGCTACAATTCAGCGCCTCCTATGAAACTTAAACTGTAAAGGTAAGCATTACAACGAACTCATGCTTTGCTGCTTAGAATTAAAATTGGATTCCTCATAAGAGGAGAGGAGGGCTGCGCCAGCCAAGGAAATAGTGCAAGACCAAGGCGACACGCGCGGGGCCGGACAGCAAGCTGCCCAATGGACCCGCACCCAAGAAAAATTAGATTAATATCATGAGGCTCGATGAGACTCGTATCAGATATTAAACCGATAAGAACAGATACTACACTTGATCTTAGCCAAAAGGCCGAGAAAGGTATGCTCCCTCAATCTCAACCAGCCCTTGTTATATGCGTAGTCTCTCCCCACCTTCGCCAAAACGTATGGGACGCAAAAACACCCCAATTTTACTTTCCTCGGCGAATATCCCCAACAATTCATCCATTATGAATTCCCTGATTTTTGTCATTCACACAGTGTGAGAGAGTCAGTACTGCAATAAGAACTGCCATCAGTAGAGCAGTGGGGTGGTGCAATAGATTCAAAGCTTCATCGGATCAAATTATAACTTGCCAACGTTTGAAGCTCGAGAATGGAGCTGAATCTTCCTCTCGAACACCCATCGTCGCCTGTTATTGGATCCCGCCATGTCGTTGCCCAAGGCAGGCAGCAAAGCTAAACAGGTTCCAAGGCTCCAACTTTTGACCATCAGATGGTCAGAATTGAAGAACAGAAAAGCTGATCTGAACTTCTTCTAAGCCATAACCCTGATCGGCAGCAATCTCTGCATTGATCTACGACATCATGACTATCAACAGTAATTTGTGCTAACCTCGTGTCTACATGAACCTGAATGAGGAGTAGCATATGATGTTGAGAAAAACGATAGTTAAAAGATTATGCCATGAACCACAATAGGAATTCTACACCCACAATCGATGATGTGTAAATATTTCAGAACATCAGAAGCTTGTATTGCTCTAAATCTTAGGAGACCATAGCGGAGTAGTATATCACTATAATATTACTGGAGTACATGACATTAAGATTTCCAATAACGAAGATAAGGATCCCTCTACTTGACTTCAGAGACAGCCTAATTCATCTGCACAGGACGTCAGAAACAATGCGCAAGGTATGACAGGAAATATTTTACAAGTTTCAAAACACTCGTTGCAAGGCGATCGGTCACTTACCAGGTGAAATAAGCACCACAGTCCAAGGTTATCCTTAACCCTAAAACAAAAGCCAAAAAAACAAAAACGCACTCTCCCATTAAACCCTCAGCAGTATTCAAGCACTGCACAGACAGGGTTTCAATCTCCCAAATTCAATAAGCATGAAACAGATCTCTTCATATTCATATTAAAGTAATCGATTCCGGATCACAATAGACTCTTCATGCCAACAAGAAATGCATCACTATTCACAGCATCGAAAGATGTCAAAACAACAGGGGCTTTTGATTATAATCCATGCCTGTACCTCTGTCACAACAACTCCCAATCCTCTGATATCAACAATCCTGAAACCCCAAACGCACTTTCACGTACAAACCGAAAAGAGAACTCAAGAACTATACACACAAGGTTCCAATCTCCCGAATTCAATTACCATGAAACATATGTCGACCACGAAAGCAATCTGACTCCAGAAGTGCTTCATGCCAACAAAGAGTTCATCAATATTCTCGGAATACCCTTGGAGACATCGAAACAAGACAACAAACCAGTGATCTTTTCCATTACAAGACATGCCTGTAATCGTTCAGATATCACCATCCCTAAACTCGGAAGTTCCGCTTTTCTTTTGGACTTGTGTCCCCCCTGCTGGCTTCATTAGAGAGGCCAGTTTTGGGAGGGACAAAGCCAGAGTGGTCAGATTTCTTACAGTCGGCGAAATTTCGCCCAAAAAAAAGCCCTGCTCGGAACGCAAATTCCAATATAAATCCTGATAAGCATCCAAGAACTATTTGTCAGGGAGCACATCTGGCAGCTAGGAATGCCAAATCACTCTTCAATTCGATCGCAATTGAAGAAGATATCAACCCTAGTAATTCAGACTACAACAATTCCAATTACTCTGAAAATTTCTGAAAAATGTTTTACCCCTATAGCACTCCAGGTACAAAATTGTAGATCACAATAAGTTTATGCTTGGCGATTCCTGCTTGGAATTAAAATTGGGTCCCTCCGAAGAGGGGAGGAGGGCTGCGCCAGCCGAGGAAATAGTGCAAGACCAAGGCGACACGCGCGGGGCCGAGCAGCAAGCTGCCTAATGGACTCGCACCCAAGAAAAATTAGATTAATATCGTGAGGCTCGATGAGCCTCGTATCAGATATTAAACTGATAAGAACAGATACTACACTTGATCTTAGCCAAAAGGCCGAGAAAGGTATGCTTCCGAAATCTCAATTAGCCCTTGTTATATGCGCAATCTGTCTCCACCGTCGCCACAACGTATGGGACAAACACCCCGACCACCTCCTTTCCTTTCAAAAGAGAATTTCCCCATGGACTGATATGCCATCGATCCCCTGATTTTTCTGTCCAACACTGTAAGGGAGTCGTACAGTAATGAGAACTGTGTAGAGAGGAGTGGAGTGGCGCATGCAACAGATTCAAGGATTCAGCTCTTAAAGAAATAAAATGCTGGAGTACAGCAGCAAGTTAGATGCTTACCAGAATCTACTTGAATCTGCCACTCAGACCACCATCGTTGGCCGTCATTGGATCGCTCTACTTCACTGCCAAATGCACTCGGCAAAGCTTATTACATGCTAAGACTCCAAATTTTAGGCATATGGTGTCCCTATGCTTCAGTCAAAAGGTTAGCATCGGGAAAGCGTCCCCCCAATTGCCGTGCAATTTCCGAGAGATACCCCTACTGCTGGGCGAATTCAGCGCCCACGTCAAAAGGGCTTGGTGCCCAATTCACATGATGCAACAATTGCAATGCTTCAATGAATGCACAAAAATGCGGAACAGGTAGAAAAGCTGATCTGAATTTCATCCAAGTCATACCCTTGAGTGCAATCTCTGCATTGATCTACAACATCATGACTATCAGCAGCAAATCGTGGAACCCTAGTGTCCAGTTGTCCACATGAACCTGAGTTAGGAACGTGATAGTTAATAAATTATGTAATGAGACAGGATAGGACTTCAACAGCGACCATAGAAGGTTGAAGCAAGAAAGAAGTCACCGCTCACAATAAAGCATCCATAGCAGCATCGGGTAACTACTTACAAACAATTTAACGTCCACGCCAAGTACAGATGTGGTCCAGTACACCAGCATCTAGTTTGTAATACCGGTATTGGTCCGTTGCACAACCTCTACCTGTGCACGCACTCTACCATTGTTGAGCACAATTCATGATGTGTAAATATTTCACAACTTCAGAGGCTTGTATTGCTCAAAATCTTAGGACCCCATATCGAGTCGTAAATCACGAGAACATTATATAAAGATTTCCGATTCCGAAGGAAAAAATCCCTCAACTTGAGTTCAGAGACAGCCTAATTCATCTGCACAGGAACAACAAAGCACAAGGTATGACAGGACCATCGTACAGGTTGAAACACTCGTTACTACTCCCCAGCCTTCTACTCGGCTAGACTCGCGGTGACGAACTTGAAGATCAAAGCAATCGGCCACTTACCAGGTGTAAAGAGCACCACGGTCCTAAATGAAACAACCCCCTCTTTCGTGATGGCACCCACCATAGGTTACTCGTAAGGTCAGTTACCATGAAACATGTACCTCTCCCATGAAAGCAACATGATTCCAGATCACAAAAAAGACACTTCATGCCAAGAAGAAACTCATCACTATTCACAGTATCAATTCATGCCTGTACCTCGCAAATAACTCCCAATCGCTGTGATATCAACAACCCGAAACGCACTTCCCCATACAAACCCCAAGGAGTATTCAAGACCTGCACACATGGGGTTCCAATTTCCCGAAATTCAATTTTTTTTGAAAGAAATCTCCTCCAAGCAAACAATCTGACTCTAGATCACAACAGACGCTCAATGCCAACAAGAAATTCATCACTATTCACAGAATACCCATGGAGACATCGTATTATGTCACCACAGCAGCGAGGCTTTTCATTACAATTTGTGCCTGTATCATATAGGCACCTCCTAATCGCTCTGGTATCACCAACCCTAAACCCTAAAACGCCCATTCCCATCCAAACCCTTACGAGTAACCAAGAACAGTACATCACAGAGCACACAGGGTTTCCACTTCACAAGAAGCTCAGGGTCGCCAAATCACTCTCCAATTTCATCGCAATTGCTTTGCGACTTGGAGCCCATTCCCATCCACACCCTAACAAGTATCCAAGGACAATATATCACGGAACACGTAGGGTTTCAGGGTCGCCAAATCGCACTCCAATTTCATCGCAATCGCTTATCGCTTGCTTTGCGACCTGGTGCCCTTCTTCCCCGCAGCTTGCTGGCGCGCGATCACCCGTTGACTCGGCTTCTCGGCGTACATGGGCTCCAACCACGTGAACTTGTGGCGATTGAAGAACGGCCAGTCGGGAACAGCGACCAGAAACGTCACAACCACGCCCGCGAGGTAGATGTAGAGCATAGTGCTGTAGGAGCCCGTGATGTAGCCCGAGAGGAAAGCGATCAACGCCGCTACCAACAGGAAGTATTGCATCAGCTGCTCGGCTAATTTCTGACCCTCCCAATCCATGGCTGGAGTGCAGTCCTTGCACGCCCACACTGATGGGGAAAACTCGGGCAATGCTTAGCGATTGGGGTGAAGCAATGATCGTGAGCTTGAAGAAGAGCTGCAAACACAGAGTACTCAGTTCCTCATTACTAACCGCGGCACGATCTTCGATAATTGCTTTAGGGTTAGATTTCATATAAGTTCTGTATTGTAAATGCAAATGTGCACCGAATCCTAGGGTTCACTTCCGAAGGGATCCAGGACCACCGCGGTGACAGGGGGATGTAGCTCAGATGGTAGAGCGCTCGCTTAGCATGCGAGAGGTACGGGGATCGATACCCCGCATCTCCACGTGTCACTTTTGGATTAGTCATCTCTTTTGGATTATGGTAGAGGTTCCTATTAGTGACAACTGTATTTTACATGTATTTTATAGCATTTTACGGTAACTACATTTTAGCTCGAAGGATATAAGAAATTTGTTGAGAAATTGAGCTCAATATGTGCAAATATAGGAGTATGGCTACCACAAAAACAAAGAAAAGGAACACGAAATGGTTTTTATAGGGTGACGTCACAGGCAAGTTGCTGTTCTATTTCCCCTTCTTTCGTTGCAACGCAATCCATGCGACATCCCTTGGCAATGCCTTATGCAACTTGTTTTATAACATCAATGATGTCATGAAAGATAATGATTCTTCCATTGTCAAAAAACTAAGTTGTTGCATGAGCTTTTGCATAGGTGGAAAAAACCTTGAAAATAATGTAGATAGAGCCTTGCAGTGATGTCCAAAAAATTTGAAAAAACTTTTGCATTGATGTTGTAGAGCCCCAAAGTGCCACCTTCCTACAACAATCATGTTTGTGTCTACAGTGATGATGCTCTAAGAGTGAAGAAGAATGCAAATAAAAAGATTTTTTTCCTTCAAAAATAAATATTTTATTCAATATAAATGTGGATTTTTCATTTAAATCCATTCCAATCTTATAGACTCACTTATTACTATTAGCTTTGGCACTTCTCTCTAATCAAAGAAGGAAGAAAGATAAGTGGATGAAAAGGTACAAATAGATTTTTTTTAAATTAGTTAATGAATATTGCATCTAGGTGTTGTCAACAATAGATCACTCTACAAAAGTCATCACGCGGGTCTCTCATAAATAGGTACCTCTACCTTAGTCAATCATCTTTTGGAAACTTTTACTATCTCATGTCTATGGTCTTTTTCATTTTTAGAAAACAAATCTTTAATTCCAAAATGCCCAAGGCTATTTTTCCCTCATTTGAAGTATTGTTTTGATTTTTTTGCACTTTTGAGATAAGTGTGTGAATGATATTAGAATGAAATGACCATTAGATGAGATTCAGCTAGTCTATAGGGCCACGAGTTCCCTTGAGTTCCCGAACTGTAAAAACTTGGTTTCAATAGCAGGCTGACGTGGTAGAGTGACTACCATGTCAATTTTTATTTATTTTTGAGCTTTTAGGAAATTGCTCTAAATTGAACAACAAGCCAACATTTTGATAAGTTGTATCAATTTTTTTTGAATTGTAACCATAAAAATTCAAACTAGAGAGGTTAGAGATCACATTAGAAAAGAAAACACAACAATATCACTTATGGATTGAAAGATTATAGTGTTTGATCATGAGGGTGTTAAACTTGCAAAAGTGATTTGAAGTCTTTCAATCCTCTTTTCACATGTCATATCCAAAAAAGTTGGTCAACAAAAAAATATGAAGATAAAGGGCCTAACATGCATAATCTCAATTTATGGCTTTTCAAAATCTACCTCCAATTTTTTTAAATGAATTTCTAATGTGCTTTTTTCCAACATCTAGTGTATTTAAGTCTCATTTCTAAGAGCCCTCAACACTACAGAAGTCAAGATTACATTGCCGACACCCTTGCACCAAATCTTGAATTGAAAAATCATAATCAATCATTTTCAAAATCAGATTTTTGATGCTAAAACTTGACTTCAAAAAATTCAAAAGTTTAACCTATTAAAAATAGAAGCTTAAATAGATTTTGTTTTAACTTCAAAATATTGTTGACACCAAAATTTGGAGCCTCGGGCACTGAGGGGCTAAATGCTACAAGATTTGAGATAATACTCAAAGTTGAGTTCAAAAACAACTCCAATATGTTATTTTTTCAAGAAATTTCTATGATTGCTTGCAAAACAAGAAGCTCCACAACTTTCACATCACTAATTTAAATGGAGTGAATCAAAGATTTCTATATAGAAAAAATAGAATCTATAAGAATAAATAAATAAATAAAATTCAAGTTTTTGTAGATTTTTTGCAATTTAGTTTCCTCTATTTTGAGCTTAATATTGTGGTATAACTTTTGCTCCCATGTACCAATTGAAATAAAAATTATATTTTCGAAAAGCTAATGTGATTTTCTATCTAAATTTTTTTTCAGAAAACCATGTCAAAAATTAAAGTTACCTAATCCTAATTGGAATCCATTTTGTCCTTTATAGATTATTTTTGTAGGGACAATTTTAAGTTTTTATAGGGACAATGGGATTTAAGGGATTAACAAATTCTATGTCAATCCTAACCAAGTGGGTATAGGCGTGGAAAAGAACTCCAATTTAGAAGGATTTTTGAAAATTTTCTTTTAAAATTTATAAAAAAAATATTGGTGATAGCATTGGTGAATCTAATCATATGGATGGAATCTAAAACTCAAAACCTGACAACTTTTTATTCGTATATAAATTCCAAAATATTCTTCTAAATAGCAATTTGTGATGATTTTTTCCAAATTGTCAATTTTGGACAAGACTCTGGACGACTTGGAATTAAGGGTTTAAAAAAGATGGGATGGCTTTACACAATCAGGTGTAATTACCTTTCACCCATCTGCAATAGAACTTCTCTAAAGTGAACTTTTGTAAGACGATGACCTCTCTAAAGTAATGGAGTATTGATTGTCCAATACCGCACTAGGTCCAATCCCAAACATACACAATTGAGAAGTTCTTTGAGATTCTTGAGTATGGGGATTTGAGCCCAATCCCAAGCCCAATCCCAAGCCCAATCCCAAGCCCAATTCCAAGCCCAATCCCAATTTTAGAGAAGTTCTATTGTAATTTGGAATCCTTGATTCCTAACATGAATTTAAATCTTCCAAATTTGATCATCCAAATTTGATCATCTCTTGTAAATAATGATATGTTCCCACACTGATTTTTCCCAAATAACAAGTTCCTAACATTTTTTCCGAAATAATAATTTGTAGCCAGCCTCAATCCCTCCCTCAAGTGCCATCAGTGGCGTCCTACTCTGCCGTGCACTGACAAAATAAATGGTCTATAAAAAGAACCTGACTCTGCCCCTTTTATAGCCTTAGCCACAACTTTGGAACGCCAAGATCCAGCTGTGTCAATTCATGATGGCAGAAGCCAGGTGTACAAACCACGGTCCTCGCCTCAGGCTGCCAACTTGGTGCCAGTCAGTCATACGCAACCGTCAGGACGGTCCTAAATGACCCAGACCCACAAACAATCCAGCTGGCAATCCACAATGCCCTCTCAGCACAGCCCAGTCCAGCTTGCAGCCAATAACCGCGTCGCCTTCACGACGCCTGGGGTTCCGGCCATTCCATCCTATTGTTTTTTCGTCACACTCTGTCACGCGCCCCGCCGTGAGCTCGCTGCCCTTCACTACCGTAATAAGTAGCCCCCTCCACTACCAATTTAAACGTGATTCTCGCGTGAACCATCAAGTCACTGGTTTTTCCACAGAACCGCGGGTGCTTAGAATTTTTGTTGAGGTGGGAAAGAAATTTAGGCCATTTGGTGGAGTCATTTCCAAGAGTTTTTCTTGGGGAGGATCTAGAGTTACATTCCGTGGTCAGATGCTGTTTTACGAGGTTGAAATGCAATTCGTCGCGTTCCAATCCATCTGTCTGTTGGGCTTCCAATTCATCGCTTTATAGTCCATTGCGTTACGTTTTATTGCAATACAAAACGCTGTGATAGAAGTAGGTGGTGATTGTAGGAGGAGTATGCATTGCAATGAAGCAGGAGAGATTGGAATGTTGCTTGATGGATGTGAGCGTTGCGAGGAGAATACAGGAATAGCGAGGATTTTGAAGGAGACGTTCTTTTGAGTGGTTGGATTGTGAGCAGGTTGATATTGAAGTGAGGATTGAGAGAGAGTGAGAGTGAGAGCTTGTTTTTTGAGGGAGATTGAGAGAGAGAGAGAGAGTTTTAGCTTTTTTTTTGCTTGTTTGGATTGTGTGAAGGTTGCTGTGCTATGGAGGTCGATGGCGAGATTCGAAGGCAACCGGCGATAGCCCTCCTTGGCTGCGGCGTGTTCGCTCGCGATGCTTACATTCCCGTTCTCTCCTCCTTATCCTCCATCGCCACTTTGCGCTACGTCTGGTCCCGCTCCGAGTCTCAATCCAGACAAATGCTTTCCAAGGTTCTCGAATTTGCGCCCGACGCCGAAGCCGAATGGGGCGATCACGGCCTCGATCTCATCCTCAGCTCACCTCTCGTGCACTGCTGCGCCATCGCCCTCCCCATCCTCACCCAACCCGCCATCGTCCGTCGCGCCCTCCGCGCAGGCAAGCACGTCCTCCAGGAGAAGCCGGTTGCCGGCTCCGTGGAAGTCGGCTTGCATTCCATGAGCTTCTACCACTCCCTCCCTTCCCCCTCCCCAATCTGGATCGTTGCGGAGAATTACCGCTTCGAGCCGGCATTTCACTCTGCCGCGACTCAGGTGAAATCGCTGGGCACCATGGTGTCCGTTACTGTGACCATCGACGTCCCCATGACGAAGTCCAACAAGTACTTCGGCTGCGAGTGGCGCCGCGACCCAGCTTTGAAAGGCGCCTTCATCCTCGACTGCGGGGTGCACTTCGTAGCAGGGTTACGCGTCATGACGGGTTGCGACATCAAACTCGTGACAGCGATCGCCACGCACAGAGACGCGTCTGTCCCGGCGCCCGACACCCTAACCACGCTCATCAAATTCGACAACGGCTGCTCGGGGGCGATGGTGATTTCGTACGCGGCGTCTGTTAGTAAAGCTTGCTGGCGCGTGGTTTGTTCCAAGGGGACGGTGACAGTGGAGCGCGGCGCAGGCGCAGACGGCAAATTTGGGTACCATTTGCGATTGCAGCCGCGTGTGGGCGACCCAACAGTGGAATTCTTCCCGTTGACAGGATTGGAAGCGGAGTGGCAATCGTTCATTGCGGAAGTGCAGAGCGCCATGAACCATACCAGTGAGGGACCGTTGGACAATCGAGGCTCCCCAAGGGAGGCATTGAAGGATCTCGCCATTGTGGAAGCGGCGCTCGCGTCGGGATTGCACTCGGATGCGCCCTTGAGCATGAAGCCGCAAGTGGTTTGAATCTCCGTCCACGCTTCGTCATTTTCGAGGTTTCCTCGATTCTTTTATGATATACACACACAAGCAGTTGCTGTAGATACATTCTTTCTGTATATAAGTTACTCTAAGTTAGAAGAGGGAGACGAGGAAACAGCGACAGTGGGGAGGAATCGATGAAAGTCGTGGTTTGGCATTATTGATATGGTGGCATTATTGTCACTTTTGTTCTTTGAAAGTGGATAGAATTCAGCTCAAAAGCTGGAATTATGATACAAGTGAATTTGAGCTATGGATGTGGTAGGTGATGCTGTGTGTGTTTTCCAGGTGGGGTATAAATGGGATATGCTCTTATGACTTTTGTGTTGGTTTCTATTGTATTGTATTGTATTGCGTTTCTTCTAGTAGAAATGTAGTGCTGTAGTATTGATGAGTACTGGTAATGTCCCTTCACCTCCCTGCTATGCACTTACTTTTCGAATCTTAATCGCTAACTCAGAGGCAAGCTCTAAGGTAACCAGACCCTGACCTAAAACAGACTTTTTTTTTTTCTTTGTGAGTGAGATATGGTGTGAAACATCTCCACCGCGCTCATAAAAAGTGCTGATAAAATTGAACTTCATATGATACTAGAACTCGAATACACAGTTCGAAATGCATAAAAAAGTCATATCCCGTAAGCACGAAACGATCTCGATTTGGAGCAGGGCTTTTTTCTTCTTCATCGCAGCTCTGGTGTTCTTCGGATTGGATTAAATTTGGAAGGACATCAGTGTATTAGCTCCGTTTTGTTAAAGCTGGTGAAAAAGAAAGCACTGATTTGGACATCGGATGATCAAGAGACCCCTCCCTGTGAATAGGGCATCTCTCAAATGAATTCAGTGCCCACTAAAAGCTTAGGGACAGTTTAATGGCCATCTAGAAACAAAGATTAGATACAAGCATGCTATTGGGTGTTTCTACCTTAGATTGCTCAAAACTTATGAGATTGCCTTTGGTTGCCTCAATAAACTCTTCAATTCTCATTGTTTAGTCTTGAAAACTTATGTGGGTTCAAAGGCTAAATCTGTTTATTGTAAAACTATGCATTACAAAAATAAGGAGTTGTGATTGGACGAGATTCCATCATTGGGTCAAGGAGTGGAGTCACCATCTCCACCTAAAGTAGTGTGCTCTAAAAGTGCCCATCTTCTTCAAACCGCCCTTATTTTTAGGTGGAGAATGGAGATGGGGTGATCCTTACATGGACCAATTTAGCAATTGAATGCATTGAGGAAAAATTGTTTTTCTATTGCAAGAACCAATCATTGTCTTTGATTTCTGCACATCTCTTTACAAATTGCAAGTGCACAAATTTTGGATCACAAATAGGTGCCTATGCCCTGAATCTTTGAAAATTTATAAGTAATTAAAAAATGCTTGGAAATTACAAAGACCACTCGTGTTAGGTTCTATTTTTCTTTCTCTGAAAAATGATCTATAAATATTTTTGTCCACGTAAGCCTGTGAAAAAGGCATACCAGCCCTTAAATGGTCGCTTTAAGAGCATACTACCTTACCTGATTTGCAAACGTTATTTGTCTTCGCTTTGACTCGAAAGTTGAACAAACCATTCCAACCCTCAAAAATATTTAAGTATTTCCCATTCCGAAGGTTTGAATAATGTTAAAGACAGTAAGTGGCAACACAATGCGACAGACAGTGGCATTGCTGCACAAGACAGTATTCTAGCATGGAATTCTCAAGTTAGCTATCTACATTGCAGGTTAGTAAAGTGTATTATATACTTGTTCAACGTTTCACTGGACACAAAAAACTCCTCAATGTTTCAAAATCGGGATGCGCTTGTGTCTCTTGAATTTCACGAGCATGCACTCGCGTTTTGTACCTGTGGAATGGCATCAACCATTGTTGATGTGAGACTCTAATATGCCGTGATCTTCCTTGGATCTGATTCTGCCCAACCAACCTTGGGGCATCCTGTACATTTTACACAAAACATGATTAAGAATGTGAGCCATTTTGAGCCATTTTGAGCCATTTTGAGTGTTAGGGACGGATTCCACTTGCTTGGGCTCTCTCTTGTGGGTCAAAAAGTCACCTATTTATATTCAAGTGTCATCCAAAAATGTGAGTCGTAAGACATGAGATATTCTAAGTTCTCACAGTCAAAGATACTTCCATGAGATAAACTGTAGTTTTAGTACTCATAGTTAAAACGCCGTCGAGGCTCATGATTGGGACCCTGCTACTTCAAATTCAACAATTCATAACTTGTTAATCAGGTATCCAAATCATTCCTAGTTATTTAAGTACATTGGAATCCTCTTAAAAATGAGTACAAGATCCGCACAAAAAGAATAAAAATCACCGTGACAAACAAGAAACTTACCGTATTTAAAACTCGATCTCGGAATCTGAATAATAGGAGCTATTCCCGGAATTTGAATCTTCCTTCATGTTCTTTGCATGTCTCTTCCCATTGAAATGCATCACAAGGTTCTTCTTGGACATACTTGAGACGTCGCAAATGCTAAAACATGCCAGAAGCTTGAGTTCAGTTTCCTGGATGAAAAATATATTTGATTCATGATGCAACACAGAAGGGGTTGAACTCGGTAAGATAAACCCACTATTCAACCTGCTAGCACTACTGAAGAGAAATTGTGTTGACTTCACTAACCTGCAGTAAAGGTACGGCGTGGGTCGATTGTCCTTACTGTCGGTCGCTAGCTCCATCTTCTTGGCATGCTTCTTACCGTTGAAATGGGAGCGGAGAACAATCTCGGAACCACACTGGACGATACACACCCTACAAAAGCACCACATATTGATTGAACACTGTTTTGGGAAAGCTCCTAGATTAATTTTTGTTAGCCCATAGTGGAATGTTTCATGACGAAAAGCTACAAACAGGGTCTTCATTAATATTAAACATGTTCAGGACCTTTTAGACAACATACAGAGAATTCACGATTCATGGGGAAGTCCCTCTATGATCACAGCAATCATAAAAGGGAGTCCCCTCAATACCTAGGGAGAGATCCCCATGATTTATGAAGAAGATTCTTTTTATAATGTCCAAAGGTCCTGAAACAGTCTAATTTGGCATAGGACTCTCTCTACCAAAACCATGTACGAGAGTCAAAACTGCCGAAGAGATGCAATGGTTCCTCCATTTGTTCAAAAAAAAGAAAAAAAGAAAAACTGCCGAAGAACAAAAAAATGTTGTACTACGTCAGACATGCCAGAGAGTTTCAACATCGGTATCCAAACACATCTTGAGCCGACACGAAACGCAAATTACCCGCAGGCATGCAGAGACTCTTCAAATGGTAAGCTTTGCGAAGGCTGCTTCGATCCCGAGGCACCTTGTTCAGTTTGTGAGGGCTGCTTCAACTCCAAGACAACTTGAGGTTCCGCAGCCTTGACAGCCGGATTGACAGCTTTTGCAGTTTGGGCAGTTTTATGAGCCTCCCTGACTGCTGTATTGTGTCTCTGACCGTTGTAATGCGAGCGAATATGATCCTCGGAAATGCACTTAGCGTCGCATAGCCTGTACAACGCATTGCACTTATTCATCAATCCAGCAACGATTGTCAACTCGAAGTACCTGGAAATTCTACAAGGTTACCCTTTGACAGCAAACCTCTTTGCCAAAGAGAATACTGTAGTCATCCCACTGTTAAAAAAACACCAGAGTCCCATTCTAGGCAGTTTCGATCACATCCTAAGCGGTTTCAATTGAGCTCTTACCGACAGATGTGCGGATATGAAATAGGAGTTGGAACGGTTTGTGGAATAGCAGTCGTCGCTGCAGATGTAGCATACGACGGAGGAGGACCGGGTGGCGGAGGACCAGATAGCAAGGAAGGTCCAGATCCTAAAGCAGACAAAGGTTTGTCATACTGCGTGAGATTCATCACTGGGTTCCAGTAATAGACGAACCCCGTCTTGCCATCCACTAAACCTCTCCATGGAGATGGTAACGTCGGATCTGGTGCAATGAATCTCGCATCAGCTGGCGCGTACCCCGTTTTTCCGTCCAAGAAAGCTCCGCGTGAGGGTGGTAATGTCGGAGCCTTTGCATCCTTGACAGCTTGTTTCTGTTCAACCTGGTTCACTACCTTGCCTTCCTTGACAGTTTCTTGCTGTGAAGCAGCGCCCTGATTCACAACCTGCACTTTCCCCAACACATATAAATTACGTTCTCAAGCTAAGAATAGAGGCAATACATAAAAACTTGAGACAAAACGTGTTACTCACTTTCCCTGATTTCATTAACCTAAATCTCCAACTAAAATAACAAGCTCAAGCTAAGCATTGAGAGGATACGAACTAACCGGAGAAAGAACGTGTTTACTCACTTTCTCAGAAATCATTAACCTAAATCTGCAACGAAATTTCAAGCTTTGGACGCTTTACAATAAGGAAAGCGGGAAGCTTACTTTCTGCTGCTGCTGCATCACTGGAAGAGAATGCGCATGTGAACTTGATTGTGAGGTCCCAGGAGGAGTGAAGATGACAGTGGTCTCGCGCAGGGCTGGGGGTCGATACGCATCCTGGCGATGTTCTACGCCCTGCACTGGCTTACTCGCGTGATCACACTGCGATGTCGCCTCTGAAAGTCACAAATCTGTGGCCTCTAAGATATCTTTTTCAAAAAATGTCTATCTAGAGAGCCAATTTTCTTACAGCAACGAATATCTTGCATCCACCTCTACAGAATCTTATGGCTTCACGACAACACTACGGTATTCAGACTCCGATGCTTCAATGAGCCCACCTTATTTCGGAACCCTCACAAATCTGTTGCCTCTCAGATATCTTCTTCAAAAGACGTACGCTCTTAAAGCCTATCTAGTGAGCTATTTTTTTTACAGCAGCAATTATCTTGCATCCACCTCTTCAGAATCTACTGGCTTTGAAGACAACACTATTCAGAGTCCAATGTTTCAATGAGCCAACCTTATTTCAAAACACACTAAGTAGACAGAAGAGATTAGTAGTGACAGACACGAGCCTTCGCTCTCCACAGATTTAAGCAACCGAGCGAATTTTGGGAAGCGCCGGTTATGGCGAGATGCAACGTACCGGGGATAGGATCGCGGGGAGCAACATAATCTTTCGCGGCAGCAACGATCCGGAGCGCGTCCCCGGGAAGAATGCCGGCGTCCTCAACCAAATCGCGCTTCGTCGCCAGTTTGAGAACCTCGATCGTGTCGTAGTGCTTGGTGAGAAGCTTCACCAGGCACTCGCTCGCGCGCTCGGTGTCGAAACCCTCCAGGCCCTTGAGGAACAACCAGACGGGGTTTCGAGCAAGTCGAGCGGCAGGGCCCAGCTTCTCCGGCAGCTTCCCCAGAAGCTCTTCGCACTTCCGGAGTTGCGCAGTGGCCGCCATGACGATTTCTGCGTGGTGCTGGGGAGACAACGAGAGCGCCAATTCAGACACAGGATGTCAGTATGACTCTTTGAAACACGCAGATATGGCCATCGACCCTAATAATTCTATCGTACAGACCTAGAATCCTAACAAATTTTTCATACCTGCACTGAATCCAGTCGCCTTCTGGCAGAATCGAAATGCGAAACGACAAAGAGAAAAACACGAAACAACCACTTACGAGAATTGAGGATGAAGATGCAGCTCTGGATCGAATTACACCCCAAACGCAGGCTTGCCAGAGCTATACCGACAACATCGCCAATACGATGTCCTTTTCTCAAGTGACCCACTTCCTGATGCCACCGTCTTACCAAGTCGTATATCTAAAGTTGCTATTCCTAAACTTGATCACCAAACCCAATTGGTGGTAACTGAGACTGTTTCCTGCGTCAGCTTAACACCTCATGGGTCTAGAGAACGTCGCCACAGGGGGCATAACCCTATATGGTCGATCTGGTTCCCATTGTTGCTTGGCAAGGAAGTAATATTGGAATTGAGGTCAGTACGCGCGGTGGGCCAAAAACTAACACCAACAACAGCAACAACGACAACAGCAACTGCGAGCGCGGGACGTACGCTGCGGGACATGGAGCTGTCGATCTGCTTCTCACGCAATTCGACTTGCGCCATGGAGATTCATGGCCGGGTCGGGAGAGAAGAAATTTCAATATTAAAATGGCAGTTGATTCCGCACAGATCCCAATCGCTATGCTGGGGTTGAATTGGGGGACAGTGGCTCTGGTTTCAAAGTCAGTTCTCAATCAGTTGTGGACTTGTGGCAACTTTGATAGATTTCAACGACGTACAGTCCCCTCTAGAAAGTAAGGTACTCCCTTAGCTTTAGCTTTCTTCTAACAAACAGAGAAGAATACAAAGAGAAAACATGGCCAATCTTTACACATTTAGGGGTAAAAAAAAATTTCATACATAGATAGCTCCATACATGTGAGAAGCATTTTGCTAGTGATATACCAAACTTGTGCAATCATTTATAGCCTGTAAGTTGGATAAATCAACAACTATTGCTACCACCTTTTGCATGCTCTCTCCACTGGCATCAATTATAGCTTGTATGTATTATGGCATACTTGCAACTAACTTGTGCAACATCTCCATTGGTATCTTCTTCTGTCATTTGATTCTTTTTTTTTGGTCTATTCAAACTTTTTGAACCCTATTTTTGCAAATCATCCAAAGATTCTCGAGAGGATTGAGGTCAGAGGCCAAGTGAGCATCTTTAATCCAATATCTTTGATGCACTATTCAACATAAGGTAGCAACACTCATAACCGTCGGTATACCCATAATCGTCACCTCTAAAATCTTGAAAAGTCTTGGGAAGTGAATAGATGTGATTACAAAGATGTACTACATCTAAATATCAAATCTTAGTGTTGGTATTAGGTGCATGTGTAGTTGGCTCTTTAAAAATACACAACTTATTTTCATATTGTCCATATAATACATTTGAAAATACACAAGAATTATTCTTCTCTTGCTAGTAAGGTCCAATAATTTGTTGGATTTGTATTGATAGACATCATGTCCAAAATCCTTAAATTAATGATTACAGGTGTTGCTACTTCAAATACCAATTGCTTATGGTTAGCATGGTGGTAGAAGTAGGGCAATAATCCTTATTCACACATAATGTCCATAAAGTCCACACTCCATGGAAGTGCATTGTTTAGGAGAGAGTAAGATCAATAACACTTGCTAGTTGCATTGAAAGCACCCAAACTATGATTGACATCCTACTAGATTTGGATGTTCGTGCTAAACATTGTGAATCTAATTTCTTAGAAGTAGTCCACCATACTTGAATTTAATTGTTAATTTTGATTGATTTCAAATGACAACTCATTGCTCTAAACAATCAACTTTCGTTGTTGTACAATCCAATTCTTATACTTTTATGGAAAGGCTAACCTCTGTTCCTTGTGTCTTTGGTTTAAAAAAAGTATCTTCTTTGTAAGTCGGATGCCAAATTCAAGTTTATACACCTCCTTTTGTTTAGCGTTGGTGTTTACTGAGATTGGCAAGTTATCAACAAGTTTGGCAAGGGACACATGACAATTATTGACAATCTCATGTCTGAGAATCCTTCAATCTAATGAAATAGTCTTCTTCTGCCAACTACATTTGAAATTTGACTCAAAGAAGACTAGATGTGCTCATTCCTACAATAATATTTTGCACTTCTAACATTAAAAAGTAACCTTTTATAGTGCCATCCAAGATTACTCTGAATCACACTACTATATGTCTCACACAACAATTCTATGAGCTAGTATGTCAACAACTACAACATAACAATAGATAAAAAATTTGTGACAAAAACATGTAGATATGTGTAGCCATTTAAACTCAAAAATCAATACAACTACTTGTCTTCATCACATTGCAACCAAAATTTAGTGAGTTGTAAAATCATAGAACTCCCCATTCACAATCATCACTTCACTAATCCAAAAGCTTCATCTACTAAACAAGCTATGTGACACATAGTTCCTATTCTTGAAGTAGATGACTTACCAATGCTTTCCAAAATACCTAAACTTTTGAAATCCAAATTATCATGTATGAATCAACTACCTAATTTGAGTTACAATTTGAGTTACAAGATCAATCATCTTCACACATATGTGAATGTTGACTTTGGGGTTACCTTACTTTCTGGAGGGCACTGTACAGTACCCGGCAAGTCTGATTCGTCCACCCTGCACCAAACTGAGTCTTCTCCGAAGTCACTCCTGGTACTTCGAAGCGCTTCCGCTTCTCCACCTGTTCGAATTAGAAGCTAAAATTAGTGACATTAGGTTAATCACTAATGTAACTACAAGTGTCACTGAGCATTTAATGAGATACTTGAAAAATCTTGGTGGAAATCCTAAATTAACAACCATGTGTCATTGTGGTGGGAACTCCAGCATACAACTTCTAGAATCATCGATGCACATGGAGATCTCAGATTTGCTCAAACTGAACTGAAATTTTGTACAAATGGAGCTTGTGAATGAACTCATTGAACTCAAATTTTTGTCTTGGAGATGTTCAATGCATGGATTTCTATTTCATCATTCTCTTGCTAGGCAATAGTTGTTAGAGAGCAGTTGTTATCAAACCTTGTGAATGCAAGCAATTTTGATGTGAGGCCTGATTTTTATGTCTTCAAGCTCAATTGGTGAGTTTTGGTATACTTTGATTGCCACTAAGTAGGAATGCTTGTGTGACAGTGTAGCATTGCCAAGATTTCGAAATTCATGCTGTGAAGCATTTTTTGAGTGTTTCAGAATTGAGATGCATTTCAATCCCTGTGCATACTTCAAGTTCTTCTAACTGAAAGTGAAATTTCGAAATGCATTGCAAAAGACTTGGCATTTAGAGGTATGTTTAGATATGTTCAACTGTGTAATGCAATAGATCACTCATGTTGTGTCTTGATATGTCTTGCAGGTTAGAGACTACATTCTAATTTCATCAACATTTGCATTTTGAAGTGTATTTTCTTATGTTTAGATTGTGCAAAAATGGGAGGTTGACGTTTGAGTATAGAGGAAAAAGGTGTCATAGTTGGAATGAGTCATTCCGGTTTTTCACAACGTAGCATTGCTGTGAAGTTAGGCATACCACGTTCCACTATTGAGTACGTTTTGAAGAAATTCCGCAATGATGGAACAGTGGTCACTCGTAAGGTTGTACGTCGGTGTTGCAAACTAACTGATCGAGATAGAAGGGAGTTGGGACACATTCTTACACAGAATAGACGCATT
Organism: Antitrichia curtipendula; assembly: GCA_951230915.1. NCBI lineage: Eukaryota > Viridiplantae > Streptophyta > Bryopsida > Hypnales > Leucodontaceae > Antitrichia > Antitrichia curtipendula. The sequence goes on from OX579642.1 coordinate 22,091,891, forward strand.
CCGCTTGTATCTATCAAAGAAAAGATGACCGAGAAAGTTTGTGTGCGTACGTTACGAAAAGAGATTAAACGTATAGGATTTCATAACCGCGTTGCAGCAAAGAAGCCATTTCTTAGTAACAAGCACAAGGCTCATAGATTGACATTTGCCAAAAAATATCAAGCTTGGGAAGTATCGGATTGGATGAATGTAATATGGACAGATGAGGCCTCATTCGAGATTGGCAAGAATTCACGGCAAGTGAAGGTTTGGCGGCGACCATACAAACGTTATTCACAGGATTGCTTAGCGCCCATTTTCAAATCCGGCCGCACATCCGTCATGATTTGGGGTGCTTTTACAGGTTACGAGAAGTGCCCCATTGTTGTTATGCCATTTGATAGACGGACGAGTGCTGATTTTGTGGATGTTGTGTATGAGGGGCGATTGAGTGGCTTTTATTTTATGCATGATGATCCACAAAGTCTTTTGCTCATGGAGGATGGCGCCCCAGTGCATCGCTCTACCTTACCAAGACAATGGCGAGAAGCGCATAAGATTCAGAAGATTACATGGCCTGCAAACTCGCCAGACTTGAATCCTATAGAGAATGTATGGATGATTTTAAAAGACTTTGTACAAAATGAGACCAGACCAAACAACAAAGATGAATTGGTCAAAAGCATTGAGAGGGCATGGGAAGCCGTACCCATGGAGACTCTCGATATCCTCATTGCTAGCATGCCTCGCCGATTGAAGGCCATAATCAATGCAAGGGGCGGTAGTACTAAGTGGTAGATAGTGTGTCACTAAATGCCCTATTGTTATATATTTTGACTTTTTTAATGTAATAAATCATTATATTATAAAACTAGACTTCAATATCTTCCAAATGCAATTTACGGTTTGCAATTCCATGGATTTTTTAGCCACTGGTGGCATTTCCAAGTTCCAAGTTCACTGCTGAATTTCAGCAGTAGCAGGGGTGGACGAATTAGACTTGCCGGGTACTGTACAGTACAGCACAGTACAACGTCCTGTTGCAATTTGCACTTACACTAGACTGTCTGACAAAAAGGGTTAACTTATATACCGTTCCATGTCCTGGAGGACCAAAGTACCTCATTGGAAAAGCGTTGGTGTGAATAGTATCTGCTTACTGAACAAAACTGCAAGTCGTTGTGCCGAATAGAAAGACAATTTTCTCTCACGGAGACTAGCACTGTTGATTCAGAAGTTTGTTCTGTTCGAGGAAGTAGTGACACTCACAATAGCAAAGACAATCATCTCTCACGGAGACTAGCACTGTTGATTGAAAAAGTGTGCTTCGTTCGAGGAAGTTGAGTCACTCATGAAGGCATTAGTCATGGCTTTCTCGAATCATGAAGAGCACGGGCCTTGGGAATACAAAATGGTAGCAGAAAATGAATCTGAAGGTGCTATTTCAGAATTCCTACATCAGTCCCAAAATTCACTATACAAAATTTATACCTGCCATTCGTGATAGTGAAGGCAAAAGATTAACTCATAGACAGATTGGCGAGTCCTCTAGTCGCGCTCTGCATTTGAAACCGCCGTGAGCATGGACCATCGGGCCTAAAACGAGCAGCAGGCTGAGGAGGAACATACTCAAAGGCAGCTTGGGGTTCATCATCATCGGAATCCTCCTCCATTAGGGCTTGATGTCTCTTCCCCTTGAAGTGGTTGATGAGGTCATTCTTACCGGTACAGGTGATGTTACATAAGCTGAAAGATGCCACATAACTTTACAATTAAATTCAAGTAGATATGGAATCGGTCCATGCGGTCCATGCATTTGATTGATTGAAGTAGATGCTAAACAAAGAAGCTCTATCACATCATTGGTCCCTGCAAAAAACTACTAGAGCTGGATCCAATCAATAGGAGCACTCATGGAGCTCCGAAATTCGAACTTTGAAACCAGCGTGCTAACCTGCAGTGGTATGCCTTCGGACTAATCACCAATTGGCCTGACGCCGAGGTTCCAGCATATCGAACAGCAGTCCTACGGCCATCATCCTCCCTTTGCTCCATCCTATCGGCATGTTTCTTCCCATTGAAATGAAGCCGAAGCCAATGCTCGGAGGGGCAGGTGATCATGCACAGTCTGCAAAACCCATCATCATGATCATGGAGACTACCAACTTTGGAGTTCGTAGTAATTAGAAAATACTAAAAGAAACCTTTACAATGACATCTCTCCAGAGAAAAATTGAATCTGCTCTTACCCGCAGGCGTAGTAAGTGCGACCGGTTCTGGTTCGTACATGTCTCTCTGAGACTTGCTGAAGGATTGTATGCCTTGGCAATGGCAGAATACCGTTCCCTTGCGCTACAGTTTCTTGAGCAGCTTTCTTCTCCTGGAATGTTTCAACGCATGAGGATCCAATACTAAACCTTAAGCTGAGCAAGACATGAGAGGAACACAACAACTGACAGCAGTTCGGCAGTAGAAATTGAAGAGCGATGACGTCCACCATGCTACCTGCATTAGGAGAAATTCGCTGCGTACTTCACCTCCGTGTTTACGTTCCTGATGAAATACTTCTGAAAGTCCAAAATCCAGAAATCAATTCCATAAATATCCTTAACAAGAAATTTGCACACCAGACACATACGGCCACGTAAACGCGGCGTGGAAGTGTCCGGTCACGAATCGACATAAAAATTTCTTACAAGAACGGTGGAGCGACGACGAACCGGCGCGGTCCGCATCACGGCGAGCGGCAAGCGCTGAGGCTGCAGCAATTATACGGAGAGCATCCCCAGGTAAAATGTTCGCATCATCAACTAGGTCTTGCTTGGTGGCCAGCTTCAGCACATCCACCGTATCATAGCGATTCTCCAGGAGCTGCTCCAGGTATCCCCTAGCGCGGGTGTCGTCAAGGCCCTCCACCTCCCTCAAGAACAGCCACAGTGAGCTCCAGAGTTTGAACTCGTACTTTTTATTCCACCACTCTGCCATCCTGAAATCCACCTACAATGCGAGAGTGTGAGCAATGCAGCAATGCCGTCACTAACGATTCATCAACCAAGCACACACCAAACATCTGCACTATTGCTTCAATTGTTGAAAGGATGCCTGCAACAAAGAAACCTGTGCACATCTCATCACCTGACACATCGTTTGAAAATTGAGATCCCTCGTCTTAATGTCAGTGCCCTAATCTTTGAGAAGACGACCGTACTACACGCCGCAGTTCGTTCGGCAACGTCCGAATTTAGCAAGCTATCTTGATTGGCATCTAGAGCGCTGCACAGACGTCCAATGCCGGCCGGCCAGCGAAGACGGCGGCCCCATTCATGAATGTTGAAGATGGAGACTAGTACCGGTACCGGTGTCTGGCCCGTTACGCTGGCCCGGAATTTATTGGCAGTGCTCCCATGCATTTGACGCAGGACGTTAAAGTGGTCATTCGAAGTCTGCTTACTGGAGTTACTGCGTCTGTCTTCCCCAGCCAAGGGTAAATGTCAAAAATTACTTCTATTTTGTGCGTAACATTGTTGATTGGGCTCATTCGTTCCCTCTCCAAGCAGGGATAATTCTCTCCTGGGAAACTTAAGTTATAATCCTAGGTTTGTGATTGGCGTTGAGGATGCACTTTTATTGAGTTTGTCAAATGAACAAGTCACAAACTGCGAGTTGGTCCAGTTTTCATCCTTTGAGTTTTGAAAGTCAATAGTATGTGACACTAAGGGGCTTCCGCTTCCAGGGGGAAGCAAATATGACACATACACACCGCAAACGTTAACCATGTTATTGTGGTTGCTTAGTGTTATGCATTCTTCACCTCTCCCTATTGTGTTTGTCACCTCTCCTAGCTAATTGGAGCCTTCAATTTCAAACTTGAATTCTAAATTTCCAAATTTAATCTTAGGTGGGTGGCAAATAAAAATTCTAGTGTTTTTCCAAAGGTCAAACTACAAACTTCAAATAACCACTTTTAATGTCATGCACAATTTGACTATCATACTTGGAATTTGCAAAAGATAATTGCTAAATAGATGTTTGTAGTTGCCTAGAAAGAGAACAAATGTAGATTTGGAAGTTTTGAGGAAAAATAAATTATAACTTGACAAGAGTTATTTAAGCAAAAGTTTGAGATTGCAATATTTTTTCTTGACTTTTTGTAGTGAGCATCAAGTGCAAGCATAACTTTAGAATATTGGTCTAATGAAATTAAAAGTGAAAAATAAACGTGTTTGACATTTTCAATTGCAATCTACATTTTTTATTTAATTTAAAATCAAATATAATTTAAAATCATTTTTTGTAAATTTGTCACATCTTGTAGATTTTACGGATTTGTCCATTTCAAGGTGTTTTACATCTTGGTTTGTAAGTTACAAAGAGCTGAAGCTTAAAGTACAAAGAATCATTTTTTTGGCAAAATGAATTGGTAGGATCTTATAGAAAGCCAAGTTCTTATCATCTCTACAAAATTTGGTTTCTATCCAAGTCATAGATTGGAAGATTATAACATAAAAGTGAAGGATATTTCAAGATAATCAATGTATGGGCGCAACAAAAATTGTCCTTTGATTGGCTTTAAAGGTTAGACACATAATATTTTTGAAAGTTGGCATCCTATGCCCATTTTCAAGGTAACTAAATTTCTCAAGCATGGAAACAAGTTTTTTACTTTTTGTACCAAAAACAGGTGAAAAAATGATCTTGTTGTAAAGACCATTTTATTGTTTAATTTCAAAAACTATGTGATAAATGGAAGATTTGTCACAAATCTAAAGCTACAATTTAAGATTGAACACAATATAGTGAAAGAATCTTATTCACAATAAAGGATAATATAATGCGTGCATCATATACATGTCAAACTTGGTCAAAAAAGTGGTGGCATTAATTTTTTTAATTAAAATTTTAAATTTTAAAAAATTTAAAAAATTTTAAAAAAATCCGAGGGCAAGATATATATTCTAGTGGTTGTCACTACACTAAAATTGGTAAATAGTGTTGGGTGACAATTAATGTTGCTCCTTGTTTTTTACCCCCGACACTATTTACCAATTCATGTGTAAATAGTGTTGGGGCATTTAGAGCATCGCTACGGCTGACAAATGGGCACGCCAACTTCTTTTGTGGCGGCAAACGCGCCAAACAAGCTTGCCAAGTAGGGTACATGCCCTGTGAAAGTTTCGTTGATAAAAAATTAATTGTAAGAATTATCTTTCAAGATTGTAAACTATGAAAATCAACTTTCAATTCATAAAAATAGGTCTATTGAGCTTTCCAAAGAATTTACAACTTAAATCGATTTTTCTAATGATAATAATATACCTTTATATGCATGTGAAGTGGTAGAATGTTGAACAATCAATATGGTATATGCAAATTGGAACTACTAGGAGCTCAACACAGTTCCTAAGTTTTGACAATGAGTGATCAAGTTTTCATCTTCAATTTATCCCATACTCTTTGAGAATCCATAATGGACAATGAGTTTCTTTATAAAATCACCTCTTCACCCTCTTAGAATATAAGGTATACCAATGCCATAAACTACATACATTGTCAATAGATTTTTGTAAGGTGTTGTGTGAAATAACATTGGCATTATCTCATTTTTTTTAAACTTGTAGTACTTGGGTCCTAGAATTAGCAAGCTAGGAGTTACTAACTGGAGGTCAGCTGTGGGTCTTTTACTTCGGGAACAGGGTGGAAAGCACAATTTGACCATATGGTTAGCCGTAATAAAGCTCCACCATTTGGCCATGTATTCATTAAAATGTGGTGAGCCCAATCTGTTTTCGCCTGCCATGAGACCCCTCCCAAGGCTCCGCCCGACCATTCGCCATTTTGAGCTTGTTTCAAGAGCTGCAGTGGGGAAGCTCTTAACTCCCGCCGTCAAACTCTGGTTTTTCCCTGGAAATGACCAAATTTTACTATAGAGCTTAAATAGTGTTAGAATGGATAAATAATGATCTAACACTAACCTTGCAAATCACAATTAATGTTAGGTAGGATAATTAATGTTGCCAACACTATTTACCAATTTTAGTGTAGTCACCGACTAGGAAGAGGTAAAAAACATATGCCTCCACCTCATTGGCCAATGTTCCCTATTTAATGACTCTTTGACTCTTTATCCCAAATTATCCAACCTTTGGAAACTTTTGTAAATTCAATAGTGAATTTCTTCTAAATCTGAATACATCACTTTATAGCTAACTTAATTTTTTTGAGAATGAGCCCAAGAACAAGTGACTTTTCACATTCCTAGATCCATAAATGACCGTTTTGATAACGGATCAAACTTATTATGGTGATGAAAATTTAAAGGATTAAGAGCCTCAAATTATGGATCTTGCTTAGAAATTTTGAGGGCATGTTCCTTCACCAGGGTTGCATCTATTTGTCAAAGGTCGTCTAAAAATAGTATCTTCTTCTCTACATGCATACAAAGAAAGGTTGGCTCTCTTGTATGCATATTTTAGACATCCAAAAACATATTCCTATCATTTCTTTGATGGAATCTCATCTCTACCAAATTGCTAATTTTTCTTTATTCTAAGATTCTAGATATTTTCAATATTTTTTAATAATTTAAACATCAAAGTATCTAGTGACCTAAACTTTTCTATTAATTTATTTTGAACATAACTTTTGAAGAATTTTTTTAGACCTGAGATTTTGAATATACAATATTTGTAGTGAAAGAATAGAATTTTCTACAATATCATTAATTTTAAGATTTTTCCCTAAGAATTATAGTTCATACACTATTGTCCTTCAAATCTTATCCCAAATGCAACAAAATCAGCAAGTGCTTTGTAATTTCATTATATATGAATAAAATAAGCATTGTTAACATAGATTATTAATCTTGATAAATGTATGGATTTGAGAGAAAGAATCAAACAAAATAGACAACCTTGAATATTTTTAATGTTGGAATGGAAAAACCATTAGTGGCAAAAAAAAATGATGAGTACTTTGAAATCTTATCTTCAATTACAAAGCATGAAGATCGATGAGGTGACAATGTACTTCCAACAAGGGAATTATTGTTGTAGAATGCAAGTACTTTGCTAAGATGACATGTTCTAATCAATGATAACAACCTTCCAACAATGGGAGTAACTACTCTGAAATTATTGAAGAGGTACACAAGAAATGACTCATAGATGCTCTCAAATATGAAAGGGTGGAAGTAGCCTTTTGTTATGAAGAGGCATGATTTGAAAAGGCAAGACAATTTTGATCGTGCAACCCAACAGTCTCTATAGTCTCTATAGAGGTGAACAATTGGACCATGCCATCTCAACAACGATGGAAGCGTGGTTATAAACTATTTGCGTGGCACCACTTGATCATGGGATTCAATGCACAAAACTTTGCTGTTGATCGCAAGTCAGGTGAGCCATGAAGTCTTTCAGTGAAGGTTGGATGAAGCAGGACGACTGTCAAACAGAGCAGACGCAAAGATTGTCCGCGCGATTAGAGCGCCCATGGACACCACAATGGAGCTCGGCCTCCAAAACATGCACTGATCCCAAAGGAACGCAGCAGGGGAGAGCGCGAGCGGCCACATTGGCTGTCGACACGCGCCTCAAAGGGGATCGGAAGTTGTTGCTCGCCAAGTCGGATGTCAGTGTGCCGCTCGCACGCATTTCTTGCGAGTGCAGGTTGCGAGGGAGCCGAACGTGTACTGCGAATTGCCCCTGCTTGATAAAACGGAAGAGCTGCGGGGTGGAGTGTGAGTGCCACGGCTTCTGCTGCAATAGTTTCTTTCATACGCCCCGTTTGAGTATCCGCAACGGCGCGCTTGAGGAGGAGCTTTACACCAAGTCCGACCTACCACGCTACCGGATCGCCTTTGTGGTATGCGGGAGGATTATGACGGTTCCCGAATATTGGCGCTATCATGAGAAGCTACTTCATAGAACTGTGCGGCACTATGGATTTGCTGTTTCTTGGCCCGGTGCTTGTCTTGGCCTTCCCGGAAACCCTGACTTGGATAAGTACACGATTGATCCGTTTGATGACATGACGGGCGCCGTTAACCATAGCTGCGAACCTAATGTTGTCTTAGAAGCGTGGTAAGTGCTGGCCGGGGCCCTAGTCTGTTGATTTGGAGATTCAAGGGAGGAGTATTTGGAGGCAAATGTTTGATTAATTGTATCCTGTTTGCATTTGATCATAATTACTGAAATCGGCGTCCATGAAAGTTTAGCAAGAAAGTTTAGCAATGTTCTTCAATTACATTTGAGAGGTTAAAGCTCAAGAACAGCAAAGAACGCAGGATGTTGAATAAGGATAGGCAGAAATCCAAAACTGCAGTAGTTAGTAAGAACACTGTCCAAAAAACTTAATCTGAAAGACTTCACCGCTCTTCTTCATAATATTTAATGCAATTGATTGCTATGCAGCTGGGCAAACGGAAAGTTGTATTGCGTAGGGCGAACGGCGCGCAACATCATGGCCAAGGAGGCTCTCACTGTTGATTACAAGTGAGTATTCAGAACTCCGTGCAGTGTGTACAGATGTTAAGAAACGTGACAATGAGGGTGAGGATTTTTTATTTCCCTGATTTCCGATTTTGTTTCCAGGTGGAATGGAACCGGGAACCCTCGGGAATTTGCCGAGATATGTCGCTGCAGAGAGGCGTTATGCCGTGGACTAATCGCACAGAAAGACTGCTTGTTCTTTGAATTGAGCACATCATATTATGATGGAGAAATTAACCGGCGACAGGAACAACACGCAATTACCGAGAAGACATTGCAACAGCTCTACGAAGAGCTTGCGGCAGCGAAACGAGTGGGATCCAATACAGTGGACCTTGAAATGAACCTTATTCGGAAAGAGAATGAAAACGGGAAACTGAAAGCCAGTGTGGAGCTTATGATTGCAGCAGTAGCGCGATCCAGAGCATCTCTGTCTAAAGGCTCATGGATGCCGACTGATCGCGTTGTAAAAACTCCGAAAGTGAAGAAAAGTCACATCTCGCTGATGAGAAAATTCATGCAAAAGATTTGCTTTCTCATGTCGCGTGAGCGGAGAGAAAACCAGGAGCAGCTTGCACAAGTCTCAATTGAGACGTCGGAGACGAATCCTTACTTTGTGCCCGACTCAGGTCTCTCCTCCTGTCGAATTGCTCCTGCTCCCAGTGCCAGGTCGTTGATAAAGAGACTTGGTTCATGTACGCCTCGGAGCGTGTCCCATTCCGCTCGCAGACCTCCTGCTCCCCGCGGACCTTATGTCCCTCGCTTGGCATTACCACCGCGTCCGCGTCCCCCGTTTTGCAAGTAATCACGATCAATGTGCTTGTATGAAAATCAGCAAAGATTGGATTAAACACGAGCAATTCGAAGGAAGCACCGACGAAGTGCTAAGGTCGTACTTGATCATCACTCAAGTTGCTGAAGATTCACTATTGCAGAAAAAGCTTGCATCCTATAATAAAGAACCTCCGAATCACACAGACACAGCTTATGTGATTAGGTTTGGGAAAATTGAATCCAGCATTAAACCTTCGAAAGATTCTGTTGCATCCGGTGATAAAACAGAAATGACGTGCTCGTCCTGTGGATGTCAGTTTGATCGGCATTCTGCTCCTTTGTCTGCAGGGCACTGGGACAACATACGCGACCTTGTCACAACATGAAGATAATTGTTATGGGGAAGGAAAGAAGACACGCTCTGCTGCCGTGAGTCTGTGGTAAGCTTTTGTAGTACTTTGGCTGTTTATAATTCTATAATTCATCAATCTTATGATACCTGTAACGTCTAACATCTAGCTTCTTAAGTGAGAAGAATTGAAGCGCAAGAGGAATGATATCGGCATATGTCAAATTAAAACGACATGACTTCAGTTAAGATGTATTGCCTCGAAAAGGAGCAAGTTCGTGAACCTGATGTACTGTCTATGAGGATTCGGGTTTGTTGTGACAGATTTGAAGAATTTATATGTCCTGACGTACAACTGGTTTGAGGTTTATGAAGTTGCTTCTACACAACGCAAAATCGTTTCCTCTAAAGCAGTATCACTCGGTTATCAGTGTGTAACACTCCTTGGATTATTGAAGCCTACAACCTTCACTTTCTGGATACTTTTTTTGTAAGATGGACAAACATAGATGCTGATGTAGAGTGGACAACAGATTGTCTGAAGTGGTTACCCGATCCTGGTATGGATGAAGCATTGTGATCAGTGACTTCGTTCCTGCTTCAACCTTCGATCTTGGCTGTAGAAGTCCTATCCTGGTTCATGGCATAATCTATTATCTTTGGCGTTCCTCAACATCATATGCTATTCATTCAGGTTTATGTGGACACTGGAATAGCTCGATTTGATGTTAATAGCCATGACCAATGCAGAGATTGCTCTCAGGCTTGTGGTTTAGATATAGTTTAGATCATCCTTTCTTCAGTTGTATTCCACATGTCTGTGCGATCATTGACGCTTTGCAAATGTTGCATCATAGACCTGGACATCAAGCCCTTCTGAATTTTGGAACAAGAGGTTTTTAGTGATCGGTCCGAAATTGACCCCCTGATTCTGGAGAAACTGCAGGCAATTTGGGGGATACATTTTCACGATGCGAACCTTTTGACTGAAGCGTTGGGACACAAGATGCCCTTAATTTAATGGGGAAGTTCTCGCTTGAAGTAAAAGGTGGTGGGCGGGTAGTTTGTCCCATACGTTGTGGCGATGGAGGAGACAGATTGCCGATATAACAAGGGCTGATTGAGAGTGCAGAAGTATACCTTTCTCGGCCTTTTGGCTAAGATCAAGTGTAGTATCTGTCCTTATCAGTTTAATATCTGATACGAGGCTCATCGAGCCTAATGATATTAATCTAATTTTTCTTGGGTGCGGGTCCATTGGGCAGCTTGCTGTCCGGCCCCGCGCGTGTCGCCTTGGTCTCGCACTATCTCCTTGGCAGACGCAGCCCTCCTCCCCTCCTCCGAGGGACCCAATCTCAATTCCAAACAGAAAATCACCAAACTTGAGCCTTAGTTGTGATGACCAAAACCCTATATCTGGATTAAATGGTACAGCACTATGTTAACAGTTGAAAGGTATCAAGGGTCCTGGTATCGTTTTATTGAGGAAGTGGTTTCTTACATATTCGGATTTGTTTTCTTCTGCAATTGGTGTTTAATGTCGATTGCCTGAGAAAGGGGATTCCTCTGAAGGTTGAGAAGCAAGCAAATCGATTAGCTGTATAGGGTAAAAGGGTGCAAGGGAAAGGGAAGTAGTCAATTCTTGCTTCGTATCCAATCTTGAACTTGCACAAAAAAAATTGAGAGAGCACGATAATGATTGTTTTCTGTTTTGAATTGTTTCTGAATACAGTATGGAAAGTTTGTCTTTTTGTTGCTTTTGGCAGTGGACCGATGGAATCACGCGGAGCATGAATGCCTGTGTAGATTTGATGTGCAAGGAGTTGATTGTATAAGCTGGGATCCACTCCTATCTGTACAAGAGATGTTCTCTAAAGAAACAATTGGGATGGTAAAAGTATTGATTTGCCTGAAGTGATAACCCAAAAGCACAAGCAAAGCGTCACACCTTCACACTGTGAAAGTCTGGGTAAATTTATTCCTATTGGGCTATTTCAAGTTGATTCTTGAGCTCCAAACACCGTCTTCACAGAAAAATCCTTTACAGTCTCTTCATTCAGACCTTAAAACACCAACACTTGCAAACTCTCCCGCATAGCCTCTGCCGTAGCTAGAGATGGTCCGTCATCACCACTGACATGATCAAAGCTGCGCACGTTGAGCTTCGGGCTATACTTTAACAGACTTCAAGAGGAGGCACCTTGCTCATTGTTAAGCAAATTTTGAGCTTTGGACTTTACTTTTGCAGAGTTTTGAGAGGAATCACCTTGCTCATTGTGAAGAAGATGATGTTGAATTTCCCCCCCAGGTTAATTCAATTAGTGCACTCTGGAATAATAACACTACAGACCTCTCACAAATTTTGAATTAATTATGTAAATTTCTCTAGCATTCAAGTGCACTAATATGGAAATTCGCACTATTTTAGGTACAATATAATGTGGTTTGCACTATTTTCATTCCATTTCAAATACTGTGATTGTCATTCAACATTCATATATCCAATTCTCATAAAAAAAATTTCAACTTGCATCTAAATTTTAGCCAATTAATTGAACCACATGCATTCAATGAAGGTCTTCTACGATTCAAACTCTCATTAACATGTAAGAGGTTTGTATATAGTAGTTGAAATCTTCTACAAGTTGTTACCTGCAAAACGATTTCCATATTGCATTTTCAAAGGTTGCTACCAATTGCACAAGGACATGTGCAAAAGAAAAGTCGTAATTATTTCTTATCCAAACAAAAACTTTAAACTCAATAACCCCTAGTACTTGTGAGAATCATTTTAGAAGGCAACAAAAATAAAAGACTAAAACATTTACATTCATCGTAGGGACCATATATGGTATTTTAAAATTACCTAACACTTGTCTTCTTGTATATAAGAACATGGTAAATTTATATGTGGTTCACCATGTATTGTATTTTGACAAACGTGTGCTCCTTTCTCTGGATCTGAATTGAAGCACAAAGCAAAACATGATTGAGTTTGTTTTATGATGTTCATAGGCTCCGTCCTTTATGGGTTAAAAACTTGGAAGATGCTTCCTCGGATGCTCTCCGGATTGCTCTCAAGCTTGTGGCTTAGATCTAGTTCAGATCAGCTACTCTGCTCTTCTTTTCCTCATGTTTGAGCGTTCACTGAAGCTTTGCATGTTGCATCATGTGACCTGGACATCAATGCCCTTTCGCCGCATGCACTGACTTTCGGCCAGCATTGAAGCCCACCATTAGAACACAAGGTTTTTGTCAATCTCTCTTTCTAAGCATCCTCGATCTGAATAAACTGCATGATGGCAGTTTAAGGAGACGTTTATATGATGCGAAGCTTTTGACTGAATCGAGGACACCAGAGAGTCAAATTTGGAGCCTTGGTGTGCGTGCTAAGCTTTCTTGTGTACGTTGAATACGCCACTCTACTCCTCTCTAGGCAGTTCTAATTTCAGTATGACACAATGTGAGACAATCCAAAATCAGGGAATTCATGACGGATGAGAGATGAAGGGAAAATTCTCTGAAGAAAAGTGATAGGAGGAGTGTGTGGGTGTTAAATTAGTCCCATACTTTGTGGCGATGGAGGAGACAGATTGTGGGTACAAGAAGGGCTGGTTGAGATTGAGGAAGCATACCTTTCTCGGCCTTTTGGCTAAGATCAAGTGTAGTATCTGTTCTTATCAGTTTAATATCTGATACGAGGCTCATCGAGTCTCATGATATTAATCTAATTTTTCTTGGGTGCGGGTCCACTGGACAGCTTGCTGTCCGGCCCCGCCCGCGTCGCCTTGGTTTTGCACTATCTCCTTGGCAGGCGCAGCCCTCCCCCCCCTCTTCCGAGGGATCCAAATTAATTCCAAACAGAAAATCCACTGAATTGGGTCTTCTTTGTGATTCAAGTAATTTGTCCTGCACTACGGTGATAAAGGATTTGAGCTCCGGTGTTTGGACATACTCGGGTGTGATCTTTTCTGCAATTTGTTGCTCATGTTTATTGCTTGGGAATGGGGAATTCGTCTGAAGGTTGAGGGATCAGGAGCAAGCTAATCCAGTCACGTACTGAAACGGATGAGTGGGTTACAGGGAAAGTATCGTCGTCCAGCTTTTCTTCATGCCCCGTAACATTATTCAGCAATTAATTAAGAGTTGCTGTAGGAGTGATTTTATGTAATGCTGTAGTGACGTCCGACTCGATGTGGGCTCCTAAGATTCAAAGCCATACAAGCCTATGTTCGGGAACAACCAGCGGCAAGTTCAAAGTCATCTGTTGGAATTGGGAGAAAAACGATGAATAAATCTATAAAATTTCTATTGAGATTAAAAAATAGAGAAAATAACCGAACTCCATACTTGGAAAACCGGTTCAATTTGGGAAGCGAAGGTAAATACTCAAAACACTTCCCGAACGCTGGTGCAAGCTTCTGAAGCTGTGTTATATTCACAGTTTCCCCCATCATGGATTTACACTTGCCAGAAGTATTTACATTGAATTACAATTAGCGGCCTCGACATGACGCAAGCCTGTGATTGAGTTGGAATCTTTTGGTAATGGCAGGATGCGCTGCTTCGGGTATTGTCATGCTGTGAAAACAACTGCCCTTCAGGATGGGGAATGTACGCCTATTGGAGGGGAGTGAAGACCCCACGTTTCTTAATGAAGGGAATCGTTTTTTGTGGCATCTCCCAACCACTTGGCTATCAGTCTGGCAACTGAAGGAGGTTCGGATCATTTCTTCTTACTACCATTCTACTCAGATCATCAACTCCTGCCAGTTGATCTCTACAGCATGCAGTTGATTAACATTGTTAGTTCTTGGTTTGATACATCAATTGGATTTGATATCATATGGGGAGTCTGTTAATTAGTTGAGGGCTAAATAATATGGCTCTCGCTGGCAAAGAGATTGATTTCTGTGGGCTTGGTTGAGATCGACACTCTCTCTTGTCTTGTTAATTGGAGGCATTCCTCAATCGACTCTCCGAGCAGCAACTCCTCATTCCAAGCTGCATTCATTATGGAGGTGCCTTGAAGCTCAAAGCCACAAGACCTCAAAGGACATATATACATTGCTCATTCTACTGATGTTTTCACCATCTTAGGAAGATTTGGTCCCTCATTAGAAGCTTGGCCATGCCAATTGTTTTGAGTAACATTCTTTGGTCCAATGACAGGTTGAGAATTGCTCTCCAATAGAGCTCATCAAATTTGGAACTCATTTGACCAAAGCTTGCTTTGCTCTTCAACTCTAACTTGCTAATAGACATGCTTTCGTCTATTGGCACATCCACGGGCCTTTCCCGTATATCTTTTTCTAAATCTTGCTTGCTTCCTCTTCATTTGTGTCTAATGCCTTTGAACTTTTGACTATGTTTTTGTTTAAATCTTGCTCACTTTCTTTTCATTATGTACCTATACAGTGTGTTTGGGTTCTTGACTGTGTTTCTTTTTGTTTTTTTGCAATGAAACTCCATTTTTTTTTAATTTAAAAAAAATGAAGCTTTTCAAATAAATATTGATGTTGTTGCCGAGTTCCTATGAGATGGTCATTTTCAAAGGTGACAATCTGTGATGGACAAAGTCATTTTGCTATGAATGATCTGCATGACAATTTATGATAATTGTACTTTTGAGATGTCTATTTCAGTTCTTTGCAATTGAAATTGAAAACTCTCACATTTAGATAATTTGGACTATGACAGGCAAATGGGAGCTAGCCCATCACAGGCAAAATTATACTAATGGTGTATATTCTGACTAGTCTTAAGTTACTGATCACCTTGCTAGGATGTAATAAGTGTTCATTAGTCTTGCACTCTTGTGTGACTCTTAAGCTTATCATGTCCTTCAATGATGGAGATTTGATCATAACATTTCAAGCATACATGCATGCATGTTTTTTCATCCTTTTTTATGAAATTTTGGACGTTTGAGCATTTAGGGGTTAAAACATCAGTATATATTTAAAACTAACCATTTTGAATTTACAAAAATATTTTTTTTGGTGAAAATTACAAATGTAAAATTTATAATCAATTTTAGAAGGGATTTTCAACTTTCTTGAAATTGTTTGATTAGCCCATAAAGAATCAGACCGATGTGTGTTTTTTTAGCAATATTTTGCTCAATAGTGCTACAATCTTTTTGACAGAATATTAGGTTGATAAAAAATCCATTATTGTGGATGAACTTGCAAATTTGCTACATATTTTAAAGAAAATATTGCTCATTCTTGAAAGAATGTATATTCCTTTGGTTAAATAATTTAAATTTCATCTACATTCTGCATGTTTCATTCATTTATATAGATGTAAACAATTGCATTGCTCCAACAAATACCGCTTTAGGTACTATCCAAAATAAATGAAAAAATTGCCCTGGATGAAACATTCAAATTTTGAATAACGGATGAATACAAACATGTTTTAAGAAAATAAAAAACTTGTTTTCTCCATCCATCTAATTATTGTACATTCTTCTGTTAGTTTTCTTACAATTACAAGGTATCAATTATAGGATTTATTTGTAAATATTCTATACTTCAAGAAGTAGAAGTATGTTTGACCTCAAAAATTAACAATTTCAACCTAAAGAATTTTATTTTTCGTCAAAATTACAAATATCAACCTATGATCAATTTCTAAAAAAAATCCCAATTGTTGGTTCAAAATTTATTAAAAAACATTGGTTAATTTTGTAGATGGTTTAATCCTTAAATGATGTTGCGGCTATTTTTTTGACCGATAAATGACAAGGAATCTTTTTGTGTAGGATAAAAATGCAACTATTCATTCATTAAATTTTGTGTACACACAATAGTTTAACCTCCAACGAGCACTTTTGATTTTTTTAAAGTAGATGGTGTCATACACTGCCAAAATGGATGATTTCCATGATCACCAACCAAGCATTCAAAGGTTAATTGTATGGATATGATCTATGGATCACATTTAACCTTTAAAGGTTTATAAGAAAGCATATATATGGTATCCTATTTGACTCTTGGAATACATATTATTATTATTATTATTATTATGTATGATAGGATATGCACCATTAGATTGGAAATTCAACAATTAACATATTCATTGGATGTCATTTTAGCATCTATGCCTTCTCATAGTCAAATACTTCATTGCAAGAGTAGAATATATAGCCGTTTTGCAACTTCTTAGATGCATAGGTGTAATAATGATCTGAATTGGGAGTGTTATGTATCATTGGACAAGGCTTAGTATAAATACAAACTTTTGTCACTACCATATACTTCAATTCTTGCACCTTCTATACCAAATAGACAAAGAACACCATGTTGCAACTAAAATCAAGCTTTTCAAACCATCAAGAATTAACAACTTTTATCAAAAATCATCATTAGATTATTATTCTAAATTGCATATTTATTATATATACACAATTTGGGGAATTTGGACTGCCTGGCCCTTAACAAATTAAGACTAGTTTATATTGGGTGTAAAGGTCAATAATTTCCTTAGGGTCATGAAATCTTGGTTGCATTGATGTTTGATATGTTTTTAAATATTTACTAAATTTTGCTTATATCTTCGTACAAATATACTTTACCTACCCATTAGGAGCTCCAGTTAGCTAGCCTTAGGGGTATGTCTGGAACAAAGGCCTCAGATTCTACCCAACAAATTCTCAACTACATGGAAATTCTACCAATCAATTGAATAAAGTGCTTGTCGTAGCAGTATTAGTAGATACGAACAGACAGAACCATTACATTGCATGCTTGAATTCAGCTTCAAGACGTCGCCATTCATGTCGAACATTAAATGTGTACCCTCAACCTACCGAGTAGTATCAATCAGGCTGCCCAAAAGTCACGAGAATTAGTAAGGACAGATGCAGGCAGGGCATATTGTACAAAAAAAATATATTACGTAATTCATTCTGGGTGTTTTCTAGTACACAAATAGTACAAAAGTGAGAAAATTCTATTTCCGTTCCTTTAGCCGCTGCTCCCAGTCTTGAGCCTCATATTCTTGCGTTGATACATCCTTTTCTGTTGAATAGATGATACGGTCACGGCCCAACACAGTACGCTTTGCAGAATCCCTTGCACTCTGAAGCTGCAAAGCAATAGAATGGCACACACAATATGAGGAAGTCACCAGGCGAAATCTTGATCTCAAATTTTTCAAATCTGATCTCTGTTCCCTTCTCCAAAACGGACCCCCAGTGACATACAGCGAGCCATCTCTTCGTACACTTATTAGCAAGTGATAAAAGCCAGTGACTTGGCAAAATGTCTGAGGCCACTGATCTTTGAAAGAAAATGGGATTATCTAGTGTCACGTTTAGTGGTCTAGCAAATCCCACTTTGGAATTTCGTACATAGTGATATAAATTTGACCTCAATAGGTTTGGCTCTTATAATCAGAGATAATTCCACAACTCTATACACCTCCCCCAAATCCCTCCTACATATGTTAAAATTTTCAAAGCGGCTCAAAGAGTATCCTCAGCCTCACTAGCCAGCAACTATGTGCAAAAAGTACCAGACAGACCTTGAACAGCGAACTCAACCATTGATAACGAGAATGAAAGATGAGACGATAAGTCCAGAAGTTCAACGATGCACAGAAATAACAAATGGCAACGAGACCAAAACTGCTATATTACCTTCTGGCGAAGATCCGTGCCTGCTCTTTCTAAAGCAGACAACCAACCCAATCGAGCTTGATTTCGTTGATCTATTTCAGTATTACGTCTCTGCAGGAAGAACCACCTGAACGCTGGGATTGCGAAGAAAGAAGCCGTATAAGCCTGCAACCAAAAAACAAAAGCCGGTGTCAAAGAAACTCACAAAAATACACGACGAAATACAGATTCGTACCATAAACAATTGTGACATCCTTCAACACTACGGAAGAGACTAACTGAGAATGTTGCAGAAATAAGCAGATACTACTCGATTTGCGTCCATATCAGAGAATTGGATATCAAGTTGTTGCTGGTTTTGAAAACGAACCTGTAGAAAAGGTAGAGCTTTGGCGGCAAATGGAATCAACCCACTCCCACGAAGAGATTGAATCACAGAGTAATCACTGAAAACAATAACAAGAAATTTATGTCATGAGTAAGTCATTCTAAAAAAGGATAGTGACAAAATCCATGATTCCACAAAAAGTGGACGAGCTGGAGGTAAGAGCTGCAATATTAAAGCCCATGCATGAAACCTCTGTATGACCAAGTAAATCTCAGATTGCAGACAAAGAGAGTTTCAAGACTACCGACCAAAATCTATCAGTGGCGATATCATGACAAAAAGTCACATTACACATAAGCGAATTGATATAAGAAAAAAAAAGGTGAGTATACCGGAGCAGGCTGCTTAATATAACAACTCCAGCAAGATTGAGGCCTCCCAAACCGATCACTAAAGCCTGTTCCCCCTTGCTTGCTTTGCTGGACATGCAAAATTACCATGTTACTCACTAGCACATTAAAAGAGAAAATTAGTAGACAAGAGTAATGATATATCCACGCAAAATGTCGATGTGCAGCAGCTGAAGCGAATAATAAAAAATACCACAAAATAATCAGTGAGATGTACACGCATCAGCAACGGCAAAGCCAAAATGAGCCACAAACAACTCTAATGCTTAGCACCCATGGAACTGAAACCACCTGAAATTCCACTGTTTCTCGGAAAAGTAATCCAGTCCATTTGTTCCTCCTTTCGCTGCCACCTTTCTCCGACCAAGCCAGTCCACGGCTGTCCGCTGCAGTGAGGGAAAGCGATAAAGAATGTTTCCCTACACAGAAGTTCACATAAAGAGCAACTTCCACATTCAGTAACATGGTGTGTCATAGGTCAATACCCAGAAAGTCGACACCCAAATCGAAATGTCACAGCATACTTGAAACGACAATACAGGCGCCGAATTATGCCCTCTCAAAAACCTTCCAACTCTAACCTAAAGGACCGAAATGTGCAAATAATGGGCTACTAATATTCTGCGTGTTGCAAAATCTTCATATCGTGTAAGATTTCTTCAGATTTTGTGGATTTCAAATTTTAGTGTAGGTGAGAGTTTGAATACACGCTTGAGATACAGAACATATTATATGGAACACTTGCGATGAAGGTGCTTACCTGTTCGTCTACTTCAGGATGACCATCAAAACGCAGCAGGACTGGCAGAACATATGCTTCGTCTGCCTGCAACACAACAAGTAATACAGTAAACAATATGAAATAGCTACTACTACGACTACTTACAAGGTGAAGCAAGTGCATGAACACATATATCGGTTCCAAATAAAAAGATGAAACGCAGCTTGCCTTAGTGTCCTCACTGTATGCAGGTACATCCAAATATGGCGCAAGTTCCTCTGCAGAGACCACACCTCCCTTGCTCGATATCATGTCTCCAATCTGACCATAAATACAAACAAAAATCGAATTATCTGTTAGTAGAAATTGTAGAAGGTTCTCTATTCAGCCCGTCTACCATAATCAGATAGTGTGCTCACTGAACCATTGCGTGAGGCATCAAGTGTATATATGATTCCTCATTCAGGCAACAAGGATCAAGGACAACGAAGCAAGAGGTAAGATAGAGAAAGACTTACAGCTCTCCATCGAGCCTCCTCAAGACCTTCATTTGGATCACCATCTCCAAATACAAAAGAGAATACCTGCAAAAATATTCAAATACATAGACTCAGGCTTGTTAGTAAAGGAGGTTGACAAAGGAGTTTGCCCAGCCTCCGACCCACCCACTACCACTCCGGAATCAGCTACCTGAAGAAAAAGCAAAACAGATCGTTCTACAAACCCCTAAACAATATTCTCAAAGTTTTAGGTATCTGAAAGAACACTACTTAGGCGACAAAACCCTTCTTCTACAGGGTACCTCCCCAACAGCCCACACTTGAGCTCAAAGAAGGAAATGTCTTCAATTCACTTACAGACTCAAAAAAGTTCATACCACCACCCCGCTGAACTGGTCTCCTGCTTCTGTAATAATTAGGATTCCAATACCTGTCCAGATGCAGGATCTTAGAAATTATTTTCCAATACATTAGAGCAAACTTCTGTAAGAATCAGAAAAGCTGAAGAGTGGATTTCCAACATGTTTTAATTTTTATTCCATTTGAGATTACTCACCATAACAGATCCATGGGACTGATGTACATGGAGAACCCCGGGTTGTTGTACCGTTGGTTTGAATAGCCCCCTCGGTTTCCTCTGTTGTCATCATCACTGCGACACAAACGACAACACACACACCTAAGAGACATCACAGAGGAGTGCAGAATAGAGCAATACCGCATACAAGAATAGTCAAGAGGCCCATACAAATTAAAATCTACAGGAACTCAATTAATGCCTCCGAACATGCTGAAACGAAAGCAAAAAAATGTGGTAGCTGCTATTACGCACCTCCTGCCAGAAGAGAGGATGACAACTATAGAAGTGTAGACAATGACAATTGATGCAAGCAGTGCAGTCCCAAAGGAAACTCGTATCGCATATTCTGCTAGGGCCTAAGAAGAAAAGCGATCGTTAGAAGACGGCACGCAAGACATACAGCAGTGATCTACACCGCATAAAATTTTGTCAAACGATATATTAGGTAATACAGATGCTAAGAAGAGCTCATATTTGCATTCAACAGAACAGACTAATAATTAAGATATTTAGAAACCCGCGTTTGGCCGAAAAACACTGATATAACTGTTTTCATCCCTAAGAACCCAAATGGCCAAAAGTGACTGCTCCCATAGCAGCTGAAATAAAATGTAGGAAGCTTCACGTAGGATGCTTCAAGGCAACAAAATGTGCCAATAGAAAGAAGAAATCATACCCTACATTTTTTAACGATAGAAGTATGTTTCGAGAGTTACTACACTTTACTGTTAGTTTCAAAAGTAGACATTCCATTTTTAGCTCAGGAACTTAGGCGCACTAAGCAAAACACTGAAAGTAATCTGTTTACTACGGAAATGTTAAACATGAGCAAACGCAAATTAGCACATAAAATGTAATGGAAGACTCACCTTGAGTTTCTCAAGTAGAGGTTCGTACTTCATTCTCAAAGACTTACTAGTGAGATTCGCTCGGTAGTCTTTAGGCATCACGTAGAGCACATCACCTTCATCTGAAACCTGACTCCCACGAATTTCCAGGCAAACTCTGCATAAGTGCCAAACTTCCTTGCCAAAGAAACATGCTCTTCAAGCACTCGAATTCACACAATGAAATGGGACATATATTACAGCACATGCAAGTGAAAGGGCATAAACTTGAGACACCTAGTAGGCAATGATGTGAATATATATGAAGCAAGAATTTCACGAGAATGTTCAGTTAAACAACACCTCTAAAAACCCTCCAGAGTCTGCTGCCAAAGCCTGTAATGCAGTCTCTGCTTGTGTGAGCTTCAAACCAGCACGCGATGCCACATCCCCTACCGTCACTCGCCTTCCAAGGTCATCAACAGCTTTCATGGTGCTGTCTCGGACAAAAGGCGGTAGCGAATCAATCTCAATGGTCTTAGGCTTCAACGCCGGTGCAAAATCGGTTGCGCCATTCTCGTTCTCAAATTCTTGAAGAGCAACCGGAGCCTGTACCCTTTTCCAGCTTCTTCTCCAGCCATGAGGAACAGTTGCTTGGCCTAGCTGCTTACCTAAGATATCACTCCCAGATGACCCAGACAAGCGTCGCACGGGAAGACCTGATACCCTAAACACATCATTCCTAATCCGTTGCCTGTTTCCAACTGCACCTCTTAATCGAATGGAGGCTCCGCCCGATTTGGATGTATGTCTTCGCTGGTGAGTTGAAATGAAAGGAGGCCCTGAATACCTGGAGGAATAAGAGGTGCTTGTGGTTGGAAGGGCGGTAATGGCGTTCGATGCTGACGCTATCCGCCAGTCTGAAATCACCGCTGAATGCATTTTTCCTTTTCTGAAGAAGCACATTGCCAAGCGTGAGATTCATTACAGAGATATGAAATGAATTAGTATCGATTACTAACTGTAAATCAATAATCCAAAGTAACATTCTTGAAATCAGTTTCTTACACCTAGGTTCATCTGCTATGAAAGGGAGATTCAGGAAAAAATCAGGGAAATCAGGGCTATCCAGGATGGAGTGAACCTCTCCCAGTATACTTTCTTTAACACACTTCCAATAATACGTTGAGTTCACATTTGAAAGCAAGCTTCCTAACTCATCATGGTTCTACAATTCTAGTGTTGGAATACATGCCCCATGGTTCCAAAGTTGCACATGACTGTTCGCAGTACTACCTCTCACATCATTTTAGTGATCTATCTATCTTCAGTGCTACAGTGGGAAGTCTGAAAGCCCAACACCACTCAAGAATGTTATGCACTCAATTCGAGAAGAAACCGCAACAAAACAAAGTGAGGTAATGCAACATATTCATGGCCAATGTCAAATCATACAAATTATGAATCAATCGTGCATTTTGCACTTAAAAAAGAAATTGCATCAAAAATCATCACCCATGCACCCTGCTTAACCAGAACGACAAAGACCTACGAAACAATTTCATCGACTGCACGAAAAACACGGTAGATTAAAAAAATTAGGGCTGCAAACCCTGGACTTGGCACCACGACTGCTCTCAGAGCAGACCTAGACTGGCACCACAGAGTCATTCAAACGGTGTACGTACCCCGAACCACTACCCATTGTGCTCCAATCACCAATTCGAAAAAACATCAACATAGTACTAGCACGGAAATCAATTTCCAAAAATTCAAATTCAAATGCACGTTTAGAGAGAAAAAAAACAAAGCGCAGCAAATCGCTAAACCCTAGATTCTTTCCAAACACGAGCACTCACTCCAGCTCGACCACTGCCACACGAAAATTGACCTAAACCATGCCCTCCGCGCACGCCAGACGTAAAATTTCGTCAAGCTTCAAATCTCACTCCGGAGATCATCTCACAACCATTTCCATCCCCCTCACTCGCCCTAAAGATCTCAAAAAAACGTCTTCCACAATTCATAAATTTGAACAAATAACGAATTCTACCTTGAAACAATAAATCTCGCAGGGTTTTTGTGAATTCACCGCAAATTGGATACGAAGAAGTTCACCTGCACCAGTGGAGCTCAGAATGGAGCGGAAAGAGAAAGCAATTGCGTGAGACTAGAAATGCATCGCGTTGATCACTCGTCGAGATCGAATTTTGGAGGGCGGCACCGCATCCGACGCAGCTTCGACGTTGTTGTTATTGGTGAATGGTGACGACGGGGTTGCCCTCAGCTATGGCGAAGAATGGTGGAGGCTGTTGTGGATATGGCGTGGCCATGTGTGTGTGGGTAACGACATTCATCCATCCTGATCTCGCATGGATGGGATGGATGGATGAAATGGCATGGATGGAATCTGAGTGCTTTCTTCCGGATGCTCTTCAGACACTTTCCTGATTGTCTGTCATCTTGGGTAGCGTGACATTCAAGGTCTGTTATCCACCGTCGACCTCCCTAATTGCACTGTTTCTGTTTAGGGCACCTCTCTGTGATATGACTGGTCGTTGCATTAATCTCAATACCGGTATCATACCCAGTGGTTAAGTCGGCTAATTAACCCTTCATCGCCGAAGGGGACCAAAATCGAAGGGGACCCAAAGCATCCTCATATATTTTCAAGTTCAATTCAAACTGTTGTAACTTTTGCATCATATGATTGAATTCAATTAAACTTATTGTAAAATTTGTGCTTTTTCTTCTAATTTGTGTGGTAAAATTTTCAGTTCAATTCAGGATGTACTGATTTCTTGGAAGCCAATCGAAGTTCACATGTTCAATTTGAGTTCACCAAACTGCATTTGAAGGTTGCAACTTTGGGGGTTTGTATCTCCTTCATCCAGTGTTAGTTTTCATTATAAAAAATTAGGTTATATTCCCCTTGGAGTCTAGTTATTGTGGTAGCATTTTCATGTCTATCTACATTGTTTTGAATGTTTGGGAGCAATTCAAAATTCAAAATCCCGACATTTTTTGGATTATAGTGAACTTTGGCGGCTTGTTTCCTCTTTATATAGTGTCCGTTTTGAATAAATGATTTTGAAAAAGTTGTGCATACTAGTCTAGTATGTGTGGATAAAATTTCATATCAATCCAAAAAAATTTGAGTGATTGAGAAGCATTTTAGTAGAAAGAGGTTCAGCCTTAGATGTGTTTTTTGCAACTTTCCTTGCTACTTTTTTGACATTTGCAAGCCATTTTGCAGACACAATGAGTCAATTCAATGATGTTTTCTTTCACCAATGTGTTTGTATGCTTATTTTGAATCACTTTATAGTTTTAAGTTTTTTGATTTGAGTAGGTTTAGAAATTGAATTTCTCTTGCAAATGTGTTGCTAGGAAAATTTCAGCATCCTTTTTCAACACTAAAACATTATAATCTTGCAATCTAAGCAGTCAAATGACTCCAAATTTGACTCAGTCATCTTCAACACATACACTACAAGATTGTACGGTTGAGATTTCTATAACTAAGCGACATTTAGATCTATAACACTTCAAAAGCAATGACGTTTTTGAACTCAAGTATACCTTAGGGAATGAAGGGTTAATCATTAAACAACAAGCCGGTCACTACAGAAATCATATGTTTAGATACCGTGTGAATTGTTGGCTTAAAAAAAATGAAAATGCACTTAATGGAAGACGAACTACTCTAGGAGATCTTCCCTTTTTACACCAAGTTTGGAAGATGAATAGTTGTACTTATGTCCTACATGGAGAGATTCTTCGTCATTCATCAACTAGAAAACAACCTCTACGTCGTTATGGGTTAATTAAGAGCATTGCCCCCACGGGGTGGCCAAATCCCTATAGCAAAGGCTAGTTGGTGTGCTTGGTGGAAATAAGGTAGGAGGCTCAGAAACCACTCATTTAAGGGGTGGTCCACCTTTTCATGTATTTCTTTGGATAGGAATATTTTTAGCTCATTATTTGGACAAAGAAAAATAGATGAGGAATCTAATACAAGTGGTTTCATATTTTTTGGAAGCATTTTTGAATTAGTTATGAATTTTCAAATGAGTTGTATTGTAGGTCCCTATTTATGACCCTAGGTCTTCCATAATCCTTTCACTTGCAACTTCTAAAGAAAGATGGGAAAAGCATAGACAGTGATTGACTCTTGCAATTAATAACGTTTCTTTCCTCAATTCATTCAAATGACTATAGTGGTCAATTTAAGAACCACCTCACGTCCATTTTATAGCTATTTATAGGGATGATTTTTAATGCTCATGCAATTTTAGAGCTTCCTACGCTTGTGTACACTATGGAAGAGGCCCCATTGTGGGTCAAGTAAGTTGACACTCCAAACAATAATGGTATGGCAGTCATTAACAACATGTATATCGTAGTTATGATACAATTTTTTTTTTGGAACTATCTATAGTGACAACTCATTGTGAGCAACTTTGTTTTTGAAAAGTAATGAGAAAATAGTCAATCCTAGGCCCTACCAAAATTTCATTGTGTACCAAAAATTTAGGGAAAAACAACAAAACTTGGCGTGCCTAGTGCTCAGAACTCAATCAAACGTGCTTCTAGACTTAGAGTATAGAGCCTCATGAAGGTCTAGTGAAACATGGGTATGATGCTCTAAAGCTGGAAAATATAGTTTGGCAATTGCTTCTACAATTAATAAAAACTTTGATTTTTCTTAATTTTTCTTTTGAAGAATTCAATACCTTGCACACAAGGAGGTTAACAGATCTATTACTCTTAGGTAGATGGTATTTCATTGAAATTTCATAAGATCTAAGGGCGGAAAGGTCATTTTTATAGTGGAATTCATTGTCCTTCATCAATCTTCAAAAGATGTGGGATAACTTGAAGATGAGAGCTTGATCATTCATTACAAAAATATTTCTTTGACATTTTCAAACCTCTTTTTGAAATGTGTCCATAACTTTTGATTGGAGGCTCTAAATCACAAAAATATTTTGGAGCTAAAGTTTACCTTGATTTCCTTCGTTTACTTAGTTCAAAGATTTTTTAAAGAGTTCATATACTATGCCTAAATGAGGTTTGAAATTTTGATTTGAGCACAATTTCTGCTTTTGGATTGATTGTACGCGATTGGGCTCTTACAAATCCTAATTTACATATGTTGCATGCAATTGTACTTTTGTTTTTTTATTTTATTTACTTTTTACTGATCCAAACCACCAAATACGCTAGTCTACATCACTAATCTGTTTGTTGAGCAAAACTAAAAAAATTCATTGTTGTGGGTAGTTGTGGTTTGTTGTTGCATTCAAAGTCTGAGAACAATCAATACCATTTGTGAATAGTGGAATAAAACATTAATCCTTGAATGTTGGCACAGATGCCAAACTTTTGATGGATGATAGGGAATCATTGTAGTAGGACATAAGTACAACCATTTATCCTTGAAATTTTGTTGTAAATAGGAGAGGTCTTCTATAGTAGTTTGACTTCCAGTGAATGCTTTTGCTATTTCTTAAGCCAATGATTCACACGGTAATGAAAAGGGATGATTTCTAAGGTCACTCCTTGTCCTTTAAGGGTTAAGTGAAGCAAATAGTGAACAACAATAAAGCTTAATGGACTTATGAAATCACTCATTAGATTATGTATCCAAGAAAGTTTGCTGACATGTTAATAGTTTTTTTTTTTCTTTTTTTTCTTTCAAACATCAAAGGCAATCTTGATTGAGTGGCTTAGAACAAACTGGAAGGAGTTTTGGACTCAAGTATATTGTAAAATACACATTTTCTCCATCCAAATGCATTTAGTTTTGTAGTTTCATTTCATGGCATGAATATGATAGAGTAGGGTTTCTTTGAGCAATACAACCTACAAGAAGATCATTGTGTGAAACTTTCTCCAAGAGTGGTTCACATAAGTTAAGTGTATCACTTAAAGAAATGCCAATATATATGAAAGTCTCAATAAGTACAAGATCAAACTAATACTTAGCAAACACTCCTTTAACCCCTAAATGCCCAAGGTACCTAAATCTGGTGTTTGCAAAACTTTGAAGTTAAATAAAACTTAACCAAGTTGTTGTTTTTAGTAGTTTATATTTTTGGAAAGTTCTTCTTGAAGTCTAGTTTTAGCATTAAAAATCTGATCTTGAAAATAAATGATAGTGATTTTTCTACTCAAGATTTTGTGGAAGGGTACCCATTGCAATCTTGACTTCCCGTTGTGTTGAGAGCTCTTGGAAATGAGCCTCAAATACACTCATTCTTGGAGAAAAAATCACATTCAAAATTCATTTAAAAAAGTTATAGAGTAGATTTTAAGAAGCCATAAATTGATTGGGGTTATACATGTTAGGCCCTTTAACATCATTTTTTTTTGGTCACCAACTTTTTTAATTTGACTTGTGAAAAGAGGATTGAAAGATTTGTGCAGTTTTAACACCCTCATGGTCAAACATTATAATCTTTCACTCCATAAGTGATATTGTTGTGTTTTCTTTTCCTAGGAGATCTCTAATATGTCTAGTTTGAATTTGTACGGTTACAATTCAAAAAAAATTGATACAGCTTATCAAAATGTTGGCATTTTGTTCAATTTAGAGCAAATTCCAAGCAAACATTATAATCTTTCACTCCACAAGTGATATTGTTGTGTTTTCTTTTCCTACGAGATCTCTAACATGTCTAGTTTGAATTTGTACGGTTACAATTCAAAAAAAATTGATACAACTTATCAAAATGTTGGCATTTTGTTCAATTTAGAGCAAATTCCAAGCAGCTCAAAACAGGCCTTGGGCATTTAGGGGTTAATTTCAAACTTCATCACCATTTCCTTCCACTTTGGTCCTATTTTCTTGGCACATGAATGAAGGGTAGCAAGCTCTAAACAATCTTCATTTTTCATCTTTTATCACCAATGCTTGATAAACGAGCTCCAACCAATTTTTTGAAAGAGCAAACAGCAGCAGAAGACTATAAGGAGCATATCTTGGTGAGGAAGGGGCAAAGGGGGGTGGGGGGTGCATAACTTTGACTACCCCTAATGCAACCATCATAGCACAACTGAAATGACTTCCATGTTGAATGCAAAAGGAAACAGCACCTGCACACAAACCAATAATCTCTGGGAAGAAAATCAACTCAAATATTTTTTGGAACCCAAATCATCTCTTTGACCTCTTTCAAAGAATATGAAAACAATTCAACACTGTGGAACAAGTTTTTTGACCACCAACTATACTTACCAAAAATCCAACTGTCTTACCTACAACACCTATGGATAATGATACAAAACAGGTCCACTACTTTAGCAATAAACCCCATTTACTCCTATGCCACCAGACCAGCTTGTTGCTACCTACGCTATCAGAGTACAGAATATTCTCTCGTATTCGAAAATTCTAGCAACGCTCGTGTTCTACTTACACATTTTTTCTCAAGCTTTGAGAACGAAGAAGACAAATCAGAATTGCTCGGAGCACATAACGATCATGAAAGCCGCTGTAGCTGAATACAGAATATTCTTTCGCAGTCCCAAAGCCTATTGCAATACATCTCTGGGGACTCTAGGAACTCGGGACCTCTTGAGGAAACCGGAGGATCCTTCGGATCGCATGGTCCGGTTCACAAAAAAAGCTGTGGCAATCTTGGCTCCAAGTGATGCAGAGCCTTGGGATAGAAACACCGCGCCTCCCACTAGCAACAGACCCCTGGCCAGCTTCTTCTGGGACGACAATCGAACGAGCTGCTTGCGTCCACTTCCCTTCTCCAAGCTCTCAATGCTCATTTCTTCAGTTGATTTGGGCTCTGACCCATACTTGGCTTGCAGTGCTTCCGGTACCTGCCAATCAGCAGCTTCCGTTGGATTAACATGTCTCTACCCCAAATAGAAAAGCATAAATTTGATGTCATTTTCCATAAAATCCTCAAACAATCCAATATATAATCCAATATATAATCCTCAGAAAAATATCTTCAAAACATATCCTCACTGGCCTGAAACCTCACTGATTTGACATATTTGGAATGTCATTCATCTTATGATCACACGTGACAATTCTAAGAAACATAAGAAATATAGTCTTTGGAATGATGGGCTCCAAAATGCTTCAAAGTACAAAGAGTATATTCTTTGTGGAAGAACTTGAACAAAACCTCAATTGTAATCACAGAGAAGGTAGGCACCTTTTGAGCAAGGGCAACAGCACACGCTGGGTCGATTTTCCGCTGAGAATATTGTAAAGCGTAGCGTCGCAGCTGAGTGTCCATCTTTATAATATAGCTCCAAATGCCTCGACGGAAAGCTACCTTTGCCATTTCTCGTTTCATGCCTCCATCTTCTTGGTGGATCATTTTGACTTCACATGCTTCTCTTCCAGGAACTGGATCAAGACAAGCACAAAAAAAATGAATAATCAGTACAGGTAGCAAAAAGACCTTTTAAGTTGCACATGAATCAGAAATAAAGAAGATGTCAAAGCTTCGACAACATTTTCTTGAGTAGTAATAACATGGCAAATTGGAGAGCAATGTCAACCAAGAGGTTACAGCACAGTCAAGCCAAATTGGAGCACATCAAACAAAATAAAAGCTGTGAATTGGCTTGAGGAGCTCTTCCGTGTTCAATTTCAGCACAGCTTTGCAAAATAACGTGTCTGGCATTAATATTAGGAGAATGCTCAACAAGAGTGTTCAGACGGTTGTTCTGACGATTCTGAAAATTTTAAAAGGGAAAAGAGTAGATAAAATGAACATACCTTTCTGGATACGCCATCCTGAGTTATAAACCTCCACGCGCTTGTACTTCGACTGTCTTGGTGCATCGTCATGCTCACATGCCTGTTCAAATGTCCGTGAAAGAGAATTTAGTACCAATATCATAAATACTCGCAGTTTGTTCAATAGTGCCATTCCATTAGACTGATTTTAAGATTATTGCAAGGGTACACACACATATCTCCCACTTCTGCTTTCTCCATAAACCCAGAGCCAAGATAAGGCAGAGGATACTCAAAACCGTAAAGACCTGATCCTGTCTCCTATGTTGATCCCTATTACCAACAGCAACTCCTCTATTCATACATTTGGTTGGTCTTCAATTAGTAATTTGATTGTAAGAATGACTTGGCTAAATGTCAGGCCACTAATCTTTGAATGGAAATAGAGTTGTCTACAACCTCAGGCTTTCAATGATTGCATAAGAAATTCGTAAATAGTGATTTCAAGAGAGCTTGGCTACTGTACCCACAGAGATCTCTGCAATGAGCCATACAGGAATCTCCCACTGCAAGCACACTCCGACATATTGGTTTAAATGCTTTAAGTGACGGAAACAATATCCTCTTCCTTACCTTGATCACGCAATAATATGATTGATCCTCACCCTCCCACAAGCGCCAGGCGAGAATGTATTCCCGGGCAGTCATGAGAGGGAACTTCTTCACCATCGACCCCACTTCTGTTCCTACGGTCGGACAAACCTCCAGCTGCTTGTGCTGCAGTAGAGTTTTATCCCACCCTGCCCGAAACTCACTGTCCATGTAGTAATCACGCACTAGCTGTGTTGTGCAGTTCTCGAACACTGTAGTGCTGAGATACTCTGTCGCACCTCCATCCTGCAGGCCATGGCTTATCGTGAGCTACACCCAATTCCAAAACTACATGGCCTCCGCATAATACATGGAAATGATACTGTCTTAAAGTTCTAAAAGCAATCTAATTTTACTGGAAATCCTGACTTGGCATCCATTGACATATCTGCACACTTCAGTCATGAGATTTCCATGTCTAATGTGCAGGGGGGGAAAAGAAATAACCCCCCTAAAAGAACAAGGAGCCTGTGTTTGGGTGGGTGTGATTTACTTGGAAACACCAAAAATGTAAGAGATTTATTGCAAAATGAAACAGCAAGACATAGTCTGGAAAAAGACTATGCAATTATACAGGTTTGAATCGTTCAGTAATCGTTGAGGTACTCCAAATAAAGTGAATAAGTGAAAAAATGCAGTATCTCAATAGAATGCAAACCTTTGGATCTCGTCGTTTAGCATTGTAGAACACAGAGTCTGATTTCTTGTCAATTACATTCTCCCACTGCCCATCAACACCACTGTCATCCTGACTCAGAACTGCCAACACCTGCTCCAAGTCTTCCTCAGTTACGCGAACAGCAGCGGATACTGCAGATCCGGCTGTAGCAGTGCTGCAGGTCATTAAAAATTTCTGTCAATACCACATTTGCTACTGAAAGATGAGGTTACAGATTCGCTGATCTCTACTACAGGAGTTATGTTCCTCTCGATCAAAGATGTGAACTAATGCCCACTTTACATTGTAGAGGCCCAGCCAACAAAACTTGAACCAACATCATGTGGTGTGAGTATGACTTCACTAGATTGTCTATAGCCACAGATCTTAGAATAAAAATAGGGTTATCAGCTATCACTTCCAGTAGTCTATAAACTCCCACTTAAAAACAGCATAAGAAACTCATACAAACTGATAAAAAAAATTGATCTTTACAGATTTGGATTCGCACACAAAGATCTCTCCAAACCTCTAAAGATTTCTCAAGAATCACACTCCAAAACATGTCAAACTCTTCAACTGACGCAATCAGTATCCTCTACCATATAAAAAAGGGTTAAAATGGCCAGCAAGCACTTACATTGAGGAAGAGACTTCCTGAAGCTTCCCAGCCTTCGTGCTCGATCGCCGCCATATGAAAACAATAGCATGCGTCAACGAGAAAACGCAGATGAATGCAAGCGCTACCCACGTCGTCCACACAGTTGTCCAACTCATTCTCGTCCAATCCTCGCGACTGGTCATGTTCAATCCACAGGACACCAAATCTCGCTCGTCCACAACATAGTACTTACTCAATCCCAAAAGCTCCGCCATGGTTGTTCCTAAACTTGGTGACACTATCACTATTGGTGCTCAATTTCACTGCCACTATTGTCCATTTTTCAAAAGGGTTTCCCTCTTCCAACCATGGGAATCATCTTGCACCACACTGTCCTCAACATCTGCTGCAACAAAGCGCCTGGGACTCATGCACCGATAGGGAATCTCTGTTTAGGCACTCTCTATAATCTGCACTGGAAAGTTTCTGTGAGCTTACAACCAAGCATCTGAAAGAGTCGATTGCGCACGTCCACAAACCCCAAAAGCTTCAGCTACGTTCCTTTGCACCTGAACCCCAAGAACTTCTTTCAGGAGATTGGTAACCAAATAATTGCAATCCAACGAAAGATAGCACAAACTTGAGCGCGAAATAGAGCTATCCATCAATTCATAGAAATACGAATCCAGAGATTTGACTCAACCCCTCCTTTTGACCAACACAAAGTCAGCAACCCCCTTTTGCCCTACTTCAATTCAAGAACACTAATCTTTAACAAAAATGCCCAAGAGGCACAATCCCGAATCCCGAATCCCGAATTCGAAACCCCAAAACTTCAGCAAAGAGAGTGCGCAATCTCATAACGAAAGCCCTTCCCAACATCCAAGACACGGTAATCCACAAGGCGATTGGTTTTCATCCAATCCTCGATCTACGAAACTCCAAACACAGTCACACAATCCCACACACAACAGAACACAGTTCCGGCACCGCTCTAATTCATTAACAAGCTCTCTGTCTCCGTGACCCCAACATACCCAATCGACACGAAACACTCCGAAGTCATCCCTTACAGAACAGTTTCACTCGTGCACCGACACGAAAGCAACCCTTAACAGAGCAAAGGAAGAACGATTTCACAAACCCACCAGGAAACTGGATCACGCTCGACTTGTGAAGGCGAAAGCCACGATTGTTGTAACGCTGCAAGTCTGTAAGCCAAGGAAGAGAAGTACAAGGTGTGTCCAAGTTGAAGGAGGAGGCACAGGGAGTGAATCTAAAGCTCGTCGTGGGATACTTGAGATTCTCGGGAGACTTGAGATTCTTGCGAGACTTGAGGTACTTGGGATACTTGGGCAGTTGGGATTCTTGGGATTCTTGGGTTGTGGCCAGGAGAGTGGACGGGAAACTCCTGGAGGGGAAGCCTTGGTGTGGCTTTGTGGCTTTGCCAGCTTGAGGGTCTCGGGGATTGGGAACCCTGAGGTCGGAAAAACAGACACGATTGGGCCAAATGGGCCAGTGACCATCATCACTCTAAGTACATTTCCAAAATCAGTATGTACCTACATGGAAGAAATGATTTTAGAACCTCTACCTTTCTCACCCTTCATAACTTTTGCATATGATATCTTGCCAAATGTTGCACTTTCGGGTGTGCGCTAGAACTTCCTTTCATTTGCCAACAAGAAAATATGAAAATTTGACCAATCTAATAATAGTAACTAGGCACAATAGTAAAATATGTGGTTTGGGGGGGTACCCATCTTACAGGGGATTTGGTTGGATTTGGTTGATTTTGAAGTAGTTAAGGAGATTCTAGATTCTCTTAAAATACATTTTCTAGACATTGTATAAATAACCTATGGCTTTTCAAAGTGTTGCAAAATAGATGTTTGTAAAATCTACCCTAGACCTTCATAAATAGTTGGAATACATTGTAGGCAAGAATTTGTGGAGATTGGTTTAGAAAGGGTTGGAATTAGGCGTTGTTGTTGTACCACATTTGAAATGTGATTTTCATGTGAGCTTCATAGGTCTGCAATTGCAATAACTATTTTATTGTTATACTTATGAACATTTTCAATTTTATGGAAGCTTTTTAATCCTTGATTTCATAATTTTCTTTAGAATTCAAAAAATTATAAAACTATAACTTTTTTAAAGTTATTAAAATTTCAAATCATATAAAGTTCATATGAACGTTACATCTAATACAAAATTGCAATACGGACATATCAATGTCATAGGACAAGGACAAAAGGGCTTCATTGAGATGCCTAGAATTCAATTAGGTCAAACAAATCATCAAATTTTGTTTAATCATTTGTCAATTATACACATCCCTCAACACATCTATACATAACGTTAGATAAAATTAGTAGACTTCATTCAAAAATTGGCAAACTACACATTTTTCAAAGATGTTTTTGGCAATTTTGTCCATTAAATCTTTTTCTAGTATAAATGTAGACAACAACAACAACAACAATTGTGTCATTTTCTTGAGGCAAGGTGGGAGGTACTAAAAGATTACATGCTTTGTAAAATCATTTTGTAGCACTGAGGTACATATTGCATTCTTGAATGGAGAAGAATTGTACCAATAGAGAACATGTTAAGAACAAGACGCTTTTAGAGTCTTATATGATTTTTGCTTCAAATTTATAACTAATTTGTCAATAATTCAAAAAATATGATACAACTTGCTATAGATGCAACTTCCGTTTCTCTTCAAGAAAATTCTATAAAAAATCATTTCAAAGGATCTAATAGTCTCAAAAATTAAAATCAATTCTTTAATGGTTGCTTTATGTACCTCTATCACAAGTTATATATGGATAGCATTTGGTTTGTCTCACAAAGTCTACCTCCAAGTATAATTTTTATTACATTAGGTTGCAATAAAGCAAAATTGGATATTGAAGTATGGATTACAATTGGTTGGAGTCAATTTGGGGTTTGTCTACCTTACATGTGGTCCTTGTATGACCACCTAAGGTCACTCAATACTACTACAAGTTTTCAAGAGCAATGCATGGGAGATGAAGAATTATTTAAGACTACCAATAGAATAGAAGCATTTTTTCCTTTATAGGCGTACAATATGTTTATCCTCTAAAGTTCCAAAGTCCCTGCACAGGAAACTCTTAGAATTTTTGGTAGGCTTGTGTGATTTTGATTTTTGACATGATTTTTTGAAACTATTTTTGAAAATAGAAAATTAGATTAGCTTTGGGGAATATCATTTTTTTCCATTCGATGCCCGAGAGAAAAAATTATGCCACACTATGTCCAAAAAGCAACTCAAGGGATAGCCCAAAAAAGATTACAAAAAACTAAATATTTTTTTAATTTTGATATTTTTTCCTCAAAGTTTGTTTTTCTCTACATATGAAGCTTTAAATCATTCTATTTAGACTAGTGATGAGAAAGTTATAGACAATCTTGTTTTTCGGGCAATCTAAGCATCTTCAAAAAAAATAATTTATAGAATTCATCTTTGAATGCAATTTTTATAATTTTTCAAAAAAAATTGTTAGACATGGTTTGCTTGTTAGAACAATCTCACCGTTGGGATTATTGTGTTTTGATTCCATCTTAGAGCTATTGACGGTTTAGTTTTTCCTTCAATCTTAAATGTACTTTTTTATATTTGAAGAATTGACAATTTCAATTGTGCAAAAAATTTAAGTTAAGAAGATTTAAATGCAAATATCTTGCAATCTATCTGGTCAAAGCTTACGAAATTTCTTCTAAGCATTCATATACTAGTCTAGTGCAAGATCCTACGGTTAGATATGAATAAAAAATAAATTTAAATTTATTTTCTCTTTCCAATAGAAATGGCTGTTTTGAGTGTTTTTTGATGGAAAAAAGGCCTTGGGGCTTTAAGGGTAATGGGCAATCTAGTGACATGCTTAGGTTTTCTAAGCTTGAAATAAACTCTAAAAATTTACTAAACATTATCCAAGTGTCAAAAAAAAATTTGAAGCTAAAAATTGAAAATTCCTTCTAAAATCAATTGTAGCTTGAATATTTGTGATTTTCACAAGAATCCTTTTTCTTTAAGTTCAAAATGTTAAGTTCTAATCATAGTGGTTTTTGAGGATTTAAATTTAATTAAATTTATTCTAGTCATTTTTGAAGGATCACATGTAGAGTTAAATCTTTTTTTTTTTTAAAGTTAGACCTACCGATATTTTTTGAATATAGAATATTTGCAAAGCAAAGTCTTCATAATCTATATCATTCAAATGTTAAAGAACTAATACAAGAATCTTAAAAAGAAATCAATGGATGAAAAAATGCAATTTTTTAGTGCTTGGGATGTACATGCATTCATCCATTGTTCAAAATTTGAACACTTGGGCCTTAAGGCGTTAAACTTACACCAAAGACTCTCTCTATGCAAAAGATTTCTACCTTTTGATTGAACCTGGCTTGCAATTATGAATAATGATGTTTCATTTTATTTTAACATTTTATCGATTTATGACCAATTTTGGATTGTCTATTAACTTTGAAAGGACATTGTAGACCTCAAAGGTTTGATGGATGATTATAGAAAATGAATGCAACTATTGGTTCAATAATCAAAGTATTTTTGTGACTACCTTGGCCATAGGCTAGGGATCTACTTCTAGTATCATACTTTAAATTAATATTTGACATTGATGAAGACATGTCAATGATAGGAAAGACTGAGAGCAATCTGTCAAAGGCATCTCTCTCTCAAATTTGGCCATTATACTTCCTCCGAAATGCACTCCGAATCTTGATTTGATCTCACGGTGCTATAACTTAACCCCAAGCGCCCAGGGGACCAAAAGTGTCTTTACATAGTCTAGAAGTCCAATTCAAGGTGATGTAACTTTTGCATCCAATGTCCAAATTCAATTAAAACTTGTTGAAAAATCTACACTCTTTCTTCTAGTTTGAGTGGTAAAATACTCAAATCAATCCATGAGGTACTGATTTTTTGGAAGCTATTTGAACTTCCAAGGTTCAATCTGAATTCACCAAACATTTTGATGGTTGCAACTTGGGGACTTCAGTTGTATCTCCTTTATCCAATGTTCATAACATTCACTAGCAATCAACTCAGTTGCCTTTCCTCCGATGGAATGATGTGGAATACTCCACATCCAACATTAGCTAAATTATATGCGTCAATATTTGTCAAAGAAATTAAGTAAGCCCACAAAGTCCCAACTGTACAATGTATATTGAACTAAGCTCCAAGACATTAAAAATGTATGGACCATCAACGTTTTTTATTCATTAAAAACAATGAACTGAACAAGCATCATGCATTGATACAAAAGTCAATAATATATTCAAATTTCAAAGTGAGAAGAGAATTATATATATATAGAGAGAGAGAGAGAGATTTTTGGTGGTAGAAAGTAGTACAATCTATGTCAGTGGAATATGTAAATTAGAATGAGTAGAAGCTCAACCACTCATAATTAAGTCAAAAGCAGGAATTGTATTTGAAGTAAAATTGCAAAGTTCATTAGCCTCAATAAAATAACGTTTCTCAAAAAAAATTGAACTAAACAAAGTTGGAAAAGTAAGTAAAGTTTCATTTCAAAAAATCCATTTGAAATTTCAATCCTCCAATCAAAAGTTATGGACAAATTTCAGAGATGGATTGGAAGTGACAACTTTTTTTTAATTTTCAAACATCGTCTTTGAAATTTATCCATAACTTGTGATTGGAGGCTTGAAATCTCAAACGGATTTTTAGAGATGAAATTTATCTTGATTTAACAAAATTTTGTAGTTCAGCTTTTTTGAAAAAAATTATTCTACTATGCCTAAATAAGGTATGGAATTGTACTTCAAACATAATTTTTTGTTTTGACAATGAGCGATCAAGCTCTCATTGTCAAATTACCCTATATCCTTTGAGGGCTCATGATGAATAATGAAATTCAATATTAATAAGACACCTCTACCTTCCACTCCAACAAATGTCAATGATGCAAATCATTCAATTTACCATTTGAATGATATTTTTTGGTGGTAGATTATATAAATGCATTGGAGTAATATTCATTAGATTCTTTGGAGTTTTGACAAACCATTTTTTTTTTAATATTTGTAGAATTCTATGTGAGTCCTAAAATTAGCAAAAATTAATGAAGCATACCATAAATGTACTGCCACCATCTCGGTACCAAAGCTTAAATTAATAATGTGAGGATGAATTTTGTGGACAAGGACTCCAAAGAAGAAAAGGTAGCCTTACTAGGCTAGGGAGAATTAACCGCCTTGTTGCTCCAACCAAGGATAATTATAAAAAAATTTCCCCTATTTTTTGCTATGTTTTTTGATAATTCTTCACCTCCTTTGCCTAATATGGGGTCTTTGATTGCAATTATAAATTCAGAATTTCAAAATATTATTGTATGTTACAAATATAAAATTCCAGTGTTTACCCGTGGGGCAATGAGGGGGTCAATAACATGAATTGTAAGGTGGATACACCCCAAAACGCCACTTTTTGCTACTGAGACTAGTTACTACTATTAGACTGGTCAAATTTTCATATATTCTTGTTGGCAAGTGAAAGGAGGTTCCATCGCACCAGAGAATGTGGCATTTGGACACCGTATGCAAAAATGATTAAGGGTCAAAGTTTGTTTTTGAAAGCGCTCCTTTCAAATAGGTACATAGCTGATTTTGAAAATGTACACAACCTGTAGATGGCACTTTAAGGTCAGGTGCTATTTGGGGGGTGCCTACCTTATATATACATTCAGTAGCCTTTAGAGAGGCTGCCTTTTCCTCTCCAAAGTCTTTATCTACAAAATTCATCCACACATCATTAACCCCTCACTGCCCAAGCGGACCAAAAGTGTCCTCACACATTTTAGCAGTGAATTTCAAAGTGCTTTGACTTTTTCATCCAATGTCCAAATTCAATAAAACTTGTTGGGAAAGTTGCGCATACTAGTCTATTCTTTGTGATTTAATTTTCAAATCTATCCAAGATGTACTAAGTTTTTGAAAGCCATTCAAAGTTCGCAGGTTCAATTTGAGTTCACCACAATGCATTGAGATGGCTGCAACTTTGGGAGCTTGTATCTTTTTCCTCAAATGTTATTTTTCAATAAAATTTGTTGGTTTTGTTCCCCATAAAGTTTACTTATTGTGGTAAAAACTTTATGTCAATCCAAGTTGTTTTGAATGCTTGTGAGCAATTCGAAGTTCAAAATCCAAACATTTTTGCATTACAAGTGAACTTCGGCGGCTTATAGCTTCTTCAGAAAGGGTTTGTCTTCAATAATTTTTATTGGAAAAGTTGCGCATACTAGTCTAGTTCTTTTGGTAAAAAATTCATATCAATACAAGAAGTTATTATTGACTGAGAAGCATTTTAATAGAGGTAGGTTCAGCCATAGATGTGTTTTCTTGCTACTTCTTTCACTGTTTTTTGACATTTCAAAACAATTTTGCAAACACAAAGAGTCAATTGAATGATTTTTTTTTTCCACCAAAGTGTTTTTCTTTTGGTTTTGAATCACTTTGTAGTATGCCATATTTAACTACTTTTGGACTTTTAAGGGAATTTTAGACTTTGTCCACTGGGAGATCTCCCGATGTCATAGATATCTAAAATCTAAACCTGTTGTACATTTTTCAAACTACCTAGTCCAAAATCTATATCATTTCTAGATTCATAAAATCTATAGAAGTCAAAGTCTACAATTGTCTTAGATGTCCCTTTACCAATTTTGGACTTTGCAAAGTCCAAAAGTAGTTAAATATGGCATTAGTTTAAAGTTTTTTCATTTGAGTAGGTTTAGAAATTGAACTTCACCTCCAAATGTGTTTTTAGGAAAATTCCAGTATCTTTTTTCAACACTAGAACATTATAATCTTTCAATCTATACGATCAAATGACCCCAAATTTGATTTACACCATCTACAACATGCACACTATAAGATTGTATGGTTGAGATTTTCATACCTTACTCACATTTAGACTTATAACACTTGAAAAGCAAGGTTGTTTTTTGACATGGTTAGACCTTGGGTGGTGAGGGGTTAATGCAAGCTTCAGGACATTGATAGTGGCAGTTTATTTACGGTGTGTTCCATTTTTTTTGCTAATTCTAGAATCAGACTTAAGAAACAACATATAATTGTGAAGAAAGATGGTGTGCCAAAAGTCAAAAGAATTGATTGAATTATATTTCAATGCAATTTAACCATCTGCAACCATAATCATATTTCAATGGTACAATGAAAAGATTGCTTCATAGACATTCATGGGGAGATGGGTAGAGACATTATTTTTATATTGAAATGCATTATCCATCATAAATCCATAAAGAGTAAGGGATAATTTGAAGATGAGAGCTTGACCACCCATTGTCAAAATGTAAAATTGTGTCAAAACTATAATTTTAGACCTCATTTAGGCATATTAGAATAACTTTTTTCAATTAATTTTGTACTAATCAAAGTCGAGAAATCAAACTAAGTTTCATCTCCAAAAATGAATTTGAGATTTCAAGTCTCCAATCAAAAGTTATGGACAAATTTCAGAGAGGGGTTGGAAGTGACATTTTTTTTGACATTTTCAAACATCCTCCTTGAAATTTATCCATAACTTTTGATTGAAGTTTTGAAATCTCGAACGGATCTTTGAAGATAGAACTTAGTTTGATTTTCCAACTTTCTTTAGTTCACACTTAAAAAAAAAAAAGTTATTCTACTATGCCTAAATGAGGTCTAACATTCTAGTTTTAACACAATTTTTACATTTTACTTAACTGTGAGCTTTTGGCCTCCTTCTATTTCTAATTTACATATCCCACATTGTTTGTTTTACCTTCTACCACACCAAATGTTTATGTACAATTTTTCTTCTTAGTCTCGATTCAAAGTATTGTTGACCTTTGAATCAATATTGGGTCTTGGTTTGCTTCTTTATATTCAATGAATAGTTTGTTCATTATCTTGAAATTTTCATGTATTTGCACTTAACGTAGTATGTTTAAAAAGCAGCCATTTAAGCCTACTAACTCATCATTGACAGTAGGAAATATTTCAAACAACATGTCAGTCCTTCCTAGATAGGGGTCACATTTAGAAAATGGTCGCTTTTAGAGCAGACTATCTTACTTTAAGTTATTGTGCTGTACACTGTAAGCTACCCAATGTGATTCACTTCAATTCATTGACACATTTTAATGTGTGTATAAGGTGGGGACACCCAAAACTGCCACTTTTTGCTACTGAGCCTAGTTACTACTACTAGACTGGTCAAATTTTCATATATTCTTGTTGGCAAGTGAAAGGAGGTTCCAACGCACCAGAGAACGTGGCATTTGGACATCACATGCAAAAGTTATTAAGAGTCAAAGTTTGTTTCTGAAAGTGCTCCATCCAAATAGGTACATAACTGATTTTGGAAATGTACACAACATGTAGATGGCGCTTTAAGGTCAGGTGCCATTTTGGGGGTGCCTACCTTATATAAAATAGAACAGCCCAATTCCGTCAGTTTCCCAATTCCGTTGCCTATGCTTTGGCCCCAATTCCGTCAACTGCAAAATCTATATCCATTCACTTTCCTGACAAATTTCAGTGCATTAATGCCTAAAGGACTAACGTGTCAATCCTTCACTGGTGGGAA
This sequence comes from Antitrichia curtipendula, assembly GCA_951230915.1. Lineage (NCBI taxonomy): Eukaryota > Viridiplantae > Streptophyta > Bryopsida > Hypnales > Leucodontaceae > Antitrichia > Antitrichia curtipendula. The sequence goes on from OX579642.1 coordinate 22,133,749, forward strand.
CTTAAGTGCCAATAGATACATGTTAAGATGGTAATGGGTTGTTCATGAGACAATTTTGACCCGACTCTATGCACAGTTTTGTATTTTCAGGGCAGCTTACTTTGAAAATTCACAGAAATTACAATTTTGATCCGAAAATTATAATTCCACTTGGGTTTGATTTGTGAAACAACCACACAACTCTGAAAAATATTTACCTCTCTTGAAGTTGGCCCCAAGATAGTCAGATTGCAAATCAGTATGGTAATAGGTTGTTCTACCTTAGTTGCTGATGGGGTGTGGAATATACTACACCATTTCATTTGCTGAAATATTCCACATCATTCCGTTGCAGGGAAGGCAGTAGTACCAACTGCTACTGAATGTTAGGGTTGTTTTCAATATAAAAAAATTTGGGTGATGTCCCCCCAGACAGAAACACGCTCTCAATCCTGGCTTGATCCCACGGTGCACAGCCCTTGTGGCCCTCAAGGTGTTAGTGCCCACAGAACGACACGTGGGCCCCAGCAATATCCAAGATCCAGTATAATCCACATTAACCTATCATGCCAAATTGACAAGTTGCCAACAAATACAAATTGAAAATAGGAACACTGACTGGGTACCATATCCACTCGGAAAAAGGTTGACAAAAAGGACAGTCTACCTAATAATAATAAACTATAAGTTACCTGTTTTTGTTTTGTTTTGAACAGGAGGATTACCGGTATTGGACGAGGAAAGGCGTCCTTGCGTATCCACATGTTGTTGCGCTGTCCTGTACTAACTCATACTGTAGCCCCTCATTTACAGTCATTATTTACCAATGACGCAGGGGTGAGGTGTCCCTTACTCCCTTTTACGCTTACAGTGAACAAAATGGACTTATTGATGGCTCCTCGACCAATCCCAATCCTTGAAGGAACTGGTAGTAAGGGTCTCCTTAGGGCCAGCTTACTTGTGAGCATGGTGGGCAGAAAAAGCAACTAAAAGACAAGAACAGTGCCACCGGATGATCAGTAAGCGAAGAAGTAGGAGAGTGAGTTCCATCAATATCAATATATTAAACACTGTAGAAGGAGCATAAAAATGGTTTCTATATTTTAACATTGTTGACTGCTCCCACCCACCTATGCATGTAAGGAGGCCCTTACACGTGTCCGGGAGTGGGGACACTTCACAAGGGGTGCTAAAAGTGCAAATAGCAATTGCACTTTTATGTGGAACTGGTGGGTGGGGAAGGATACAATAAGAATTGCACACATATTAGATTCTTTCAAGATTGACTAGTCTCCACCAATGGGGTTGTCTCCCAATATTGGTGAAGCTTCAACCTCGACTTTTTTGCTTGTCTATCCTAACAAGACAATTAGTGGAGCCTATTTTGTTTGTAGTTTGGACTATAGTTGCCAGGCCTACATGTAGGTCTGTCCTAAGTCCCTCCCAAACATCACATAACATTGTTTACCCTTATTGCCCCATGTTTTATCTATGGTAAAAATATTATAATTTTTTTATTTGATACCCATAATAAAAATTTGCAAATTCTAAATTCATATTTGCAATTAGAGGCCCTAAATTTTTTGTGAAGGGTGAAGAAAGACAAAACTGACATGTCACAAAATAGGGGGCAATTTTTTACATTTATCCTAGGCTGTGGCAATAAGCAATCCTCTCTGGCCCAATGATAGAGGTATGGGTCCTGCTTTTACATTTTTCTAAATGGAACCTCCTGTATTGAAAAAAAAAAATTGTCTTATAGGGCTTCTCAACCAACCTCTATCCTTTAATTAATTGATAAGCCCCTCCCAAGCATCTAGCAAAACATAATACATTCTCAACATAAGGAGGACCATTGACTGGTTATACAATGTTATGCTAGCAAAGCATAATACTTGCCCAACATGGGGAGGACCATTGCTTAGTTATACAATGTTATGGACAAACTAAGTACATCCTAAGGATGAAAAAGTGGACCATGACTGAGGTAACTATACCCAAAACCAATTGTGCATCCAACACCAAGAGTATGTATTATTGTTGTGCATTTCTATATGCAGGATTCACGTATATAGTGACAAATTTATTTATTTATTTATTTTTTGGATATACTTACCTTAATGCTCATTTAGAATGCAGGCCCTACGGAAACTCCAACTTCCACATTTAGGCATTAGATGGTTTTTGGGGGTCTGGAGGGCCGTTTCGGGCCTGTTCCCGGCGCTGTTCCCCCAGCAGCAAAAGAACGGCCGCTGTCAGAAAAAAAAATTTCAAAAAAATTTCAAAAAAAAAAAAAAATCTTAAAATCTTAAAATGGAAAAACAAGATGAACAATTTTTTTTTTTTTTTTTTTTTTTTGAAAAAAAATATTTTTTTGTATGACGTGGCAGTCGCTGTGCCATGTCACGCAGCTGCTGCGACGCAGTTCGAGACAGTTTCGGAGTCTGGGAACCCTGGGGAACTTGCAGCCCTCCACAGGGGCTGAAAAACATGTAATGTGAAAAAATTTGGAATGAAGGAATTTTATGTTTAGAATGGATGATAAAATTTGTAAAATTTGAATTTACATTTGAAATGAGATATTCCTTTAAGAAATGTAAAATTAAAAAGAAAAGGAAGGTTTTCACATTTATCTATAAAGATGAATATTTTAGAGATTTTGCATTCCAAGTTCAAATGAGCTCTAGTCCTGGCCGCAAAAGTGTTGAATTGATATTCCAATGAATAATTTGGAGAGTGTTTTTTTTAGCTTAATTGGTAGTTATCCTTCATTTCTAATATTCAACTAGTTATTCAAATACCTACTCTACTTATTGGTTCTATTTATAGAAAATTTATTGGTTTCTAAATGTGATTAAATTTGTTTTTGATATGATTTTTCTATTTTAATTGGTTTAGAATAAAGTCTTTGTTGATTGTCTCCAACATGGAAGGTAATTATATGAATCTTGAATTGCTACTTGAAACAAATTATAACAGTTCAAAGTGCACACTGGTTACTTATCTTGTATACAAAATAACCATCAATCCGCCATGAAGGCCTTCAGAGCAACCCTACAAATAAAGTAAACTACCCCATTACAAAATAAATGGGAGCAAGCCCATTGTGGGCTAAAAATTAATGAAGGTGTACATTTCAAAACATTAGCTTGAAATGTACACCACCATTTATTTTCAACCCACAATGGGCTTGCTTCCATTTATTCCGTAATGGGATAATTTACCTTACATTGCAAGATGGGACAGTAAGTAAGGGCTTGGCAAACCCTGTGAGCCAGCCTAACTAATGTGTCTCGTTTCCGCCCTACGGCAACACGGGACAAGAACATAGCGACAAGAAAATCAACATAGGGCTTAAGACTTAAGGGCCAATTGAAGCCTTGGTTTAGGGTCCTATAGTAGATAAACAACGTGAGGTAGCTTCAATGCATTAAAGTTGAACTAAAATTCAACTTTCAGTTCATTGAGAACTAGATAATTCAAGAAATACCTCAAATTGCTTCAAAAATCTTTTACAACTGATTTTGAGTTTTCAAGTTTGAAATCAAGCTCTCTATATAGAAATGGGTGGTAGGAAGTAGAACAACCCATGTGGGATATGTAAATTAGAACCAGTAGGAGCCCAACCACTCATAGTTAAGTAAAAATAAAAATTGTGTTCAAAGTAGAATTTTAGACCCTATTTAAGAGTAACTAAATAACTTTTTTCTAAAAAACTTTGAACTAAAAGAAGTTGGTAAATGAAGACAACTTTCAATTGAGTGAAGGTGGCAATTCTCATGGTTTTCAAAAATGAACATTTGGCAACAACTTCACATTTCAAAAGACTTCAATGTGGCTACTACCTAGCATTAGAAAGAGTCCATTGTAGTAAATGCCTTACATCAAAGACAATGTATTTCAACCAACTAAAATACTACCTAAAAGTAAACTTAAAAGACTTTGCAAATATGAAGCATTTGAACTGAAAATTCACCAAGTAAAATAAAAACCCACAAATATTGCTTTGCTATGTATTTTCTATAATGAAATAGTTCTATAGGATTTTCTAACAAGCTTCAATCTTGCCAAGAAAAAAAAATCTACTCTTTCTTCTGCTTTTTGTTAGCTCTCTACTCATCATACACCTTGTCAAATGGAAAGGTCTTAAGAATGAAGTGCTTCTGATTGAGAATGCCAACAACCAGAGCCAAATGTTCTGTCAATTGATATCAAAGTTTATTCTTTGTGAAGTTTGCCATAGAAAAAGTTCGTTCATCTTCTACATATCCAAACACTTGAACTACAGCTATTTTAGCCACCTTGAACCATTCACCAAAATGCTTCCTCAATACATTAGAAGTAGACAATGTCCTCCACACCCATGTCAATGAATTAACCAAGATGGTTTTTTGCATTGCATCAGCTGCATTAGCCTTCATTGCACCCTTAAAAGCAAAACATTCATGGTTGAGTTTGTACTTTGAAAGGATGGCCTCTGAGACAATATAAGTTACATGTTGATGTTGACAATAGTGAGCTTAATAATAGAAAAATGAGCTTCAAATAACTCTTGACATTTTGGTTGTAGCCAATATTGAGGATAGACAACTTTCAGTGCATCCATTATTCCATTAGTGTAGCTGTAGTGAATTGATTCAAAGGATTCATGTGCAATTGCAAGACCCGCAACATCATTTTACATGAATGAGAATCATATCACATGTTCTACATCAAGAACATCAACAACTTCAAAACAAGTTAAGCAACTTCAAATTCAAAGAAAAATGAACCATAAGAGTGAAATTCATAAGCTAAAAATTATTAAAAATAGAATTCATCCATGCATAATTCCTTGATATCTTTCACCAAGATGTTGAAAACTTCATGAGTCATTGATGTGTCTCTTCTATATGAATTCAAATATGTAGCCAGATAAATCTTCTTTCCACATAGATATGATAGTTGGTCCAAAACTCAAGATTCATTCAAATCCAAACAATGAGGCACCCAAACCATTGACTTGCTTCCATGCTTGTAATCTAACAACTGATTGAATTCTATGAATGCATCAAAAGAGAAACTTGTCTTGGGAGTAGTATATAGAGAATACAACTGACCTTGACATATCTTTACAACACCCAAATAATTGTAGATGAAAATGTCCCTTTGTTGTCCAAACTTCATGAGGGAGTTCATAGTTTGGAGTAGTAATAAGAAGCATAACAAGGCCGTATGTACAGAGACATTCAACAATAAAGCTAAAAGTGCAGAAGCATATGTACATTGCTTTTTAGTTACCTCCACATCCTTGCTATCCTCAGCTAGTTTTGTAACTAGAGTGCAATACTCAAAGATCACATGAGTCAAAGGGGAAAGCATACTCAACCAACGTGTTTTTACTTGTTTCAAAAGCTTCAAACCTTTTGTATACAAAATAGTAGCAAGCTTAATAAACTCAAGGTGATGTTGGGATTGGATCCAAAGAAGCCATTTAATTGACTCATCGATGATTCGATCTTGGCAATGACTAGAAGCTCACCTAGCTCCTTGATGGCTAATTGTGTGCAATGACTCACACAATGTAGACAAATGTTTAGTTAAATGTTAGATATGTCTATTGTGGATGTCTAGAAAAAATTGTCAAGATTGACATGGCAAAAATATAAGGAAATCTAAAAGAACGTGTCATGTTTTTAGAAGGATGTCACAGTAAATGTGGTCAAAGAAGGTGCCAAAAGTGTACCATATGGCAGCCACATCATCTCCATGTGGGCGGGCAATGCCATGTTAGTAACTTTTTCATTTGGGCCCTTGCTAACGTAGAACATTCATGACGTGGTAGCCATATCGCAATAGAAAATTTATGGCATGTTTAGTGCACTTTGCTTGAGGTCTTGTTTATTTTGATGTTGTTGCCACGTGCACATGTTTTTCCAGACATCAACTATGACATAAATTTAACTCTTTCAAACATCATGTAGCACCCACCATGTCTAACAACACGTCTGCCCAGACATGTAAATGTCATGGACGACATCTTCTACAATGTCTTTGTCGTGCATGTCTTTGGTTTTTGAGAGTTCAACTTAAATGACCATAAATTTTGCAACATCAACTTAGATATACACCATACATAGTATATTATATACAATACACCACTACTATACACAATACATCATACACTGTATTTGGCAACTATGTTGTATGGCTTGAAAAACCACTTATTGCAAATATGTTTACATGAGAAAAAAGCTATTCATGATTTCATACAAGTGGGGTGTGGGGAAGGGAAGACAAACCATACGGGATATATAAAACATAGGAATTGTATTTACAGTAGAATATCAGACATTAACATCCTGATGAGTACAAATTGTCTAAGTTGACGTCACAAAAAACATCTTGACGTCTCAGTGAATGTTGTAGTTCATCTTGCAAAAAAGATTTGTACGTCTCAGTTGATATCTCCATTGACATCTAAAAAAACAAATGTGAAAATTCTAAGATGGCGTCAAAGTGTGTTGATGTGGCACACCACGTCATTCTTATTGGAAGCCATTTCACTCAAATGCCATGTTGAATGCCATATATTTTTTTCTTGTAAAAACATGTAATGTAGTTGCCCTTCCTTGTTTTTTTAACATCTGGTCATTATTTTATCTCATCCCCTAATAACTTCTATAAACTTATTTGTAGTCAAACTGTAAGTCCTTGTTGATGTGGCACTTCCATGTTTTCTAAAACATCAACGAAAACAAGGCTAGATGTCTTACACAACATAGTTGTCAATTCTAGCATCAAGTTATTTTTCCATTGACGTCCATACATTTTCTGGAACTGGCCGCAATTCCATTTTTGTGCTCTTGTTTTGAAAAACATGTTTGTTCATTGGTAATGTCCCCAAAATAGGGGCTCCAACTAGTGAATACCATATATCTTTCAAGTCCAACTCTAAGAGCATTTCCATAGCTAGCTAATAAAACATGGGTGCCAAATATGCAAACTTTGTGGTTTGGCGTGTCGCAATATTGATTGAAGAGCCACGATCCCATAGGGAGACTCACATGCCATATTTAACTACTTTTGGACTTTTAAGGGAATTTTGGACTTTGTCCATCGGGAGATCTCCCGATGTCATAGATATCTAAAATCTAAACTTGTTGTACATTTTTCAAACCACCTAGTCTAAAATCTATATCATTTCTAGATTCATAAAATCTATAGAAGTCAAAGTCTACAACTGTCTTAGATGTCCCTTTATCAATTTTGGACTTTGCAAAGTCCAAAAATAGTTAAATATGGCATTCACCAAGTGTTCAAAAGGTGCACCATATTTCCTATTTTATTATTTTAAAAAGAATCTCTTCAACTTTTGAAGAGAAGCTTTTCAAAAGGTGAGACTAAGAAGATTATTAAATTGCTTGGTGAGCTGCATCCAAGAGACTCTATTTGTCCGTGCCCTCTTCACTTTTCGAAGTGGCCGGGCATATGTTTTCACTTCACGTGCATGCCGTGGGGCAATTTCTAAGCCACGGCCCGCCCATTGCTTGTGTTGAGTGCCTTTGGTGACTTGCTATGGAGATGCTCTAAGTCCTTAGAGTTTAACATTCTAAACCAATTTCATCCCTTTGAACTCAATTTTTAGTGAATTTTTTTGAATTTTCTTAAAAATGTACAATTTTGCAAGAGCTTTGTGGATATATAATTTTTATTTCAATTAGTGCCCGGGGGAAAAAGTTATGGCACAATAAGCCAAAAGCAAAGGTCAATGGGCAATATAAAAAAATTACAAATGTCAAATTATTATTATTTTTTAAATTCCCTAAAATACTGTGTTTTTGTCTACATGTAAAGCTTTGGTTCATTCTTTATGGACTAGGGATAAGAAAGTTATGGACAATCTTAGTTTTTCGGGCAATTTGAGCATCTTCTTGAAAAAGTAACTCATAGGATTCATTTTTTAATGCAATTTTTACAATTTTCCAAGAATTTTTTTTAGACATACTTAGTTTTATTTTCTTGCTAGAACAATCTCACCATTGGAATTATTGTATTTCAATTTCATCTTAGGATTGTTAACAATTTAGTTTTTCTTTCAGTCTTGAATCAACTTCTACTTAATAATTTTTTAATGAGTAAAAATTAAGTTTTTTTTTTCCTGAAAATCATTTTCTAGATTCTCAACTCAAGTATTCAACATAAAAACTTAGAAAATCAAAATCAATAGTTCAAAAAATTTAATTTAAGAAGATTCAAAGCCAAAAAATCTAATCAAGCAAGGTGCAAAAAAACTTGTTTTTTTCACTTTGGATGTAAATATCTTGCAATCTATGCAGTTAAAGTTTTTGAAATTTCTTGCATACATTTGTATATAAGTCTAATATAAGCTCCTATGATTAGATATGCAAAAATAAAAATATAATAAAAAATTAATGTATTTTTGCTTTTTGCAATAGAAGTGGCATTTTTGAGTGTGTTTTGATGGAGAAAAGGCCTTGGTCCTTTAGGGGTTAAAATCAATTCAAACATTGAAATACAAAACAAGAGATATTGACATTGAAAGTTGATGATGAATTCATCCAACATTGAACTATTGCATAATAGGCAAGGTGAAATATATTGCATTATACTAGTTGTAACCTTGCAAATCCAAATGTGTGTAATTGAATTTGGAATCCCTCAAAACGTGTGATTAGTATACATTATTAATTATTACTCAAATGGAGGCAAAAGAAAAAACAAAACATGAAAATTAGAGTTGAACTACAAAGATCTCTCTTTTGTCACATGTACGGTGGAAACACCCTGAACTATCCTTGTACCCAATTTTGTCACCATATACCAACAGAGTACATTCTTACTACGAAAATGTGCACCTTGGTACATAGTGATAGAATTGGGTACATGGGCGGTTTATGGTGTCTTCACCTTAGTGTGCTATGACTTTTCAATTTGAAGTTATACATAGTGATTAAAAAAAAAATTTGATTTAAACAGACTTGGTACTATTAATAGCTTCTTATTACATTGATCATCAATGGGTTAGTTTCCGATACAATTTTCCGATCATCTAACTTGCAGAAGACAGCAGGTTCTTGTTGATCCGGACAGTCAAAAAAGATGCAACAGACGCTATTGCCAGAGCGTTCTGGAATTTTACAAATTAGAGAGCCCAAATTTAACTATCTGACCCAAACCCTAAACCCTAAACCCCCTAAACCCCCTAAAAAACCTAACCCCTAACCCCTAAAACCCAAACATGAATACACTATGCTACACTGATCAGATCGAGGAGGCGTGCTCTCGACTCTTTGTCGTCGCAATCACGGAGGACTCCCCAATGAGTCTCCATCTCCAGGTTTGTAGGAATTGGTACAGCGGACTCAGCGCCGTAATCCTATTCAATCGATCATATGTTACTACACATGGGCAGAATGTGCCGCCACAACAGATCTACTTGAAAATATCCTCAGTCGCTGTCGCTATCGTGATTGTCTGTGACATCGTCGTCGAAGTACCGGTTGAGCAGCTGGTTCCCCTCGATTCCTCCAAATTCCTCCTCCTCCTGAAGAGATCATGCAAGCAATGCCGAGTGTTACAACCCTAAACCTTTGAGGAAGAGTATCGGGTAAGCATTTCAAAGATCCCGACTAAATTCACATAGTTATTCACGGCAAATTTAAGAGGATTAAATCGATATTAAGAACGTGCTAAATTGATGTCAAAGTCAATGTAGACTTCACGATAACAAGCTAATGCAAGGGACAATAAAATTTCACTAATACTATGTTTAACAGCATTTGCGTTACACTGACATTAATTAACTCAACAACTTTTAAGAAACTGTCAATTTCAAATGCAGGGTTGGGTCCGGGGGTCTTTGGTGATGAGGGGCACCAGTGTCTCCAATCCCAACACAGAAGCATGAACTAGGGTTTGGATTCGTCAATACCAGACATTGTTTTAGGAAACGAAGATGGAAGCGATTTAGGGTATCATTCATCACAAGTTTCTGATGCTATGAAGACTTACTTTCGAACTGCCCTCAGGAATCCTGGCGTTCTTTGCCAAGTACTCTTCCATTGTCCATGCCTCTACATCCCGTTGCTGCACACCGCGCGAGTGAAAGTCAGTATGCGAGAGATCATACTCCATTCTGGAACCAATCCGCAACTAATCTGGAACTCCATTCCCAACCCCAAAGCAGCATTACATTGAGGCTGTAAATAGAACAGTCAATCAAGACAAGTTGCTCACATTCGATTCGACAGTTTCGAAGTGGATATCTCTCCTTGTTGCTGGACGAGGACCTGATCTGATGTGGGATAGTGCAACATCCGTAGCGGAAGGACTCATGCATGTTTCAAACATGCCGCCTCTAGGCAAACTCACTGCATCAAAAAAATACCCTCTGATATCAATGTCCTACAGAGATCAAACCGGACTCGCTCATGAAATAGTTGGACATGAAGTTACGACTAAAAGTTACTAATGGCTTTGAGATTCTAGAATAGGTCATTAAACACGGCAAAAGTTTTATCAAATTGAAGTTTATTACTCAAGAAAAGACATGAGCTGCTCACATTTTGAATCTCCTTCCTTTGGAGATTGTCCAGTTGAATGGATCTGCACGAAACAAGAAATGGAAAATCAGGTTTGATCGGCTTTGGAACCGTAGAATTCCTTTTTAGCAAAGTAATTGGAGACCTCGTATGAATAGTTCGGGAGATGCTGAAAATAGATTCAGCAAGTCAACCCATTCAACAAGCTTCTGTTTTAACTGCAGAAATCCCCAGCAAAAAACAAGACTTGAACGATGGGGACCATGACCTAAATAGAAAAACTGTTTGTTTGATGCATGCGAAGACACACCATCTTTAAAAAATTGATTCAGAGTTTAAGGATACTTACACCCCCAGATATTTGGAACAGCTTGTGTACTGCTCCCACAACGATCAGACATCCAATAACCACCAAACAACACGTTTAGGAAACTCCAAGTGCAAATCTGAATGAACGTAAAATGGAACTGCAAGCACTTTCAAACGACCACGAGTGGCACAGATTCGACATCTAAAGTGCGCAGGCAACACATGCTTTTCTAGAAAAGTTCAAAAAGTATGATTCCTTACTTCCTTTGCGCATGTTATACTGCTCCTTCTGATTTCTCAGTGCCGATTCAGGAATAGGGTTCGCTAGGTCAAGAAGCTGCAAAAGTCAAATCAATTCTAAGGAGGTCTGACACTAGCGGAAACATGTATGAATCACAAGCAAAAGATTTTAAATGAGGACAGGGATGATCAATACCTCACGCTTCTGGATTTCCGCATCCCTCTTGGCCTGCTTAGCTTGCCTTTTGGCTTCTAACTTGGCCTCTTTCTGCAACTTACGTTCTAGCTTCGATCTGTCGTGTCCAGCCAGCAATGGCTCCTCCCATGGCTTGGCGACTTTCTGTCAGAAAGCAACGTTAAAAGCCCAGTGCTGAGATAACTGTGTTTCATGAGAGTTACTGCTTATCAGCTTTTAATGACAAGCAGTACTAGGATAATGCCAAACTGGAAAAGAAAGTAGTAATGCTTACAGAATCTGGTGCGGCAGGCTTGTTCTTCTTGTGCAAGAGCTTGTTGAAAGCTCGATTGTAGGCCCTTGCTGCAGGGCTCCCTTTGTCCTCGTCCTTAATATGTACTCTGTCCCCATAATAGTTACTACTGCCCTCTGCGTCCGACGAATCGCTCCAGGACATACTGCTCGAGCTACGCATGGAGTTCGACCTCACAGGGAAGCTATCATTACGAAACGACCCAAAATCAACACTACCTGACAGCAAGCCTCGCTGGTCAGGCTGATAATCAAGGAACGTGACAAACACATCGGTGTCAAGGCTTTTCCCGCCAGGCTGATGGGTTAGATTTATCGATTCTGCAAACGGTTTCACCAGTTCCCTCAGGACGTCCTGATCGATAGTAGCTTGCTCTTTCGGGGATCCAAAGTCGATCAAATCAATTTCAGCCCAATTCTTTGGCACTGAGGCTTCAGCCGCGCTCACACTGCGATTCAGTACTTTAGGAAGGTGTTCTCCGGTGTGCAGAACCTCGTTGGAACTCGCAATCCGTTGCATTTTCCCATGGTTCCCCACACGGCCTTCATACACTCCTGGAGGACTGCCCCTGTTTTCCAACGTCCTGTGCCTGTACTTCTCGTGCACGCCCTTCCCACGTCCCACGTCATTTCTATAAGATACGGACAACTCGTCTTCATCCTCAGTGACAGCGTCCAGAGTCTGAAACTCCATGCGAAACATTATGTGCAACCTCTTGATCGCAAAAGCCCCTTCAGCTTTCTACAATAGACTGCCTCCAAAACCTTCTTCAAAACTCCTACTGTCTATCAAAACAGAATTCCTCAAAGCCTTTCCAATGTACCGATATTTCCCTGTCAACAGCACCACACAGATCTCAGATTGCAGGCAGAAGTGACGAAAGTGGTGCCCACAACGGCATCTAAGGAGCTGTTAGAATGGAAGTAAGATATACAGCTAGCTGCCTGTCCTCTGCTAGGAATTGAGTAAGGTAAGGAAAGCCACATAACGAGATTCTGATGTAAGGTTAGTGCCGAGAGGGATTAAGCTCAACCACGCAGAGCACTACAGTCAAGTCACAACTAATTGAGTCAGGTTTGTTCTCACGGTAAAATCAAGTAAAGCAAGACACCCCAATGTAAGATTGAGTCTAGGTCAGGGACACATTGGGAAGCGTGCACCCTTTCCTTGACCGAGTCTCTGTCCTCCTCCGACGCAACTGTACTTACCAAGGGAACAAGAGATATGCAGTCGAAAACTCTGTTGAAAATGGTCATGGCGAGGCTGATAAGGAAAGGACTACCCTCTAAGAAAGCTAGTACACGATCAGTAAAAGGCAGAGCACGAAGAAAGACTCCGAAACAGGAGATGGCTCTTTCATTTTGGATGGGGTGCTCAGTTAGCAGCAGAGTCAAATAATTAGAACGAGATTTACAAAAGATCCCTTAAATGCAAAGACAGGCTAGCTCTCGAAGTCTCGGGATCCTGCCCGTCTTCCGGGCACGAACAATCTTCAACGAGATCGAATAGAAGTAAAACGAGCTCAATGCAGACACCAATGTCATATCAGCAATCTAGAGAAGAGCTCAAACGGATTCTCTTGCGTACCAATTCATTTTGCAACAAGCACTCTACTCCGCGAAATTCATCAAGCTTACCGAGATAACCGTTTGCATCTGTTCACCAGCTCTGGAAGACAAGATCTCAGCCTGGTTTGACAACAAAATGGCAGGGAATAGAACAAACTAACCTCAAACCAGAAACTGCAGCCTGCTCTCTGTCGAAAACAGAACGATCCCAAAACTTCCACTGTTGGAGTGCAGCACCATAACGGACCTACGCAACAAGCAGTCACGAAGGAAAGCAAACCCCCCTTTCACAACAGAGCGTCTTTAAATGAAGACGGCCCGGCTCCTCCGGCTTTGAAACACGCACAAGACAGAGAGCGGTAGGCAGGTTCAACCTCTAAGATAACGAAAACAGCTCTGCCTGCACTGCATTCAAACACTTCGTGGAATCTCGAGACAGGCGAGACTTCGAGTCGGAGCCTTGATGAAGCAAGTACGCAACTGACCGATAGTTGAAAATCGGTATCATGTGACTGACAGGTATATCTGTGCAAGCACGCCCTGCTTCATTACACTGTTCCGACCCTGGGGCCTACAGAATCTGGATATCCCTCTACAGAGATTCTGCCTTCCCCTGCGCGAGATTCAATCGTCCTTGTCCGTCCCCACTCCAGATTCTGGTGATGCGATTCTTACACCACCGCGGACCACGTGGTTGGATTTAAGCGCTAATTGTTCGGAGCGTCGAAGCAACGTCTAATACGTGTAACTCGTGATGCTCGCCAGCAGCCCAGCACTCATCGCTTGCCCTTACAATAAATTTACCTTGGCTTACTTTAGTGCTTCTCTGACACACGGCACCTGCAACTCTGTATTACAGTTCCACTTACCCTGAGTAATGAGTATCTGACTATGTGTGATTAACTTATTACTAAAGTACTGTGTCCAGGAACAGGGGCAGGCTTGTCGTAGAGTTTGAACGATTTGGTCCTCGGAGGAATCAAATAGTTTTCACGTTGCTCTGGATAGACACCAGCACGACTTAAGAAGCGAGGTTAGCATTTCAAATTTTGCTGCTGTAAGAGATGAATTGAAAGTTCTTACCGAATCTCGAAGTACAGTGTGCGGAGAGTTGTGACCATTCAAACATGTTGCTCTGCCTCGGGTGTCGCGGAGAGAGTACTCTTGGGAATAGGGACCGAATTATCAATGGCGTAATCAGTGAAATGAAATGATCCCCGGATAATCCCATGATGGTCCCCCAAAGTCGTCGACCGACTTGGAAGAAACCGTGTAACCGATGAATAGTTGCTGGAGTGCGTCTGACCTGGTGGCGTCGTTATGTGTTGACAATTACGTACCCCGTGGCCAGGTGCAGGGCAAGGGAGAAGAAGAGTTCAATGCCTCAGAAGACGAGATGGCAGGTGTATGAGCCATGGAACGTTCGATCTTCAGTGTTTTCTGTTTTCCATCTCCAGTACCAGCGACAAGTCTTTAGACAATCAATCGATCATTGCCACAGTCTCTTACATAACCTAATCCAGCTACAGACAGAAACAATAAGAACACTGAATAAACTACCGGCGAAACACAAATTTTCCTGCTTCCGTGCTTTCTGCATCTCGCGAGTGCAGAGTTTGAACCTCGCGAAGGTAGTCGATGATGCGAGGAGTACAATAACCATTCGCGAGCATAGATCATTCATCAAGGATTTTTTTTTTAGAGAAGCAAACTCTACTCGATCAACTTTGTTAAAATTTCACGCTCCGACTACTTTCGAGTATTGCGATTCTGGTAAGGAGTGAAAATTGCGCAGAATGCAACGATCCTGCACGCTTCAATTCGTTCAAAGAACTCGGCCGCGAAACCTTAAACTCTAAGCCGCTTGAATTGGAAATTCGGAGCTCTAACCAATTGTTGCATCCCGCGATTTTCGTAAAATGTTTTGTATACGGTAATTCCTAATTTTTTATTTTGCAGCGATGAACTATTGTCGGTAAGAGTAGTGCTGAGTCCCAAGGCGTGATTTCTGCGTCGATTGCAAGCAAATTTTTTGCGACGCAGCGTTCAGCTGCATCTCTCTCCTCGTGGACGTGAAGGACGCAATGGCCGGGTAAAATCGACAGCCAGCTCAAAGTGGTCGAGTATACAGTAGTGCAACGAGCCTCTTGCGGAGGTTGCGGAGGTCCAGGTGGGGGTGAATGTAAAGAAAAAGACCCCCTTATTTTGTGCCATATTAATTTTATTGTTAACACCTCTCCTCGGTAATTTGGGGCGTCTGATTGCAGCTGTAAACTTAAAATTTGAAAAAAAAAAATTTGCGTAGCAAATAAAAGTTTTTTTTGTGTTTTTCCTAGGGGTAAAACATGGGCCTCTGCAAGGAGCTTGTTGCACTACTGTAGACTTGACCATTCAAAGTTAGCCGATGGAAATAGGTTAAAACTCTTATTGCATTTCAAAATCAACGGATGTACTGAAAGATTTAGTAGGGCCAGAAATCAATTCATGTCTTCAACTGAAAACTAAAACATATGTTAATTTTTTCCTGTCAATTGGAAGATTTCTAGTACCATGAGAAAATAATTAGTACAGAGTAGCTAATATCTAGGTAGGGCAAGGTACCATATGAGGTGGGTAAGTACTAACGTAAGGGTGAAGGAATTGACCATTGGAGCTAAGGATGGACAAGAAGAATGCTTTGCAGTAGTCAACAATTCAATGCATTGCCCTAAATTACTTGAAGAGTAATACATTTAGGAATGAACTTCCTCAACAACAAGGGAAGAGGAAATTTTGAAAAAAAAAAAGCAAAGTTTCAACAATAGGAAATTGTGGAGAGTAAAAAGCCCTTTTTCAGAGCTTCAAAGACATGCCTTTTACATCCGTTGACCAAATTGAGCACGTGTATTCAAACTATGAATATGTAGAAAATTTTCATCCAATGTAGGAAGGACCATTACCTTTACTAAAACCTAAACATCTAAGGTTTGCAAAAGAAGTTGCAAAATTTGAAGAGCACTGTACAGATCAGCTTAGTGAGTATCAAAGAATTTTTTTCAAAAAACAACAAAATTTGGACAATCAAAAACTATGAAGAGCAAAGAAGAGACATTAGAGCTTTAATATGTAAATCCTTGACATCCATTGGCTAAATTGAAATGTGAATCCCAACCATGACTAAATACGCCACAAAATCTCAACTAATGCAAGAAAGATCCTATGCCTAAACCAAGGATGCAATATTCATTAGTACTTTCAATTTGAAATTCACCTTTTAGCCAAAGTCAATTTGAATTTGGAAGATATTGCTTGGTGAAGATTGATATTGCAAGAAACTAAATGGTAGATTTTGTGGTTGAGAGGTTAGGATCCAACCGGTGACCATTGAAGAAAAACGGATCCATTTTTATGGAAGGAGGAAATCAACTAGAAGCCAATTCCAAAAAAATTCAAGCACTAGATGGACATTGTTACTATCATTTTCATTCCATTCAAAATCAATGTTGGCTATATATATAGTTACTGCTGTATTCTACACTTACTTCTTTTTTCTATTGAAGATTACTGGCTTTTTTTGCACAATTAAGCTAGATGATCCATTGGCGTTCCATTGGTCATTGCCCATATTTACAAAAGTCCCAATCCTATCAAATTTTCAAAATTTGGGACTAACTTTTGGGGCTTACACTACTTGTCACAAACACACATTTAAGAGAATCCTCAATGATGGAGGCTACGCGCTTTTGACAATAGCATGTGAACACACAAGCAACATTTCACACTGAATTCCAAGTCTCAACTCTTTAAATCTTGGTTCAAGATCAAATTCCAACTATTTTGGGTTGTAGATTTAAGGTGAATAAAAAAATCAAACATAGGGCTTGGAACTTCATAGTGTGAAGGTCACAATTCCAATTTTAAATTCCAATTTGTCTCATGTAAATAATATAATATAGCAATGAAGTGTCCCAAAGTAGGTGAAAAAATCAAAATTATGTTTTGAAGTCACTTTTAGCATCAAATCTGCATTGTATAAATGATGTTGGATGGGCATTGACTGCCTCTTTTGGGTGCATTGTGACAAAAATGTCACAATGCACCCAAAATCCAATTTTTTAAATTAATTCTCCAATACCCCCTAGAATTTCTTGAAATTAATTTTGAAATTTTGAAATTTTGAAATTTTCATACCCTCTTCCTTCCCCTTGCCCTCTTGTAATTCTCAGAAAGGAATGCAATTGACAAACAATATGGGATAAACAACATCCTATATCTTGTACCCATATCCATATTCATATTTAGTATTTATTATGTATTCATATACAATATTATATCTATATCCACTATTCATTTTGGTATCCGTATCCGTATTGATATTTGGACAGCTCAAGTTAAATCTCACAAAATCAACAGCTTGTGATTTTCTAAGAAACCAATGGCAATTTCGAAAGTAAACATTTAAAAATAAAAATAAAAATCAACAGCCTTTAAATTTTTTTGAGAAAGGAAGGGGGACTAATACAAACTAGGGGTGACAACTTCTTTTCACTGGATTGTATAAATTGGGGTAGAATTTTGGTATACTAATTAAGATGCTTTTTATAGTATTTTTTCCTCAATTTATATTTTAAAAAATTGTTGGGACTTAAAGGCTAAGTTAGGTTTTCATTTTTGCTAGACCCGCTTCAAACTCCAAGTGCCACTTTCTTGGTGTCCAAACTCAAAAAAATGCTTCTACATACTAAACATTTTCAATCAAGTAATGTAGGACTTCCGACTTAAGACATAGTATGAAGTCCTAAATCCCAATTTTGCGCTTTCCACCAATCAAATTTTGAGAATTCACTGGAAACTGGATCTTGGGACATAGTGTGAAGTGGCCCTAATATGAACATAGGAGGCTATACATTTTTTTAATGAAAGTGTATGGATAGGGCAATTGAGGCTAAATATTTTTTTTATAGCATTGTACAATTGTTTCCTTAAAGGTCAAACTTCTTAGATATGTGTGAGTACGTATGTTAGATGGCTTCTAGAATACTTTATGTGGCTAGTTAAAACCTTTAAATGTCTCTCCTAAACCATGAATGTGATTTCTAGAAGCATTTTAATAATCCCTAGGGTTTCTTAATGTATCTTAAAAGATCTTTGATTTCTTCAAATTAACTTTAAGATGTAGTGATAGTATATATTGAAGGCAAGGTGAGAAGAACTTCAATCTTACCAATTCAAGTCTTGGAGCCTTACAGCTAAGTTTGCTTCTTAAACTTCTTTATACAATACACTCATCTTGTGAATTCTTTCACCTTTCTTAGTCTTATTGCTTGTTTTTAATAGCTTCAAATCTTTTTGACTTTAAATATTGATTCCTATTTCCTAATACTATGTCTCAAAGCCAAAACCTAATGCAAATAAAAATGTCTATATGGCAACATCATTTGGATGTTTTGATGCTAAAGAAGTGGAAGTTGAATTTGAGCTAGATTTAGCAAAAATGGAGTCCCAACTCATGCTCCAAGTTTCATCTTTTGTTTGGTATATAATATGAGATGAAGAATACTAAATCAAACAACCTTGCATGTTGCCATTTTGTTTAGAATTTTTTTTATTAAAGATTGTATGTGAAAAGCATCCAATAAACAATTTTTCTAAACTTTTTGATCCATATTTGAATACAGTTTTGCCATTTAATATTATACATGAAAAAATTTGGGATTTAGATTTGAAACTTTGGCCTTCACAAAATCTAATATACAATTTCTTTTCACCTCCTACAAACCAAACATTAGAATTTGTCATTGAGTAGGATTTTAAATAAAAGATTTACAGTTGAGACATAGCGAGAAGAGGTCTTCATTAGATTCACAATTTTTTTGCAATAGAATATCAAATATGAAAAAATTCACATATTTTGGTCAACTTGTTTTAGGAAAAAATAAAATGCATTATAAGTGGTAAAAGTAAAAACATTATGAAGGTACAAGGTATTGCTTATGTTGTTGAGAAAAAATGTTCATTTTTATTTAAATTTTTTTTCCAAAATTTGAATTTTTTTTCCAAAATTTAAGTTTAATTTATTTTGACCATTGATTTTAATAGATCAATTTGAATTTGATATAAAAGGTGATGATTTAACCTCTTAGTACTTTAATCCTTTCTTCAATCTTTGCATATTATTGCTCATATTTATATAAATACATATTATTTACCTCCATTTCATCAATTTCATCATACAAAAAGTTTAAAATAAAATCAAGCATTGATTTGGATGCTTATAAAGTAAAATTGTAGTCCCCAAAGTCCCAAGAACTTCTCTTTTCATCATCCATAATTGGCTAATGTTGGAGTGCTAACTTATAACAAAAAATCCAATAATATAAAGAAAAAAGTGATTGGGGTTAATATGTGCAACAAGAATGAAGGTTCTTTCCAAATTTTAAAAGGCTATAAAAAAATAATAGTATTCTACATGTATTATTGCATGGATGGAATGGTACATGTTACTTACAATACCAATAGTCTCTTTATCTCTTTGAGGTACTAGACTATTGGTTACCAATGTCATTTATTTTTAATATTTTAATATTTTAATTTTTAAAATCATATCATCTATGAAGTTGTATACTTAAAGACTATAAAGATTTGAAATTTGAAATTTATGAATGTAAAATTTAATATTATTTTGTTTTTGTATTATTTTTTTGTAATTTTAAATAGAAGGCCTAAAACTCTTGTATTATTTCAAGTTCACACAATGCACTCTGAACATTATTTTGTGTCATAAATTTTGAAGTAATAAGACAATGGAGACTTAATTTATCATGAAGATGAGTATCATTCTTTAAATTTTAGCTTTTATTATCTAAATTTGTCAAAAATCATCAATATTATTTAAAATGATAATACTTTTGTTTGTTTTTTATAGTTTTTAGGAAGCTTTTGAGTACCCAGTAAAACAATTTAGACACCTATTCAAAATTTAAATTTATGTAGTAAGCCAACATTTCTAGTACAAAGCCTTGTCTTAAAATAGAAATTTCTATATCTTCTACAAAGGTGCAAATTAATCTCTTTATAACTATGTTTTAGACATTCATGAGCATTCTTCTATCACTTCTTGGGTAGAATCTCATTTCCATCAATCTATGATAAAAAGAACTCTCCTTACTTATTTTTGACCACTTTTGCTATTTTCTAAAAAGTTGAAAACTTATATACTTATTTCATTAACATTTTTTTGTCTTTAACTATTGGAAAAATAGAATTTAGACCAAATTAAAGGATTAAAATTGTATTTATAATGTCTTGTTAAAATGATATAATTTTTAATTTAAAAATATATATTTTCCCTCATTTGGTTCATATTATTCCTTCTAATACTCCAAATTCAACAAAACGTATAAAAATGTTTTACATTTACATACGCTTGTGAATTTTAAAATTTAAAGTTTAAATATTGATCATTTATAGATTTAAAATTTATAAATGTCTAATGTTTAAATTTTTATTGGATTTCTTGGTTTTTAAAATCCTAAAATAGACTTTTTAGGATTTTTAAAGGATCTTATGATGTCAAATTTTATTATGATGTTTTGCAACATCTTTTGAAGGTAAAAGAATGTACTTGTTTTTTTTGGAATATAGATTTATTTCAAATAGTGCCTAAGAAAAAACAAACTATGCCCTTCTAATTAGAAGTTTCTTCAGCTTTGGTAACCAAAATTTTAAAAATAAAATAAATTATTAAATCTTTAAGTATAGTTATTCTTGGAATATTTATTGCTTTTATTTTATATGGACCTATTTCATTTTTTCCACAAAACTTAGAAAAAAAAACTGAATTTTTATTACAAAAAAATTTAAATCCTTTTATTTCTTTCATATATAATTTGTCCTATTTTCGAGGCTATATAGATTTTTATTATGATATAGTATTTTTCAAAGGTTCAAGATTATTAGCTCAATTTATTTTGTTTTTTGACATTTTTTCTCATATAGAATACTGAAATTTATATTGAAATCTTTGGTTCATTCCATTTGAATTAGTGATGTGAGAGTTATGAGGAGTTGTATTTTTTCAGTCAACTAGACATCTTCCTAGAAAAATATCATAAGGAATTTTATTTAAATTTAAATTTAATTTTTGTAGTTTTTCAAACAAAGATCATAGACTCATATGGTGTAAATTACTATCTACAATAATCTTATTGTCAGAATTTAATGTTTCAATTCCATTTGAGAGCTTTTATTTTTCCTTCCGTCAATCTTCATATCCACTTTTTCTTGAATTGTTTTTTATAGAATGAGAAATCAATCTATTTATTTTGAATCATTTTCTCTTGAATTTTTAACTCAACTCTTCACTATAAGAGATTTAAACTTCAAATGTATGTATTACAAAACTTTATGCTCAAAAGATTCAATGTTTGAAAACCTTGAATAGCAATGTGAAAAAAAGAGCTTTTCACTTTATTAAAGACTACTATCTTATAGTCTACTTTATCAAAGTTTTTGAAATGTTTTTCATATCTGTGTAAGAATATGTATCCACATGTATCCATACATACTTATGTATATACTTGTCCAGTTACACATTTTGGATTCGGAGTAGAGCCTGAAAGGATTTTAATTGGATTTTACAATGGCAATCATATGTGGTTTTCTTATTTGTGTCTAGCTCCTTAAATATTACATTTTTCCTTTGTGTAGACAATCTCTTAATCGTAGGATGAATTTTATCTTTATATGGGATAATATTCTTAACTCATTTTGAACCCACAAGGTGAGCTACAAGGTCAAAAATTGTTTCCCACTTTGCAATCACCATTGGTATGAATGTATCCTAAAATGAAGGGTTCAAAATAATCCAACCATTTACCCCTCCAATCTCAGTATTCTTTTATAATGAAGTTATTTTATCCCTTTTAAATTAAAAGCGTCTCATAATACAAATGTATTTAGAGTATAAATTCACAATAAGGGTAAAGAAAAGCTGGAGTATAAGCTTTAAACTTTCCAAATTAATTAGAGTTGAAAATTTAACTCACAATAAATATTCCTTCCAATTTTGAGAATTTGTTCATGAAAATGGAAGAAATACAAATGAGTAAGGAACAAAAATACTCCATGCTCTCCATGAGGTTTAAATACCTTCACAATTCTCTTCATCCAACTATTTTAACCCCTAAAGTATTGTTTATCCCCTTGGGGGACAATTTGGGTCCGAGTAGGTTCCTACAACCTCAATTCTTAGTGAATTTCTTAAAAGATGTGTAGTTTTGTGAGAGCTTTGTGGATATATAATTTTTATTTCAATCGATGCCCAGGAGAAAAAGTTATGGCACAATAAGCTAAAATGGAGGTTGGCGGGCAGCACAAAAAAATCACAAAAAAATCAAAATAACTTTAAAATTTTTTTCTTTCTAAAACTAGATATTTTTGCCTACATTTGAAGCTTTGATTCATTCTATTTGGGCTAGGGATGAGAAAGTTATGGACAATCTTAGATTTTTGGGCAATCTAACCATCTTTATGAAAAAATAACTTACATGATTCATTTTTTAATGCAATTTTTATAATTTTCCAAAAATAATAATTTTAGATAGTGTTATATTTGCTTGCTAGAACAATCTCATTGTTGGGATTATTGTGTTTCAATTTCATCTTAGAGCTATTAACAATTTAGTTTTCCCTCAATCTTGAACCTACTTCTACTTAATAAATTTTTAATGAATAAAAATTAAGTTTTCTTGAATTTTTTTTCCTAGATTCCCAAATCAAGTATTCATCATAAAAACTTAGAAAATTAAAATCGATAGTATAAAAAAATTAAGTTAAGAAGATTCAAAGTGAAAAAAACTTGTTTCTTTTCTACTTTGGATGCAAATATCTTGCAATCTATGAGGTCAAAGTTTTTGAAATTTCTTGCATACATTCTTCCACTAGTCTATTATAAGATCCTATTGTTAGATTTGCAAAAAAATAACAGTTTTCAAATTTTTTTGCTCTTTGCAATAGAAGTGATAGTTTTGCATGTGTTTTGATGGAAAAAAGGCCTCGGTCCTTTAGGGGTTAAAGATTGTAATCTCATGGGAGCAAATATAACCTTCAAGAGCTTTGAGAGATATAAACCATCCACAATATCATATACAACAAAGAAAGAGAAAGGGGAGAGAAAGAGGGAAAAAAACTCCAACTCCTAATGGCGTAAGTGAGAGTTTATTCACTCAAGATCCCACAATTGACTTTGATAATCCATCTACACAAATGACTATCCCTTCAAAACCATCATTCAAAAGCTTAGAGTAGCTGGAAGAGAAATAAAATTAAAATTAAAGGTTCATCTAGACAAGTCCATGGTTTTAGTTACATACATAGGTACAAATGCAAATACAAATATATACACAAGTATGCATGGGGATATATTCTTACACTAATATGGATATGGTTGTTTTTGAAATGTTTTTGATATGGCAAGGGTTAGTGCAAATTCTTTAGTTTTGAAGGAAACAAATTCCCTTCTCAATCTTCAAAGAATGGCCCGCTTCGCAAGCCTCTGTAAGATAAGACAATAGGGATAATTACATCTTCATCCCATTCTCAATTCTTAGATAATTGTGACGTGACAATTTCTTGTTGACTATGCCTGACTTGCCAAGCTCATATTCTCCGAGAATTGAAAATGCCTATTCTTCTCTTCTAGAGGTGAAGAATGGGCTTGAAGAAATTTCTTGAAGAATTTTTTATCCAGCTTTCACTCTTCACTGACCACTTTTATTCTTGTGTGTTGGTTTCTCTATCCACATTTCACTTTACCGCAAATCTCGGATGTTGAGTCTCTTTATTGCTTACACGCTCAGAGAAATCGATGCTCACTGCTTACATCCTAGAGACGCACAAAGAAATTGACAGTCAAAAAAATTGGCGCATCAAAGAAATTGTTCCTTGACGCTCTAAGAACTCAATTGTTGCATTGACACTCAAAAATCCAACTTCGCATGTAAACCCATTCTTCAATTTCCATTCTTCATATTCTGAACACCAAAAAGGGGGGTCACACCTTCTTCATGCAAAACTACTCTCCACTAGCTCCTCTTTTCGCTCACCAACTTCTCATTCTTTATAAAATTTTGCTTCTCTGAGAAGGTGTGACAACCCGTAATGTTATGCAATGTTTGGCCAATTCTAGGTGCATGGAAGTCCGCCCCAAGTGTCATGGACACGAACTTGCAGGGAAGCATTCAATTAAAAGTTATTGTAAAATCATGAAAAGGGTCTGCATGTGTCATCACTGGCATTGTCCAGCAATGCGCCACTTTTGGGATTCTTGAGGGGTGGGGTTCCCCACGGCTGGCTATGCCGGAAGAATCTTTCAAGCCTCCGAATGTGGCCCCCACCCCCCGCAACACTGATCCGATTTCGACGCAACCGAGGTAGAGAATCAGAATCCCCTCCTTTTCTTCAAAATAAATTCCAAAATTCGACATCGCACATTTCCACGAGAACCACAAACCTTTCTTCAATTGTTTCATTCCCTTTTCTAGGGTTTCAAGCAATCTTTACTGCGAGAAATTGATGATTCATTGCGCGCGCTCGAGAGAGAGCGGTGTGAGAGATTAGTGTGAGAACTGTAGGAAGCATTGTACGATGACGAGCACAATTGCAACGCAGAAGGAAGCTCCGGCGGCCCGGAGGGATCGGTACAAGTCCAGGCGCGAGGATCGGAAACCTGGAATTGAAGAGATTGAAGCCATGCGGACGGACAAAATCTTTGCTAAGAAGTCGGACAGTACGTTGGCAGTGCGGACTTGTGGTTTGATTGTGGATCCACGACTCCCGGATTCCGCCTTATTCACAAACGTCAGGTTAGAGAATTCAAACCGAAATCAAACCTCCTGTTTCGAGATTCTGTAGTGAAGAATGGGTAGAGGTTGAGGTTAGATTGATTTAGTACTGTTTCTTGGTTAGGGGTGTCCAATGACGGATTTCGTTTTCTGTATTTGATTGGTAGTGGTGTCTGCAAAGAGAAGAGGAATCAAACATTCTGTTTCGAGAGTCTTTAGTGAAGAATTGGAAGAGCTGTAGGTTAGATTGATTAGTGTTGGAGGTAGTACTGTTCCTTGGTTAGGAATGTCTGATGACGTGTTTTGTTTTCTATTTTGATTTGTAGGGGCGTTTGCAAAGCGTTGTTGAGGAGATGGGCCGACGTGGAGGACGACAAGATCTCTGTGTCGAAAATCACGGGCGGAATTACTAACATGTGTAAGTGCTTTTCTTGGCGTCTTGCTCTGCTCTTGGTCATTGAATATAAAATTGGTTGTGATGGAATTTGTTGGTGTTCTTGAATCAATGTAGAGATTAGCAGATTTTCTCTGTCTCTGTGTCTCTGTTTGGTAACTCACTGTGTGCGTAAAATGACTGTGGAATGCTGTGCCTGAATGGATGCATGGAATGTGAATGTGTGAAATCTGGATTTCATTTCAGGGGAGGCAGTGTCTATTGTTGATACATTGCGTAGGGTAGTTTGTACTGTGGAGGAGGAAATTCTGTATACTAAAGGATGTTGTTGTCCAGATCCCGGATACTTGGTTTCTCGTAGTCCCGGCTTGAGGTTGCTCTTTGGAGACCCTCATAAATCACAAACCCTGTGGAGCAGAGCGAGTAGGGTTTGTGATAGGGGCTGGAACAGTCGAAAGGTTGTGCAGGATTTCTAATATATTTTTTATAGAAAAGGTTTAGGGTTTAGGGTTAACCTCATTCATTTTTTTAAGTACACTACTAGGGGTCCTCTATGCTTAGGACTTTGTTGCCTTCCGTGCCCTATAGAACGCCAGGTGGGCACACAGGATCCTCTATGCCCCTTGCCCCATTGCATATCATGTAGGTAAATATCGTTTGCGAATCCAAACTAATTCAAGAGAATTTCATGGCTATGACTGTTGGTGTGATCAGTACTCAAGGCACAAGTGGAAGGTGAAAACGAGAGCCAGCTGCCTCCAGTGACTGTGCGTGTGTTTGGGCCCAATACAGACGCTGTAATTGATCGAGACCGGGAGCTTCAGGTGCACTTGAATATTGACTTATGCACTTGTTTTGTTTCTATGTATTTGCATTGAGTTCACTTCTTGGAGGCTTCCTTTGTCTTTTTCTTTTTCACATCGCTAGTCTGTAGTGTAGAGGAAATGGAGGACGAAACCCAGCATACTATAGGTCCAGGCCCATGCTTTGAAACTCCTGCTGATGAAGGCCCCTGATCTGGCTCCTGCACCCTCATAAATCACAACCCTTACATAGCATAGCAAGTAGGGTTTGTGATATTAAGCTATACCGGCTATCGTGCTTACGGTCTAATAAAAAATTCACCTAAAAGAGGTTCCCTTAGGGTTGATCTCGTTGACCTTCGGCTTCTGTACTTACACTAGAATCTTCTATACTTCAGATAGGACCTCTAGAATGACTGGTCTGCACAGCAATCGTGTTTACTACTTCGTCGTTTCCCTCTCTAATATGTTGTTAATTAATCTGGGCTTGTAGGCACTTTCCTATTTATCTTCAGCTGGGTTTGGAGCCAAGCTGCTAGGTGTGTTTGGAAATGGGATGATCCAGTCCTTTATTGTTGGAAGAACACTTGAACCCCCAGGTTTTTTCTTCAACCAGACAACAGTTTGTTGTCCTCTATTTTGTAAATGGGTGTTTTGTTTATGAATGCATGAAAGCTATGCATTCAAGTCCACTGACTTGTGCCGGCTTGGATGGAAGACATGGGTACGCCGGAGTTGGCTCAGCTGACAGCTGTAGAAGTTCGAAGGCTACATGGGTTAGAGATTCCTGGATCCAAGGAACCTCAACTGTGGCATGACATCTACAAATTTATTGACAAAGGTAGTGTTGGTTAGTGGTGATTTGTGTTTGCTATCACTGTGCAGGTAGACATGTAACTTCTTTTCTTCTTGTTGCCAGTTAATTGCCAGTGATTTCAGTTGTGTCGGTGACCCTGCGTCAAACTTTTCCCACGAAGTACCCAGAGGCTTAAAGTGGGCCTATGTTTATCATTTCTGAGTAACTCACATGGAGTTTTCTTTAGCCCCTTCTTAAAAATTAGTAAATTCATTTTTCATAAAAAGAATTACCGACACTCGCAGTCTATTGTATTTGATGTTAAAGAATGTCGCCCCGTCTGAGTTATTTACTTCACATGTGGTCGATCGAATTTGGTCATTTTTAAATCATGAATACTTGGTCCTTTTGGGTTAACAATGGACAGAAAAGACCTTATATAGTGTGTCACTGGAGTACTTTTTCTGCTAAGGAGTGTTAAGACCACTTCGCACTCACCATGTTTCTTAATCTGGCTTCGATTTTTGTTTCGCAGCATCGACAGTCTCCTTCGAAGACAGTGAAAAGCAGAAGACTTATGAAAAAATTTCGTTTGACAGCATCAGGGCGGAGGTTGAAGAGCTGAAGGTAATCCAGTCGAAGCCCGAGGTGTTAATTTGTAATATCTCGGTTTTTGTTTTAACTGATTCAGCGCAAGGGTACAGAATGCTAGTTTTTGTTTTTTTCTGCACTAGTATTGGGTCTGCAAGCTCTAATCCTGCTGGGGGGGGGGGGGGGGGGGGGTTGGGTAAAAATGGCAGCATTTTTTCATGGATGTCTGGACAAGGCTTTTCTCTCATCATTCTTGTCGAGTGGATCATGCAGGGAATCAGTGACGGTTTCAATGCACCTACTGTTTTTTCTCATAATGACCTTCTTTCTGGAAATTTTATGTATAATGAAGATGAAGGTATGCATTACCTCTCCTGGGCAGGACTTTTTTCATTTTACTATCGTTGTACGAGGCGTCATTTATGTAGGTATAGGTGCTGCAGTCTGATTACTAATTTTAGTTTTAGTTTTTAGTTTTTAGTTTAGTTTAGGGTTAGGGTCTGTATTCTACCTCAATAATGTGGAAGGTTGGTAGATCCAAATTTGCAGTGTTTATATGAAATTTTAACCTAAGCTTGTTTGTCACTGCTCTATGTTGACTGTAGGGAAGTTGTATATCATTGATTACGAATACGGATCACACAGTTATCGCGGCTATGACATTGCCAACTATTTTAACGAGCATGCAGGCTTTGATTGCGACTACAGCCTGTACGTTTCCTCAGTTGGTTGCTTTCCCATTTGTTGTGGCTCATCATGAGCAGCGGAAATTCCTTCATCCTCGTCACTCTTTTTCAAGGACATGATAATTCACACCAGCAAATTAGAGTACGCCCATGATTCCCCGTTGACGTGAAGAGTTTGCAATAATAATGAGACTGCATGGAGTAGAAGTTGACGTTCTGCAACTCTAAGAAAATCATGTTCTCAAATTGTAGTTTTACTTTGCAGGTACCCTGACAAAGGGAAGCAATTCTACTTCTTCAGGCATTACTTACATCCAGAGAATCCTGAGATGGTGAGCCTCATTGGACGTTTTTTTCTTGGAAATGTTGTCATCTTGTCATGGATTGGAAAAATGATCGACGTTCTTCTCTGCACAAACACACCTAGGGACAGGATACTTGAACTGTTAGGTACTGGATCCCGCCTCCTGTACTGACCCCTGGTACCAACAGCAATTCATCTATTCATGCACTAGTTTGGACTTATTATTAAGAGGTGTAAACCTAACTTGGGTAAATGACTGTCCACTGATCTTTGAATGGAAATGGGGATGTCTACTGTCATTATACAAACTCCTCAGAAATTGCATAAGAAATTCATACAGCGATATATATTTAATCTCAGGAAAGTTTAGCTTTTGATCAAAGTCAAAGTGATCTCTTCACAACTCTTTACATCTCCCAAAATCACTTTCGTAAATATGTTAAAACGCTTAAAGTGGCGCAACTAATGTCCTGTACCTTCGTTGTTCCAGCGACTAGTCACTTCCGGTGCTCACTGCGCGGGATCATATTTCCCTGTCAATCAGTTTATATATTAGTCAGCATTCTTGGTCTCTGTATTCGGTAGTGAGCTTTGAAAGCAAGAAGACTTATTATGAACTTCAGGGGTTGCGTCCTATTAGGGGTTTCTACCTGTTTTCATTCAGTGTGAATTAATAAATTGACGATTATGTGCATTGCAGACTACGGAAGCAGAGCTGGAAGAGTTGTTCGGAGAATGCAACTTCTATTCTCTAGCATCCCACTTGTATTGGGCTACCTGGGCCATTGTTCAGGTGATTACTACACTGCATGACCATTTTTTTATTGTTGAATTTGTGACAAAAGACTCCATTCTTCCCGTCCTTTTACTAGTGATTTTGGAAGCTTTGAAGTTCCATATGCACTTCTGAATATTTTTAAATTGGTTATGTACAGTCGCATGCCACATCCTTTTCTCAGGCAATTGGAAAACTTCCTTTCAGATGATATGTATTGTAGATAATAATTCTAAGCATCCTTGAGTAAATTATTGATTTGCAAGGAAGAATCTCCTTATTGTAAGATTGTTTGAAAGGCTAATCTTAGGTTTTAAATGTTGAACCAGTACTCCAAATAGTAATGATGGTGTCAAACTCACAAGAGCTCGTATACAAACACCAAATGTATGCTTTCAATTGATCCATGTGACGTAGGTTACTTTTTTGAGAATGTTTGCCAGGGTACATCGACTTCTAGCATGCGACTGTACATATTTCCGTTGAGGGGCCCATAATTTCCTATCTTTCTTAATGTGCAATTTATATATTGTTTGTAGGCAAGGTACTCTCCTATCGATTTTGATTACCTAGGGTATTTTTTCCTGCGATTTGGTGAATACAAGAAACGCAAGGAGGAAATTATATCTCTATCGACAGATTATCTCAACTCACGAAAGTAAAGTTTTTCTGCTTCCAAATCTCTAGGCTAGTGTTAAATTCATTTCGCTTCTGCTTGTTAGGTTTGGTAGTTTTTTTCACGTAAGATAGTGCAACAGTTGGAAGCCAGGTTCGAGAGGTACCCTACTCTTTCCTTTGAGCAGGCGATGGAAAACAGATTGATTGAAGATGACTAGTTCTGTTCCGAATCTGCGGATTGTCTGTATTAATTCCTTTAGTCTGCAGATCTGTAAACGTATTTAGGTCAGAAGGTACATTCTTTGCACCATTATTCTAGTGATCATGTGCATGTATCCTGGGCATTTGATTTTGTCATCCTGATGTGGATATCCTATTGGTAATAGAATTGTACAAATAAGCATTTCAGTGTGGTTACTATTATTTCACTGACTTCCTTGCTATTGGATCTTGTTGGCCACTGAATGAGGGTTCCATTGCAAATTACAATGGGTTTTTTGGACATTGTATTAATGGTCTATGAATTTTCAAAGTGTTAGATTATAGATTTATTTTGTTGTTATTTGTTGTTTATAAATATTGTTTCAATGGGTTAACAATATAGTATTGAAAGTATATTGTTGCATTACTGCAAATAATAATGCAACAATATAGTTTCAATGAATGTATTGCATTTTTATTAAAAGTATATTGTTTCAAGTACTTCAACAATACACTTTCAATACTATATTGTTAACCCATTAAAACAATACTGCAGCAAATGTATGACTATGTAGTCAAATTTGAAAGTATCTCGTTCTGTATGTTTCTCCATTTCTTTTCTATATTTGTCTTATAATTTTCAATTTTTTTGGTGAGAATTTCAGTTTATCATGAATTTTTGAAGAAAAAATGAGGAAAATTCATGACAAATACAAATCATGTTCAAAAATTCTAAATTTTCAAAATAGAAGTATATTATAGTTTAGGATATGATTGTGGTATAAAGAAAATTTTCTTTACTTCATACTTAGAAATTTGGTTATAGATCCTCGCCTTCAAACTTTACTAAAATGTTTATTTTAAAGAATTTTTCAAATTTCTAAATGGAATAGAAATTGTACTTTAGAAGCTTCATTTTGTTAGTTTTGCTCAAAAGTACAATTTGAATGTCAAAATCAAGTTTTAAGGGAAAAAAGTTCATGGTATTGAAATACATTAGATAGTGTATTATTCTTTGAATAAACTATCCCACATAAAATTTAAAAGCAATTAGAATCTCTTGAATTTAACTCAATGATGGTGGCTGTAGTATCAATAGATTTGCATAGAAAAACTGAATGAAAATCAACCATTCTTCAATATACACAAAGCCTACTTGACCTTCCAAAGGACTCAAAACACCCTAAGCATTCTTCAGAGGGTTAAAGCACCCTTTTTCAATTCCAAATTGATGTCAGGTTTCTTTTATTGGTCCAACTGAGAGGATATTATGTATGTAAAATATTAAAAGACTATTTATAATTTAATGTGAACCTTGAAAACATGATGATTCTATGAATATTGTTTTTATGTGCTTCTATTCCAAACTTATTCCATTCCAGCTCCAGGGCTAGTATAAACCCGGCCTTAAAATGAAGCTACAAAAGAGGATGAGAAACTTTGATCCCCATTAGAACATGAGTAATGAAGTTTGACGTATTTCGTAAAACCAAATTACATGGGCCTTGATAGCAAGGCTACAAAAAAAATTTATCACTTATATGTGTGTCAACGGTTGTATTTGTTAAAATGATATGCAGTTTCAGAGTGTCAAAACTGTGACTTTTGAAAGTACAAGGCTCAAAAAAATAAGATTAAGATTAGTTGATGGATTTGAGGTTTGAGATGCACATGTTGAAAAGTGCTCGTTTCTTGGAATTTCACCATTTTAAAGAATACGACAATCTCACCATCTGTTTTTCATTTTTGGGGTTCGTCTCACCAAACATGCTGCTAAGTGGTCTTCAAAACTAAGGTAGGCACCCCCCAAATGGCACCTGACCTTAAAGTGCCATCTACAGGTTGTGTACATTTTCAAAAATCAGTTATGTACCTATTTGGATGGAGCGCTTTCAGAAACAAACTTTGACCCTTAATAACTTTTGTATACGGTGTCCAAATGCCACGTTCTCTGGTGCATTGGAACCTCCTTGCACTTGCCAACAAGAATATATGAAAACTTGACCAGTGTAATAGTAGTAACTAGGCTCAGTAGCAAAAAGTGGCAGTTTTGGGTGTACCCACCTTATCAGGCAATCATCCTCATTCGCCAACAACAGCTTGTCCTTTCATGAGTTGGTTGGCGTAACCTCGTCCAATAGGTCCAGAGAGTGATACAACCCAACACTCTTCTTGAGCTCATGGGGCAGGACCTTCGACCAATTTTCCCAAGTGCATGGCCACATTTGATAAAAAAAAACCCGGTAGGAGGTTGACAAAGTTGTGGTGCTCTGAAACATGTCATTCAAAAATAAAAATAAAAACATTTAGTTCTCAAACATCAGTTTCATTTGTATTTGGAAAATTTCACAACATTGGCACTTCATTTTCTAGATGAGCCGATCTCAACACTTAAATCTATCAACAAATCATGGTTTTTTTTAGAGCTTTGAGCAGTTGGCAATGCGACAACAGATGATGAGGATCTGAATCCCTGCCCACATAATAAAAATTGACATTCACGCTCTATCCGTGAGCAAAGGCACCAAGTGAGTGGCAGCTTTCCATCTGGCATAAATATTCAACGAGAAGGAGATTTCTGGACAGGGTCAAAACTTAGGCATCTGTGCTTGGTCACCAAATTCAAATTTGCAACGCCTTTGCGTACCAGTCTACCAAAAAAATTGAAAGAGATGATCATATTCTATAACACGGCTTGTTTGAAAATGCCAAAAAACTCCAACATTCAAGTGCTCACAGCTTAAAAACTAGGACCGCTGTAGAGTAGAGGTTCCAGACAGGTGTCTGGAAAAGTGCCCATGCAAATGAAATATTCAGTCATATTTATGGATATAGTAGATGACCCATTTCCAACCACCACCTCAGTCATTTCCAATCTATAGGTTGCTCTCTTTCTGTGAAGTCGTGGTGTAGTTTGAGGAGCACTTGTGGCGCATTATGGTTGGCTACAAGGTTGTCAATGTTGCAAGCAACTCTTGATCAGTTTTGCAATCAGCTTATGGTCAAAAATAGAGAGGTCTTTATCACCATTATAGGTCGAAGAGAATCTTCCACTAAAAAATTCATAGTAAATGCATTTTTGTGTAATAAAATCATGAAAAAATATGCAATCCTTCCAAACTCTTTTTTTGTACATGGAAAAAAATTACGCACTCAAAAAACCTACAAAAATCCTACAGTCCAAATATGCGTGGTTGCTTAAGTGGTTGGAAATGGATTGGCTGCCATATATAGTGATATATTTTGGGAAAAGTATGACCCATTTGTAAAGGCATTTGTATGAATTGCCATGAAGGACAGGATTATACTATGTGTTGATAAATTTTACATGTTTTTTTTGCAACAGCAAACCCTAATCATTGGACGGCAATTGGGAGGCACATGTCCATCGACGACATGGTTTTCAGTAGCCATCTGTTTCAAAGCATGAGTGCTGTTTTACGTTGCTTCAAAGGGTATGATAAGCACATAATTAGGGTAAGAATGTTTTCTCTCTCCAAGGGGAGGGGGGGCCTGCTACTACATAAGTTATATACTAAGTATTAGAAAAGCTCAAAAAGTGCCTTGGCAAAGGATAGACTACGTGATTTATCGATTGAAGTGCAATCAATCTGCTATAAGTCCACGACATGGGTGACTTCTGAGCAGCAGTCTGAGTGGGAAGAAGTCCCAACTTTTGTCACTTCAAAGTGAAATTTGCATGCCCTGTGCAGAGAGACAAATTATAAACTTAAAATCAATCAATCCATCAATCATGGTTTTGTCTCATCAGGTGTCACCCCATCACCCCTACAACTAAGGAGCCTAAATGAAATATTAAAGCAATTTAGACCTGGTCAAATGTTCAGCTTAATCATGCTGCTGATGGGGATAAAATTATGCCTTCATGGATGCCCTCCAACACACAAAATGGACTAGAGAATGCTCAAGAATCGGGAGGGACACAATGCCAAGTCTAATAGTTCATCACAAGTTAACGTTCATATTTGTACTTTTTGCAAATCTAAGGGTTTAGAAAGAGGGTTTGCATTATGAGATATAACGCTTTTCTGACTATTCAATGGAATGGTGACATGTTTGCCTTGAAAACTGGACTTGGCATTGTGGAAACAAGAATAAATAGCTAAGTGGCTCACACTATATTTACAATGGCCTTGTGTTGAAAGCATCCAAATATTAAACATTTGAGTGTGTTGTGGTTCTATATAAACGATATTAACTTTTGACTAATGTAGAATAAAAACTTAAATTTTAAAGGAAATCAAGACCTAGCTAAAGACCTCAAAATGTTTAACCCCTAAAGGACCAACATGTATTTTTTGGCAACATAGAAATTTTGGGCAAATACATGTGACTAAAGATTTGCATATTTTAGGCTGAAATTTTAATAGAAGGTGGAGACAAGGAATGTCTTTTATATGCACTAAATTTTATGACATTTGGAAATACGAGTCAAAAGTTATGACCTAATATGTTACTTTTTTCTCTGACTAGGTAGCCTGGGCGGATTTTTTTAAATCACTTTTTTTAGAAACCAATATTTGAAATTGGTTTTCTAGATTTATATATACGTGGAAAGATTTGAATCATTCCATTTTGATCAATGAGTCAAAAGTTATAAGGATTTTTTGTTTGCGGGCAATTATGGATTCTCTACTCTAAAATAAACTTTGAAGTCCTTTATCTTACTCAACTTTTTAGCATTTTTTGAAAAAAATTAAAAAATAGGAAGTACATTGTTTATTACAACATTACAACCATTGGAATTGTGATTTTCCAATTCCATATCTAAATTCTTAACAATTTTGTATTTTGTATCATTCTCTACTTCTTTCTATTTACTACCTTTTTCCTATATGTTGTACAATTCTAAATGATGTGAAGTTTTTTAAGCATGTAGCCAACTTGTCTATGAAAAAGAATCCAAAGAAGCACCACCATTTGGGACATCTTTTCATAGAAAAGTGAGCTTGTGAAGTACAACTGCCCTATTTTTTGCAAGGCCAAAAAAATTATTTCAGTGAAATTGAATGCAAATATCTTGCAATCCACGTGGTGGAAATTTCTGAAATTTTTACCACATGTTCTCAAGTCAACATACTACAAGATCCTATGGTCACATGTGTTAAAAAAATTCAAAATTTTGGTACTTGTATTGGAAATGACAGTTTCAGAGCATTTTGGGTGAAAACATACTCAAGGAACTTAAGGGATTAAAGACTAATTTTATATGACCATGCTGACATGAGCACATTCTTTAAAAAATTGTGTTTCACTTTTTATAATGTATGTCCAACTTGGTGACAATAGACAATAGATGTGGAATTGCACCTTTTTTTGTTTATTGTATGCATGTAGGATTTAATGAAAATTGCTCAATAATGTCCCCCTTCCAAAAATCACAAATTTTATGAAGCAATTCCATGGTGCTTTCTCAGAAAAAATTCACATCAAATGGAACTTTCTTGCACCTTCAAGTACACCTTTGTATTTATAAATGCACAATCATTCCAAACAAAAAAATATTTTCAACCATATACTATAATTCCATCCCCTACTTTGGGCTCCAATTTTATTTAGAAAAAAATTCAAATCTATCTATAAAATACCCAAATTCATTATTTTTTCTTACAAAATCAATGTGTTAATGTCAAAATGGGTACCATGTCAATCTTTTATTGATGAGTATTAAAGTGCTATTCATTAGAAGAGATTCAGTTGGTCTACAGGGCCGCAAGTTCTTTCAAGTTTTTGGACTACAATAACTTTGCTACAGTAGTAGGTTGACATGGCAGAGCGACTGCCATGTCAAATAATATTACAAAAATAAAATTTCAATATTTATTTGAAAAAAATGTTTCAAATTAAAAAAATAAAATTTTCA
This sequence comes from Antitrichia curtipendula, assembly GCA_951230915.1. Classification (NCBI taxonomy): domain Eukaryota; kingdom Viridiplantae; phylum Streptophyta; class Bryopsida; order Hypnales; family Leucodontaceae; genus Antitrichia; species Antitrichia curtipendula. Next base: position 22,169,751 of record OX579642.1, read on the forward strand.
ATTATATTTTATTCTAACCAGCATTGGCTGGTCCATAGCATGGACAATAGGTCTAAAATCGCCTTCCAATATCCCCCAAATATCCAATGACATAGATACATGGAAAGATGGTTATAGGTTGTTAATGGGACGTTTATGGCTTTAGTTTCTAAGCAGTTTTGTACTTTGAGGGCAAACTACTTCAGGAATTCACAGAAGTTACAGTTTTAATCAAAAAAATTCATAACTCTACTTAATTTTGATCCGCAAAACAAGCGCACACCTCAAAAAAATATGTGCCCCTCTTGGAACTGACCTCGAGATATTCAAATTCCAAATCCTTACCTTGCCTACCTTACCCCCAAGATAGGTTCCTAAATCCTTACTCAGAAAGGACTCTTCATACGATGACACCCGTAGACGCCACCACAGTTTCCACTCAGTAACAAAAGCGCATGCAACTCCTTTCCGCTTGGCCAATCCAAGTGTTGGAAAACTGCAAAATGCAAATTGGACTACGTTGCTTGACGCAGATGGAGAAGACGTGAAACCCATATTTATACAGCAGTGTGCATAACTTAGACATGAAATGCGCAGGTCCACTACAGTGAATGGTACGCAGTGACCGACCTCGTGGCGGACAGGAAGACGGCGGTGCGCTGTTGTTTTGCTGTCAAGAGAATCAAAGTATCAAATCAATCCAGAAAAAGAATCGCAGCCCACGAAACACAAAAACCCAGAAAGAAAGAAAAAAAAGAAAAAAAAAAGCGGAACAAAACAGGTCGATGGATGTAACGTAGGATCGCACTGGGACCCATGAGACACGGCGTCACGTTGAGATCCACATTGTTAGTTCCTAGCGCAGCACGAAGACAATTCTTCCTAATTTCTTGCATAAAGATCTGCCACATGCCCAGATTCATCAGATTGCCCACTTGTTTGAAACTTCAGAAGGGAGATGACGGATTCCTCACCGCAGAATGAGAAATCTTTGAAACGTCGGACGGGAAGCTCGATGATTCTTCACCGCAGAATGGACTGAAATTTGGATGGGCTCCACGGCAGACGTAAAAGTTCGATGAGAAATCTTTGAAGCTTCAGTTCAGAAGGGAGATGCCATTTCTCACCGTAGAATGGAAAATTTTGGATGGGCTCGACGGCTGTAAAGCTTCCATGGAAAAACTGAAACGGCACTCGGAGAAAATAATGGGTCAAAAAATAAATAAATAAAAAGAAAAGAATGGGAAACTCGGAGAGGCCAAGTCACTGTTGAAGCGTAGAGCATCTCCAGCAGTGCGCTACAAGTTTTTGACACACGCCATCACGGTAGAAGCTTCACTATCTAAGGGAAACCAGCCTATGGCAGGCGGCCAGGTGGATTTGATACCGGGGCTTTGGATCGCTTAAAATTTGGTGAAGCACTGTATTCGTACACGCATCCCAATATTTTGGAAAAAAAACACTTTTCAATTAGATTCATGCACTTTTTCATCCAAATTAGGTGACTTCATCTACATTTTAAATAAAAATGAAAAAAAAATTGGTGAAAAAAAAGACTACTTTTATTCTGTGAAAAAGTAGAGATTTATTTGGAATGGTGCAAATCTAGACCCATTGTGCCAAAAACAAAAAGAGGTTGGGATTGATCCTTTCATTACCCCTTAAATGTTCAGCACTTGGCATACGGTTTCCAAATTATGGAGTACAATACCATATGCCTAGCAATAAAGAGAATGAATTGAAAGCCTAACAATGCACAAATTTCCACACATTGACTATTGATTGATTCAGCTATTTTGTGCTTTCATCCGACATCCCAAGACTGATTAGATTTAATGAAGGTTCAAATGAGTATGACTGTGAAGGAATGAGCCATCCATTCAAAATTGGCCAATTCAAACCATAGTACATAAACTACATTAATCTTACTACACAAATAATGAACAACCAAAAAGCTGAAGAGTGAATTTCATAAAGACCAAAATACTGTATGATATTGTATTGTATCAGAAATTGTAGGCCATTTTGGGCTGATCTGAGTGTTTAAGGGTTAATTGGCTCTCCCCGTGGATGAAAGGGGATGAATGGAGATTTCCTTGCATTATTCCCTGTGCTCATTCTCCTATGTTGTTCCCTTGCTCCTATTCCCAATGTTTGTTTCTATAGCCCATTTCCAATGTTTAATTGGAATAGGTGACTTTCATTGGAAGAAGGGAGAAATAGTCACTACAAAAAAAATTGAAATAAAAAATCACAGTCTTTAACCCCTAAAACCCTGCTTGTCTTGTCGGGGGACAATTTGGGTCCGGGTAGGTTCCTATTGTCTCAATTTGAAGTGAAATTTTTTGAGATTTTTTGAGGTTGTGTAGCTTTGCAAGAGCTTTGTGGATATATAATTTTTGTTTCAATCGGATGCCGGATGAAAAAGTTATGGCACAATGAGCAAGAAAAGGAGATTGGCAGACAACCCAAAAAAATTACAAAAAGTCAAAATTATTTTTTTTGAATTTTTTTCCTAAAAGATTATCTTTTTACCTATACGTGGAGCTTTGACTCATTCTTTTGGAACTAAGGATGAAAAAGTGATGGACAATCTTAGTTTTTCGGGCAATTTAAGTATCTTCTTAAAAAAAAGGTTTTTGTTCAACTTTTAATGCTAATATCTTCCAATCCGTACGGTGAAATTTGATGAAATTTTTACTACATGATCTCAGACAAGTTAAGTACAAGATCCTACGGTTAAATTTTCAAAAAAACAAAAAAATTGGTTTTTTTAAGCGAATACAACAGAAGTGGTAGTTTTGAGTGTTTTTTGGCAGAAAACACCCTTAGGGTTTTAGGGGTTAAATGTATTCATTAACCCTTGAAGGATCAAGACTATTGGGGGTCTCCAAACATTCCAAACTGCCATTTCTTTGCAAATAGTCAAAAAATTCAAAAATTAGGTTTTTTGCACATCTGACTACCGGATCTTATACTTAACTATTATGAAAATGTGTGGAATAAATTTCAAATTTTTTTGTCCCCATATGTTGTAAGATATCTGCATTTAAAGTGAAGAAATAAAAAAATTTGCACATTGCGGGACTAGATTATTTGACTTCGAACATTTTTAATTTAAATTTTTTTGCACTACAAATTTTTCAAGTTTATAAAAAAACTTTATTTTCATTTCTTAAGAAAATTGTTTAGTAGAAGTAGGTACAAAATAGAAGGAAAATCTGAATTATTAAGATCTCTAAAATGGAATTAAAATGCACTAATTTCAGCGGTAAGATTGTTCTAGCAAGAAAAATATACTATGTGAAATTTTTTCTTTTTTAATTGTAAAAATTGCATATAGAATTGAACCCTATAAGTTAATTTTTTTTAAGGATGCTTAGATTGTCCAAAACTTTCACATCACTTAATATCCAAATGAAATGAATAAAATCTTTTTATTGTCAAATATATAATATATGAGTAAAGAATTTGAAATTCAGTTTTTTTAATAAAATTTTGTTGCCCAGTCTGCCCTATTTTGAACTTATTTGGGCATAATTTTTGTTCCCAAGTACTAATTGAAAAAATAAAGATAATCGACTTTTCTATCTTCTAAAAATATTTTAAAAAATCATGACAAAAATTGAGACAATAGGTACCCATTTGTCCCATAAAGGAACAATGGTCCTTTAAAGGTTAAGATAATCCCAGTCACTACAATTTTCAAAAGCAAAAATCATAATCTCAAACTCTATCTCCAAATCTAATACCTATCACTACAAATTATTTTGAAATAAAAAGTCAAAGTCTCAGTATTTGTTTCTATTGTTGCATATACAACACTTGTCTTTATAATTTGTTTTAGAATAAAAAGTCATCGCCTCATTTCAGTCTACAAATTCTAACCCGTCAATCAAAAAAACAATAATGAAATCATTGTCCCAAACTTTGCCGCCTAAGAAAATAAACCTCAAAGAAACATAAATTGGAAATAAAAGTTGAATAGCCAATAATACAGAATTTTAAAAGAATTATTTAAAATATAATTTGTGAGTGTGATTGAAGGATAATAAGCTATATCATACTTGGAAGCATGGTTGAAGTATATATAGGGTACTGTCATTTTTTAAGACAATATTCATCACACCTAAAAAAATATAAAATAATTAGGAGGCCCTAAACACCTTTGAAGCATACCTAATACTTTGATCTATATGAAATCATTGTTTGAATATCACATAAATCATTGTTCAAATATATTTTTATTATTGAAGTCAATATCCATCATATGAAAAAGAGTATTTAATAATTCACAATGCTTACGGCACTTTTGAATTGTGCATGAAGCCTTCTTATACACAAAATGGCAATACTCATTAAAAAAACTAATTCCAAAACTAATCAAAATTGAAAAATTTGATCATTCTTAAGTACCATGAACCGTCTTATATTGACATTTGATAGTTCACATTTTGAAGCTTTCCTATCGCAATGTTTGAAGCTTCAAAAGTATGGTATAAAACTTGTGATGTTTAATCCTGAATTTCCCAAGAAGGCCTATTTTCCTTCAAAAAACACTTTAAATTGTCATTTCTATAGCAAAGAGAAAAAAAAGAATGTAGTGTTTTTTTTGCATACCTAACTGTAGAATGTACTAGACTAATATAAGAATGTGTAGAGGAAATTTTACAAACTTTGACCGTGTAGATTTCAAGATATTTGCATTTAAAGTAAAAGTAATGAGATTTTTTGCACTTTACTCAACTACATTTTGGAGCTTTGAACCTGCATAACTTATAATTTTTTCTCTATTGATTTTGAATTTCTGATTTTACATGATAAAAAATTGAGTTGAGGATCTAGAATTTTTTTTTAAAACACACTTAGTTTTCACTCATTAAAAAATTGTTAAGTAGAAATAGGTTTAAGATTGAAGGAAAGTCTAAATTGTTAATAGCTCTAAGATGGAACTGAAATACACTAATCTCAATAGTGAGATTGTTCTAGCAAGAGATCTTAACCTTGTGAAACTTTTTTTTGAAAAATTGTGAAAATTGATGTCAAAAATGAATCCAGTAAGTTATTTTTTCAAAAAGATGCTTTGCTTGCCCAAAAAACAAGATTGTCTATAACTTTCACATAACAAACCCAAATGGAATAAATCAAAGCCTCCCATGTACATAAAAATATAATTTATACAATACAAAATTTTAAAATGCTTTAAGTTACTCTAAAGGATTTTTTGCATGCCAACCTAAAAAAAGGGCTTTTAGTGCTATAATTTTTTCTCCCATGATCCAATTGAAAAAAAAATTATATTTTTGGAAAGCTTATGTGTTTTTTTATTTTCACAAAAAAAAGTCAAAAAAGCATTACAAATATTGAGACCATAGAAACCTGCAAGGAAATACATTTTTTGTCTCCCAAAGGGACAATTTGACTTTGGGGTTAAAAAGTCAATAATCTTCAATTTAAAAAACTATTTCATAATTCATCAACTACATCTCAAGTGTATATAGTAAGTCTCCTTATATATGAATATACAATCTTCAAAACTTAACATTGACCAAAAATCAATCACCATATTAGCAATATCCTTCAATGTATTTGTCATTCCAAAGGCAAAATAACAATTGTCAATACATTTTGATGATTGTATAAAAAAACAAGAAATCTACTCACAATGCAACAATGAACATGAAATGAGAAGTAAATGCAAACAAGTTTATAGAAAAAATGATAGAGTATGAAATGGAAAACATAATCCAAATTCACAATTCACATTTCAAAAATAGTACATTGCAAAAATGTATCATTAGAGTTGCATTTCAATCTCTAAAGCAATATCTAATTTTAATTTTAATTTTAATATTTGAACCCAAAATCCTCAATTGATGTCTTGTAGTAAAATAAGGCTAAGCCTACAACCTAATCTATATCATGTCTTAAATCTAAAATTCTCAAGAATTCCAATCATAATCAAAACAAAGATTTGAAACAAACAAACAAACAAAAAGAAGCATTGTCAATTAAATAAATAACAAAACAAGTAGCAAAAAAAATTCAAGTCATTAATTAAAAAGAATGATTTCCTAAACATACTTAGAATGTTCACAAGAAATGTGCGCAAAGGTGCAAGAATGTAGGGCAATATGTGAGTTGTGAGATGTGGAGAGCAACTTGAATTGCAAGGAGCAAGAGGTGCATCAAGCTATGTAGACACAACAATGACCAAAAAAGACAAGTTTAAGTGGAAGTGGGAGGTTGGAGGGGAACAAGCGGAGGATAACCATGTTGTTCTATCCATCCATCCAAAGGAGGGGCAATAAGGGGTTCAATACTCCCTAGCTATGACAAAATGATTGGTTTTCCATATTGACATTGTTGAAATTTTGATTTTTCTTCACATAGAAACAAATGTGAGAAATGGGGAGAGCAGCTAAAATTTTATTTTTTTTAACAAAGTATGATTTGTTATGAGGTTTTGAAGTGTGCTATCTAATTGGCCCTAAAGAATCTCTAGACTACCCCAAAACCAACAAAAACTATATCCACAATGGTCATCTTACTCACCTAAAGTAGTTCCTAAAGAAGTTACTTCGTGTGACGAATTTGCACTCAAAAGGTAGAAGTTTCTATTGCAGTCAGTAGTTACTAATCACTCCATTACCATCATCTAAGACATTGATTATAGCTACTAACTGAACTTAATATAGCCCAAATTTCATTTATTGAATTTTTTTGTAATGGGTTGATGCAAGACTTTAATGGATCAATCCCTAGGATCTTTTGCATGTCATAGGCTAGTTTACCATAAAATTTGGCCATTTGTTTTGATGGAAGGTGACTTACCTTTCTAAGAGTTGGTGCACCTTAGGGCCGCTTCACACTATGGCCGACCAAGTCAAGAGGTTGTGGGATTGAGTGGCCAAACTTTGTTGAGAGTCCAAAGAAATGAGCAATAAATAGGCAATAAAATATAGGATTTGGAGCCTTCGGCCGGCCAAAGTGTGAAGCCTCCAAAGGCCAAATCTAAAGTCCAAATTCTTAGCAATGATTTTCAAATCTAAAGGTGATGGCCTTTGGACTTGTGCCTTCTAGTACGAAGGGTTGAGAGGTTGAACTTTTGGTTTCTTGAAATTTGATTGGTGGAAACCCACGGCCTCTTGACCTTTGGCCATAGTGTGAAGTGGCCCTTAGTCAACCTTGATTATAACCTTTCAAAATAACCATCTTTGATATTTAATTTAAACTAGGAAAATGAAACTTGATAAATTTTGTTTTTATTCCATTTTGAGATCTTTAAAAAATTGAAAAAATTGAAAGAAACATTGCAGTTACAAACTCTGCGTGCTAAAATCCAAATACACATATGTATTTCACTTATACTTGACCAAACATATGCTTGTTTCTAGATCATGTTTAGGCACTATGCAAGGTCGATTGAAAAGGTCATTTACAAAAGTCAACTATACATATCAAACATATCAAGTCAAGTTTGTTGTTGTTATGTTTTAAAATAAATATGTTATCAAATTTTGAACTCTTTATGGTGAATTTCAATCATTTTCAACCATTCCTCTACATGCTCCCTAGATTTGTCAGATTTATTACATTAGTTTCTTTGGTCAATAATCCTCAAATGTCCCTCTACCTTATAGTACCATAAGTGTAGGGCAAAGTCAACACTTCTCTCATGAATGTTTTATTTTTTCAAAAAAAAAGCTTGATTGATTTTTAATCCTTAAGCACTCTGACGCCCACATTCTTAATGATGAGCATTGTTTAGCCCAAGTAACTTCTCATTCATCCAATGCAACACTTGAATGTTGAAAAGACAACCTTCCTTAACCCCTAAAGGACTAGCCATAATGCCCAACCAAAGACCACCATCATGTCGAAATGGACCGGACACCTCCCACCCACCTTCACTCCCAACTAGAAAGATGTGTGGCACAAGGCTCGATCTCTCAAGGACGCAACCTTCATGTGGTTTGTCTGGCACGAAGCTGTTGCCATTCACTCGTGAAGAGCCCGCATCGCCCCCGGCATCGACACCAATTGCAACTGTTGCACACTAGATCTTGAGGAAACACCTATGCACCGCTTCTTTGTTTGCCCACAAGCCCAAGAGGTATGGAACTACGCTCAGTCGATTATCCACCACATATCAGGATCTCAACCTATCATGGGGCCTCACATTGGATTCGATGCCATTCAGTGTATCTTTGGTTCCACTATTCCAAATCAATTCACTAGCTTCCATACCATCTGTTCTTTACTTAGAGGCTCCTCCCTGTGGCTCATTTGGATCGCTTACAATAATATTGTTTTCTCTAGGAGCACCTGGCCCCCAAGTCTACTACAAGATAAACTTTGGAATGCCCTTTTGGACTCAGGCAAAGCAGCTCAACTCAAGGCCCAGATTAATTCCCGACAACACCCCCAACAACATGATATCATTTGGTCTAAGTTTGATAGTATTTGGCTCCAATCTCTTGTGTTAGCTTTTCGGAGTGGATCGACCATCATTTGGAGTAGGAAGGGACCTACCATTTGTTCCTTCTTTTAGTTCGTTTTGGTTCTTGGTCCATCCTTTGCTTTTCCTTTTTTCTGTTTGGCTCTTATCTCTTCATTTGCCAGCCTCAGCTTGGCTGTTGTTCCTTGGTTTTTTTTAATGCAATGGTACTTTCCATTTATTCAAAAAAAAAGAAAAAGAAAAAAGGACTAGCCTTGTATTTTTGGCAACATAACTTTTTTGGGTAGGTACATGTGAGTGGAGATTTGACTTATTTAGGTTGAATTTTTTACAAGGTATGGATGAGGGATATCTTCCGTGAGTGCTAAATTTTATTTCATCTTAGTGCACAAGTAAAAAGTTATGATGCAAAATGTTGTTTGTTTCTCAACTTGGGTTGCCCAAGCATATTAGAATTTTTTTTTTTTTTTCAAAAACAAAAATTTGAAATTGTTTTTCTAAAGTTATATATACATGGAAAGCTTTTAATCATTCCATTTTGATCAATGAGTCCAAAGTTATGAGGAGTTTTAGTTTGTGGATTGTCTTCTCCAAACTAAACTTTGAAGTCCTTTATTTTGCTCAATTTTTAATATTTTTTGAGAAAAATAAATCATAGGATGTAGATTGTTTATTACAACATTACAACAAAATGGGATTGACATTTTTCAATTCCATAACTAAATTCTTAACAATTTAGTATTTGAATCATTCTCTACTTCTTTCTACTCATTATTTTTTTCCTATATATTGTACAATTCCAAATGATCTGAAATTTTTCAAGCATGTAGCCAACTTGCTTTGAAGAATGAATCCAAAGAAGCACCACTATTTGGGACATTTTTCATACAAATGTGACCTTATGGAGTGGAGCTGCCTATTTTTTTGCAAGGCCAGAAAAAGGATTTTTGTCACTTTAAATGCTATTATCTTGCAACCCACATGGTGGAAAATTCTGAAACTTTTTCAACATCTTCTCAAACCAATATACTACAAGATCCTACAATTTCCATGTGTCTAAAAATGTTTTTTTTCTAAATTTTGTTACTTGGACTAGAAATGGCAATTTGGGAGCGCTTTAGGTGAAAACATAGTCAAGGAACTTTAGGGGTTAATGACCAATTTCTTGAAATATTGTGGTATAGACAACTAATATTTTTGTGCAAAGATAAGGTGAACCAACCCATTACCACCATCTTTCTCAACTTTGCCCTCATGTACCTATACTACACATTTCTCCTCTGAAATGTACCCACTGGGTTCATAAGGGTGGAATTGAAAAGGGTGATGATAATAGGCTGGCTCACCTTGTAAGCAAAAATGTGCAAAAATTCAAAAAAGAATTCAGACGTTTGAGGATTAAAATAGATTTTTTTTTCCAACATCCTTTTTTCACCACGAAATTTTTTAATTTAAAAAAAAAATAGTAATTTTCCTAAAATTTTGGCATCCATTTTTAGAATGTTTTTCCACTGAACAGATTCTTCTGTTCTTCCCCTTTTTGTACTCAAAGACAACAGTGAATGATGCTTGGGAGTTGTCGAACACACGCCATTCCGTTGCCAATTGCAGTGTGATTTGAGTTTGTGCCGAGGGAATCATTCAAGAATTTGCTGATATTTAAATAGTATTAGCCAGGATACGAGCACAAATTCCATCAAGTGGCCATCTTGGATACGCATCGTATTTGCTTTTTCCAATTGCAAGGCCTATTTTTTTTTCATATTAGGTAACTAAATGCGGCGGAATAAGCAATTGTTCCTATTACTATCTTACCCACCTTTTTGTTTGATCTTGTTGAAAGTCCAAAATGTATCATAGCTTGAGGTCACCCGTTTGGCACACTTTGTCGAATATTTAAAAAAAAATTGGAAGCGTTGGTTGAGCGGTTCATTTTTATGTACAAGTTATTTGGCAATTATGAACATATCTTTTTTTTTAACTTTCAGCAATCCTTCAATTAATCTTGGAAGTTGAATAGTTTTCTACATTGTATAGGAAAGATGCCATATTTAACTACTTTTGGACTTTTGAAAGTCCAGAATTCATATTAGTCATCGGGAGATCTCTTGATTGAGCATCGGGGGATCTATCTAAATCATTGGGAAATCTAAATTTTCATCGGGGGATCAATGCAAAACATCAGGAGATCTATACAAGCATCGGGGGATCTCCCGATCTATACAAACATTGGGAGATCCCCCGATGTTTGTGTAGATCATGCTTAGTCCAGGATTCATTGAATAGTCCAAGAGTAGTTAAATACACCATAAAGTGGTAGTTGTGACTTTCTGTATGAACTCATTGGTACTTTTCATAGTGTCATTCTACTTTGTTGTAAAGTTAGGAGAATGAAGTTGGATGTTGTGGGATTGAGTTGTACCAACATTTTGACTTTCATTTGTGTTTGATTTTCCTTAGATTTGGCAAAGTCAATTATTAATTTCCAAAACCATTTGGCTTCAAAAAATTTAATTATTTTTTGCCAAAGTTGACATCATGCTATGGTAATCTAGATTCTCTTCTTATGCAATTTTTGGACACACTACATGATTGAACAAATTATGAATTTTTGATGTGTTGAAAGTAGGTGTGTCCAAAAGCAATCCTAGGCTTTCATGAATTGAGGTTGTACATTTTAGGCAAGAATTTGTAGGGGTCAATTTTAGAGAGGGGTCACAATTAGTTGTAGTTACCTTTTGATGTTATGAAAAGGGGACTGTTAACCCTAGACCGCCCAAGAGGACAAAAAGTGTCTTCACATAGTTTTAAGTTAAATTCAAAGTACTGTAACTTTTGCATCTGATGTTCAAATGCAATAAAACTTGTTGGAGAATTTGTACCTTTTCTTCTAAATTGTGTGGTAAAATTTTCAAATCAATATAATAGGTAATGATTTTATGAAAGCCAATCGAAGTTCACAAGCTCAATTTGATTCACCAAAGTGCACTTCATGGCTGCAACTTCGGGGGCTTGTATCTCCTTCATCCAATGTTCGATTTCAATAAAATTTGGTGGGTTAAAATCCCTTGAAGTCTACTTATTGTGGTGAAATTTTCATGTCAATACAAGTTGTTTTGAATGTTTGGGAGCAATTTAAAATTCAAAATCCCGTCATTTTGCAACTACAATGAACTTTGGCGGCTTGTATCTTCCTCATATAGTGTCTGATTTCAATAATGTTTTTTGGGGAAGTAGCGCATACTAGTCTAGTTAGTGTGGCTAAAATTTCACATCAATCAAAGAAGTTGTCAATGACTGAGAAGCATTCTATTAGAAGGAGGTTCAGCTGTAGATGTGTTTTTTGCAACTTTTCTTGCCTATTTTTGACATTTGCAAGTCATTTTGCAAACACATTGAGTCAATTGAATGAAAAAAAATTTCACCAATGCATTTGCGTGTTGGCTTTGAATCACTTTGTAGTTTAAAGTTTTTTCATTTGATTAGGTTTAGAGATCAAATTTGGCCTCTAAATGTGTTTTTAGGAAAATTTCAGCATTCTTTTTCAACACTAAAACATTATAATCTTGCAATCTATGCGGTAAAATGACTTCAAATTTGATCCATGACATCTACAACATGTGTACTACATGATTGTATGGTTAAGATCTGTATAACTTAGTTACATTTAGATTTATAGCACTTCAAAAACTACACTGTTTTTCACCCAAATCGGCCATGGGCGGTCTAGGGTTAACTTAGTTGTAGTCAATTGTAATTTGTTGTTATTCTTCACAATGAATTGAATTTCAGTTGTGTTAATTCCTTTAGTCCCTTGGTCCCAAAGTTTCCTCTAGGTCAAGTTGGATTCGGGTTGGGCTCATATGATCTCAATATTGCATGTGGTTCTCCGAAACATTTTTTTAGGGATAGAAATTTCTACATGCTTCGAACAAAAAAATTCTAGTTCAATAATAGGAACCATGTTCAAAACCTTATTACGACAATTTAGGTCTTGTTTCATTTGTTTAGGCTAGAGTTTCAAAGCCACAATCACCAAGTCGGGAGGGAGACTTGCTTACTTTGGTGGGAATCAATGTTTTTTTTAATCATTTTAGAGAAGTAGCTAGCTATTTTTTCAATACTAATTTGATACTTGGGGTGATACTTGGGGTGATACTTGGTGATACATCTTTATCTAAAGGAAGTGATACCTAAATAAAATTTGGCCATTGTTTTTAAAATACAATAATAATCTAGCTAGTTTGACCCCCCTCCCAAATTAAAATTCCTTGACAAAAAAATAGCGAACATCCTTTGGTCAATTGTAGATTTGTAGCCAACTAGCAAAAAAATGTGCATAAAAAAACTCACGTGGGAATTGCAAGACCAACACCAAATCAGAGTAAGTTGTCAGTTCAATGGCATGAGTTGTTGAATGTTGAGTGCCAACATTTGGAGATTTTTTTAATAGTTTTACCAACTATTTTCCTTTGATTCCCATATTGAACCGCTTTTTCAAATACCAAATCCATTTTTTCCTCTCTATTTTTTCCTCCAAATAGAAATTATATACACATGTTTTTCCATGTTTTTCCAGTTGCAACCAATTGTTTTCCCCAATTCCACTGGCTAACAATGAACTAACTGGCGGTTCTCCCAATGCAACGGAACATTACTGTGCGCCATCCGCAGAATTCACGAAGTCAATGTTTCCTCGGTCTCATTCAGCGTCCAGTCCCACAGACCCTAAAACCGCAAGTCTACGTTACCCAATGGGTACCCCACGTTCCAAAACTCTTGAACCAAGCTTGCCTCCGACAAACGCATGCTTCTCGCATGATGGATGCCACTACAATACCATATGGGAAACTAAATGCCTTGGTACTCCAGTGAACTCCTTTCAGTGTGCCAACCAGCTGTTGGAATTTGACCCTAACTTACTTTACTTTACACTTGGGGGACAAACCAAGCCCCAAGAAAAATCAATGCCTTAGAAAAATGAATTCTTCCGTTTGTTACAAGTTCCAAAATTTACTCGGTTGGAAGTGTAAAGCACTTGTGAATCTACTGCTGTGCAACATGTGTCTCATCCATGCAAAGATCATTCCGAGTTTTTTGAATTTTGAATCATTAGGAAAAGCTTCATTATAACTTACCCACATGGACGCTGTCGTGAGTTCTCATTGTTGGACATGAATATAAAGTGAAGGCTTGGTACCAAGGAATGATGGTAAGGGTAAGTCTTAAGTTTGTCCTTTTTTTTTCCCTTTGTCTTTGTGAACTCAGCATTTCAGCAGACGGAGCCATCACGGATTTATTATCTAAGGTAGGTACACCCGAAACCGCCACTTTTTTGTTGCTGAGCCTAGTTACTATTATTAGACTGGTCTAATTTTCATGTGTTTTCTTGTGGGCAAGTGAATGGAGGTTTCCAACGCACCAGAGAACATGGCATTTGGATACTGTATGTAAAAGTTATTAAGGAGCAAAGTTTGGTTCTGAAAGCGTTTCTTCCACATAGGTACAGAAACTGATTTTGGAGATGTACACATAGTGTAGATGACGGTTTAAGGTCAGTGGCACATTTGGGTGTACCTACCTTAGCCCCATTTGACAACCAGGGGGTACCTTTAAGTTCATGGCGATGGCGGCTCTGGCTTCTGGGTTTTATTTTCTTTTTCATTCTCTCTCTCTCTCTCTCTTTAATTTGAGTTCTGACTGTCCAGTGTGTTGTCCAGGGTTGTCTGCTCTGACTCATGGAGAGAACCCCGTGTTGGGTTGGACCCTTTATTAAAACCAAAACACGCCCGAAGGCAATTACGCCCAAACTGCTCTGACTTCACAGAAGCTTCAAAGGTTTGTCGGCCCGTCATCCTCAATGCACTCACTCGGAATTTGCCCCTCCAAATAAACCGACAAAAAGTTGGAGTTGGAAACTACGGTCATCGGAAGCAGCGCGACAAAATGGGAGCACAATGTGCATTGGTAATCATGCCACATTGATAATTGTCCAAACCCCTATAGTTTTTTTTGGTCCTTTTAGCTAGTTTATTTATTGACTCTATCCTTTTTGGATAAGAAACTATGGCATGTAGGATGCTAAACCCGTCTTATGAATGGGATCCAATATGGTGAATTTTGTTGAATTTTGTAGAATAATTGTGAAGAAAAGAAGTCTCCTATTTTGTGCCGTGTTAATTATTTGTTTTCTGCTTCTCTAATGTGATTTGGGGCCTCTGAATGCAAACGTGAATTCAAAATTTGCAAATTTTATCATATTATTGTGTTTTCTCCAAGGATAAATTTACTATGTTGGACCCAACTTGTAAGACGGGGTTAGCATCTTGCCTATGGCATCAACTTTCACATTGACTATGGTTTGTGAATTTGAGTTTCCAAATCCCATCTACAATGGCATTCACATTTTAGAATGAGGTTAGGATTTGGTCAGAGGAAGGAGGGCCTAAAAATAGTTTTGAAAATAGGGGGATCCTCTACTTGAAAATAGAAAGATTTTTTTTCATACAAAATTTTTCTTTGAAAAATAAAATCCAGAAAATTCTAGCATCTATTTCAAATTTTTTTAGTTGAACTTGATCATTGGGTTTAATATACCATAAGCCTAAAAGGATGGATCCCTAACCACTTTTTCAAACCTCAAAGTCATATTTTCTATATACTCCCAATTTGTCAATTATAAATGAATGAAATTTGTTATATTTATTTTTCAAATATATAATGGCATGTCTTTTGTTAAAATTCATTTATAAAAAAATTACATTGAATTTTGAATAGAAATATAAAAAGGTTCATATCAAATACAAAATATGCTTGAATATGGTATACCATATTCTAATTCAAATCAACTTACCATACCATTTTAGAATTGGTAAGTCAACACTCTACAATAATAGGCCTAAAGTTCATATGTATTATTATAATAAATTGAATTTTAAGGAATTTTTAAAAAATTACAAATTAAAGTAAAAATTAGACTTGATAATATTCTTTCCTCAAACTGATCTCAAATTTTAAAAATATCGTTTTTATGGCTAGAATTTAGATAAACTAAAAATAGCAAAAATTGCGATAATACACTACACACAAGTATGTAGTGATCTGTGGATTTCTCATTTTTTATACATGAAAGTCAAAAAATATCATAAAGAGGGAAAATCCAGCGTCATTCATAGAAAACGGATTCAAACAACTCCAATAAAAATATTTGGATGAAAAAATATTTTTTTCTATCCTAGAGGTCTCCTACAAATCATCTACTAATTGATACAAAATGACGTCTTTAAGGCAATTTAGGGCTAACTCTAAAAATAAAATATTTATCAAAAAAATACTTTCTCAATAAAAAGCTGACCAATGGATATAGATTCTTGATTTCTATAGAAACCTTGAAATGTTGTAGAGGCCCCAAAGTGGTCAATGGATGATTGTAGAAACAAAAAATTTACCTATTGGTCCATGAATTAGATAATTATTGGAAAAATACCTTGATAATGGGTTTTGTCTTTTTAGGGTTAATCCTTGAAGGACACTAATGGATGATTTCATTGTTCACTATAGAAACAAAGAATGCACCTATTGGTCCAATAATAGGAACATTTTAGTAACTACCTTGGCCATTGCTAGGGAGAATTGACCCCTTTATTCCCCTAGCCAAGAATAAATTTAAAAATTGCCCCCTATTTTGTGCCACATAAATTTTATATTTCTTCAATTCTCTCCTAGCTAATTTTGGGCCTTTGATTGCAAATACATATCTAAAATTTGCAAATTTCATAATGGGTGGCAAATATAAAATTTCAATGTTTTCTCCATGGGTATTAACATAGGTCAATCTTCTCTAGCCCTTTAGCTAGAGATGATTGCGTCTTCCAAGGATAAACCGTGGAAAAACTCAACCCAAAGAATTTGACCCTATTAGGAAGGGCCAGGGAGGATTGATTCACTTAATGCTTTGTGCTTTATCCTCGGAAAAAAAATGGAATTTTTTATATTTGCCACCCATGATAGAATTTGCAGATTTTAAATTCATATTTGCAAATTAGAATCCCCCAATTAGCTAGGAATGGTGAAGACATATAAAATTTACGCGGCACAAAATTGGGGACATTTCTTTTTACAATTATCCTTGGTTGGGGCAATAAGGGGGTCAATCCTCCGTGGCCATTAGCATTAGCAAGGTGGTCAACCGAAAATCACCTTTTTAGTGTCTTTTCAACAGATTTTAGGTGCCGGCATGAGTGAGTGATTTCTTTTCGAAAGTCATTCATCCAACACTTTTAATCCTCCGTTGTCCTTCCCCGCGTCTGGAGGTTCATTCCAAAACAAAAAAAATGGATGATGACTTGGTGGACCCCGCCCGAGATGCACCCACTGTAAGGAATCAGCTTATCCCACCCGGCAAGTCCATCCCGGCAGCAGACCCAGCGCCGGCTCTCCTCAGATCTCACCTGCACCCCCACTGACCCACTCCAGTTCCACCACTAAAGTTAAAGTTAAACTCTGGTTAAGTTAGTGCCTGTCCGAAAAGCCGGCCCAGGCAGACCGACTTGCAGCACGGCAAAGCAACGAACTAGCAACCATGAACCATCCATCCACTGAGTTACAGTGGTAAGGTACTGTAGTACACCCCTTTCAGTTGTCCCCCCTTCAGGGATTTCCAATACTTATTGTTTGTGATTTTTTCACTCCATCAATCAATACACAATAAAAATGAAACGGTAATAGCTAGACTACCGTAGGCTTCATAATAATAGTAACTAACGTTAAGTTTTCGTAACATAGGACCCCACTCACTTCTTCACTCAGTTCCTCCCCAACTGAACTGAACCTTTCGCCGAATCCGTTGCAGACACATGCCATTGGCCGCCCCTGCTTCCCGGTAAGCCCCCATGCTCCCACGCTCGGGAAGGCAACACGGGGACCTTGAACGTCCCTTCCTGCCTTCCTTGAAGCCGCTTCTTCTTCTTCTTCTTCTTTCAGTTCCATGGGCACCGTGTTGGCCTGAACGCAACCCAAGTTCGCAACGGGGATTCACTGAATTTCTGCAACCGCTGCGCTTGGGTGGGAGAGAGGAAAGGAAAGGAAGGAAGGATCTGGCTTGGCGTGTAAGAAGTTAGATGGGGAGGTACGAAGTTGGACATGTCTGTCTGTCTGTCTAGCTAGCTAGATCTTTGGTGGACGTTTTGTACGAAACTTGAATGAATTCGAGAGGATTTGGGGGGGGGGGCGGAGCGGTACTGTCGGAAGGGAGGGTTACTGGAAAAAAGGTGGGAGGGAGAGAAACGGGGGGTTGTGGAGATGATGAGTTCGAGACGATTGGGCTTGGTGATGCTTTAGTCGGTAGGGGTGGGTGTGATTTGGGAGGAAGGGGTGTGGTGATCGCTCACATTCTTTGGTTTTGGGAATTTGGTAGAGTTTTTTGGGTGCTTCAAGTGGTGGAATGGGGATAGTCGGTGTGTTGGGTAGTGGTGATTGTGGGAAACAGGGGTGGGAGGCGAGGGTGTGGTGATGATTCAGAGGAAGTGGGTGGGTGGAGGTGGTTTCAGCTATAAATCTGGGGTCTTTGATGAAATTGATGAACAGTGAGTGCGTGAGTGAATGAGTGAGTGAGTGGTGCGTGCGTGCGTGAGTGAGTTGCAGTATGTCTGTGTGTCTGCTTCGCAATTTCTTTTGAGTTTTGATTTGCTGACGAAGCGCTCTTTGGTTGCAGCGATGAGAATGTGAACCCATGGGAAGAAGGCACTTTGGTATTGTGAATCACTCTCTTTCGTAGCCAGGTTGGGCGCTTTGGAAAGGAGGTGGCTTTTTTGTGGACGAGTAAGTTAGAGGTTGAAAGGCTGGAGCCTTTGGTATATGGGAAGCATGGAAGGATGGCTGTACTTGATAGAGTCCAACAGGTTGATGATGACCAACCCTCGGAAACGCTACTTCGTCATCTGTGGCAACAGGGCGTGTTTTTGGAAGGACAAACCGACCAACCGAGAAGAGGTAGACGACACGAACCCTATGGGAGATTTTGAAAACTTTTTTGGGATTATTCTTTCAAAAGTTTTCAGTTTTTTTTTTTTGGTCAGGTTGACATTCACTCCTCAATTCATGGAAATTTCTCATCCATGGTTAGGTTTCATTCTTCGAATATGACTCTGGAATCCTCTGAAACTGGAATTAGACGTGGAAGTCGGTGCAGGGTGCATTACGCAACGACTACTAATTCATTATATTATTTTAAGTACGGAATTCGCTAGGCCGCAGTTTATGGCCTAAATTTAGGTGTTTGATTTGAAGGGCTTCAGCAGTGAGCTTTGGGATTAGAGTGTGGTTATGTACTCTGTTAAATTTTGATACTGTTTAGTGTCTACCTTCGACGCCTAGCAGGTCCGGCACTAGTCTAGTTGGTCTAATAACTATTATTAGAAGTGAAAAAAGAGGGGTTTATACTCAAAGAGGCATCCATTTTCAAATTTATATTAGTTAGGATTTGTAGTAGTTCAACCGCTCATAGGCAAGTCAAAAGTAGGAATTGCGTTAAAAGTAGAGTTTCTGACCTCATTTAGGCACATTAAAAAAAACTTTCTTCAAGAAACTTTGAACTGAAACTCTACTTCTAAAACAATTCTTACGTTTTGACACAATGAGCGGTCAAGCTCTCATCTTCAAATTATCCCAAATTCATAGGCGGAGTCCATCCTGGCACTTCTCACTGCAGCTTGGTTGTGCCAGCCAGCATAACCATATGCGCCAAATTTACGTGTTTCTTCTTCAAATTGTCTCTTGGAAATGGAGTGATTCCAACCATGCCTGGAAGCCTCCCCAAATCCTACAGAATTTTCAAATTTTTGGTGGGGTGGTTTTTCTCCGCAGGCTCCTATCAAGAGTGGGACCATTGACCCTTACACCCGAGTCACCGATCACGGGCGAGAGATCATCCATGGCCGGACTCTTTTTGTGTTCACCATCTACGACTCCTACAACCATGAAGACAAGCTCAAGTTTGGAGCCAAAAGCTCGGAAGAGGCAGCCAAGTGGATGGCAGCCTTCAAGGAAGCCGCGGAGCAGGTCAGTGGTGGCTCCACCCTCACACAGAACGAAATCAACACTTTCTTTTTTACACGTCTTATCCAAGTTCACGATTCAGTTTATAACTCGCATTGTTTGATGATTCGAATGCTCAATTTGAGTGCAGGCTCATCTGCCAGGAAAGGATAGGCCGTTTGTTCCAGCTGGTGGGCGAAGGAGATACCCCTTCAGGTAGGCTGACATTCACAAATCTCTTGCCAAGTGCAGACTATTAGTTTCCATAGCACCTCAACTACTTGTCAACTGGGTGTACTATGAATCACGAAGTAATTATCGTTCTTACTGCCCAAAAGGAAAAGAAATCCACAAAATCCTTCTGAAATTTTTCAGGATTTTGAGAATTTCCACGGTTGCATGAGAGAGAGAGAGAGTTCACATGTCAAGTGTTCGGTATGTGATGATTTCGGATGTGGTTAATTTGGCAGGCTTTCGGTAAGGAGAGGGAGTGGGCTTGTTCGAGACAATTCGGGAGGTTCGACTCCTGGAAACAACAACCTCTTCCGAGAAGACTCCACAACTCTTGCAGGTACTAACGAAGCTTGCTCTGATTCTTGTTTGATGCTGTTCTGGTGGTTAGTTTTAAACCATTTTTTTTCCCTTGGGGTTGACTCACATTACTTCCGAGAATTTGTGCTGTGATTTTTAACCAAGCAATCCTTTGTTGTTTACTTCTAATTTTTAAAAATCTTTTTCTCTTTTTTGCTTGTGCGCAGATTTGCCAGGGTGGATTGGGTCATTACTTCCCAAAGACGCATCTCCAGACGTGGTGGCGGATTCGCCGTGGCAGATATTTGGCTGCCAAAATGGTAAAGAATCCTTTTTTTGTATTTGCTCAACTACTTCACAGCTTTAGACCAATGTCCTTTAGAATGGGTAGCCCTTTGTATGCTCATCATACTTTGTCCTTGTCTTACTTCTGTGTGTTCAGGGTTGCGATTATTCAGGGAAACCACTGATCACCATGGACTTAAAAACATGGTGAGGCCCTTGGGATTTTTTTATTTTCTTAATAGTTGAGACCCTTGGGACTCTTCTGTAGCTTATGAAATTGCTGGTTAAGTGAGCCCTTATTAAGTTAGTTCGGTTTTATAACGTACCCATCCTAGTAAATGGTACACAAGATTTATTACTTTTATTAGGTGGTTATGGTGATTAATATTGTCTGTGCCCAGTCAGCACGCTGGGTAATTAAATGGTTGAATTTATTATTGCCTTGTTGTAGTTACGTGGCAAGATACGTGGCGAGGACCCGCCTGCACTAATGGCTGTGGGAGTGGTGCATGCCACTTGTGAATCCGTATTTGAAACTGTCATGGCCTTGGGGTCCTCACGGGCTGAGTAAGACTCTCTCTCCCTTTTTTACTTCCTCTTGAAAATTCAACTTCGAGTTTAATAGGCTACACTGTTTTATTTTAGTAGTGTGTGTGCAAAATTAGTGTCACTACATTATTTTTTTGGTAATTAGCATAGAACAGTAATATTTCAACCTGCTGTAATTTAATTATAGTGCAAACAGTCCAAATTGTAGTCCACATTTTTGAGTGAAGGCATACATCAAAATTAAACATGTTTTTTTGGGGTAGTCACTTGTGATGAATCGTTTGTTTATTCATTTATTACTATTTCTGTCAGCATTTAATTAGTATCTGGTGATCTTGTGGCTTTCAGGTGGGATTTCTGCTATTTGAAGGGGAGAGTCATAGAGCATATTGACGGCCATTCAGATATTGTTCACAAGCAATTTCACAAATATTGGCTTCCTTGGTACGAGACTGATAATAAAAAAGCCAAAAATTGATTCTTTTGTTTATGCTTAATGGATTTTCGAAAAAAATGTTTCTGTACCTGCGTTATTTCGCTCCTCTGTGAAGTTAAGTTATTGATTTAAATCCAGGGTTATGGAATTTGAAATCAAATGATTAGATTACATCAGAGAAATGTGTCGGCGCTCTAATTTGTTTTGCAAGTTAGCGGCTATGGCAATTTTCATGCGTAGTTCTTTTCCCTGTTTTTAATGAAAGAAATGCAGGCGCATGAAACCAAGGGACCTGCTTGTGCATCGCTACTGGCGGCGTGAAGATGATGGCTCCTATGGTTAGTTGTCATGAATTATATTTATTGATTTATCTCTTGATTCGTTTTGTCCTCGTAGAAAATGACGTGTAAAATTTGGCTGGGACCTTTGTCTTCAAAAAGCTTGTTTGCAGATTCCAGTAGATGCTTTTCTAGGTTGATTTTCAATTGGCTTAGGCAAAGAGATCGGACGGGACTCGTTTGCATCCAATTTCGTTAGAATTGGATGGAAAAGTGTGCATTGTTTTAAGTTCTTATCAAGTAGTTTTTTGCTCAAGAATGAAAAAAGATTTTGGAGAACTGGGTTCACAGCTTTAATTTCCATGTTCGAAGTACAATGGATGTTCTATTGAAGGTTGTATAGGTGGAATGAAATAATAAAGTAGAAAGTAGTGCACAAGGCTTTCTGCACTTCTAACAAACTATCTTTTTTCCAGTTATTCTCTACACGTCTGTGAATCATGAGAAATGCCCTCCTCGAAAAAAGTTTGTGCGCGCCTGGCTCAAAAGTAAGCTCTAACACGTGGATGCATAAGAAGCCATAGTTTCATCTTTTTGGAGTAACCTTCTGTTTAGCCTTCTTTTTTTCTTTCCTGCTTTTAATTCTCCAATTCACTAGTATACATCCTATTAACTTTCAAGTAGTTTATATTTTTGTTTATTATTTAAAAGCTATCAACCGTTGGAACTGTAGGTGGAGGCTACGTTATATCTCCGCTGCCGCCACAGGGCGGGTACCCAAACCGTTGTACGGTGAAGCACATTCTTACCGTAGATTGGAAGGACTGGAATTCTTTCTGGAGCCCCTCCAGAGACAAGGAAATCACTCTCAAAGTTCTCGAGAGAGTGGCAGGTATGACGCTACATACGGCACCAAGCTTTTATTTTTACACCTTTTTGAACACCAAGATTTTACTTTCACCAACCTTTTGACCAAACTTGAAATTATTTGCAATGGATAGTTCATCTCGCTTTCTGGTTTTCGCTATATCATTTGACAACAGGTCATTTTGATAAGACGTCGGCAATAGATAAGATGTTCACTATGAAAACCAAAGCAGTGAGATCATTGGTGGTAGTGCACTATCACCAATTTCTCTTGTCCATGCTCACAAATTGTTTTGGTATGTGATCCAGCGTTACGAGAGTTTTGCACAGTGAAACCAGCGGACTCCATGTTGACCTCCATGGGTCGCCTCAAAGTGGCAGGCGGATGTCCACTGGTGGTGTCCAAGAAGGACATCATTCCTCCAGTTCTCCTCAATGGAGACCCGCCTGCGCATCTCACGGAAGACAAGGTCGGCCAAAGTATGTTC
The DNA here is from genome assembly GCA_951230915.1 of Antitrichia curtipendula. Lineage (NCBI taxonomy): Eukaryota > Viridiplantae > Streptophyta > Bryopsida > Hypnales > Leucodontaceae > Antitrichia > Antitrichia curtipendula. The sequence goes on from OX579642.1 coordinate 22,192,659, forward strand.
CGGCAGTTGGCCGAGGATGAGTTCTTTGATGTTCCGGAAGACTCGGTTTGGGACTTGGAACTGGAGCCCGATGGGCAACAGCAGACGGACTTGGAGGGGACTTCGGACGAAGACCAGGTACCCTAAACCCTAAGCCCTTGTTTTTTTGTTTTCTGGGTACTGTTTTGGAGGTACATGACATTGTTAAGAAACGGTAGGCAGGTGTCTTTGGAGTTCACGAAGAAAAAGGTAAATTGATTCTCTAATGGGACTAACATGGACCATTCCTACTCTGTAACAGAACGAAGACAATCCCAAGTTGTCAGCAGCTGCCACCATTGTGAAGCGCTTCCAAGGAATGACAGGTTTGTTTTCCCCACCTCTACCATAAATTGAAACCATCTGTGAATCTAGACAGAACATTTTGAAGTATTGAAGAAACCTTTGCAGATTTGGTCCCTGAGTTTCACTCAGTTCTTAAGTAGTCGACCATCCTTGCGTTAACAAGTCATACACTTATCAAAGCTTTAGAATTTGTGCCATCAGGAAAATTTTCGTTCCATAAGATTGTGGCACCTTAATTGGATAATGCATCCAATTTGGTTAGAATGCGTTCCAGGGTGAGAGCACCGTTTTTTTAACTTGAGAGTGGTGGGCTTTTTTTGTTTTTTTTCAGCTCAAAAACGTACTCACCAGGACAGCGGTGTCCAAGATGACATAGACTTGCTGGCCAAAGTAGGAACTCTGCCTAAAAGCTCCAGCAACAGTTGCACCGTTAGCACTACTCATTCAGCGGAGGCGAGCACCTTCTTAATTCGAGGCAAACGTTATCTACAGGACCGCAAAAAGGTAGCTTTCATTAGAAACAATACTCCTTTATTTATGTCCACATTTCAAAAATATGTTAATGAATTGTAGTCCCAGTAGTTCTGTAGGGATCGTACAGTATGTGCTGTCGCTTCATCTCTAAGGAAATCTGAATTTTGGTTATAAATTGGCGTATTTATTCTTTGTTGACCTTAGCTCTTCTGATTTATTTGGACTCAATTGAACAGGTGGTGGCACAAGATCCTGTTATGCAATTTGTTGCAGCTGATTGGTTGAAGTCCAACAAGAGAGAAGACAACCTTGCTGCGCGACCCTCGAATCCAGTTCAGCTATTTCTGGCCAATCAGGTAAGTAGCATAGCGCTCATTAGCTCGATTTTTTTTTTTTTATCATTAAGAATCATGCAAACAAATCAAATTTTTTGTTTTGGCTGTGATTGTTTGTAACAGTGTGACTTACACAACTATCACTGACGCAGAGAAAGAAAGGAGGTCGAGTGGAAGATGCGTTTTTCTTCGTCATCAACATTCAAGTAAGCCCTCCTCTAACCATCTTTGACCTCGTTAGTAATATAGCCTTACTGTTTTTCTAATTACCTGTTGTGTGGTGTATGCCTTTGTGTTCGAAGCCAAGCTAACTAGTTTTTATTTATCTCTGTGATTTGTTTATTTCTCAGTGATTGGATTATTGTGTATCTGGTGGAAGACTTTATTGATTTAATTCCATGATTGTTCTGCATACCAGGTTCCAGGACACACAACATACTCTTTAGCGCTGTACTACATGATCACGCAGCCCCTCTCTGATTTCCCTCTGCTTCAGAATTTTGTACATGGAGATGATCGGTACCGCAATGCTGGCTTCAAGCTCATTCCGCACATTGCCAAGGGCTCATGGATTGTGAAGCAAAGCGTTGGCAAGACGGCTTGTCTCATTGGAGAAGCTTTGGAGATCACGTACCACACGGACCAGCATTACATTGAGGTTAGTCAACTCATTTGGGAAATTCTATCAAACCTTTTTTTTTGGTACGAGTTAATTCTGAGTCTCTGAAGTTTGAAGCAACTTAAACCTGTGGGAAAGGAACCCCACACAAATAGGTTTCATGCTTCATATATAGTAATTAATCAAGGTTGTCAGTTGGTCTTCGCAGTTAAAATACACGGTCTGAAGAATTTGTATATTTCAGTTTATAATAAGTTAATTCTCTGATTTCTTAGTTTATTCAAGATTCGTTTGTTTAAATTACTTGCTGGATTGTTCTATTACCCACCCCTCTTGCATCGTATGCTTCACAAATTTTTAATTTAACCAGTGGTAATCATGTGTGTGTCCATTCTCTGCAGTTGGATGTGGACATTGGCTCATCCTCCGTAGCCAAGGGTGTAGTAAATTTAGTGTTGGGTTATTTGAGCACACTTGTTATCGAGTTGGCATTCCTCATTCAGGTATTTCCCTCACATTTGAATCCCTCTCTTTGCTTTGGACGTCATATAGCATTATTAACTAGTTCTTGGTTGTGGTAACCAGTCATATGTACCTCTCAAAAACAACAATCCTTCTATAAGAAAATAGGGAGAGAAATTTGAACCTTGGCTGGTATAAGGAAGGAAATCTTTGGATTCCAGAATGTGTTTGTCATTTTCCATGCGTTTTTGAAGTATAGTCTTGTGTTTAAAGTCTTGTCTTCTGGGAAGTTTTGGAGTTTCCTCATCGTGGATGGCGTCCGTGCAGGCAAACACCGAAGAGGAGCTACCAGAGTATCTGTTGGGCACGTGTAGGCTTGTCAACCTTGACATCGCGAAAGCCATTCCTGCACGTCCAGAGTAAACTTAAATGGGTGGTTCACGAGCACTGAAGCCACAGCTGATTTTTCTGTATTACACAATTGTATTCTTATTTGAAGAAAAGAGAGAGGGTTAGGTGAAACGGAAGAAGAGAGAGAGAGAGAGAGACGATTCTTTGGAGTTTCTATGAATAGAGGCTCTAGAAATTAACCGATTCAATTTTTGTGTAGTTGATACTTGAAAGTGGCCATTCTGTATCTTCGATGGTCTTGTACATATGGTATATGAATACATGGACGTCATTATAAATTGAATCTAGAAGAAATGATTTAGTTTGACCCTGTGATACAAATGTTCCAATGATGCGGGGCTATGTGATGTCATTTTGATATTACTGTAAATGAACGCGAGTTGTAATTGGGTACTGTACCCGAAGATCAATAGTTACAAACTGTTGTCTGTTCATGGGAAACGCAACTGTGCTTTGGTTTACTACTTTAGTCAGTTTAATGTAACTAGTTTAGTACTTTAGTCAATTCAATGTAATTGGTTTAGTACTTTAGTCAGTTTAATGTAACTTTGCATCCCAGTCGGAGGAGCCAAAAGCCGTCACTCTAAGCGCGTAATTTTGAATAATGTGAAGTCCTTCCGTATTTAAAACTTTGAGCAATGCCCACCTACTCCAATCTTTTGAAGGTGGACTGACCTAAAACCGACTCAGTTCTAACCAGACAAAGGTCACATGCGTAAGTTCCAGACTGTCATAAAAAAATTCAGTTCTCCAGTGGTGGAGAGTAAGGAATCGGTTTTAACCAGCCAAATGGAAATACATTAATTTGCCATACTAACTCCCAAAACACTCCTAATTAATTGCTGAATAAGGTTACGGGACAGAAGAAAGGCTCTCTTTCCCTTTTGACCCTCCAATCCTGTCCAGCTAATCGACTGGCTTGCTTCTGGTGCCTCAACCTTCAGACCAATTCTCGCAATCAACGTTAACAAACTGCAGACTAAACAGATAAAACCGGAGTATTTTCAACATTACCTTCACAATTCAACGCCAAGCTCATGTAAACCTTTGAAACTTTTAAACAGTTGACTACTTGGATTTCCTTCGAAATCCGGATAACTGTATGAGAGATCACAGATATGACCCATGATAGATAATTTACGGTTTGGATTTACAATTGGATCCCTCGGAAGAGGGGAGGAGGGCTGCGCCTGCCAAGGAAATAGTGCCAGACCAAGGCGACGCGCGCGGAGCCTGACAGCAAGCTGCCCAATGGACCCGCACCCAAGAAAAATTAGATTAATATCAGGAGGCTCGATGAGCCTCGTATCAAATATTAAACTGATAAGAACAGATACTACACTTGATCTTAGCCAAAAGGCCGAGAAAGGTATGCTTCCTTCGTCTCAATCAGCCCCTGTTATATCCACAATCTGTCTCCACCATCGCCACAACGTATGGGACAAAATAAACACCCGGCACACCTCCTTTTACTTTTCTTCAGAGAAATTTCCCCAACGACTAGCTCGTTTCCCAGAGTATTATCCAACACGGTCAGTGTCAGAGAGTCATACTGCAATAAGAACTGCATTTAGAAGAGACGATCAAATGGTTCGTGGGGTTCATGACAACAGAAGTAATGCTTTACTTTTGAGTCACATGAGTTCCAGCTAGTGAGAGAGTTTAGTGGTCATTGTTTGTAGCTTACTTAAGATGTAGTTGAATTTCCCTCTCCGACCATCAACGTTGCCTATCGTTGGATCCCTTCAATTCATTGCCGAAGGCTCGCAGCAAAGCTTAGCATGCACGAACAAATTAAGTTTGGTGTCACGCACCAAGGCTTCAAACTTTGGGCAATCTGGTGTACATACGTCCCAACGCTTCAGCCCACAGAATTCAGTACGTGCGCAGGCCAAACGGCGCTTGATTTCGTTGAGGACACATGATCGATGCAATATCTCTGAAATGCTTCACTTAAACACTGACACAAACAAGTGGAATATCTTAGAATTGCTGACAAGCTAATCTGAACTTTATCGAAGGCGCGCACAAGCCTGACAGCAATCTCTGTATCGGTCCCGTGCATGACATCCTGACTATCTACCGCAAATTAACCGTCCTACCGTACCTGTGTATCTGGACACATAAACCTGAAGGAGTCTGTCCCGGTAACTACCATCTGATCGATGCAATGGTAAAGACCTCCAAAGTTCATAGGTAGATTATGCCGTGAACCACGATAGCACTCCATCGAAGGCCCACTGAGGCAAGAAGCAAGTCGCTGCTCACAAAATGTAGACCCTGCAGCAGGATTGGGTAATTAATTACAAACAGTTTGATGTTTCAGGAACAGATGTGATTCATCTCGTTTGTAAATTCATTCCTTGCCTCTGTTTATCTGTGCTCACACTCTAGTACAGTTTATCACAATTTTATATCCATGAAGTCTGTTGTATTTCAAAATATCAGAAACTTTAAATTCTTTTCCAACTCTGGGGGGTAATAGATAATATCCCTCAACTTGATTTCAGAGACGGCCTAATCGAGAGTCTGATTTATCTCCATGTGGGTCTAAAATCTTGTACATTTTAGATAACTTGTTAGAACATGAGTTGAGAATACATGAAAGAAGAAATTAGCCAAAATAAATGTCATGTTCATTCAAAAAAAAAATCAGTGGAACTGTGGAAGGAGGACAAAATAAAAAAATAAATTCTTACTAACTTTGACATGAAATGATATAATATCGATCCCAATGGTTAAAATGTTCTAATAACAAATGGATATCTTGTGTTCTAGTTTCTATTTTAAAAACTTTAAAATTGATTTCAAAAAACAACTTTATAAGTTATTTCTGCTTTCATTGCCTACTATACAAAACTTGCCATACCCTTCATTTCATTAATCAAAATAGAATGATTCAAAGTATTTTCTGTAGATATAAATCCATCTTACCAAGAAAAATATTTGAATTTAAAAAGGGAAATTTTTTAATTGTTGGCTTTGACATTGAAATTGAATGAGACCAACCCTTTTTCTTGGCACCGTGGGATCAAATTGCACCATTTCAAAATAAAATTCTACTTTATGCTGGAAAAAAATAAATTTTTTTCCCATAAATTTCCCATTTCTACTAAAAATGTGGATGAAGTTGTAAAATGTGGATGAAAAAATGCATGAATATGATTGAAAAGTGTTTTTTAGTCCAAAAATGGATGAATATAGAAATACAATGCTTCACCAAATTTTAAATGATTGCCATCCTATTACCTTTTCAAAAAAAAAAAAAAAAGGTTAAATGAGACCTTATAACTTTTGCAATACTTATCAAAATGACATGACAAAGCATCACATTTAGAACATGATGGTTAGAAGCTATTTTTAAAATTTTATGCAAAAATTCAAAAGTATTAAGTCACTAGAGCTTGATTGTATTTGCAAAAAGTCCTAAGTGGTTTTTTTGGCCCTTTAGGGATTAAAGAGTTTTTTGTTTATTGGCTTGACTTATTACAAATTTTGCAACAATGCATGCTAGTGTGTATATAAGAAGAGATAGGAAATTTCATTAAAATGGCATATTCCATATGTCATTTTTAAATTGTCTAATTTAAACCATAAAAGTGTCATCTAGAATTAGTATAAACTTCAAACATTTTTGGATAAATATAGATTTTAGACGTCTAGGGTTAGCATAGATTTTAGCCTATGCAATTTAAAATGCAAAAGTGCCATCTAGGATTGATATAGATTTCAGTCATTTAGGATAGGTGTACATTTCAAACCGCACGATCTAGAACGTAAAAAGTGCCAAAGTTGCACACTAGCACCATTTTAATGAAATTTTCCATAGAGACCTTGTTGCAATTCTACTACATGATAACTATGAATGGAAAATTAAAATGGAAGAATCTTGGATGAAACCATGATCAAATTCCCGGTATAAGATGCAGATCTTAAGAAAAGTTCATGAAAAGAATCATTTTATATATTTACCACATGTATTTTGATGGATGGATATGCCAAACACATATTGAAAATACATGCAACTTGAGTGACATCATGTTTCTTATTGATAGGTGGTATATTGATAATTTCAAAAATTAAATATATAATAACAACTTAGGGATAAGTCAATTGCTTTCAATTCCTCATGATTTTATTTTACCATTCATAATTTTCAATTATTAAGTTTATATCTATAATGAAGGGTTCTGCCTGAAAATGAATGGGGATGGTAGCTGAGTGGAGTATGCTCTGAATTGCTTCGACAATGGTGCTATTATCTTGCTTAGATGCTCCATTTTGCTTGGGTGTATAAGCGGTAGTCAACTCTTGTTTGATCATTTTCTAATCTAAGTACTATGTAAATGAGATTGGTGTACTCAGTACTACAATCGCTTCTAAGGATTTCAACAACATTGCCAGTCTCACGCTTGAGCTGGCTAATAAATCTCTTAAAAGCGTCAAGAGTTTCTAGTTTGGTTCTAATGCAGTTGATTACTCTGAAGCCAGAGTAATCATCTTTAAACAATATAAAATAAAGAGCGCCTCCTACAGAAGGGACACTCATAGGACCGCAAAGGCCAGTGTGTATTAAATCACCTAGTGATTCTACGTGCTAACGATGCTCATCAATGGAAAAATGGGCTCTAGTTTGCTTATTGTAAGTACAACTAGGATAGAAAGATTGGTGTCGACCACTAAGGATGAGACTATGAACTATGCCTTGTGAGGCCATCTGCTAGATTGTAGCATAATGAAGGTGGAACAAACGTTGGTGCTAGAGGGTCTAAAGTTTGCATACTTTCTACGTTGGAGGAGACTCCAAAAGATACTGTTGAAGTTGCAGTCAATGAAGTAGCCATTACTTCGAGAGGGACAACTGTAATGTTGAGCTTGTACATGTGGTTATGTACAATTCCAGTTATAATTACTTTACTCGCTTCTAGCAATTGACAACCTACATCAGTATGTAACATATAAATTTTCTTTTGGGTTGTTATATACAATGAAAATAGATTATGACCAAGGGTGGGGACATAAATTATTCCTTTGAGAATGACATGACTGAACCCTTGATGATGCTAGATCTTTATATTGATGTCGCCAACACCAACGACCAATAGCTTCACACACACACACACACCCGATGCTTTTGACTAAACGATGTTTGTGTAAGATATCTTGATAAGTAAAAAAGAATGATAGGTTGTCTGTCATGTGTTTAGTACAGCCACTATCGATAAACCAAAAAGAAGATTCAAAAGGCTTTGCGGTTGTTGCTATAAATGCCGTATAATTGGTGCCACGCTTGGACTGATCAATGCGTGCTTGAGTTTGTTGGTACATTGTTTGCTGCTCTGTTGTGGCAGTGCACTCCTGACCCCAATGACCTTGAACACCACACTTCCAACAAATGAATGACTAGTATTTTTTTACCATGAATTTCCTTGCACTGAGCAATGCGTTGTTCGGAAGTATACTCAAGAGCTTTCCCTTTGGAGGCAACTACATATGCGGCTATGGTAGCGACAACTTCATCGAACCTAGTTCTAAATTTGCTCACAGTATAAAAAAATAGTGTCTCTACAAGATGCTAACTGTTGAACGATCATATCTAGCTTACTGAAATAGTCTACTACACTCTCTCCCTATAATATGATATACTTATAGAAGGCTTACTAAAGTATATGGATGTTATCTGAAGCATTTTGCTTATGAAATAACTTCAATTTATTCCAAATTTGTTTGGACATTACACAACTAGTGATATTTTTGAGTAAATTTTCATCGATAGCTAAGCAAAAGAGACTAATTGCCTGATTGTCTCTCTTTCGCCAAGACTCTCCTACTTCATTAGCAGTTGAGCTAGAAGGCTTAGTCTCAGTGCCCTCAACAACCTCAATGAGTTCTTTGCCAAGCAAGATTGCTCTCATCTAAAATTTCCATAGATGAAAATTTGTACTCTTAAAACGGATAATACTACAGTACTACCGAGATCACAATGTTGTCTGTCATGTTTGAAAAAAGAAAGAACAAATATAAATGCAGCTTTAAGAATTTGAAGGGCTTGTAACCTATTAGACATAAAGCTTTAACTCAACGTTCTCATACAAAAACAATATGTAAGAATTAAGATAGCCAAAACAGATAAGTATATATTGAACGTAGTATATCTGTCACATAACCCCCTTTGTACCACATACAAGTTACCAAAGTACATGTAGTTGCTAAAACAACAAGCACTTACAGTGTTGTACAACAAGGATCAAAAAGAGAGAGAGAGCTAATGCTACAGCTCTCTACTTATCTACAATGCTAGGCTAGTAGTGATTACTTCTTGATCTTGAAACACCATATTCATTAAAATGAGAGTTTTCCATTAAAATGAGAGGTAAATTAAAAAAATTGAGGAAAGGTTTTATGTCAATTTAGCTCGACTCGACCTAAATTGCAATAAAACCTCCTCAATTAGGTCAAATCTGAAAGGCTTTATTGCAGTTTAGGTCGAGTCGAGCTAAATTGACATAAAACCTTTCAAATTTGAACTAATTTTGAAAGGTTTTATTGCAATTTAGGTCGACTCGAGCTAAATTGACATAAAACCTTTCAAAATTAGTTCAAATTTGAAAGGTTTTATATCAATTTAGCTCGACTCGACCTAAATTGCAATAAAACTTTTCAAAAGTAGTGCAAATCTAAAAGGTTTTATGTCAATTCAACTCAAAACTCTCATTTTAATGGAAATTGCTGATTTAGGTTGAAATCAATATGATTTATTTTGAGAGGCCCTCAATCTCCCATTTTAATGAATATGGTGTTTTGATCCATATTCATGAGCTAGTTGTTACGTTGATGAGTTGGTCATTCAATACTTTACATTATCTAGTGTAGACATATTCAATAAAAATTGAAGGCAATGAATATTGCTCTTAATATATATTATCCCTCATGGACTAAATATTCATGGAATGAAAATGACAAATTTGATTGATCATGTTGTGAAAAATTAATTATTCAGATGGGGTCAAATTTTAAACCAAAAAAAGTAGTGAAGTATATTGCATGCGCTGAACAAATTCAACAAAATTATATTAAATACAATTGGACAAAGAAAGTTGATGACCATTGACCACTCAAAACTTTGACAAACAACATGAGGTCAAATTTGGGCTTTAGGGATTATATCAAATCCGGTCAAGTACTTCAAGTGGTTTGCTATGTTTGAACTATTATTTTCCTGGCTTTCACAGTGAAGAAACTATTGTGTCAAACTTGAACCCTGACATAAGTATTTCAAGTTTAGAATTTAGGATTTAGGATTCAATTAGATAAATAACTTACTTCTGCAATACATCTAGAAAATATCTTTGTTCATAATAAGAAGTACACTTTGGCTTTGATTAGATTTAACATGCTAACATCCACCGTACCTGCATTGGCTTCAAATTAGCCGTCACCTTAATTGTCTCCAAATAGTTCACTAGTCATATATATACTATGTTTCATTTTGGGAGTTCTCACTACCAAGTTTATTTGCCACACAGATGCCATGATTTGGGATATCAACATAAAAACTTCAGATACACCAATTAAAAACCACGGCATTTCAAGGTTTGTTACAAGAATTACAAAAGTTAGACCGGTAGAAGATGCTACAATTGTTAGAGTGCATCAAAAACTCTATGATCTCTTGGTTGGCTTTTGGCTATCAAATTATATGGAAGTTAATCAATCAATGTTGCTAATGCTTGTAATCAAATAGCATCATCTACCTTTAGTCTTTAAACTTTATGGAGATCATAAACTTTATGCATGTAAATAGAAACCTCTATCCTAGCTTGCTTCATTGAAGTGATTTCCATTAGTACATAAATTGAACACTAGCTAGGCAAATGTGCATACCTCGAGAATCATTTTTTGATGAGAACCTGCTTCTTCCGTTTGTGAATTTTGGAGGTCTATTCCTTGCCCCGCTTGAATTATAGATTCCACAACAAGGTCTCTAGCTCTCAAAAGTAGTTGAGGGAAAGCCATTACAATATGTTGACAAAATCTTCTTAACCTCATGCGTAGCTTCTTCAAGTGGTGTTTAGTTGATTGCTAGCAAACAAGTGGATGCTTGGTGTTTGCAATACATACTTCAAAATTTTACATTCAATAGATGAATAGTGCAAATGACCTACTTGTTGGTATAGAAAAAAGAGTCCCATACTGTAAATTCCGGGGTAATACATTGAGGGTCTTTTAAAATGTGACTTCAAACTTTGAAAAGAGAATGTTTTCCAAGTAATGTAAGGTTGATTGTATGTCAGTCGACAACTAATTTGACCTAATAGATATCAGTTGAACACTCTTAATTCCTTGATATATCAATTGCACATGCATGAAATTAATCATGTAATTCCAACTTCTACCACCATCTTGTTACTAGATGATGATTTGCAAGACAACATTTGATTCCATATCCATCATAGTCACAATACTCAATTCAATCCTTCCGTCTCGGTTGTCATTAACTGCTCTTTAGTAACTAAAGGCCATCCAAAGTTTATTAGGATGGCATGAATGAGAGGGACTCACTTACAACCCCAGACTGCCACTTATATTACAACAATGCGTATTTTAGAAACAAAAACAAAGGAACTGATCAAAGAGATGAGAATGGTGATGACAATGAAACGTTATGAATGCAAACTGCCATGAATATTGGAAAAGTTGGAATTTGAAGCAAGCATGATACAATGACACACATGTCTATGTTTGGTATGGTTGTACCTATTCACCCGCATAGAGAGGCCCCTTGTACGGTATGTATTATGAGCAATTGGTGCATTTGATGATTAATAATCCTTAAAAGGTTGGAGGAAACTATATATACATCATCGCATATGAATCTTAGAATACAAATTATGTACTAAAATATAGCAAGACATACACCATTGAATTGATAATTCAACAATCAACATCTTTTATTTTGGATGTCACTTTAAAATTTAAACCTTACCATGTTCAAATATGGGCATAATTATGGCAACATACAAGTAGAACATATGACAATATTGTAGCTTCTCAAACATATAGGAAGGGCAACAATAATCCAAATTGTGAGTGTTATGTGTCATTGGATTTGATCTTCAACATGAGGACAAACTTCTACTTCTACTATACACCTCATATACTATTTATGAACCTTCTATGTCAAATACTTTAAGAAAAACATGTTGCACCCACAATTGGGCTCCCTAGCCATTGAAGGGTTAAGGGTTTTTTAGTCAATCATAGGCTAATCCCACCTAAAAGAGTCTAAATATATATATATATATATATATATATATATATATATATATATATATATATATATGTATGTATCTATGTATGTATGTATGTATGTATGTATGTATGTATGCATGTATGTATGTATGTATGTATGCATGTATGTATGTATGTATGTATGTATGTTTAATATTATGTAATTGATTTAATTTTTGTTGAATATTGTTGGCAATGAAAGATCAATTCAATGCATTTTAGGATGGATTTTTCAGACACTCTATAAATAAATTATAAACTTTCAAAGCATTGCTTGTAGTTTTATGAGTTTACCTAAAATTGACCCTAGGTTCTCATGTTTATATGATATACTCCCTTTGTCTCAAATTATTGTCCTATCTTCCCTTAGTCATATGTATGTATAGGTGGACAATCATTTTGGGATATAGGGAGTATATATTAGGAAAAAATCTACATAGGTAGATATTGGAATAGTTTTGTAATTAGTTGTAATTACATTTGTGCAATGGTGAATGGCCACATTGAAAAAAATCCAAACTTTATATTCAAATCCAAGTGGTCAAATTGAAGAGAAAATTTTATAGAATTATGATTGTAGAAAAAATTCTAAATTTTTTAAAGAATTCTACATTCTAACAATAAAATAAACTTGTTTTTGGCCCCTAACAATCTAATTTAGGAATACACAAAGAATGAAAATGATCAATAATATAAATTTTTATTAAAACTATCTAGGGTGATTGCAAAAAAGACTGATCCTATTTTGCATAACAATTAGAGTGACCTAGTTGTTTTCTACTATAACTTTTGAAGGTGGAACCAAATGAACTTGAACTTTTTACTGGAGATAACTAAATTGATTTAATTTTTTTTATTATCATATACCTTATTTAAAAAAATTATAAATATACACTTTATATTTAAAAGTCAATTTTGCTAATTTGTCACACTTTGATGTATAGGGTTTTTTAATACTAGGGAGTAACCAAAATTAATGATCTAGAGCTAAAATTTTTGTGGTCTATTTCTACAATAGGAGGATATGTGCCTACCAAAAAAAAAATCTAAAAATCTATTATTTTATGGCCTCTATATTTGTACAAATAGGGCTTCTTTATGCACACACTATGAACATTGATGATGGTTTCAATTTCATTTTTTTGTAAAATTTGATCAACATCTTGTCCTCACAAATTGCTAACTTTCAAGGGGGGATTGTTCACAAATTTCTATTTATTATTAATTTATACCTTGTTGTATCTATTTTTTGTGACAAATTGTCTTTTTTTTTTCAAATAATATTGTTTCAGTCCTTGCAAGTAGTCATAGTACTTGCAATGGCACTTTTAGCTGTCAAATTTTTAGATCAACAATTGAGATTGTTCTGGTTTATAGTATTCTTAATATTAAGCGTAAAAACTACAATTTCGGTAGAACGCTACAAAAAACAGTTGGCCTTTCTTACAACCACCTTCCATTCTTCCATGGTTTTACATGAAATAGAATTCCTATCACAATTGTATAGTTATAAATCCTTGAACTTCATAGTATTTGATCATCTTTATATTATACATATTATCATACTACTAAAATCATAACTCCCTCTGTAATATCACAAATGCTACCATTAATAATAGGGGCTCGTGCTTGCTATGCTACGCGTTCATTGTATCACATATTAGTAAAATTTTGATATATTTGAATAGAATGCATGATGACAATTTCAATAAGTCTTTGAAATAATTAATTTTAATATTTTGTAAAAATATTTTCAATCATGCATACATAAAAATAATATTTTCACACAATGTTATATTACAGAAATAGAGTAGTAGTTTGCAATCACCTCTGTAATATCACCTTTACAGCTTCTATGATTTCAAAATTCTATTGCTACTACCAAATGATTTGAGAAATTTATTCAATTGAAGCGATTTTGGATTTCACAACAATTAACCCATTAAGGACCGTAGTTGATTTGGGAGGTGGGCAATCCTTTGTATGGTCAATTGGGAGCAATTTTAAAACTTTTGAATGCAAAAGCCTATTGGAGATCTAACCGTACGGATGGAAGCGTTGCGCATGATATTGGATTCAGCATTGAAATTTTTGGTGAAGGTGCGTTGTAAAGCAAGAATTTTTAGCAAATCTTGGTGTAATTTCAGCCCCTAACTCCCTGTTGTCTTGGTTTTTTCAACCCTCTTGCCACATGCCACCTCAGATTGGCCTAGATATTGTCCTAAACTCTTCACTTCCCAATTCCCCATACCCGTCCTCTTTGCCATGTTCTCAAATTTATTGACATGCTCTCTCTACAAACCAAAAAGGACCCAAATTGACCACAAAATGGTAGACCATTCCTTAATGGGTTAAGTTGTTCATGAAGTTTTTGAAATTTAAAAGTTTTTCTTTTCAATTCATCAAATTTTTGGATTGCCATTGTTCGTAACAATTGAGTCAACTTTTGAATGCATTACAATAAATGTGTATCTTTTACAGTATTCACCATTGCATATATTTCATTCGTCATTTAATAAATTTCTATTGTACATTTCAATATATGCTTACTTATAAACAAAATTATACAAAGATTTTAGTAATTTTTATTTGAAGATTTATTGAAATTTTTGTTCTGCATTTTATCTAATATATAAATTTTTTAATAAAATTCTAATGATGAATGCGTAGCATAGCAAGCGCCAACCGCTAATAATGTATAAAAATTATAAAAATAATATAATATATAAGAACCCACTCAAAATTTGCATCAATTTTGGAATTTCAAATTGGAAAAGATGGTATTGAAAACTTGACAAAATGAATTTGTATCTTATAAAAATAAACAATCCAAAGTATGTCAAGAACTACAATCTACATAATGGTTACCTCTTCCTCAATAAGCTTGAATTTCTACAACATATGATCTTGCGATCAATGTGTCTCAATTCTATTTGTAAAGATTCTTTATTTTTAGCCTTAATCAACTCTTCAATGACGTTAAGGTTGACAATCAATTGTTGCAATGATTTCTTAAGAAATAAAGTTTGGAGGTATCCTTCAAAATCTATCTTGGGCTCATTTCAATTAGCACTGTGTAGTGTATCCAATGTTGATTGTCCTGGAGGATAATAAAGGGGGACATTTGTAAGCATTGTCTTAACCACACCAAGAGTAGTTGCTCATTGTAATTCTTCTAGAGCTTGTAAGTCAATAGAATCCATCTTTTACACAAAGGTCTCTAAATAATACATGAAGCCTTGTAGAGCAATATTTATCAGTCTCTTGTGTTGGTCCATGACATCTTGACTATCAACAACAAATGTGATACCCCTTAGTGTTTAATTATATAAACTTTTATGAGTAGCGTATGATGTTGGCCAAGGAACAAATCAAGATAGGACTTCAACAATCATGATTGAAAAGAATGCAGTTGCTGCTCACATTTATACCATTCATCACAAATAAATGAAGTATCGGCACCGGATAAGGTGATCCCTAACAAATGTAAATCACTCTGAGGATAGATGCCGTTCATTTCTTGGGAAAGTTTTGCGGCGCAATCAATTGTAATGCTTGGTTACGCGGGCAAACCGCATAATCAGGCATTGCGGATTCTTCATCCAACTTTGTTTTTTCATCTCAATTGTTTCATCCAACTTCGGTTTTCTTGCTTGTGATTTACGTCGGGCAATGTCCCTCGTCGTCAGGCATTTTGCAATATAAAGCGCCTCCTTGTTTGGTTCCGCCCTCCTGGTTGGCCCTTTATATTGCAAAATGCCCTCCTCCTTGGGCATTGCCCTATATGTTTCATTAGGTTGGAAGGCACTAGCATGTAGTAGCTTGTATATTCTTTCATTGTATAACTTTTACCTCTACACTGATACAAACTAACATATTTTATCACAATCCCTATTTTTCGCAACATCAGACACTTTTGCTACTCCAAATCTCAGGATTCCATAGTCGAGTCGTGCATCACTACAACATTCCATAAGGATTTCCAATTACAAAGAGAAAGACCCCGCTACTTGGGTTCTGAGGTTCCGAGTAGGCCTAAATTCATCTGCACAGGAACAATGCACAAGATAAGACAAGGACATCTTACAAGTTTCAAAACACTCGTTACGAGGCCCTTCTGGCCTCGGCAAGGCTCGCGGTGACGAACTTGGACATCACGGCGATCGGTCACTTACCAGACAAGAAAAGCACCGTAGTCCGATCGATTACGCATGTCCTAAAACCCTAAACATAACGTTACGTTTATCGCGAAACCTAAACCCATCCGAACCCAAAGATTGTTCAAGAAATCGCCGTATGTATCACCACGCGGTTGGTGATTTGCTGTTTGTAATTAAATTTGGATTCCTCCGAAGAGGGGAGGAGGGCTGCGCCTGCCAAGGAAATAGTGCAAGACCAAGGCGACGCGCGCGGGGCCGAGCAGCAAGCTGCCTAATAAACCCGCACCCAAGAAAAATTAGATTAATATCGTGAGGCTCGATGAGCCTCGTATCAGATATTAAACTGATAAGAACAGATACTACACTTGATCTTAGCCAAAAGGCCGAGAAAGGTATACATCCTCAATCTCAACCAGCCCTTCTTGTACCCACAATCTGTCTCCACCATCGCCACAACGTATGGGACAATTAACACCCGCGCTCCTCCTTTTACTGTTTTTCAGAGAATTCCCCCTGCGACTCACCCATCGCAAATTCGCAGTTTAGCTTATGGAATATTAAATGTGTGAGATTCATACGGTAATGAGAACTTTGTAGAGACGAGTGGCGTGGAGCATGCGAAGAATTCAATGCAAAGCTTCATCGCTGATCAAAATGACAGCATTCATTTGGATGAATCCCATGTGCGTGCTTGAGGGAGTTTAGTGACCGTACCATGCATTGTTTGAATCCAATTGAATGTGGCTTGCTCTCGGTTGAATGTGTCTTTCGCTGCGTAGAAAACCGTCTTCACCGGGTTCGGAACGATCTTCAGTTCTGTTGTTATGCTTGAGTTCAATGGACGGCTGTCAGTCCCTTGAGGTGCCAGGACGAGAAAATGTTAAGTTGGTGAACCCGCAAGCAAGCCTCAGGTCGCTCGTTCTGTACACCAAAGAAGCAGCTGAGGCAGCAGTTCCACAAAATAATGTTCAGCGACATCCTTCTTGAATTACATACAGTCACCAAGTTTTTAGTTGACACACATTAATGATAACTTACTCCCTCCCTCCTGAAATAAGTGTCCGCATTGGAAACTCGTGAGTGCTTTTTTCTAGAGTAGTTTTGAGTATGTTGTATGGAGGATTTCTTGGTCCAGAATTTTATGTAAAATGCAATGAATACATACAATGCTCTTCATAGATTGTGGTGATGTAAAATTTGGACCCTTCTTAATTATGCATTTTACAATACATGGTCAATGAAATTGGTAACCAGTCACTTGTTTTTAACATCAAATCATCATTAGTTTTAGGTGCCTTATTATTTGAGATGTCTCATTGCTTGAATGTGATATATCATTGGAAAGGTTAGATTGTCTAATTTCACATCAAAGTTGTTGCACCTCAAGGTTTTTGCTTTAATCTCTATGTGGTTGAGAATGTGATAAGATTCTTGAGAAATGCACAAATGATCCAATCCTAGGCAATGCTATACACGGTATATGTTGCAAAATACTCCATTGGATATATACCACATTTAATATTCCATGAGACTACAAAGTACACTTCCACTTCCTATGCTATGACTTTGTGCACAAACTTCCATATTTCTATAAAGAACAATTTTTTATAAGTAGGTAGTAAAAATCTCATCTTTTAAAATTGTTTGGTATCTAAAGGGTTAATGTTATTCAACCATTATAAATATGTTTCTCTCCATTGAACGTGCTTGCTTGTGGTCCATTCTACAAATATTTTGCAATTCTTGGTTAGATATTTTGACTTTACTTATCCAATTTTTGAAAGCGCTAGAGTATTTGAAAATTTAGCTTTTAAAACCGTTTCTTACATGAATGCTTTTGAAATTTCAAATAGTCTTAGAAATGATGAAATAAGTTGTTAGAAATAAATAAACATTTGGGGCAAATAGAAGCAATTTGAAAATGGGTTAGAAGTTGGGAAGAAGTTGCAAGCGAGGCAATGGGCTTGGTAATAAATGCATTTGGTCCCAACAATTGTCCTTGAATTAAGATCAAAATTGAAGATTATGGTCTTGGTTTACAATCCTTCATCCCACATGCCGACAAGATTGATCCTTAATTTTCAATTTTCATTCTATTTTAAATGTAAAGAACATTGGGTTGGCTCTCATTTAAGAATTAGCTCTAAGAATTGTGATTATTTTTTGTGTTCTCGCAAAACATTAAAATGCATGTCAAAAAGATTTTACACATCCATAGCAAGCAGCTAGAGGCATAATATCCCTCTTTACATATCAATTCATTTAAGAATTTGGAAAGAGTTCTAAAAATACACCTTTAGTGGATACATGCATTAGAAAGTTGAATTTTCAATGAGCCACGGTTGAAAATTTGCAATATTCAACGAGATAAAAGAATGATTCTTAATTCTTTTCTGTCACCATTTTGTTTCAAGGTCCAATTCACTATATGTAGTGTCAAAACTCAAAAGTGGTATTTAAAGTAAATTTGTGGAAAGACTTCTAATTGATGTTTGAGGCATATGTTTATATTCAATTCTATCATCTAAGGTTGTTGTTGCATTTGGTTTTCAATTGCATCATAAAATCTTGGTTAAAAATTTGCAATAAATACATGTGCCTTTTTTTCAATATAATTGCCAAAGGAACGGGGCATGTATATATGTATATATATATAGTTTTAATTTTTTTTAAACTCAAATTCCAATGTTTTACTCCTATGTTTTTATAAAAGGTCTACCGTTGTTAAATACAAAGGTTATAACCATGATATATTCTTCCACATTGGATATGAATAGAATTGTAGTTTTCTCAAAATTTAAGACGTATCACAAGTATCAATTACCTAACAAATTTGACACCATCTTAGATTGATTGCAAAAAATTTAGCATTAGTTGCTAATACCCTGCTCATACAAGTAATGGACATAGCACTAGGATCACAGTTGATTCTCTATTTCTAATATAGCCTGGATATTATAATGAGAATTATATGACGATGTTTTGGGGTCATGTACCTTAAATCACATCTCAAGGCTAATTCAGTTGATTCAATTCACATATTCAAGGCTAGTTCAATTGATTGATTAGTGGTTGTCTGGCAATACTTGCTATACCACTTGAAATATACTAGCCATTATTGAGGCTTGGCTGAAATATATTGGTAGGAGAATTAGGGTATACCTAAGTTGAGTTGCACAAGCCAAAATAAATGGCAAACTACAAATTCAGTTCTAGTACAGTCAAGAAGGTTGCTCAGGCATTGGGTGGCAAAAATAGTGCTGGATTCCTAGAATAGCGGCCAACAAGTGGTGAATTAGTTAGTAAAGTTGTGTCAATATTTTTTGTGAACAATTTTGCATTAGATCTATGAGTTTGATTGATAGTTTTCTCTAGTGAATAAATGATAATAAGTTGTGTTAACTTGCAAACACCTTGTATATATCTATTGGCACACTAACGGTTTGCTAGTTGGCATATATACAGGTGAGGGTAACCACCTTCTGAGGATTTTTTCAAAAAATTACTCCGAAACAATATTATGAGCACGAGAATTTTGCATTTGATGCAACAAGCCTTATCTTG
Organism: Antitrichia curtipendula; assembly: GCA_951230915.1. Lineage (NCBI taxonomy): Eukaryota > Viridiplantae > Streptophyta > Bryopsida > Hypnales > Leucodontaceae > Antitrichia > Antitrichia curtipendula. The sequence continues at coordinate 22,212,299 of OX579642.1, forward strand.
CAATTAGCAATCATGGATAAATGATAAGACAATCTTTGTGTGCAAAATTTGTAGTATCAATTATGTGCTAGTTATGTTTTTAAACTTCTCCAAAGGTTGGAAACAAATGCTAGTATGAGCAATAAGCAAGCTATAGATGAAAGGGAATAACGTTGCCACTAAGCAGCATGATGAAACACGACAAGAAGAGTTTCTTAAACTCCCCATTTTATATATTTTTTCTTCTCTCTTGCCTTTATTTTCAGTTTTGTTGTCGTTATTGACCCATACTATTGTTCGGTATACTTCATGCTTAAAGACTCAATTGAATGGTTTAAAACAAAGGATGTTGGTTTTGAACAAGTGATCCTCTAGTTAGTACTAAACCTACTTTAGCCTTTGGTCTCATTTGGAAAAAAAAAAAGCTCCATAAGCTTATGTTCAAATTTTATTTTTACGAATATTGAATTAGGATGCTGATACTTTGGGTAACAAGAATATCATTATTCTATGATTCTTTCATACTATAATGTTTCTAGAACTTTGTAGCATAAGATAAAACTTTGATATCTAATATAAATTAGATTCTTTTTGTCTATTACAAATATGAATTATGAAAGGGAGGTAGAATCTACTCTAATTTCAAAGAAGTATCGAAAAAATATTTTTAAACATAAACTAAAAGAAACCATGAAATTGCACAAGCTTGGGTTGTTGTTTTGTATATTAAAAAAAGATATTCAAAGGGCACAAATATAAAAGTGGTGCTAATAGAAGAAGGTGATTGTAGTGAATTATGCTTGCAAATATTAAGTATGATTTGAAGACTTATAAAGATATCATGTTTTTGATGAATAAATGTATTGAACAAGATTTTTTTAAATAGAAGAGAAAAGATACATAAGCAAAGCTAAAATGTAAGAATTGAAGAGGCCAACTAACTTCTATATTGTTAAACGACAGAACACCCTTATTGCATTTGTTGATAATTTTATATATAGTGAAATAAATAATATCCAATAAATAAAAATAATTATACAATCACAGAATTATATCAAAGGATCATTGTAGAGATAAATTATAGTTGCACCATCTTTATTTTGGAAGGTCACCAAAAATAAGTGCATTCTGCAAATTTGCATAATTGACTAGAAAGAGAATCCATTTGTTTCTAAATCAAGTATGCAACTTGTATAATTACGTCATGTTACAACACATGCGGCAATTCATGAAGGAAACTGTTTTTGTTTCAAGAACTAATTGAAATAAAATTTTTGAGAACGTGATTAAACCATAAAAAATTTCTTTTGTTTGCATTTGAAGGAATAATAAATGCTTAATGATTGTTGTGTCTAATTTACAAAATTTCCATACACTTTTCTCATGGAAACAACCCAATCCCTTCTATTTATGCAAAATGCAAAATTTACTTTGGAGGAGTCTTCATAGTTGAAAATGCTTGTTTTCTACATGCATGACATTCTAGAGGATGGATCATGAATTCAACCATCAATTTCTAAAATACTCATTGCCTTCATAGATGACATGAGTAGACAATAAAGTGTGTGAAATAAAGTCCTAGTGAGTATGTGTAATACAAGGAGACAAATTGTAATTGAAAATAGCTTTTAACATTTTTGCAACTTGTGTGAGTGGGCATTTAGTTTTTGTGTCTATAATCAATGTTAACTTCATTGAATGCCTATTTTTAGTATAATTCTAACTCAATTTTTTTCTTTTCTTTTCTTTATTTTGTGTACCAATGTTTTTGTGATTGATAATAACAAATTGATAATTGCATATAAAATTGCTATTTGTTTTTTTCTTTTTTAATCACAACCTCAATAGTAGAATTAATCATGTACTGGTAGCTCACTAATTATAACCTCAATGGTAGGATTGATTGCATAGACTAAACCATGCTACTTCTATGTCGAAGACACTCCTTCCTTTGTTCCTTGTCTAGTCTCAAGTGACACTAGTAACTTATCATACTAATATGTATGACACTATTTAATTTTATATAAAGTGTCTAAAGTTGAGTCTTGCTAGCTAAATATCATCTAATTTAAACATCAAGATACATCATGCCAAGAGCCAAGTCTTGATTCCTTCAATAGTTGATTCAATTGCACAAAGATTTGTACCTCCAAGAAATTAGAGTGTCATGGTGCCATTCATGGTCATTGCAATTGCCTTCACGTTGCTTGCCACCCTTGCAGTTTGCGAGGTAGGCTATTCCATTCTGCACATGTCTAAAGCAATTGCACCTCATGCGGTGGTCAATGCCACAATCATTATTTAAGACCTCAATGACAAACATGGTGGACCGTGCCATCCAGTGCACATTAGCATCCAACAAGACAAGATCTCAAGAGTAGGAATTCCTACATGGAAAGTAGAAATCACAAACTTGTGTACTAATTGATCGAATACTAGATTCAAAGAGAAAACTCATACATATTCAGATTGTCGTGTTCAAAATAATGATTGATTGTATTAACTAGAACTAAACAAATACATTTATATGAAAGGTCTAGAAGACTTGCACAAATGAATTGAGGATGGATGAATAATTGTAACACCCCCCGTCACCGAGATTCTATCATTACCTAAATAATTTGCAAAAGAAACTCTCAACTCAATATACAAAACGGTACAAAGATTTGATGTCCTAAATCAGTTGTGCTAGTTGTCTAGATTTAGTCTTTAGAGATGCAAACAATAGGATCACTTGATTCTCAAAAAAAAAATTATTGAAGGAAATAAGTAGAGATTATCTTGCTCATATGTGACATTGTTGATTTTGCAACTTGAGATGATTTAGTTTGCTTGTATCTTAGTGGTACTTCAACCACTACAAGAAAAGTACGTTTTTGGTGGCGTTTAGCAACAAACGCATCGTGTTTTTTCAAACGTCAGATGTTCCAAAAAACATGTACATGTTTTGCAGAAAACGTATACGTGTTTTGCAGAAAATGCGACCATGTCACTGTGGACGGCTATGTTTGTGACAATGACAACTCCGACATGGCCATGTTTTTATAAAACGTCGCATAGAACATAAACTGCCACGTCAGCAAGTAGATTTAGAGAAGGGCAACCACGTGGCATATTTTGGAAAAAAATAAATGGATGGATGGATGGACATCGAGTTGGACGTCAAGCTGAACATCTCAAACAACGTAGGCTAATTATTCCATATCGTTTGTCTCATAATGGACAATTTTTTTAGCAAAGGGCAGCCACATGGCATATTTTGGAAAAAAAAGAAATGATGGATGGATGGACGTCAGGTTGGACCTTTGAAACAACGTGTTGGATGTCGGGCTGGATGTCTCAAACAACGTAGGCTATTTATCCCATATCGTTTGTCGCACCATGGACAAAGAATGGGTATAAATATGACCCTTAAAATGTTCATTTTTATATAATTTTTCCATCAAAATAAAATTGATGGTAAATGATAAGTTTTTTTACTTCTTGGTGAATTCTACATTTTTTTTGTTGTTTATTTTTATTTTTTAATTTATGTTAACTAATTATTTTTTCAAAAAATGGATTGGATGAAAAAAATGGGATGGATGAAAAACGTCAGATTCTCTAACCTCCATGTCAGACGCGGTCAAGCTAAAAAAAAATTACGTGGCAGTGCCCGTCCGAGTGGCGCCTCCGTGGCACTCAAGTGTCCTCCACATGTCGACCTCTGAGGACCTCAATAGACTTTGTTGTCACCCACGTTTTTAGAAAAACGAGTATAAAAGTGATGTGTTCTTCTAGATTTTTCCATGTTTTTACCCCGTCTAATCGAACGGATTTTAGAAGACGTCAACGTTGATTATTTTTGCGTCATACACAATGCATTCTCGACGTTTTGAAAAAGTCCGTTTTCTTATAGTGAACGTTTGTTAAACCAGAGTCTTGATTTCCTGATATCAATTTATCGGGGACGTGTACATTAAGATCTTCAAGTTGTTGTTCAGCAACTAGTGACATTGCTAGAAAATCAACCAGATGATCATTCTTCAATTCTAGATTCTAGGATTCATAAGTTTTATGTATTGCATCGAGGGTTTTGACCTAGGCTACACTATAGTTGGACAGACTCTGAGAGAAAAGTTAAGGGCTATCGTAACTTAAAATTCAACTTATCATAATTTAAAGTTTCCGTACACTAGGTGAAGCAAAATGCTATCTACACCAAGTTTAATCTTCTTTTAAGGGCTCAAGCTAGAAATTCCCATGTCACCTCAAAATCTTATGAATTGTTGTTTGTCAATTAGTTTAGTAAGTAACTAAGTAGATCAGCAACTTGATCTCTAGTTGGAATGTAAAGAGCCTCTATAATTCCTGCTAAGACATTTTCACAAATAAAGTGTAGTCATAATTCTATATGCTTCAATTGTTTGTGATACATTGGATTTCTAGCTGCTTTAAGTGTACTTTGATTGTCATGAAATAAATTTATGGGACTCGGTATAGTTTTATGGATCTTAAAGGATAATGTTTGCAACCATATGGCTTCTTGTATACTTTCAATTGAGGCCTTTGCCTCAACATTTGTTGATGAAATAGCGATTGTGTGTTGCTTTTTTGAAGACCACAATATGGACCCTCTGGATGATTTAAATAGCCAGCTAGTAATCAATTTTCTATCTAACTTCAAATTTGTCCAGACAGTTTGCATCTGTATATCCAATCATTGAGGTGCTCTAGTCTTTCTTATAGAAAATATCATAGTCTAACAATCCTTTAATATATCTAAGAATATAAGTCGCAACTTCCATGTGTGACACTTGTGGATTGTACATAAAACAATTTAATAATCCTGTGGCATAAAGAATCTTTACTTTAGTATTAACGAGATAAATCAACATGCCATTCAATCTTTGAAAAACTCTGGCATCTACTTGAGGCAAGTCTTCTTTTGGTCCAAGATGTTGACCATCAACCATCAGCACTAAAGTTGGTGTACATGAGTCCACGTTAAATTCTTTGAATATTTGCATTGCATATGATTTATGAGAGAGAAAAATGCCACCACCTATTTGTAAGAACTCAACTCCAAGATAATAATGCACATTACCGAGGTATGTTATGTCAAAGCGATTCATTAGTTTCTACCGCAAGTTACAAATACCATCTTTGTCTAATCTCGTAAGTAGTAGGTCATCGACATACAATATGAGAATTATGATTCTATTTTGAAGTTGAAATATAAAAGAGTCTATAATCAGCCTTAGTATGCTATAAATTTTGTTTTGTAAAAAACCCATTGATTTTCTCAAACCACGTGTGGGGAGATTGTCAAAGTCTATATAAGGGTTTTTAAAGTTTGCATACATTGTCCATTGTTGAAGAGTCACGGAATTTCTCATGTACTTCCACATAAATAATTTCTTTGAATTGCCATTCAAAAAGGTTGTGCTAACATCTAGATAGATAAATATCCAATCAATGCTGGTTGCTAAGGCTACTACCATCCTCACAACTTTTCATTTGGCTATGGAAGCAAATACTCTTTGTAGTCAATTCCTTTCATTTGTTGGAAGCTCCTTGCAACTAAATGAGCCTTTAGTTTAAACGGTTTGCCGTTAGCTCCTATTTTCGTTTTGTATATCCATCTAGCTGTAACTAATTTGATTCCTAGCGGAGGATCATATAATTCCCAAATTTTATTTTTTCGTAATGAGTCACATTTCGACTTCATGGCGGCTTGCCATCTAGGGTGTGCACTAGCTTTAGCAAAACTAAACGGCTTTGAAGGTTCCTCAAGAATCCCAAAGAAACAATTGTTCTCTATTGGTTCAAATAGCTTTATGCAGTCAAGTGTTTAAATAGTGGGTTCATTATGGAAGATTGTGTGAAGAAATTCAAGGGATTTGACACTGAATAGGTGTAAGTATCTTTTAGTCATAGTAACGGTTGTCTAATACAAGAAAGATGCATGTGGCGAGTAGACTACTAGTTGTCACTACCTAACTTGTCCTTGATTTGCTACTCTGGGATATTTTTGGATTGTAGGAAAGCTAATTGATTAGTTGGGGACACATGGAGTTCAAGTGACTCTTGAGTCATTAGTGGGATATCTATTTTAGGTATTGATGAATTATCTACGGTATTTGGTGCGCTTTGATTGCCTGTGGATACAAAAAGTGGAACAGCTATAGATTGAGCTACATGTTTACTTAAGATGCTAGACTCATCAAATTTAACATTACGCGATAAAATAAGCTTCTTATCACTAGGCACCCAAATTCTAAATCCTTTTGTCTATTTATTGTATCCCTCAAATATACCAATTTTGACTTCGGAGTCTAATTTGTTTATCAGATTTTTCTCTATCCACACGTAAGTTTTGGATCCAAATGCTCTTATAAAAGAAACGTCAGGGATTTTTCCATAGAATTGTTGGTATGGCGTTATGTACGTACTTGCCGAAGTTGGGGAGCGGTTGGTGAGAAAGGCGATAGTGTTTATTGCCTCTGTCTACAAGAATTTTGAAATGGATGCTAATATGCTCATGCTCCTTGCCATTTTGAGTAGCTTTCTATTCATCCTTTCAACAACTCCATTTTGCTTGGCTGTATCTACACTAGTGAGTTGTCATTTAATCCTTGAGGTCACGCATAACTTCGAAAACTACATAGATAGAAATTCTTCACCTTTGTCAATTCTTATCTCACAAATGTAGCACTTACTTTGAAGATCAATCATATTCTTAAATACCTTGAATTTTTGAAATGCTTTAGATTTTTTGCGTAAAAATTGAACTCATATAGTGGCTAAAATCATCAATAATGACCATGAAATATGTTGATCCACTGAGAGATGGTATTGGAAGAGGTCCACAAAGGTCTAGGTGAAGTAGCTCCAACGATTTTGAGGCTCTTGTAAAGCTATGATGTAGAAAACTTTCCTTGCATTGTTTTCCAAGTAGACAGTGATTGCAAACTTCATTGTACGCACGGATATATGGTATTTTAGTGACCATTCCTTGGGCCAATAAGTCATGAAGCTTGGCGTACTTGATATGTCCAAATCTATGATGCCAAAGACATGTCTTAGCAATTTTGCCATGAACTAAGTTTGCCATGACATCTAATTTTATTGTTGAAAGTTAATAGAACCCATTTTGCCTATTTTGTAAACCTTTAGCTATAATTTTTTTATTTCTATGGCTATAAAGAAGACATTTCTGATTGTGAAAACATGCAATAATGCCCTTATTAGTTAATGAACCAATAGACAATAAGGTTTTGCTCATACCAGGGATGTACAAAATACCATGAATATCTTTTATTTCACTAGTTGATAATGTAAAGTGCACAGATCCTTTTTTCGTAATTGGGTGGCTTTGACCACCAGTGGTTTTAGCACTACCGCTACTCTGTTCTAAGTGGAGAAAACTTGTTGCGATCACCACTAACATGCTGTGTGGTGCCAAAATCAAGATATCACCTAGAATTTGAGTCATTGATATCTAGTGATAAGATAATTGCTTCAAACATCTCAAAGTTGTTATTATCCTATTGTTCTATTCTGTCATTCACATTTCAAGATTTGGGATTTATCCATGATTCTTCTTCTGGTACTACATTTGCAGTGAATTGCTTGATCCCAAGCTTATTTCTTCTATTAGCTTCTAACTTGAAGATACCAACTAAACGCTCTAGACACATATCTTATAGGTCACCAAAGCGATTGCAATAAAAACATTTGATTTGCCAATTTGAAAAATTCCTGAAAGAGTTTGAATTACCTTGGAATCCTTATGGTTGGCTGGATGGTCCTCCTTGAAAGTTGTCGCTTCCATGATTGCAATTATATTGGCCATTGTGTCGGAATTGTGGCACTCCTCAAAAATATAGTGCCTCAAGTTCAGGTTTGGTAACAATTTTGGTGTTGGTCTTTGATTATCGACAACTTTCTTCTAGCATTAGTTGAGTTTGGAGTCGCTTCAGTGTTGGAAAACGACCTACACTTGTGTAATTATGTAGAAAATAATCATAGCTGTCTAGTAACTTTTTCATTGCAATTTGTACAGATCTGCATTGTCAATTTTCACTTTGATCGTTGAGAGTTGAGCCAAGTTCTGCCAAAACTAAGAAAATATGCTTCAACTCCAGAGTTCTCAGAGAATGAGAAGAGTGACACATGATTCTTAAGCTCAAATTTTCTATTGTTATTGTCAACCTTGAATGACTGACATAAAAAATTCCACAAAACTCGAGCTGTGCTAACAAGGAGGGTTTTATTGACATATTGATGATGTACATCAATTGTTTGACCTCCTCTTTGTCTAACTCTTGGGATTCTTGAGATCTTGCTGACTGCTTCAAGAAAGCATTTGAAGGGGCACTAGGTGGCGATGATAGGAAATGCCACAACTTTTTTTTAGCTATGCTTCTTGATCAAGTATTTCTAGAGATGGAAATTTGACATTCCTACTAACTTGGCTTCATCAAGAACAACACTATCCTTTGACATGTTGCTAAGTAAGGAAGTCATTGGAACAAAAGATAAACCTGTTGATTTGTTGCGGTTAAATGACCAATCACTAATACACTTTGACACAAGCTGAATATCCATAATCTAGAAATTAGCATATGAAAGAAACAACGCTCATAAGAAACAATCTTACAAAAAACTCATAAAGATCTCAACAACTCTTTGATACCATGATCGAATACTAGACTCAAAGAGAAAGTTTATACATACTCAGATTGTCGTGCTCAGAATAATGATTGAGTGTATTAACAGGAACCAAACAAATGCATTTATATAAGAAGTCCAAAGGACTTGCATGAATGAATTGAGGATGGATGAATAATGGTAACACTAATCTCCTTTGTGCAATTTCCAAAGTAATCATTCAATGTGGTGCATTTCATTCTCCAACTCTTGTTAATCCCTACTTGTTCAAGCGTTTGGACTCTCCAACGAGGACATGCATTGTCAATGATGACCATAGGATTGAGAATAGGTACATAGTCTCGTTTCAATACAAGAAAATAATCAAGGAATCACTAGAATTGAAATCTCCTAAAGTGATATGTTGGTGATCATTTATTTGAAGCTAGAGCTGCCATTATCAAATAGTTCAAATACCTTGCATATATACATTTTTATGGATTTTGCAAAACTAAGACAATGGCTAAGTGATTAAATTGATCACTATTGGTTGCAATAATAGCAGGAGACACTACTGGCAATGGTAGTCCAACAACTTTAGAACTAAAATTGCATTTTCAATGAGCATTGTACAAATAAAGAATTGTTTAGTTAAACGAGCATTTTGAAACACAATTTGTAATGAATTCTTATAAAATGAAGAACAATTAAATTCTCTAATAGAATTTTTTTTTTTACGTAAAATATTAATTTCCTTTCTTAAAATTTGAATAAAAAGTTGCATTCTAAAGATTACGGAATTTTAAAACCTTTTTTTTAATTGTTTCAAATTAGCTTTGGCTAGAAATTCAATGTGAAATCAAATCCAAAATAAATTGGAAAAGGGTACATAAGTTAAATTTTCTAATATTATTATTAGAACACTTTATGATCCAATTTTTATAAATTTCTAAACAATGATTCAATGTGTCAAAGACATTTTTTGGAATTATTTTGTATTTGAATTATATAAAATAGTAGTTTGAAACAACCTCTAAACAATTCAAAAAAATTGTGGTACCATGCAATGTTGTTGCAATGTTATAATTATTGGATATGAAGCATTGAAACAATTGGAAACAATGTTGAAAGTTGAAACAATATCTTCTTGTATTAATAGGAAAACAATTTTTTATTATTATTGAATCAAAACAAGAATTCATTGTAAAAATAAGGAAACAATGAGTCATTGTTGTTGGATTGAAACAACATTGTATTGTAAAAATATTAAGGGCACAATGTCTCATTGAGGCTTTACTATATCAATTATCCTATGATTGTAACTTAAAGAATTAAATTTTGAAGAGTAACTAAAACAATGTCTATATGCAATGGAAAGATTAATTGAAATGTTGAGTGAAATCTTTTCACACCTTCACCTTCAACAAAGAATATTTAGAGTATACGTAAATAACGCGCATATATATAAAGTTTGATCCACTACTAGCACTAATCTAATCCCTAATTAACCAACAACAAACTTTGTCTCTTCATTTTGTCATATAGATTGCTATTCTCTTGCAACAATCCAAATTGTTCCTATTGTGAAAGTTGGGATTAGATGCTAGTAAAATGAAATCACAAAGTCTAGATAATTAAGAACTCTTGTAGACACAAGAAACAAGCACCATGTTATCACTAAAAATTAAGATATTATACTCTATCATGTTCTTAGTTGCACTTCTTGACTGAGATCTTCACTCTAACATACCTTTCAATCAAACTTTAGCCATTATGGAAAAAAATTGTGTGCTTTATCATGTTCATAGTTGCACTTCTTGACTAAGATCTTCGCTCTAACATACCTTTCAATCAAACCTTAGCCATTAGAAAGAATTTGTGCCCTACAAAGGGCCATTTGAATTTTCGTTGTGGTGCAAATATATGGATATAAAAAAATAAATGAACTATTTATTGAAATTTTCAATTTAATTAAAATTTAAAAATCATAATCACGTGGGCTTCCAAAAAATTAATAATTTTTTAGTTGTAATTGCATTGTTGCATGCAGCCAAACGACCCACAACAGGCTTGGATTTTTTTTTTAATTCATCTATTGTCATGCGATTGAAAAAAATCACGGCAACATAAGATAATTATACAATTGACAGCCTAATTTTCAAACCAAAATTGAAATTTGGAGAAACTATCTCCAATGAAAGATCATCCAATTAAAAGAAAAGACACAAAGCTTCCAAGAGTCAATTGACAAAAATAAAGTCAATTTTAAAAATAGCTTGATATTACCATTGCAGTAGGCCACCTAAGCATAGTTATTGTTAGATGTTAGATGACAATATTGATTTTTGTTGAGTTGTATTGGCCAATAAAAGAAGATTTTGGTATACTTTTGTATATATTATTTGACACAATATAAATAAGTTATAAATTTTCAAAACTTTATATATAAAGACAGGTGTACCATAAATCAACACTAAATTATATTATAGTACTTCCTCCATCCCAAAATGATCTTCTTGTTGCACTTTGTGACATTGAGAATTGGTCAAATTTGACTTTTGAATACTATTTGGACGAGCAAAACAACTCCAAGCAATAGTTCTTCCTCCATCCATGTGATTATCAATCAAAAGACAAATGAAATAACTGGTGCGGTCAATCAACATTGTTTGTTCTTATTTTTTGCATCTTTTTGAATGTTGCTTGATTAAAAGAGATGAAGCTTTGGGAGGTGGTACAAAGTGCAATTTGGAAGTATTGAAAAGTGAACTTTTTGAGGCATTTTCAAGGAGCATCAATGAGCAGTTAATTGTTGAGGGTGAGGTGTCATTTTGTGGGTAGCTAATATGGGCCCAAAACTATGTGAAACGATTTTTTTTAATGTTATTTTCAACCTTATTCAAGAACATTTTGTCCAACAAGAAGATCATTTTGGGGGTGGAGGAAGTAATATTCAAAGAATTATACATCCTCAAAATTCATATATTCATTTTGTGCAATAATGTTAGACCTATCAAGTAAGCTCAATGATGATTTGGGTCACTTACCTTGTAGGAAAAAGAGAAAAAATAATCGGATTGTAAAATTCAATTCAATGCTTACATGTACATGTATTCAATAGAAAAGTCAATCTATTTTTTATTTTGATCACATGTATGAGTATGGTCTTAAAATGTCATGGCAATAATACAACAAATAATTCTAGTTTCTTTTGGTATTCGGTGATTCAATTTGAGAGTTAATTGGTTTTGATAAAAGGAAAAGGGCTTTGACAAGAGTTGCAATAACCATTGCTCAAAAAATGAGCCTATAATAAAATATTATACATTTTGAATAATATTGTATCAATGTCATTTCATTTATTTTTTAACAAATTAATCTTGGTGTTTTATAAATTTTATGTTATTTTATAGCATTTATGTTTTATAAATTTTAATTAGGATGGATCTTAGTTTATACTGAAAAGGCAATTACTATTATAAAACAATGAGACATTGAAAATGCATAATAACAATGGTCATTGAAAGACAGATTTTGTTGTAAAACAATAGAGTCTTGAAAATGAATGAATAGAATAGACATTGAAATCTCATAAAATATAATGAAACAATACGGTCTTGAAACTTGATAAAGACAATTACTACTATAAAGGCATATAGGCAGTAGCCATTGAAAATACATTGTTTTGATGTTGTTTTGAGAATTGAATCAATTTTAAAACAATGGCTAATTGTTGCAATGGAAAATCAGCCTCCACCTCAATTTGAAATGCAAATCACATGGGAGTTCCAAATTTCAAATTTTCATATATTTACCTAACATGCAATTCAAAAATCAAATCAAATTGCAGTGAAAAAACTTTGAACTTGATGTAAAGGTACACCACCTCTAAAAATAAATGATAAATATTTAGGGTTAATGTGTTAATTGTTGAACTAAGGTAGGAGATCTATAAAGCACTTTGGTTCTAAAAGTGTCCTCTACTACAGAGGTACCTTTTACTTTCTCTTTACACCTACAATCTACAAATAGTGTACAATTCAAGAGATGGACACTTTTAGTGACCACTATGTTTGAACTTCAAAAATACATAACTAATTCCACAAGGCTTCAAAAATATGAAACAAATTGAATTAGATGTCAATTCCATTTGTCTTTTAAGAAAAATTCACTGAAAATGTTTCTAAGAAATTTGGGCACTTCATGATCCTCCTGCCCTTAAGGTAAACCAGCCTATTCCCACCAACTTTTTATTTTCGACAGCTTACTTTTGGCCCTATGACCACCTTGAAACTCATCTAAGTCCATCTATTTTTCTGACAAAATCAGTTCATTAATTTCAGCTTGGGTAACGTGTCTAACATTGATTGGTGGATATCCAAGTACTCATAGATACAATCTATGGCAGTAATGGGTTGTTGATGTGACTTTTATAAATCAATCCATGGGCAGATTTGTAATTTTAGGGTAGTCAACTTCAACAATTCATAGAAATTTCAATTTTCATTAGAAAATTATAATTCCACTTGGGTTTGATTTGTGAAACATGCATACACCTTTGAAAAATAGGTGACCCCATTGAAGTTGACTCCAACATAGTCAGATTGTGAATCAGGGTGGTAATAGGCTTGTCTACCGTAGTCCATGTGCCCCAACACTATAAGAGAACCATGTTTTAGGTGATGTTTAATATAACAATCAATATATAAGTTGATGGATTTTAAGTGACGTTGAATGGACATCATTGTTGACATAAAAACAAGGGTTGTTACATTTGACACCACCTAAAATCTGTCAATTTAGACATTAAAAAACTCTGATTTCTTCCAGCACAAGGAATTCCCATCGTCCATGGAAAGTGGTTTTGGGCAAACTATACTTTGCAATTGTCAAATTCTTAACATCTGTAACAGAAAGAGACCATGAAACTGGCATTCCCATGATTATTTAAGAGACCTACTTCTGATGCAACAACTCAAAAATTACTTGAAACAATGCAACAATTCAGAAACTTCAAAGAAATAAATCACCCCCCATAATCACCATCTCCTATTGCACGTCTCCCTATGATGAATGTCACTGAAAGTCATTGAAAAGTCTAATTATCCTCAAAATCTTGACCAAGGGTTTTTCAAAACCTGTCATCTGTGCCAGAAAGTGTTGGCCAAGTAAAAAGGGACACGTATAGGTGGAAATACCGTATATAGCTCTGGTAGTTAAGAAACTGTACATCAACCTAAAGGTTATCAGATGCAGAGGTTTAACAGTAGCAATCACAAGGTTCTACAATCACAAACCTTGTTAAACAGTAGTCTTGAGTCTTGACGGAAAAAGAGAACCAAAAGGACTCTACCTGCACTGACAACAAACCAGCTGCTCGCCATTAATTGAACCTCCCCTGGAGATTGAACGCTAAATTCATGCTGCATTCCAGCCTCCCTTCCATTGAGAAGCTGAAGGAACTCATTAAAGTGCGAGAAATATATTGGCTATCGTTGATCTCCTTTCCCTACCACCCTACTTGAATCAATCAAGAATATAATTAGGATTCACTGTTAAAACCCGCTCATCTTCAGCTCTAACTGGTCTAGCTTGCACTTCTGTTGAAGCATCGACGTCAACGGCATCTGCCGCTTGATCAGTAGCACTAACTGCTTCCACTCCATCGTCCAAGACAATGAGAACACCTTCCCTATTTATCAAATGCTGTACATACACAAATTTCAGTAAAAAATGCAGGGTCAAACTTAAAGTATAGGCCTGACAGAATTATGGCAAGCAAGTGACAGAAGTGTTAACGAGAGAAGAGTCCAGCGAAATGGCTTGAAAAATGATCAAAAGAATCGAGAGATCTCAGTGAGCTTAGTAGTTAGACAATGAAATTTCATCCCAGGATTCTACAAGTCCTCGCACGAGGTAACTGTCTTGCACGAGATCAACGAATGTGGGCCAAAATTAGAACAATTAGAAACTGCAATAACGCATCAACAGATGTTGAGTACAAGGATATATTTAGGCACCTGGATGATTGCCTTCACTCGTTTCATCTCCTGTGCCATCTCTGCTATCGATTCAAAAGGTTGCTTATCATGTAGCTCTTGCACGTACCAATTTTGTAAATCCCGTTGCTTTAACCCCGCTGCCTTAGAATCTGCAACTCCATTACTTTAGATAAGATTTCCTAGAAATGACAAACGACGAACGATTTTCTCTTATGAACAGAGACGACGGTCTCAAATGATGCATCGACCCTTCCTATCAGAGCAATCTTAAGATGTATTTAGATTGATATTAACTTACCATCGTCCTCAAGTTGCCTCAAGTGCATAACAATGGCTCGGGTCACTCTCTGGAAGTGCTCAAATGTGACTGTCATCTTCTTCTTTGGAATTTGCTCTCCTGCATTATCGGAAAAGTCAATTGCTCATTCAATATTTGGAACAATACTAAGAATCATTGCTTCTTGGGTAAGCAGAACATCTGGAGGTGGATAGTACATATAAACATCTGTATTATGTACTTTATCTTCATTCAATGACCATACGAAGCAAGTCCATAGGAGAAGCTCACCTTCACCTGCATTTGTTGGAGTAGGTTGTTCCTCCCTGTCAGCACCATTTGATTCTGGGTCCCTATCCTCGCTCATGGGTTCAGCAGGGGTATGCCCGTTCCCCATGGATCCATTGCCTAGATCTTCATAATTGCTAGGTTCATCATCCAGATCAATTGCATGCGTCTCCACACTGCACGCCTCAGGAGATAAGTGTCAAGAATTGTCAGCTTACTAATGCAAACAGCACACTTTTGAAAAGTATTCAAAAATTCATTTGAAACATGGCTTAATGTCTAGAAAAATCTCAAGCATAATTTACTCAATTTTTTCTCATATGAATAATCTGAAAGATTCACATGAGTTTGAGGAAAAAGCTAGGAACAGACAATCGTGAAGCGCAAGCAGGGTATTTGCCTCATTTTGACTGAGCCGGCTAAATAACGGTCGGCAGGTAAAAAGGATCAATTCAAGTAATTCTAAATAAACTGGGCAAAAAGTGACTGAAGTCCGCTAAAGAAATTTCAAAAACAGTCGCACCTGATGATAGATGTACTGAGAAGTCGTCTTGCTTCTCTTACATGAGCTGGACGCACCTGCGCATTCTTAGAGGTCAATTACTTGACTTGGAAAAACCTCTTATAGTTGAAAGTACACTCGAAGGAACTCTTAAATAGCGAAAGCACTAAAAGCCTAAATCAATGTACAATAAATTTACAGAGAGAAAGCTTGTGAAGAAGGACGTCGATCAGAACGTACTTCAGATGACAAGTGGCAACGAGCAATTGCCTCTGATAGTCGAACAAGCCCTTCCAACTGACGGACAGTAATCCGATACGCAACTTGGCTGCCTGGAAGAGCATCACCACGCCTGAGTGCAACATATGCTTCCACGAGTACCTTTCGTGCTTCAGCGGACAACTGCTCCACATACACATTAATTCTGAGATGCGGTTTCAGCATGCCCACAGAATACACCAATGACAGGATAATTCTCTTTCAGAAGAGGGTCTTGGATTGGAGGTCAAATAATGATGCAGGTCGAAAAAGTTTTAGCCCATTTAAGTTTTTATAAAAACTCATTCAACAAGTTTTTATAATTCAATCTTCACATCTATAGATCTCTGTTTTACATCTATAAAAGACTTGAGAAGACGGAGAATTAAATCCTACAACAGCTGAGCCAGAGCTCATATTTATGCTTAATCCGATGTAGTGTGGGATGGCTACAGTGTTAATCTTGTAGAAAGTTGAACTCAGGCCCAATTTTAAAAGCGCAGACAACTAAGCTCACGTACTCGAAATGTCATTTAGGGCTCAAACATCTGATATCGAGTACCCGTAGTAGACAACAAAAAGCTGCAAATTGTCAGCAAGTTGTAACAGATACGGTAAATTGAAAATCCTTTTTTAGACCTGCGACCAGTTGCCCAGTCTCAAGAAAAATTTAACCAAGAATAAGCGCACCTGAGGTTTCAAGCTTCGTGCATATGCAATGTAGCGCTGCAACTGCACAGTGGAAAATTCAGGAGAGAGGGCCTGTTCCTGATGTTGATGTACGCTGACTATGTGGCGAGCTACGTTGTAGTCCATTATATCATCTGGTTCATCAATCATTACATGCACCAGGTCGAATCTCGACAGAATGGCTGGTGGGAGAGCAACGTTGTACTGGCACAAAACATGAAGATGATCATTCAGTATCTAGAAGACTACAAAAAGAATGTTCAAGATAAATGCCAGAGAAGACCTGCGAACTCACCTTCAATGGTTTAGACTTATCATAACGACCCCCTGAAGGATTTGCAGCAGCTAGGATAGAAGTGCGAGCATTTAATGTAGCTTGAATGCCAGCTTTGGTTATACTTATTGTCTGCTGTTCCATAGCCTCATGGATTGCAACCTGCAATTTGGTAGACGAGAGATAATTCAGGCTCCCTGAAAGACGTGTCTGGTGGAGAAGCTTAAAAAAACCTGGAAACATGTCACGTTCCTACACGACTTATGGATCACGTGACTCGACTTTTATAACATTGAACCATATAGTAATCCTCTCCATAGTCAAAGATGGAATATAACATACTTGATCTTTGATGTCCATCTTATCAAATTCATCTATACAGCATATGCCATTGTCTGCTAGCATCAATGCTCCTGCCTGTGTATGCAGAATACCAGATTAGTAAGGAACTTTACAAGCAAGTAATGGAAAAGTGAGTCACTAACCAACTCTGCATCCTCAACTTCTTTTAATGAGTCCAGAGTAACACGAGTAGAATCAAAGATTGGCAAACATTGCTTTGAGCTGCAAGTATGTGCAGTACGATACCTCAATGCAGAATTCGCCAGTTTCAGGTTCTTTAACAACGCTAGCAGTGAGACCTGCTGCTGAGCTTGACTTTCCAGATGTATAAACAGCTCTTGGAAGAAATCCAGCCACGTACCTAAAAATACAGAAACACATATCTACATAAGAAAGGACAAAGACTAAGCAACACTTTTTCACTATCCAGGCTATATATAAAGTTAAAGAGGAAAATAGATAAATCAATGCACATAAGAATAACGGAAACTTGCAAGAATGAGAGCAACTGAAGGCTTCAGAATTGAAAAGCTTTGAATGAATGAGTAAAAACTCCTACTTTAGGAACTGAGATTTTGCACAGCTGGGATCTCCAACAATGCAGACATTGATGTCTCCCCGCAGATTGATGCCCTCATGTGTTTGCTTATGGACACCGCCAAATAGCATGAGTAATATTGCACGCTTTATGTCCTGGTGCCCAAACACGGTAGGGGCCACGCTTTGGATTAAACGATCATATATTTGCGGCTGTTGCGACATTCTCAGTACCTCTTCCTTTTCTTCATCCTAGAATGCATTCCAAAAATGTCACGTCAGTCCAAACACAGATCTTCAAAGTAAAAAGAAATACTACTTCGGGGTGAAGCAAGATTCATGATCGACATCAATGTCGCAAGAGTATAAGCACCGCTCTTACTTTAAGCTCAAGAACATCCTCATCGTTTGCATTACTGTCCTTCCCAATTGATCTGATATCGATTCCATCCTGCTGTCTGTCAGCAGCCTGCAGATGAGCGAGGACAAAGAATAAAACTTTTAGATACATAATAGGAACGTGATGTGGAATTAATTCATGAATACGAATTACCTTAAAGAAACAAACATTTATGATGTGTAGATAAAAACACGGCCAAACAAGCATGAGAACTCGGTGAACAAAACGGAGTCTAAATAGCAGGGAAATGGTGAGGATACGACGGTGCCCTAGACTGTGTTAAATAGTCCTTCTGACACAGATATAAAAAAACACGGCTTGAGATAGTACGGGTACTGTGCTGGGCACAACGAATTCGGTAGTACTGTGCCTTCAAATCTTCAGGTTCAGATCTCACTAACTAAGCTAAAACAGGTTCCTGGAAGTAATACCTGGACAGAGTTGGCTAAGAAGGCAAGCCGGTATGAAAGATCTCGAACTCCCAGGGCCTTGATGCCTCGCAGGCCTTCACCGGCATTGCCACCACGGTTACTTCTGTCACCAGGCTTCCGCCTTGATTCAGCCTTATCTCCAGGCGCGGATATAGCAGCTATGTCCGGGATCACCACTACAGTCCCTGTAAAAATACACCTGCAGCGTACCCAGAAGACTTGTTCGTTTACGAAACTCTATACATCACAATTCATGGCAAGCCAGCCATAACCTCAAAACAAAGCAGGGCTGCTCCACAGTTTTCCAAATGCGATATAAACTGGTAGAACGAAATTAATAGCTGTTCCAGTTCCTTGGCTCTCAAATTCGTTAGCAGGAATAGATATCTACCATAATTCTAAATGGTTCCTAAAGTGTTAGGGAGAGAGTATCAGAAAACTCACTTGTCACCAGCACGTGCGCTTTCAACAATTTCATGGCGTAGTATTATATCGAGTGTACGTGGTAAAGAACCAGCAGGAATTTCATTAGAGTTTTCCTGCATCCTAACTCGCTGCCAATCTACGAACGTGCTTTCACCCCTGACCAGCGTAAACCTGTCGGAATTTGAGCAGGTTGCGTTGGTACACAGTAAAGGCTGACACATCCCAACCATTCGTATCAGAAATCAGCAGGTGCTACAGTTGAAACACTCTACAAGAACGGAAGAAGAAACGAAGCGGCGAGGAAGAGGCATACGGACACTGAGACACTTATGTCAAGCGAACAAGTTACATTTGGAATTGGTAAATTTTCAAACGCAGAAATTTGCGATAGGCGTTTAGAGCTTGTTTTCAAGACTCAGATTTATGCTTCTCAAAACATGACATTTCGTCTTTCTGCGACCATAATTTGCCTCCCAAATTGAAAAAAGTTAAAAAATCCCCAGAAAAGAAATGCATCGCATAGCCGGCCACATCCTCATCGAGGAACGGTGCCACTAGAAGTCGTAAGAAGGATAGGCACCTGAGTATACTTGAATTGTTGTTCAACGTTCTTAATAACAGCGCCACAGTCCAAGCACTTAAAATTTCCAGTAAGCAACTCTGGTCGCACTTCACTGGTTCTTGTGACAACTCCACTGACTGATATGAGCTTACCAATTTGGAAAGTATCTAGTTCCCTCAACCTGACAATATAAAAAAATGGTCAGACTTGAAACCGTGACACCCTACATACGGTACCGATATGAAAGTGCTGAAAATGCTAATCAACAAATACGAAAAAATGTATACTCGCTAGAGAATATGCCCTAATTTGTTACATAATCCATACCACACGTATTTCAAGTGTGTTATGCCTCAAATATTTCCTGTACAGCTTCATCTCTTTGTAACAAAAATTTGAGCTTCATGGGTTTCTTGTGAATAGGTTCGGGTGCAAAGTTAGGAATACCATTATTGGTGAATGATCTTCAACGTGCATGACAATTTGCTCGGTCACGCAAGAAAAAAATTCCATTAATGTTCCCAGTCATTCAAGAAGAGACAAGGAGTACAGCAAAATATAATCCTGATGACCGCGCAACAAGCATCACTCAGAAAGACTTACTTGTGTATGCGCGGAAGATTATGAAAGGCAAGCCATATATCTTTGGTGAGTTTTTCATTTTGAATTTGCACACGCCGGGAATGCTGAGATGCAAATTGCAGCAGAGCACTCTTCAGAGTCGGCTCAAACCTGCACCAAAGAAAAAGTGGATTATGGAAGATCCAGAAGAAACCAGCGACGATAGGATTTTTGAGAGAAAATCAAGAGCTGAGCATACTAAATGATGGACTGCTTTGGAAACTTGCTTAAAAATACCTCAGATACTGTTCGCAGATAGCCTCTTGTAGGGTGTTGTTGTGCTCCATAATGTGGTTGAAGTCCATAGGCATGGTCGTAGAGCCGCAGTTTCGCATTTTCTCATATTCCTCAACATATAAATGCGGCCGAGTCCCGGTATCCATATCATCACTTGCTTGCGGTTGCGCCACCGGCTCCACTGCGAACCTGTCGCACATTGTAAAGATGTTTTGTCTCCTTCATTAGAGATGCTATGACATAAAGTCCAAGCACCTATATTCGCATATACTGGCTATTAACTTTTCGAGAGAATTGTACACTAGTATTCGAGAACCAAAGACACCTACATTGTTACTCCTCACATTTTAATCTTCGACTTAATGTTTCAATGATTTATATAGTTGCAAGCGTCTTGTCAGTATCAACAGATCCGACCCCCAAATTTGACAAGAAAGTATATGAAACTCGCATAGAAACCAGAAGAAACAAGAGACTGCTCAAGGCAGAGCGCTAGCGCCAAATCAAAATGGTCACAGACAGCAGACATGTGCCCTCAGCAAGTCAGTCGAAAACAGATGCTCCTCACACCGGAGGCTAAGCTGGTATTCGAAAATTCTGACTAGAATGCAGAATCAAATATGACACCTACATTGGTATTTAATTTTAGCTTACGTGCTTCGACGAAGTAGATACTTGCAAACATTTTTTTCATTATCAACAGAATCTACTGAAAAGAAAAAAGAAAAGCATAAGAAACACGAGTAATAATATAAACTACCAGAAGCAGAGCAAATCGCAAGGCTTCCCTCCCCAAATAAAAATAGTCACAAACAGCAGATACGTCTCCACCGAGAGTTATTCGACAAGAAATGCTCCCTACACAAGCGGCTAAGCTGACTAAATTTTCCAACTGAATACAGAACCATATCTAACACTCTCTCATCAGAATCCAATGAAATTGATCAAATCCAAGAAGGAATAAGCATTTGTCCTCATCGCAACCGCGATACTCGGAGGAAATCAAGACCGAACAACATTACAGCGACAATGCGAGCTCCCTCCGATTACAACTCCACGAACACAAAATCGAAAAAGGAGAAGAAGGAGATGATGATCAACTTACTCGTTCAGAAATTCTAGAAACAGACGCTTCACGAGCATCTTGGCCGTCTCATCGTTGGAATTGAGCAAAATGTCGTCCGCCGTGGTCGCCATTTCAACGACTTCGGTTACACTTGTTCAAGCTCCGAAACGGGTGCACTAGGGACTGCACCGCACTACATCCAGCTCCAAAATGGGTGCACTAGGGACTGCACCGCACTGAACCCACCTCCCAAACGGAGACGACGACGGGCCGTGTAGACCCTAATTGGCGCCATTTCTCCCGCCAATTTCCCACCAATCAGGATGAACGTGGATTTGTGACGGGGCCTGACTATACTAATAATGATATTGAGTAATTACCTGCACTAATAATTATTTTTTATAAATTATAAACTAAAATTTTTACTCCTAGATAAATAATTTTATCATATATTCATAGAGGTCATGCTCTTTGAAGTATCCATATTCTTAGTAAGAATATTCATCAAGAATAAAAACTTACAGTATATTTAAATTTATTAGCACAGGTAATAAAAGATATCATTATTAGTGTAATGAAAGTTTAGTAAACAAGTTCATTTTTATCACCGTAGCCATTTCCACATACATGGAAGCAAAGAGAGAATTTATTTTTTATTTTAACCCCTAAAACCCCGTTTGTCCCCTTGGGGGACAATTTGGGTCCAGGTAGGTTCCTGTGACCTCAATTTGTAGAGAATTTTTTTGGGATTTTTTGAGGTTGTGCAGTTTTGCGAGAGCTTTGTGGATATATAATTTTTATTTCAATTGGTGCCCGAGAGAAAAAGTTATGCCAAAAATAGAGTTTGGCGGGCAGCACAAAAAAATCACAGAAAGTCAAAATAAATTTCTTAAATATTTTTTTCAAAATCTATGTCTTTTTGTCTACATTTGAAGCTTTGATTCATTCTATTTGGACTAATAATGAAAAAGTTATGGATAATCTTAGTTTTTCGGGCAATCTAAGCATCTTCTTGAAAAAATAACTTTTAGGATTCATTTTTTAATGCAATTTTTACAATTTTTACAATTTTTTTTTTAGACAAGGTTGAATTTTCTTTCTAGAACAATCTCACCGTTGGAATTATGGTATTTCAATTTTGTCTTAGAGCTATTAACGATTTAGTTATTCCTTCAATCTTGAACCTACTTCTACTTAACAGTTTTTTAATGAGTAAAAATTTAGTGTTTTTTTCTTGAATTTTTTTTCCTAAATTCTCAATTGAAGTATTCAACATATAAACTTAGAAAATCAAAATCAACAATACAAAAAATTTAAGTTAAATAGGTTCAAAGCCCAAAAATCTAGTCAATCAAGGTGCAAAAAAACTTGTTTTCTTCACTTTGAATGCAAATATCTTGCAATCTATTTGTTCAAAGTTTCTGAAATTTCTTGCACACATTCTCATACTAGTCTAGTATAAGATCCTACAGTTAGATATGCAAAAAAAAACAATTTTTATAATTTTTTGCTCTTTGCAATAGAAGTGGCAGTTTTGAGTGTGTTTTGATGGAGAAAAGGCCTCAAGATTTTAGGGGTTAAAAAATTAAACATCTAAAAATTTAGAAGGAAACTAAAACTATAAATATATATTTTATGTATATTTCAAAAACAAACATATAAGAGACCTATTTTGTAATTTATATAAATTAGTATGAAATATTAAAAAAATAATATAGAACAATTTCATGGAAAAAAAGGTGATAGTACTAGCAATAAATGAACATTTTCATATATTGCAATAAAGCATCAATATTACAAAGGCACAAGGTTCTCCAAAGGAAGTCATAGATTTAGTTTTCAGGCTATAATTTATAATTATAAAATTTTCATATTGAATAGGACCATAGAAACATAAGTGAAATAGATATTAATCATCTTTTGCGTAACTTTTGTTTGATGTTGGTATACTTCCTTATTAATCTAAATAAATATGGGCTCAAGATAAATGATAATTGCCTTTTATGTAGTTTTTGTTTGATACTAGTATTCTACTTATTCGTCTCGTATGGGCTCAAGGTTGTACATACAATAATGTTTTTGAAGTATAAATTATCTCCTGTAAGGATCAAGTTCAATAATTTGTTTCTTAAAGATTTGAAATGAAAAGAAATACAACACTTTAGCCTTGTTGATAGTGGCTAGAAAATTGTATGTGATATTTACAAAATTAATCATTTTGATTGACCTTTGTTTAATTTGTTCTAAATTTTTTATATAAAGATCATGGTTATTGTTAATGTCTTTTGAAATATTATACATAATTAAAAATATATATATTGAATATTATTTAGATATCTCATGAGATCTTTTTAATTATTACAAATTTTAGGAATGGATTATAGACGACCAAATAGAAATAAAAACTGCAAATTAAAAAATAAGAAATAAAATAAAAAGATGAAAAATTCTTTTATGTTCAAATATATACTCTTATTTCTCTACTAACCAACTCTTGGTCTTTCAAACCATATTAATTTTAAGATTTTTTAATTTTTTGGTTATCTAAAACACATGCAAGCATATTTTCACTACTTTAACAAGCATGCTAGTACTTTGTGTTGGTAAAATTGTCAATTGAAAAAACAAATACAAACAAGGTTATACATCGTAGGCCAAACATTCCCATTCTTGGGATATAACATCAATTTATAATACAATACTGCAATTTAGTATCTTGCTCTTGGACAAAAAGGCCATTCTTTAGAAACAATGTCAATTAATAGTACATTATTATCTTGTTCATGGACAAGAAGATTGATGTATTTAACATTAAGAAATGCAAACCACACCAAAAATTCTGATGCTACTAATTCTGAAGAAGTTCAATACAAATGCACCAATGTATGGAGTATGAGGAAAGAAAAATTTTAATTTGAAGATTTCGCAATCCATAGTATATTGTGATATTCAAACCCACAATAATTACAATTTGGTAGCTATTTCGGTACTTCCAGTCACAAAAACACATTGATCATAAAATTCTTCAGCAACATTACATGCTCCCATACCAAGATGATGTTAATTTGCCACTTGCATTATTATATTTTGGTAACTGTAGTCACAATTTCCTATATGCTTTGATACCGAGGAGCTTGAGGCTAGAAACTAATATACTACCAACGAGAAACTCTTGTACCAATAAATTAAAGCCTCTAAATTAGAAGTGGAGCTAAGGAGGCATCCCTCACAGCCGGGAAAATCCAGACCTTTTCTCAGTAATTTGTGACTGCAACAACACATATAAGCAATCACGTTATGAGGTCGGAACACAAAAAGACATTGCATAAACACTATGCATTCTCTACCTCAATACTGAAGTATGCCATTTGAAAACAATCAAACTGAAAGTATTACTGGCACTCTCTATTATAACGTGTTAGAGAAGTTTTAACATTAAAGTGGCAAGCATGGATCGATCAGAGAAATGACTTTTACATAATGCCAAGTCCAGTTTTAAAGGCAGTCCGGTTTTTAATGCAGATTTGTCACCATTGCATTAGATAGTCAGAAAAGCATTATAACTCATATTAACACAGACCCTCTTTCTACACCCTTAGATTTGCGGAAAGTACAGATACAGACGTTTGTGATGAACTATTAAACTTGGCATTTTGTCCCGTAATGCTCTCGAGCCTCCCAACTCTCAAGCATTATCTAGTCCATTTTCATTCCTTGAAACAATAATATCGTCCTGTAATGGAGTGTCATAATATGAAGGTTACACAGAATATGGACTTGAAAGGAGCGGGGAACTTTTTCCTCTTCAGGGAGGGATTCAGTACATACCAGTGAGTACTTGCCATGAGCAGCCCTTTCCAAAGGAACAGAAGGCTTGTAAAACGGTCCATACAGAGAAGACCAATGCTTGAGCTTTGAGTAGATGCGCTCCACGCCCACAGAATCACCCCAGAATACCACGCCACCCCTGCAAAGCCAAGTAAACAAACATGTTTAACACAGGCAAACGAAATCTTTTAGAGTTCTCTGTATTTAAATAATAGAAGACAATCACTATAAGAAATCCGTGTTTTAGGTGACAGATTTTAGGTGACATCCAATGTAAGAACTCGTGTTTTTATGTTATATTGTTGTTACGTTGTTACATCAAGATGTTACGTTGGACGTCACCTATTGACATCTTGATGTCCAACGTAACATAAAAACACGAGCTGTTACATTGGATGTCACCTAAAATCCGTCACCTAAAACACAATTTTCTTATAGTGAATGAAGACGGGAAAATACTGCCGGGCAAGACGATACCTGTACGCTGGGAAACCCATGCCAAGGACTGAGGCAATATCAAGGTCAGCAGAGCGAACAACGACATCCTCATCCAGCACTCGGCACGCTTCGTTCACCACACCAAAAAAGATCATCTCTACTACCTCTTCATCTGAGATATCAACCACCTGGAGGACCAGCAAAATATAAATTAATAAACAAAAAAACGAATCAACATGGGTAGGAACCACATACGTGGTATGCTGAGTATATAAAGTGTTACCTTGCCATCAGGAATCAAGCGCGAGGCTTGACGAGTCTTTGCCAAGTAGCTGTCCAGCTCTGGTGCAGGCTGCTCAGCTCGAGAACCCTTTTTGTAATTATAATAACCCTTTCCAGTTCGCTCACCTGCATAATTTGCAGAAATTGTCAATTACTACTATTACACCAAATTCATGACAAAGATTCTTTACTGAGGTTAAATGCGGCAACTTCAACAGCAAACACCAATAAATCTTTATAGTGAACATCCCAGAATTGGCCATCATTCTCAGTACTCTGAGATACATGTGAGATTCTCCTACTGGAATCACGAAGTAAGCTAATGTAAATCTAACAATGGATCAACATTAGGATAATGTTAAATTAATGCCAAACTAATGTTACTTTATTGCTTACTTAATAAGTTGCCAACGTAATATCAAGTTAATGTCAATGACACTAACATCACACTAACATGAATTGCACGCCATGTGTGTCACACTAGCATAAATTTAACAAGTAAGAGAGCCTTGTGAAGGAGAATGTAGATCCGGAACTTCAAAGGCAGAATAAGTGTTTGAATTGACAAGATTTTAGACACAAAATACTTTCAAATTCGCAAGTTTTTAGTGTGCCTATCTCGACATGATGTGATGTAGTGACGTACCATAGCGATTGTCCTCGAGTAGCAAGTCGTTGAGGTTTGAGAGGTGTAAACGATCGCCAAACGACTCTTTGTAGATGGCTGATGTTGCTTGACCAATTTGAATGCCTGTTAAGTCTGCCAACCTGAAAAATCATACACCAAGCCAATGTTGCTGGTTCGTTAAAATAGACAATTTTTCCATTTTGAATGGAGATCTTCCAGATTTCCTCTACCATATATACGGTTTTCTATTTTCGAACAAATGACCGAAAGGACTAAGTTCATGAACAGCTTGGGTTCTAGAGAGAAACCTGAAGGGACCCATAGGCATGCCAAATGCCTTGATGAGGGCATCTATCCGGTAGGGATGGATCCCCAAATGCACCAGTAAGTGTCCTCCTTGAAAGTAAGGGAAAAATACACGATTCACAGCAAAGCCTACACAGCTCCTCACAACAACGGGCACTTTCTTGATTGTCTTCGCCAATGCCAGCATGTCTTGAATCGCTTGTTTTGAGGTGTCGTTCGTTCGCACTATTTCCAGAAGTGGCATCACATGCGCTGGGCTGTAGCAGTAGACCCAGATGTCAGAAGAAATCGATTTCCAGATTGCAAATCCTAAACTATTATTAACGACTCATTCAAATAATACCTAAATGACCAAGGATTCATGGTTTGAAAATGACCAATTTGGTTGATCGTATTGGGAAAAATATAATTCAACTGAGGCCAAATTTTATATCACCAGAATCACAGAAGAACACTATATGTGCTTGTCAGTGAATAAATAAAACTGGATGAAATAAGGTTCCCATATGACCTTCAAAACTAAGCAAAATAACACGAGGCCCAGCTTGAAATTCTTGGTCCTCTAGTGGTTAAGAGCTAGCAGAGGAACCTGAAGAAATGAGCCCCAATAATTCGGTCCTGTGACTTCGTTTTCTTGCCAATGAGTCCAAGATCGATCGTCGAGGTATTCGATGCCAGCAAGCAGGTCGGCTTACAGTATTTCTCGAGATCAGCGAAAATATTCTGCTTTAACGGAACACTCTCGATTACTGCCTGTGAACATACTGCGTAGTTAGCATACTTCTTTTGTTTACCAGATGAAAGAGAAACAAATAGAACCATAGTTTGAAGAGGCTGAAAAACTCGTGCAAATATAATACCTCGATAACCATGTCAACATCCGAAAAGTCTGCGTAATCTAAGGTTCCCTTCACAAGACTCATCACTTTTTGAACCTTCTCTGTGTTTGGTGCATTTCTTGCCAGACGGGCCTTCAGATTCGCTGTTCATTGTCAGCAAGAAAACATCATCAAGCCATGAGAAACTTAAGTGAAAAACATCATCCGGTTCTCCCGTCCATCAGCAAATAAGGTTCGAAAGCGAAATGAAAAAAATATGTAGGAATAAATCACTTCACACATAAAGGGCAGGATACTGATGAAAGAATCACGTCTCTGAATCATGTGGCACTTATGGAAGATAAGCGATACCTTCAATTCTCTTCAGTCCGGACTCAAGAAACTCCTTATTCACCTCCTTCAACACCACTGGGACGTTACTGAGGACCAGAGCAGTAGCAATTCCTGACCCCATTAAACCACCACCTATGACCGCCACTGACTTCATTTGATGCGGTTTTAATCCGCTATCTGTGATACCTTGGATCTGCCAGCGAGATCAACAATGTTACTGCAGTCAATCAACAACAAGACTGCCTTATGATGGTCAACAGTGAGTCCTCTCCACTCTCAAAGTCAGGAAACTTGGGCAGTCAGCAAACCTTGAATGCAGACCGCTGGGCAAAAAATATATGCATTAGCGATTTGGCTGTAGGACTGGCTACTAGCATCGGAGATTCTTCTTCTTCCTGCAGACGAAACCTTCAAATATCATAACCGATTCTACTCATCTCCCTCATTAGATTAATCATAACTCTATGTTAAGCCAACAAAGCCAGTATGCCAGCGTTAAGTTGATGTTTAAATTAAGTAGAATATTAATAGAACATAAATCAATCCCAACGATGTGAAGTTACTATAATGTTGTTTTTGTGGAGTTGTATGAACATGACATTAGACTAATATTAACAAAGATTGGCATAAAGTTGTTTGCTTTGTCAACCAAATAGGCATTAGATAAGCTCTAAAAAAACGATCATTAATTAATAATATTTGAGATTGAGTACTCCTGTGCATCAGTTTCGTATACTTGTGACTCTCAAAGCAGAGAAGTTTTCATTGCAAACAAAGTATTCAAATATCAGACCTTCAAAGTGCCAGCCACGCCTCCATTCTTGATGCCTGCCTCAATGCAGTCCAACATTACAAAAGGGTGAGGCACATTGCGATAAACTTTCTGAGCTCGGGTTCGTGCTTGACTAAGGACTTTCAAAGATTCCTCTTGTGAGCCAATGCGGTCCGTCAAAGAAAGGGTCCTCCGCCAAGCCTGTTTTCCAGAAACGATATCTAATGCAAATTTCCTTGCAGCTGGTACGAGCTGTCGGAGGGGTACCACTGCATCCACCAAGCCAACCTGAACGGCTTCTTCCGACATTATTGGCTTTGAGGTCTGCGCAGTCACAACGCAACAAATGATTCACAAACTGTGTATTATAGGTCACTCCTGGAGATGGTTTTATGTGCTGGAACCAAAGAATAATGCAAGGCATTAATGCTTGCTCCAATAAGGTTAAATCACGTCAACTAGTAGAAAACTATTAAACGGTTGAAGGATACAACGCACCAGCATCATGTCTACAGCTTTAGTGAGCCCCACCAATCGAGGAAGTCGCGCAGTACCTTCATAAAGATAAAAAATGAAACAATTAGTAGGAAGTATAGTAAATATGCCATAGACAACACACCCCAAGTTTTAATCGCTACGTGAATATTAAATTGTGCTTAGCAGAATTCATATATTGAGTTCCCTTTTAACATTTCCGTGGAGTGCTTGATAGGATCATATATAGTTTGATATCAAGGATTCATTTTCCTTCAAATTGAGGTTCCGTGAGTATAGTAAACAGGTCATTGATCGCGCACCTATGGCTGAACAAATTTTAAATTGTGTTTTAAGCAATCAAGAAAAGTGCATCCAAGCCATACGAATCTCAAAAAATATTGCTCAATGGAACTTAAAATCAAGTGGAGGACTTTGAGCTCCTCGTGAAATATTACAGATGTGCAGAAAGCTGCATTGATAGACAGTCTAAGGACGGCTGTGTCTTACCACCAAATCCAGGAATGATGCCCAGTGTCAGCTCGGGCAAGCCTAGTTGTGTCTTTGGGGCAGCAATGCGGGCATGGCAAGCCTGCAAAATATTCACATAATTAATGTCTAATTATACTAGGTTTATTAAAAAATAAGAAAATAAAATAATGGTGTGCAGACAAAATCAATGGCAAAGTAAAACAAGCAGAGTTTGTACCATTGCTACTTCCAAACCCCCACCAAGTGCAAAGCCTTCAATTGCTGCCACTATAGGCTTCGGACACCCTGTTTCAACTGACATATGAGGAGCTAGACAGAAAGGAATCTTATTTTCTAATGCAACTGAGCATCATATCTAGAACAGGATAAAAAACGCAACCGCATCTTATTATAATAACAACAACAAAAACCAACAGCCTGGAGAAACGTATGCTAGAGAGTCAGCCAAAAGAACAAGTACCCAAATGACCCAAAGTGGCCGGTTCAATAACTAAGGGAGTTCAAATAAATCATTTAATAAGGCTTAACCCTTTTAACGCCTGAATCCTTTTCTGGATTTTTACATCTTTTGCTTATATCATTGTACAAATATTATTATTTAGGTCAATTTCATCTAACTGGTCGTAAAAAAACGTCATATTATCAAGATTCGAAAATTGCTTTGCATAAATGAGAAGGTGTTTAGACGAAACATTGGCCTGAAGCTCTCTGTTCATCATCCAGAATATGGATATCAGAGCGTATAGGGATTATAGGAAGGTCAACAAACGTATCAATAAAAAG
This sequence comes from Antitrichia curtipendula, assembly GCA_951230915.1. Classification (NCBI taxonomy): domain Eukaryota; kingdom Viridiplantae; phylum Streptophyta; class Bryopsida; order Hypnales; family Leucodontaceae; genus Antitrichia; species Antitrichia curtipendula. The sequence goes on from OX579642.1 coordinate 22,243,000, forward strand.
AAGAAATCATGTCCTACGTTCTGAACAATAAGAATATGTTTTGAAAGTAACTATCATCACCTATTATATTCCAAAGTGGACTTCCTATAATTGGTTTGAAAACTTTCGGGTAAAGAGACCTCAAACAGATGAAATAAACAGTGTATAAGGTAGGAGGCTCTGAAATCGCTCGGGCATTAAGAACCGCCCCTATAAATGGCTCTTGAATGGAACGAGGTGATCTTTAAATGGAATGAAGTGATCCTTAAATTGACCGCTATAGTGCTATGAATGAATTAGAAAAAAAGGGGTCCCAGCCAATCATCGGCTTTGCTTTTTCCCATCTTGCAAAGTGAGCAGTTTTTGGAAGACCTAGGGTCACAAATAGGGACCTACGATACATCTCCTTTGAAAATTCATAACTAATTCAATATTGCTCAAAAAAATATGAAACCACTTGTGTTAGATTCCTTGTCTATTTTTCTATCTCTGAAAAATGAATTAAAAATACTAACGACCAAGGAAGCATATGAAAAAGGCAGATCAGCCCTTAGATGGGCGATTCAAGAGCGTCCTACCTTACCTTCAACGGTTTCATTAAAGAAAGTTGAACCACGAACATAGGTCGGATAATTGGTGCTTTGTCCCTCTGCCATAATGGTACACAATACCTCATGTAAGAAAATCAAAGAGAAAAAACACATCCCAACGAAGCCATCCGCCAAAAACACAATTTAATAATATGTGTGCTAAAGTTGACTAACCTCGCTTGGTACTTTGCAATGAACCAATGTCAGCCCCTCCACTGAACTTGCCATTAGCTCCTGCAGCAGTAGAGGAGATACAATTTGAATGATGCACATAACATACTATAAAGCCAAGTCGACATATCAATCAGATCTTTCCCACATCGAAAACGCCAATGTTCACAATGGTTCCCCAAAACCAAGTCATTCACCTCTTATAACAATAGCTTTCACTTTTGGATTAGCACGTGCGTCGCAAATCGATTCCTTCAGTTGAAACACAACTGCCAAAAGACATGACAAGTAAGAGAATGCACAAAACAGGGAGAAGCAATTGTTTTTACTGAAATTTTGGAAGTTCATCACTGAAAGCATCATATACCACAAGATAGACATGATTCTCAAACCATTTCGCTTGTAGAAGGTTTCAGACTCAACTGCGAATAGGTTTAAGTCCACATTCAAATACTTGAGATGTGAGGTCAACGGCATGTTTCCTATAGAACCTCAAATCAAGAAGGAAAAAATCCTTGATATCAAACAATATTTCCGCCGACAACGAAATGTATCACGGTAACTCAGAAAATAAAACTAAGGAATATAGCTTTTTGTAAGATCAAGACTTACGTGAATCGGGTCCACTGTTATCCAGAGAATTCACAGGGGGCTTGTTTAAGGTCAAAAGCGCAACGCCATCCTCCCCGACCTCCATGACCACTACCCTTCCCATTATGAAACTCCGGCCTGTTTGGTATCACCACAACCTACACAAGAACCATATTGGGGGAAAATAATTCAGAGCGGACCAAGTTTTATATCACCAGAATCAGTGAAGAAAATTGCATAAATTGGTAAAAAATTTAACAAAGTAAGTCGCCATGTGACCTACTCAAGTCTGCTAAATAAAACATGAGACGCGATTGGAGTCTTTAGGGTTTAAAAGCTCAGGAAAGAATGTGCGCAGACCTAGACTCACGATTGCAGACCTCGTGATTAGTGAACAAACCACACAAAACTTCCTAATTTGCAAAAAACTCAAATGTAACCCGATCTCCACGATTTCCTAAAAACAACCACAGACACAACAGCAGTAAACAGCAACTCAAAATGAAAATTTTAAAAACTCAGCAAAGAACGTGCACGAACTAGACTTGCAATTGCATAATTCGTGATTTATTAACAACGAAGACAGAATGAGCATAAAACCTCGAAGTAGACTCTGCTTCCACGATTGCCTAAAATTAAATTCTAAGACCTCAGCAAAGAATGCGAGTAGAGCTACACTCGCGATTGCAAGATCTGCGATTAACCAGCAAAACTCACAAAATTCAAAAGAACTCGCATAAACCCTCGCCTGTTTTCACGATTGCCAAATAAGAAGAAAAAAAACGCGTTTGACCTAGACTCGCAATTGCAAAATTCGCGATTAGTAAGAGACAAACACAAAATTCAAAAGAATGTACATAAAACCTCGAACTGGCCCCTGTTTCTAACCAAAACAAGTCGGTGCCAATTTTTGGAATTCTCAGATTATGTAAGGAACCCACCTGTGAAACAAAACTCCAATAATCCAATTCACAGGGAGGGGATCGCAATGAAAAACCCAAGCTGCAGTCGAAGCTTGAAGCTGGGATTACAACAGATGCAGCTGATGAGTGATGACGAGATGAACTACTAACTTACGGCACCGCCGAAACTGAAAGAGAAGATAATTCCTTTTTCTTTTTCTGTTTTTTGTTTTGTTCTGTTTTTTGTTTTGTTTTTTTAACAAATGAAATGGAATTTCAGGCATAGGCAATGTTAAAGTAAGCTCTAAAAGTGCCAATCTTCTTCAAATCGTCCCTATTCTTAGGTGGGAAATGGAGATGGGATCTCAATATTTTGGTTGCACGAGATAATTCAGGAGGTGGGCCCTTTGCCTTCTCAAATTTCTGGCTTTCTCATTTTAGGGGTCCGGAGGCTTTTTTTTGAATTTTTTTTGGCAAATTTGGGGCCTGCGGCCCCAATTTACTCTAGGAGGTCCCCTTCTACTTTAAAAAAACCAAAAAAAATAGGGGCAGGTTTTACCCACCCCCCCCTCCTGAAATATCTCGTGCAACCAATTTATCGAGATCCATGGAGATGGGGTGATCTTTAAATGGACCACTTTAGCAATTAAATGCATAGAGGAGAAACTATTTTTCTATTACAATAGTCAATCATTGTCTTTGATTTCCGCACATCTCTTTACAAGTTGCAAGTGGACAGATTTTGGAAGACCTATGGTCACAAATAAATCATAAGTGCCTTATGCCCTAAATCTTTGAAAATTTATAAGTAATTCAAAATTGCTTGAAAAAAATACAAAACCACTTATGTTAGGTTCCACATCTATTTTTCTTTCTTTGAGAAATGATCTTAAAATATTTTTGTTTATAGAAGCTTGTGAAAAACGTGGACCAGCCCTTAAATGATTGCTTTAACCCTAAAGCCCCGAGGGTGTTTTCTGCCCAAAACCACTCAAAACTACTACTTCTGCTGTATTCACTTCAAGAAACCAATTTTTTTTGTTTTTTTTTGGAATTTAACCATAGGATCTTGTACTTAACTTGTCTGAGGTCATGTAGTAAAAATTTCATCAAATTTGACCGTACGGATTGGATGATATAAGCATTCAAAGTTGAACAAAAAGTTTTTTTCAAGAAGATGCTTAAATTGCCCAAAAAACTAAGATTGTCCATAACTTTCTCATCCCTAGTCCAAATAGAATGAATCAAAGCTTCACGTATAGGTAAAAACATAATCTTTTAGGAAAAAAATTCAAAATTCTTTTTTTTGACTTTTTGTAATTTTTTTGGGGCTGCCCGAGAATCTTTATTTCTTGCTCATTGTGCCATAACTTTTTCATCCGGCATCCGATTGAAACAAAAAATATATATCCACAAAGCTCTTGCAAAGCTACACAACCTCAAAAAATCTCAAAAAAATTCACTTCAAATTGAAACAATAGGAACCTTCCCGGACCCAAATTGTCCCCCGAGGGGACAAGCGGGGCTTTAGGGGTTAAGAGCATGTTACCTTACATAATTTCATATGCCAACAGTAAGGGCTTCTTTACATGCTCGTTCAATGGGCAAAGAGCAACGAAGTGTACTACGTGAGGAAATGAAGAATGCACTTTCATGTGGACCCGATGGATGCAAGAAAGATACGAGAAAATGTGACACATAGTAGATTCTTTCAAACTTGACTACCGTCTACCAATGAGATTGTCCACCGATATTGATCGAAAATGAAGCTCCTCCTTTTCCGATGCCCACCCGGACAAGACAATCGGTTGTTTGTATTTTGTCTTATAGGTGGGGCTTTGCCCATTGGGCCAGCATGTAATCCGCCCTAAGAGTCTACTGTGGGGACCACGGACCTTGTCAGTCAAACCAAACGGTCGCGAGGACCCTCTACCTAATTTTAACAGATAAAAGCCCATGAGGCTACGACTGAGGGGAGCTCTGGTGGGAGCTTGGGGAACATAGTGGGACAGATCTGGGAACAGCTGCACAAGAACAATTTTTCAGTCTGGGGTGCAAAATCAAAGATTTTTTTTAAGGCTTGTGGATCGCATAGATCACTCTAAGGGATTACAAATTTTACCCAATTATTCTAGAACTAAATTTTAACACGTTGCAAAATACTGCAAATCTTCCTTTATCCCCCAGGCAGATTTTGGGCAGAAATTGTCAAAAAATAACACTTTTTAGGGTAATGAGGAAAAAATGATTTTTTTTTATTTATTTTTTAATTCAACCATAAAAACTTTTAGTGGATTGCTATGGAATGTGTGAAAAAAAAATTCAAAATCTTTCACGGCACAAATTCAAAGATTATAACATTTGAAATTAGAAGAAAAGTTTTTTTCTAACCTTGCACAAAAGGGTTAGCACACTTCAATCCCTTCTAGAGTGAATTTTTTACACTACACATGGTTATTTTTTTGACAATTGCATCCTACATCATGTTAGTTACACACTTACACATTTGCCAAATTTCAAGATCAAAAGAAGAATTTTGCAAGAGATGCTCAAATTGGCTAAACTACCTAAATTTTTTCAAATAGCATAAATTTTGATCTTGGCATCCAATAGGAAATTTTTTGCATTCCCACAAAGGGGGCGAATGTCTCCATCTTGTGACAAAAATTTGAAGATCCGTTCATTTTTTACTTCACAATCACCTATTTGAAATTCAAATGTCTGACGAACAAATACATTGTCCAAAGGATTAACCTTGGAAGGATGTGGCCCTTGTGACCGCAAGTTAGGCACCAAAATACTCATATTATCTCTTGCTTGTTTGTTTCCTATTTTGTCTATCCTTTGGCTTGGCTATCTTATATTGATGTTGATTTGCAATGGATTTCTATTTGATTTTGACAAAAATGAAATAAAATCAAAATACTTTGATTATTAGACTAATAGGTGCATTCTTTATATCTATTGTTAACAATGAAGTCATCCATCATACCTTTTAGGTTTGCAACACTTTTAGAAGGTTAATCCTAAAACAATGTCAAGGTCACAAAGTGTTAGGTGGATGAAGAATGAAATGAAGATTGCACATATTGGTCCGAAAAATTTAATCATTTTTTATTGGGTACTTATCACCGAGGTGGTATCCTTCCAAAGTTAAAAATTCTTAGTGTTATATGCAATGGGACATCCCTAATGAAATAGACTTACATGTCCACAAAAATCTACATAGAGTATATCCTAAACGGTGACCTTCAAATGCTATTCATGCCAAAAAGTGGCCAATGGATGACTTTCAAATTATTGTAGATATAAATAATGCACCTATCGATTTATAAACCAAATAATTGTTGAAAAAATACCTTGATAATATGTTTCATCTTGAAACGCCTTGGAGGGAAAAAAATTGGTCTTTGGATGACAAATAGCACATTTGGAAGATGGAAAAAAAAAATTTCATCCATTTCAATTTTTTTTGTTTAGGGACTTGAAGGAGCATTTTAGCAAGATGTGGTATTGTTGACTTTTCTCCATATGAAATGCTTAATCCATGGATCATTGTCTAGTTTATTTTAGTAACTTTGAGCTCCTTGTTCTTGATGCAAATTTGAAACATAAAAATTATCTTTTTTGAGTTTGAGATAAAATTGTGAAATGGAAGTAATGGTGTGCTTTCTACTCCAACTTGAAAATTTGAAAAAAATAAAAAATAAAAAATTTATAGCAATTTGAATTTTGAATCTATAACCATGATCTATTGGTTTCCAATTTATAGAAAATATATATGGTAATTTTTTTACTCTATGATACTACATACACCTATAGAGCAATTTTATATTTTTTGAGCTAGTTTTATATTTGATATAAATTTTCTTCATTTTTTCTCTAAGAAATCACATTAATTTTCAAAATTTCACTAAAGAAATGTGAAAATTTAGATGGTTTATAGAAAAAATGTGATTTCATCTCAAAAATAAAAAATAGACAAATTTAAGAATACATAATCACAAAATGGGAACATACAAAGACAAGATGATTTTGAAGTTCATTTTTGCGGTTACAAGCTGATCCTTTTCAAAGTTAAAATTTATGTTTTCATATATATGAGAGTTGAAACAAATTGCTTACAAAGATTAAAGAGAAATTACAAAGTTTACAAATAAAAAGAAAAAATCATATTCTATATTTGAAATAACAAAATAAAAATTTAAAAGTTATAATTATGATCAACTATTAGCTTCCAATGTAAACTTAAATTTTTTATTCTAACCAATTAGGGTTTAATTCACGTCCAATCACAATTTGGTGTCTATGCTTGGGGTACCTTATCTCTACCACTATGTAATCATTAAAAGGATGAGCTAGTCACCATGGAAATCATTTGTTTTGGTACCGTGTGAAATGTTAGCTTAAAAAAATGCAAAAGCACTCATTCAAAGTCAAAACACTATAGAAGACTTTCTCTTTTCACACAAAATTTGGAAGATGAATAGTTGCATTTTTGTCCTCCATGGAGAGACTCTTTGTCATTCATCGGCCGGAAAATGTCTTTATTGTCATTTTATGAGTCAATGGTGCTGACAAGGGTGTGCTTCAAACTATTGAAAATTTCTAAGGGAGAAAGTCTGCACACTCTAAGTTAATCCATAAACGACATGGAGGACGTTTTCTGGTCAATGAATGACAAAGAATCTCTTCATGTAAGACAAAAGTGCAACTATTCATCCTCCAAACTTTGTGTGGAAAGGGAAGATTTTCTATAATAGTTTGTCTTTCAATGAGTGTTTTTTCATTTTTTTAAGCCAAAAATTCACACGATACCCAAACAAATGATTTCCACAATGACCGGCTTGTTGTTTAAGAGTTAAGTTCCATGCCATTTTATTTATTTTTCTTGATACACATGGACCATTTCCATTGAAAGAGGAAACAATACAAAGAACTAGAGGAGCAGGTCCCCGCAAACTCATCAGCTTCAAACTTTTCATTTTCCACAACTAAATACCCTTTTTTTGAACCTTTAAAAAAAACTATTTTTCTTTCTTTTTAACCCCTAAATGCCCAAGGCCTGTTTTGAGCATCTTGAAATTTGCTCTAAATTGAACAAAATGCCAATATTTTGATAAGTTGTATCAATTTTTTTTGAATTGTAACCATAAAAATTCAAACTAGACATGTTAGAGATCTCATAGAAAAAGAAAATACAACAATATCACACATGGAGTGAAAGATTATAATGTTTGACCATGAGGGTGTTAAACCTACAAAAGTGATGTGAAGTCTTTCAATCTTCTTTTCACAAGTCAAATTTAAAAAGTTGGTGACCAAAAAAATATGAGGTTAAAGGACCTAAAATGTATAATCCCATTCAATTTATGGCTTCTTAAAATCTCTTTTACAATTTTTTTGAATGAATTTTGCATGTGATTTTTTCTCCAAGATCTAGTGTATTTGAGGCTCATTTTCAAGAGCTCTCAACACTACAAGAAGTCAAGATTGCAATGGGTACCCTTGCACAAAATCTTGAATAGAAAAATGACTATAATTTATTTTCAAGATCGGATTTTTGATGCTAAAGCTAGACTTCAAGAAGAACTAGATCAAAAACATAAAATACTAAAAATAGAAAGTTTTTTTATTTTTATTTAACTTCGAAGTTTTGCAAACACTAGATTTGGGTGCCTTAGGCATTTATGGGTTAAAACCCAAAGAACCCGAGCAAGTGAACAATTACTGCCAACTAACCTCAAACAAGAGTTCCATGCCATTTTCAAAATGTAATAAAAGCATCAATGGTTCACAAGCTTTCAAGCTTAAGTTTAAAATTGTGACATATAAATGTCTTCAAGCCTTAAAATATTGACACTTGATATTTTGAGTGGAAATATTTGTCTACCAACATTTTTTGTTTTTTTAAAATATAAACACAGATTGTGTTGTTGAAGTTGTAGCAACAACATTAAGGCATATAATATAGTATTATTTTTTGGTGACAATATGGGCTAAAATGTAGTTACAATTAAATTCTAAGTACCAACAAACTAGCCAAGTTCCAAGCTCTTAACTCTCCTTTCAAAGTTGGAAAATATGTGTTTGGATCTTCAACCTTGCGACATTTCCAAGAGTTCAAGATTATATGGTCCTTACTTAGACATTCAATCCTTTGGATTCTATGGATACACTACAAGGGAAACAATGTCCTATTTGATAGTAAATTTGACAAAATTCTGTCAACTTTGTTGTAGATTAGGAGTACTTGATTCGGACATTGAATTGACAGAAATTTGTCAATTCGGCTGTCATTTTGGACAAAGATACACGTCATCAAATACACGTCATCATGCTTTTTCACCCAAAAAATTGTAATTATTTGAAATTTTGCCACGTAGGAAGGACTGCCAGTTTTTCACATTTGCAACCAAAACATTTTTACCTAAAAAATAAATTAAAGTTTCAAAAATACATTATGCATTTTAGAATTGGACTTCCATAACTTTAACACTACTTTCAAGATTATTTTGTTTAATTCGCACTTCAACTTTGAATGCAACTCACCTAGAAGTTAGGAATGATTAAAAGACAAGTGCTTTATACAAGTGGATTGGTAAGAGGTAAGACAACCCATATGGGATATGTAAATGAGGGTTAGGAGTTCCACCGCTCATAGTTTAGGAATAATGATTAAAGTGGAATTTTAGACCTAATTTAAGCATAGTAGAATACAAAATTTCAGAAAATTTTGAACTAAGAAAATGTGGAATTTCAAACCAAATTTTATGTCCAAAAATCCTTTTGAGATTTGAATCTTGCAATCAAAAGCTATAAGCAAATTTTAGTGAGGATGTTTGAAATTGTAAAAACAAATGTCCCTTCCAATCCTTCACTAAAATTTGTCTATAACTTTTGATTGGAATCTTTAAATCTCAATCTGATTTTTGGGCATAAAATTTGGTTTGAAATACCACATTTTCTTAGTTCAAAGTTTTCTAAAATTTTGTATTCTGCTATGCTTAAATTAGGTCTGGAATTTCACTTTAACCATTATTCCTACTTAATTTTTACTAAACTATGAGCGGTGGAGCTTCCCTGGATATCCCACATGGTTTGTCGTACCTCCCTATCACCCCACTTGTATAAAGAACTTGTCTTTTCATCACTTGAAACACCATGGTAAACACAAAAATTGACAAAAAATTGACCTGATTATGAAAGAGGTTGCAATATGAACCTCGTTGATAGTGCCAAGTTCCAAAAGTTATGGTGGTCATTTTGGACACTTTTCTCTCAAAAATACAGTCAAATCGGGCCCATTTCCCTTGTAGTGATATCTTGTAATAGCAAGGTTTTTTTCCAATATTGTTGGCCTTTGGAGTTTATAGTGGTTGGAAGAGACTTTTGGACTCAGGTCGTATTGCTCAACTTGGAACTTGCCATTGTCTGCAAGACTATACATCTATCTGGGCCAAATTTGATAAAATTTGGTTAAAATCCCCAATCCTTGCTCATAGGGTTGGTAATAGTATTATTTGGAACAAGAGGGGTCCCCCATTTGCCTTTTTAAATAAATTGCTTTCTTTTTAAGTTTTGGATCTTTTGCTCTTATCTCTTTATTGCCCAACCTTTTGGCTTAGCCACGTTGTACGTTGGTTCTTGTTCTAATGCAATGGTTCTTTTCATATGTTCAAAATAAAAAAGTTGGAAAGTATTTTCCATGCTGTCTCCCCACCCCAGTCCACTCCACCCACCCACCCCCAAAAAACTACTTTGTCAATAATTTGAATGCATGAGGGTTTAGTAGCTAAATGACAACTTTACCTTGCTACTATGAAAACAAATAATTCCTGGAAGCTAATTTTTGAAGTCATTTTTATTATGCTTTGACCCTCTATTATGACACTAATATCACATATTACCACACTCTAGTATCACATTCCAAATCTGCAAAGAATATTTGTTGTAATATTTGAATCTTTGACACTCTAATATCACTTTTTCCAACAAATTACCGATATTTCATGTTTATTTTTGTCGTTATTTACTCTACTGCACAAAAATGAGTACCAAGGCAGGAGTAAGTTATTTTATCATGAATATCACGTAAGCGGGTCTGTCATCGCAATGATGCGGCAATCTAAAAATGTTTGATGGATGATAGAAAATTCTTCTAAGATGGAAGTAGTGATGTTCATCTTGAAGTTTTAAGTAAAAAAGGTCGACCTCCAATGACTATTCTTGGGTTCTTTTACGCGATTGATTCACACAGTACCAAAAAAGATGATTTTTCAGTGACTAGCTTGGTGTTTCAAGGTTAACCCTCTAAAGATGGGTCTATAACCATAGATTTAAGCCTCTGAATCCTTCACTCTATTTTGCAATTATGTATGAATAAAAAACTATTTTTTATTTTTAAGAGATGAAATCACATGTCTTCTATGAGTCATAAAAATTTCAAATTATTTTGGTGAGAATTTGAATTTATTATCAATTCATTGAGAAAAAAATGAAGAAAATTTATATCAAATACAAAACATGCATAAAAAATCTAAAATCTTCACCACCAAAGGTATATCATCATGGTATGAACCAAAGTTATCATATAATTCTAAAAGTAAAAAAAAAAAAATCATTGTTATAGGCCTAAAGTTCAAAATTGCAGTAAAAGATTGAATTTTTTGAGTTTTTTGGATGTCTAATTGGAGTAGAAACTAACTTGATAAAGTTCATTTTGTCATTTGTCCAGCCTTTTGGCTTGGTTGTTTATTTCTAATTCTTCTTTTTAATGCAATGGTATGCCATTTGTTATAAAAACAAAAATAAAAATCCTTCATTTCATTAGTTGGTCTCAAATTCAAAAAAGATCATTTTTAATGGCTAAAATTCACATTAAGAGTCTAGAGCAAGAAGTGGCTAAAAACATAGTATAAGGGTGATCTTTGGATTAACCCCTAAAGGTCAGAGACTATGTTTTCACCAAAACTACTCCCAAACTGCTATTTCTAATATAAGTACCAAATTTTAGAAAATATATATTTTGGAAAAATAAAACCTTAGGATCTTGTAGTAAACTAGTTTGAGAAGTTTTGGAAAAAAATTCAGAAATTTTCACCGTGTGGATTGGAAGATAATAGCGTTTGAATTGGCAAAAATCCTTTTTTTGTCCCTGCAAAAATTCAGGCAGCTGCACTTCACAAGGTCACATTTGTATGAAAAAATGTCTAAAATGGTGGTTACTCTTTGGATTCATTCTTCAAGGAAAGTTATCTACATGCTTGAAAAATTTCAGATCATTTAGAATTGTAAAACATTTAGGAAAAAAAAAGTAAGTAGAAAGAGGTAGAGAATGTTGAAAACATTTAATTGTTAGGAATTTAAATATGGATTTGAAAAATGCAAATCCAAACGGTTGTAATGTTGTAATAAACAATCTACATCCAATGTTTTTATTTTTTTTCAAAAATATTGAAAATTAAGTTAAATAAAAGACTTCAAAATTTATCTTAGAGTAGAGATTCCATAACTACCCTCAAACTTTGATTCCTCATAACTTTTGATTCATTGATCAAAATGGAATGATTCAAAGCTTTTCACATATATTTAAATCTAAAGAACAAATTTCAGATTTTTATTTTAAAAATGAAAGATTCTTAAAGAATTTTTTTCAGCTGCATGGGTTGCCCGCCGACCAATGAAAATGACATGTCATACAATAACTTTTTAACCACGAAGTCAAAAGTTCTGAAAATTGTTGGGCCTTAAAGCTACTCCTTGGGCACATCCTGTGCAAAAATTTCAAAGAAAAAAAATAAAAATTCCGGCCGTAGTGAGCTGCCCAAAATCACTATGTTGTCAAAAAACGGTGTTTGGTCCTTTAGGGGTTAAGCAACTTCTTTTTCTGAAAAGTCTATAATATAATATTGAGATAATATCCAATATTATTCAATTAAAATCCTAAATCCTAAACCCTAAACCCATAAACCTCACTCTCTTATAGTCCCTCCTTAAATCATCTAAAGGATATAAAAATGCAAAAGTCAATTGAGGGGTCACACATGTTAAGAAATAATTTCATTTAACCCCTAAAGGACCAAACACCATTTTTTGGTAACATAGCGATTTTGGGTAGCTCACTATAAACTAAATTTTTATTTTATTTCTTTTAAATTTTTATACAACATGTGCCCAAAGAGTAGCTTTAAGGCCCAACAATTTTCATAACTTTTGACTACATGGTCAAAATGTTATTGTATGAAATGTAATTTTCATTGGTCGGTGGGCAACTCAAAAATTAATTCTAAAATAATTTTTTTCAAAAATAATAAAATTGAAATTGGTTCTATAGATTTATATATAAGTGAAAAGCTTTGAATTATTTCATTTTGATTAATGAGATGAAAGTTACGAGGAGTTTTAGTTTGTGGGCAATAATGGAATTTCTACTCTAAAATAAAGTTTGAAGTCCTTTATCTTATTCAATTCTTAATATTTTTGGAAAAAAATAAAATCATAGGATGTAGATTGTTTATTACAACATTTCAGCCATCGGGATTGGCATTTTTTAATTTCGAGACTAAATTATCAACAATTTAGTATTTTGAATCATTCTCTACTTCTTTCTACTTACTATTTTTTTCCCTATATGTTGTATTGTATAACAATTCACCTACTATGTATAATCCTATGAATTTTTTGTTTTGTTTTAAAATAGCAGTACCCATAATCCTCACTATATCCATAATTGTCTCCTTTAAAATCTTAGAAAATCTTTGGAAGTGAATAGATGTGATTACAAGGATGTACTACATCTAAATATTGGACCCCAATATCGGTATTAGGTGCATTTGTAGTCGTTTCTTTAAAAATTATCAACTTATACTCATAGTGTCCAAATAATACATTTGAAAGTGCACAAGAATGATTATCTCTTGCTAGTAGGTTCCAAAAATTTGTTGGATGTCTATTAATAGACATTATGTCCCAAATCCTTAAATTCATGGTTACAAGTGCTGCTACCTTAATACTTTTTCAATAGCAGACATCAAAACTGGATTTAGGTTATTGACTTATCCCATGTGACACTTCTAGAGAGAAAACCTAAGTAATTTTTTTGATGCCCCAATTGTAAGTTGCCACCCAACAAATGGGGTAGAGAACCCCCAATTTGTTGTTTTCACAAACTTTTTTGAGAAAATCCCAAATGCAAAGATGCTCAAACTTCAGCTCCTTCCCTAACAGTTCGAGAAAACTCCCAAATCCACGTCTTTGGGTGACGTGTATTGCTGGCCTGAAATGCAAGTACTTTTTTTGAAATCCAGAAGTTTCAACTCTCCAAAATCCAGTTCTGCCGTCCTGCAACCAATTTGAAGATCTGCCTTCTTCGGAATCTGCCATTGCTTACAAGCTTAAGCTTAATTAGCTGCTAGTCTGCTACAGTTGTACCTGGAACGTGTTCAATACATGCCTGAAAACCTGATTCTAGTTCAAATGTTTTTGCCTTACTTCACTATTCATTTCTCATTTGAAGATCATCAAAATGGCGCTTTCATTCTTTGAAGCAAGGGAGCTCAGGTTTCTCATAGCATTTTTTTCCGATTGAAAATGCAGGTAACCCTAATTAATTGCTCCTTGGGGCGCACATTACACTTGTGAATGTACTGTCGGTAAGATTCTGGAGCTTTCCTATGCTAGAAACGGTAACTTGTGCTTTGATCTCCAGGTCGAAGGAGACTTTCACGTAGCTGAAGGGGTTCTGCAGAAGAAGTCACAGGAAGAAGCTCCGAAATTACGGTCAGTCGTCGTCTCTGTCGTCTTTCGTTTTGAGTGATTAGTTTGCGATCACTGTTTCTGAGCTTTACAGTAATTACAATAGCGGGGACATTGGATTTACATGCATCCAGGTCTGTGACAATTGTGGTTAATTTTGGTTTGCAATTTTAGGTCATACAGCGATCAGCTGTTTTGAGCTTTGGATTACAGAAAGCGGGACATTAAATTTTGGATTTACATACAGCAAGGTCTCTGATTCCTGTCACTAATGTTGTTTTGCTATTTTAGGTCAAACTGTGATCTCTGTTGGGATTGCGGTTCCTTCGAGAGCTTGGAAGCTATGGCGGTATACTCTGGCTTCACAACACGGCATCTGGCGCCCCTGGTACATGTGCTAGGGCTTGCCGTCATTCTGCTTATGTTCATTTGGACGTATTCCTATCGAGGTGGCTATGGCCTCACCGGCACCGCCGTGTTCAATTTACACCCGTTGATCATGTTTGCGGGATTCATAGTCATCTCCAGTGAAGCCATTGTAGCTTTCAAGTCCGTCAACGGAGATCGAGCATACCAGAAGGCAGTTCACATGACAGTCCAAGGGGTCGCTATTTTCCTGGCTATTCTGGGGATCGGTGCCGCATACAAGTTTCATCTCGACAACGGCATCCAGAATTTCTACAGTTTGCATTCCTGGTTAGGTCTCGCCACCATGGCGTTGTACCTCGTGCAATGGATGGTAGGGTTTGTGGCGTTTTGGCGACAGAGTGTCGCCAAAGCGAAGCGCACGGAGCTTCTGTCATGGCATGTGTTCGTGGGCTTTGCGGCCTACACGGCTGCGCTTGCAACTGCTGAGCTCGGATTGCTTGAGAAGCTCACGTTTCTGCAGAAGACGGGCGCTTCTCCTTTGGTGGGGCTCTGGTCCCGGGAGGCCATGCTTGTGAACATCCTTGGAGTGGCAATCTGCGGTTATGGCGCCGTGGTGGTCTTGACCACTGTGGTGCCCAAACCGCGCAGGGAAGCAGGATTCAGAGACTTATTAGAGTGATTTTCGTCTTGTTGTTGTTACTGGAAAATGTACATTTTTGACAGTCTGTAAATTTTTTTTACTACTAGATGTTTCTGTCTTGCTGTCGAGACATTCTCACGAAATACTGACTCATCTGCAATGCTTGTGAGGCGACTACCGTAAGTGATTCTTGTTCGTTCTGATTAAATCCCATTCTGCTTTCGTTTTGTTGCTGTGTCCTTCGCCTTTTCGTTGTTACTGGAAAATGTACATCTTCGACAGTTACAGAGTTACAGTTTTACAGTTTTACAAATTTTAGGGATCAGGGGTTAGGGATTAGGGTGTAGGGTTTGTGAAAAAACATGACTACTGCCTAGGGTTTATGTCTTGCTGTAAAAACGTTCTAACGAATACTGACTCATCTCCAATGCTTGTGAGGCGACTTGGGGATTCTTGTTGGCTCTGATTAAGTCTCATTCTGCTTTTCATTTTGTTGCTGGATCTTGGTCTGCACTTCAAGATTGTGGAAAGGGAGAGTAGAGTGGAGTAGTTGTAATATCCTTGTAACGAACTTCCCTCCTGCCCTAACGAGATACTCCTCTGCACTGCTTGTAGAGAAGCTAGGGCGTTTAGGTCATTTTTGGGCTGGTTCTGGTTAAGGACTGTTGGGAAACATGTAAGGTACCCCCAAAATGCACCCCCAAAATGGCACCTGACCTTAAAGTGCCATCTACAGGTTGTGTACATTTTCAAAATCAGTTATGTACCTATTTGGATGGAGTGCTTTCAGAAACAAACTTTGACCCTTAATAACTTTTGCATACGGTGTCCAAATGCCACGTTCTCTGGTGCGTTGGAACCTCCTTTCACTTGCCAACAAGAATATATGAAAATTTGACCAGTCTAATAGTAGTAACTAGGCTCAGTAATAAAAAGTGGCGGTTTGGGGTGTACCCACCTTATATGGGTCTGTATTTGATTCCTATTTGATCTCTAGAATATGAATCATGAAATATGATATGGCATACATCATTGGATTGATAATTTTACAATTAGCATCTTTTGTTTGAATGTCATTTTAACATCACAACCTTATCTTGCTCTAATATGACACCATACACATAGATGACCATTTGCATTTGTTGAGACTTGTAGGAATTGCAATAATGATTCAAATTGGAATTGCTATGTGTTGTTGGATTTTGCAAGGATGTCATTATTATATACTTCAATTCAAGCACCTTCTTTCCCAAATACACATAGAGAATCTAGAATTGTGATTTTCAATATCTTATAAGTTAAATCCTTGATTGCTATTAGTTTTATTCTTGTGTTTTGGTTTGGCATCCTTCACATATGGGAAACAAAGATGGAGTTAGGGGTATTAGTTGTAACTTAATTTCTAAAGAATTGATTCTATTGCCATATAATTAGAAGTAAAAATGGATCTTGAATTGATTAGTGAGGGGACATTTAAGTTCACCAATTTGCATGCAATCACCTTAGTAGAATTTGAAGTCTCGTTTTCGCATTGTAAGTGGAAGCAAAACACAACAATAAAACTATGGACTATAAACTTGTTATGGACTAGAAAAAATAATAATATCAATTCTAGAAGTAAGGCATGAAATCAATTCTACTGCCCTTCAAAGTTTTATCAATCTTCATTGGAGATACATTTTTTTAGTTTATTGAAACCATGATTTTCAAAATACCCAATGACAGTGCTACTAACACAATCTAAAAATATTCATGTGCACTTAAATTGGCAAGAAAATGGTATTCATTTGGAGAGTTCTAAATTAAGTGCTACAATTGTGAATGCAAGACTAATTAATTCTTGAATTTCATGGACAATATGAAGTTGTATTCTATAGACTATTTTCACTTTGAAGGACAATTCTAAATCTATTGATGTTTTATGAAGACCCCAAGGTTTTGTAAAGATCTTCTAATGTTTTGCATAGATCTCTCAATGTTTTGCATATAGTTAAAGATATACAATCAATCATTGAGAACATTATTTGAACATATCTTTCAATGTGTTATGTATATTTTTTCCTAAGCTATTTTTGTTTGCAATAATATTTCTAAAATTTGGCAGCAAAATTTGGTTAAATATAGGCCGTATCACTTTTTAAAATTGAAGTTGATGAAACTTTTACATTTCCAAACTATATAAAATGAATCAAATTCGTAGAATTTTGAATCATACATTTCAATGATTACTACATTCATTTTTGTATGATTGATTTGTAGGGTTTAGTTTTTTTAGAGTTTAGATGGTAAAGTATTATTGGTTCTATACACCATCATAAGGAAAAGCAATTACAATCCCTAACTTCTTTAATTATGTAACTTAATAAAGTGATATTAGATGAAATTTTTAAGAAATTAATGTGGACCCCAAATTTATACATCCCCAAACTTACATATATTTAATTTTGTGTCAGTGGATTAATATTTAAAAACTTCTTGATCTTCTGTCATGTACCTAAAAATCAAATTTTTCCTATTTCCATAAGATATTTTATTTGCTAAAATAGTATTTATACATCAACTATCAATATTTTAAATAATGTTTTAAATAAATTGAACTATTTTTTGGATAATAAATAAAGATTTTAATTTAAAACTATGTATCATTATATTAAAAAATTACTTTTTAATTTGTGTGAACATATCATATTAATTATAAACATTGCCAACTGAAGTGAACTATCTTAGTTATGTTTTAATGTGTAATTTTCAATTTCCTTCTCTTTAAAAATTTACTTATCGACTTTTCCAATGACGCAAAATACAAGGATTACTACACTTTTCTATTTTAAAACAATATAATTAGAATGTAAGAAGTTATTTTCTATAAATGAATGAAAACATAGTTTGGATGTTAATTAGTCCATTGGTTAAATTTGCTCTTAAAAGTAGATCTCACGTATTGTTTGAGCAAAAATGTGCAGTTGCAGCCCAATTTGAGCTAGTTAGACGGAAGTCTTGTGACTGTGAATTCTGAGTTCACCGACTTCCAGAGCATCACTCGTCCCGACTTGCATTCAAATTGTGCAAGCCTGACCTGACCATCACTCTTCTCAACCATGGTGACAATGATGATGCCTTCTGGAGATTGGAGTGTACGCTTCTCTTAGACTCTGCATTCCAAACAACCTTATGCAGGCTCTCTTCCTCTTGAGTGTCGATATCGATCAGTTTTAGCCTCAAATTTTTTCTCAAACTAGCTCGATACTACGTGCAACCATATGGACGCGTCAGATGTCAGTTTAGTCTCAAAATGTTTGCTCAAAGTAGTGTAGATATCAGTTCAATCTCAAAAATTTGCTCAAATTAGATTTACACTTTGTGCAACCACCTGAATGCTGTGGATATCAGTGGAATCTCCAAACGTTTGCTCAAGTTAAGGTAGTTGTTGTGCGCAACCACATGAATGTGGTCATGGTGCTGTGCAGGTTGTTAGTGTAAGTTTAGTGGTGCTTGGCATTCTTCTACTTGTCAAGTTGCTCACAAGCAGCAAATACAAGAATTTACCTCCAGACCCACGGGGTCTTCCTGTCATCGGTTCCTTGCACTTGTTGCGGGATTTTGCCAAACTCGCCGAGACTTATGGGCCGCTGATGTCCATATGGTTGGGGCCACGGCTAGCTGTGATTGCTACCTCCCTTGTGGCAGCAAAGGAGATTCTCAAGACTCAACCTCCAATTTTGCAAACGGAATCGCAACTTCATTTTCAGAATGATGTGATTCTTCCTGGAGGTATGTATTGAGCTGCCTCCTAATCCTCCCCTTGGAAACTAGATTCAGACTCGTCGGGAGTTTGAATGTAACAAGCCTCATTATGAGAAGTAACATGCAAGCCATGGTAGTGGTGAAGGTATGAAGGATGTTATTTCCATAACAAGGCTCCATTTTCATGTTGTTGGATATAACTTCAATGATCAAGCTAAAAGCAAAAAATCACAATGTTAGACCAACCCAAAGTTTTTGAAAATAACATGTGACTCCTTATTCAGTGAGTGATTATTTGTGATGGCAATTACTGCCTCTTTTGGGTGCATTGGCATTGTGACAAACTATGTCACAATGCATGCAATTTTTTTATAAATTTTAAATAAATAAAAATTAATTAATTACCCCCCCTCTTCCCCCGGTCTTCAAAAATTAATTAAATTAATTAACCCCGTCCTCTTCCTCCCCTCCCCCCAAGCCCCAGCTACTTGTAATTTTCAAAAACCAAACTCACTACAACCAATATGGGACAAACTTCCATGTATCCATATCCGTATCCCCATGTATGCGTATCCATAGCCTTTACCATATTCTATATCCATATATTATATTATATTCTAAATCTGTATCCATATCCCTTGTATCCATATTCATATCCTATATCGTATCCTCTATCTGTATTTGAACAGCCTAGATTGTGTTTGATGATCATCAATGGCTTGTGATTTTTCAAGAAATCAACGGTAGTTTTGGAGGGGGGCAGATATTATTTTTTAAAACAAATCAATGGCTCTCAATTTTTTCCACAAAGGGTGGTGGTTATTGAATCATAAACCAAGACTGATAGCCTCTTTTCAATACATTGTCATTTGTACAAACTACATGTGGCTGAGGTTTAAGAGATGGTGTTTTGGATTAGTGCATTTTGACTTCAGATACAAAGGAGATTGAAGCTTGAGTATCTAAAATGCTTAAGATGGTTAGCAGTAGAATGGTAGAATTCAGAAAAATTCAAAAATTAATGTGCACGTATAATCGACACTAGTGACAGTTGGACATAGTTCATATTTCTAAACATAAATTATTTTTATTAGATCTTATTGGCAACTAAAAGAGGATTACGACGCACTTTAGCATGTATTATATGGACAATATATGAATAAATTATGAATTTTCAATATAATGTCTCTAGATCTATAAAAAAACAAGAGTACGAGGCTTTTATATACCTTTATATTTTGATAGTGTACATCATACATAATCAATATCTAATTTTCTTTTATGCTTCTTGATCAAAATGTAGGTGTCACATTTAGAGTAGTGCTAATAATAGATGTGCATACCTTGGTGTCATTTTAATTGTCTAAATGACATCTTCAATCTAAAGTACTTTT
Organism: Antitrichia curtipendula; assembly: GCA_951230915.1. NCBI lineage: Eukaryota > Viridiplantae > Streptophyta > Bryopsida > Hypnales > Leucodontaceae > Antitrichia > Antitrichia curtipendula. The sequence goes on from OX579642.1 coordinate 22,263,137, forward strand.
AGTTTTTAGAGCTCTATGCATTTGAAATTCCTTCATTTCTAAAATTGAATTGAAAATATTTTCATTTACTCCTTCTTAGTTCAATTTGTTGTTTGAAACTCATTGTTTTTTAACAAATGTAACTATATTTGATATCACATATAGCCATGATATTAGACTCACATGTGAGGTTGTACTTGAAGAAGATACTACACATACAACTTGGCACCAATAAACAACTTCATATAGCAACAAATGTGCGAATGGAATAAATTGCTCATGTTATACATGTGATTCCTCAAGATGGAGTCACAATAGTACTTGTGAGGAGCCACATTGAAGTAGCCATAAGTAACATTATCTCACGCATGATTTTCAAAAGGCACTTCATGGAAGTGGAGTTGGAGAAGAATCATGATGAACGAGAAACTCAAGCAAGTGAATGGCGGTCTTTGGGCTTGAAAAATGCAAGTTAAAAGAAATTATGGATGTTTTTATGTCCCAAATGATATCTGAGCATATTGTGCAATGGAAGAATGATTCTTTTGTTCAAAGATATGGTAGATGTCTTATTTGATAAGATAGAGGATGAGACATTGAAATTTGACATCACCAATGACAACATCAATAGTACATTGTGGGTAACATTAAATGATTTTCAACCCATGGGGGGGGGTTGCAAGTTCTCCAAGGTTCCCAATCCCTAGAACTGCATTGCAATAGCTGCCTAACGTGACAAAGAGACTACCATGTCATATTACAAAAATTCAAAAAAATTCAAAAAAAAATTCTATTTTTTTTTTTTCATTTTAAAATTAATTTTTTTTCTTCCAATTTTTTTTTCTAACAGCAATGTTCTTTAACTGCTGGAAGACATCAAAACTAGCATCCTAATGTTATGTTTGATGTTCAAAAAAGTGGACGTCCAAATTTTGGACGTAAAAAAAAACACAGTTTTTTTCTATTGTTCTAGAACAATGTCAGGAATGAGCCTGAAACGGCCCTCTCAGCCCTCCAAATCTCATCTAATGGAGTGCAATTCCTTTTTATTAAATAGAGGCTATTAAAAAAAATATATTTTATTTTTCTTTAATTTAAAGACCTTATTGTTTGAATTTTTGAAGTTAAGAAGTTAAAGAATGAAAGATAGTCGTAGGGGGATTGCTTGAAGGTATTTTCATGTTGAGGTTGATGATCTATTTGTTAAAAAATTATATGGCAAAATTCACACATTAAATTTGTTATATTCTCTTGTCAAAGTTTTAAAATTATATTGTTGATCTCTAGTCTTTAAGTTCAACTTGTGAATAGGTTTTAATAACACACCTTTATTTCTTCTTTTTCTTTTGAAAAACAAGATGCTTTTAAAGAAATATGACTACAACTATCAATACAACAGAATGGGCAATTGCGGAATGTAGTTGCAATCCCATTGTGATGAAAAAGATGCAAGAAGAGTTTGATATTGTTGTAGGCAAGTCTCAAAGAATGGAAGATGTGGATGTTCCTAAACTCAAGTTTAGTACAAGCTATTGTCAAAGAAAACTTTTGTCTTTACCATGTAGTCCCAATATTAGTTCCTCATTTGAGTTATAAACCTTCAGTTGCAAGGTTTTGGGGGTATGATATACCAAGAAAAACACTGTTTTCTGTAAATGTTGCAACAATTGCTCGAGATCCAAGGACGTGTGAGGACCTTGTGATTTTCAAGCCTGAAAGATTTTTGGATGGAATGCCTCATGCTCATGTATAAGTTGAAGGCAAATTTTTTGAGGTGTTATCATTTGGAGCAGGGCCTAGACAATGTCTAGGCATCATGCTAGCTTCAAGAGTGGTTCACATCATGGTCGCAACTTTTATGCAATCTTTTAATTGGTCTCTTCCTAATGGTTTGCCACCTACGGATTTAGATATGTCAGAGGGTGAGGGATTAGGCATTACAATATGAAATTATTTTGGATTCATATTTATTCCTATATGTATTTTGCTTAGATCTTGAATCTCTGGTATTCTAATATATGAATGAATAGATTTCTCATTTTGACAAACATTATGAAATTACAAATCTTCCCTTATATTTGCATTTATAAATGTTTTTTTTTTCTTTCTACATAGGCCACTACATGAGCAATTCACATTTAAAATGAATAAAAATTAGTTTGCAATTTAGAGTCTCTAACCAAAAGTTATGGACAAAATTTAGAGAGGATGTTTGAAAATATCTTACAACGTTCCTAACATGGGAGTGACACCTTTCTTAGATGGGGCCCTTAAAAATTTAATTCACAAAGTATATGGCATGTTTGTGCAGTCATGTTGCTTCAAACTTGATGTCTGCTTGTCTGGGCAATTCAACTTCAATATTTTTGAGTTGACAAAATTTTATGCATTGACTACCCACATATGATTGTTTTTCAAGACCACCTTTCACTTAAAATTCATAAGAAGTCATTGATTAAGATGTTATGGATTGTACTCACTATAAATTATCAACATGTAAGGCTGGAACATGCCGCACTTTGTGAATTTTAATATTTTTAATTCATTGCCACATTTAGGCAAATTCAAAGTTTCTTAAATTGCTTTAGTTGTCTGAAAAGTCAAAAAGTCTCGCCGGGGCTTGTCCTCTGGTTCTATACTATTCCGTTTTTTCAATAGAAATTGTCCATGTGTTTAAAACGGATGTCTTTCAAACGGATGCTGGATGAAAAAGTTATTGACATTTTTTGGCTAAATTATTTCACAGGGGCAGGTTGGACTGCATAATTATCTTTGACTTTGGATGGGGCAGGAGGGGGCAACACAGTTGCTGGGCAGTAGGTGAGGCCATGTTCAACCCGTGCTTGTCTTTCAGCACCTGATCGCAGGACCCTAGGTTGTAGGGAGGCGGGGGGGGAGGTCACCTGCTCCCACTTACGATCGCAAGAGCAGGTGTGAGGAATGGTAGGGCGCTTGTGGGCCGCGTTTGCGCCTGTTCTAAAAAAATTTATGTTGATTTCTTCGCAAAAATCTACTAGATTACTGTACTTCATGGCACAAATTAGATGCGCACTAGGATTTCTCATTGAATTCTTTAGAATTCGGCAATTTCATCAATTGATTTTTTGATCAAAAGAATCTCCAAAGTCCAAAATTTCCAAAAGAATACATTTTGATGAATACTAGGTATCCATGAATCGAATTTGCGACATGTAATTGATGAAAGAGCAATCAATTACAGCCACATTTGCACCTAATTCAAGAATGTGCAATTACTTCAATCTAAATTTGACCCCCACCATCCTATAGAAACCCTCCCTACGCTCTACAATGCCTGCAACACAAAGTTGCCACGAATTCAATAGAGAACAAGCCTGCATGTGGGTATGACTGAACAAGTACTCTTGGAAATTGCTAGACTGTGAGTTTGACTACTCATTCGAGTGAAGTCCTGCTCAATGAGGCGCAGTGTTATTGTGGAGAAGCGAAGTGCTGAAGTCCTACTAGAAGAGGTGTATTGTTGTTTTGGGCAGGTGGAGTGGTCTTGTGGAGAGGCAAGCTATTCTTGTGGACAAGTAACATTGACAATACCATACTTGTTATTGCACAAAAACTTGCGCTTGCATTATTGTTCAAATTGCAAGATACTTCCTACCTGTAGAAACATTGGTCTTTGGAGAAATTTGAAGTTGTACAGGATACTAAGATTATGCTAGCTTTGTAAAGAGTGCCTTATCACATGTGCATTGACAAACATCGATAACCTCAGTTCGTGATTTTTGCATACATTTCAAATTTCGTATGTTCATGTGCTGTTTTAAAGATCTGATCTAAATTGTTGAACATGTAGGAATCTATGTTCTCCAAAATTGAGCAAAGATTGTTGAAGTGCCAATGAAGTTGCAAGCAGCGTCCAATCAATTGTCACTACTCATTCAACATTGCACTATATTGTATGGACACTTCAATCCTATTGCAAAATTCTTTTATAAAGTATGTTCATGGACAAGGTCGTACGTATTTCCATTTTCAAATTCGACACCACTATAAAGTACCCTCTCCAACTTTGAAAAGTTAATGAGACTTAGTTCTTTGCAGGGCACAAATGTTTCCTTGGCAAATGCAAATACATACTTGGACAACCTATTGTCTAATAGACCACCAAATGATTTTTTCAGAGAAGTTTCTGCTTTGTACCTAAAAGAGAAAATCTTGAGATTTGCTTTTTGGTTTCAGTGGATTGCATGTACCAATTGACATTGCATATAGTTACCAATCATGGGCCTCAATGATGATTTCATTTTTCTAATGTCATTGCTTCGAGGAATTTTTAGCAAGATTCAAGTTCATTTGGTGGTTGCAAAATCTTTAGCGCTTGAGGTCTGAGCATGTAGCAAGCTCCAAGTAGCTCAAGCCGTGATATAGGTATGATAAACAAACTAGTCTAGCCATGTCTAGTGATTCACTCAAATTCTACTCAAAATTGCCATATCTATTGCAAAGTGCCTAAAAATCTAGAATTTTGTTTTTACTATTGTAACAAAAGGATCTTGCATTGAAGTGGTATAAAAACGTCTATAAGACATTGCTAAGAAATAGACCACAGGATTTGTAACATAATTTCGTTTGAAGTAAAAAATAAATTTCTTTCTATACCTAACTCACCTACATTTCAAAGTTTTCACTTTGTTGAGCTCAAATTTTTAGCACTAGACATTCAAATTTTAGATCCTTTATGTATGATCTAACAAATTTGCTAGTTCTTATGAACTACATCTTTTGGATTCTAGTACAAAACAATCTTATTTTGTTTTGGAAAATGTATATGACATGTACACTTTTCTAATGGTGAAATTTAATAATCCTTACGCTAACATTTTGGTGTTCAAGAAAAGAGCATAGGTTGAACATTGTTAGGAGTTCGAAGGAGGAAGAGCAATGCCTAGACGGAAGACTAGTACCTCCTTGGACGAGGTATAACACTCTTAAACACCATATTCATTAAAATGGGAGATTGGGGACCTCTCAAAATAAATCATGTTGATCTGGACCTAAATCAGCAATTTCCATTAAAATGAGAGTTTTGTGCTGAATTGATATAAAATATTTCAATTTTAGGTCAATTTTGAAACGTTTTATTGTAATTTAGGTCGACTCGACCTAAATTGACATAAAACCTTTCAAAATTAGGTCAAATCTTAAAGGTTTTATGTCAATTTAGCTCGACTCGACCTAAATTGCAATAAAATCTTTCTTCAATTTTTTGAAGTTACCTCTCATTTTAATGGAAAACTCTCATTTTAATGAATATAGTGTTCTAACCCATAAAGCAACATAGTCTCCTTGAAGGACAATATGATTTTGTAGCAAGCTCATAGGATATCAATTTTTTGTCACAAACTTCAAAAATTATTTTGAAGATCAAAATATTTTCAACTTTCAAGATAATATAATTTTTTTTCAATTGTTGCCCAAGATTAGAAGTCATTCCATTCTCTTTGCTTTCTACATTTCATCTAGCAAAAAATAAATTCAAAAGAACTAATAAAAAATTATTTCCTTATAAATTTTAATTTTTTCTACATTGGATGATGTTGTGAATCATTTCTTTTGGACTAGTGATGTCAAAGTTATGAAGTGTCTTGTTTTGTAGACAAGAATATTGTCTTCTTTACAGAAAAAATGGATAGGATTTGTTTTTGAGTTCAATTTTTGTTTTCTAATAAAACAATAAGATCTACAAGCTTTATTCTTATTGTTAAAATAATGTCACCATTAGAATTAATTTTTTCTAATTCCATTCTAAAACATTTAATGGTGTAATGTTTTCCTGTATGTCATATCTACGTCCACATAACAATTTTTTCAAGAGTAGAAACTATATATTCTTTGAATTTAAAAAAAAAAAATAAATATATATATATATATATATATATATATTTCCAAATCTAGTCTTCATCATAAAAAATAAATTAATTCTAACTATACAGTGCAAAAATTGAAAGTTAAGAAGGTTCAAAGTCAATTAATCCAGTAATGGAAGGTATAAAATTTTATTTCATACCACTTCAAATGCAAAAATCTTGCAAAGTTTGGGTGGTTTCTTCCAAACATTTTTATAAAAGCTTAGAGCAAGATGCTACAATTAAATGCAAAGAATTCAATTTCCATAAATTTTTGGACTTTATAATACACATTGTAATTTCAAACGTCTTTTGACAAAGAAAAGGTTCTGGTACTTCAGGGATGAACTCCACCACTTTGCTTCCATTTGCACTTTGAATTTCAGAAGTTCTAAGTTGCATTCCGTTTGATTCATACCAGATTGCATGGGATGGACTTCCCATTTGTCGTAGTTGTAGATTGCTAGCCCAAGATACTCCTTCTTCTAATTCGCAACATCCACCTTGAAGTCCTATCCCCTCTATTCCATCATAAATAGGGTTTGATTATCCTACACTTCTCTTTGTGCCGTCACTACTAAACAATAGTCAAGATAATTTCTTTTCACATAACAGTGACATCATTGGCAACATGAATCCGGAATTCACTGATAGCCAGGAGCATGAAGGTGGAAGTAGAGCCTCTAGTTGTGAAGAATTTGATGAAGAAGACTTTGACCAAGGCTCCTATTCCTCTCACGAAACTCAAGATCTTCATGATATCCTTTGGCCTCCAGAGTTGTTGTACAACCCTGGGCAAATTGCACGTCAACACCAACGATCACGTGATGGAAGCGGATCGATAAGGGCAGAGAAGAACATTGTACATCTAGAGATGCTACACAAGGACGGTTCAATTTACCAACCTAGTGCGTCTACTGCTAGAGTAATCAGGACACCTTCACCGACTTGGCAACACTCGGATGGAGGCGAAGAAACAATCCGGGAGCGTCAACGAGGACAAGATCTACAGAATCGACAAGAACGTTTTGAACGACAACTTTCTAGCAGCCCTTCTACAACATGTAAGCATTGCAAATTATTTTTTTGATGGATCTTTATGTAGAATTGGGGTTGCAATTAGAAAGACAATGATAGAAAATTTTGTTCCCATCACAATGGAATTGGTAGTAGAATTGTGCTGTTACTATGCGGTAATTGGCAACAATTGTTGTGCAGTTCTTGAATGTGTGCGGTGAATGACCAGTTTTTTTTATTAGCAATTGAGTTCTATCTTCTTTCTTGCACTTACATCTACCTAATAATTTTTTGTTTTTGTTCAGAAAATTCTAATGAACATTTTTTTTTTTCCATCTAAGAAGAGTAAAAAATTATAAATTCAAAATGTGTGCAACGTTAAAACGTTATAATCAAAGTATTCAAAGTTTCATAAACTAGTCTGCCTCGATGCTAAAGAAGTATTTTTTTAAACTTTAATTGTTTTTATTTGCAGTGTAAGTGGTGAAAATTCTAGAAATGTCTTTTTAATTTTACATGTTCTTGTTTTGCAAAATCTTATAATTTTTTACTCTAATAGAAATTATTTTTGAATTTATTTTTTTTCCATTAAAAATGATGTTGTGAAGTGTATTTTATAAATGAAAATGCCTTCGAACTCTAGGGCGTCAAAAAGTGAAGAGGGCCTGTTATGAAAGGTTTGACATATGGGAATTTCAAATTTGTAGATGAAAGTGGAAGCTAGTCGGACATTGAGTATCCCAAGGTGGACATTAAATATCCTGATTTTGATTTTGGTGAAGATGAAGAAGAAGATGTGCACGATGATGGCTATGATAGTGATGTGAACAACATCAAACATGTATATCAGGATTGTACTTGGCATCAGGATTTTATAACATATGACCTTGAAATTGAAGAATATTTTGGTAATTATGGGTCCAATGTTTTTGGAAATGAGGTCTCTACTTTGTCCAACTTATTCAAAATGTTCTGGCCATTATGGATTTTATGGGACATTGTTGCCGAGGCGAATTGATATGCAACAGCAATGTTTGAGAATGGGAGGACATATGGAAGGCCAAATTGGATAAAACTTACGGTATTGGAGTTGAAGGTTTTTATGGCCATCATATTGTATATGGATATAAGGCGTCAATCAAATTTGAATTCTTACTGGCATAAAGAAGGCTCAGTTTTTCATTGTCCAACTATCTCTAATTTGATGTCAAAAAGCCAATTTGAATTGCTCACAAAATGTTTACATGTGACAAATCCATCAACATATGAAAGCAATGAGAGGAAGCTGAGATATGACAAAATGGGGCAAGTCCGGTGGTTATTGAATCCACTGAGAGACAATTGCCAGAACGGATGGAATGTTGGTAAATTTGCCACAAATGACGAAATGTTGATCCGGTATAAAGGGACTTATTGTCCCACAAGGCAATATATGCCCCAAGTCACAGAAGTGGGGCTTGAAGGTTTGGTGTTTAGCAGATTCAAAATAAAAATTTGTTTCAAATTTTGAAGTGTATTGTGGAAAAAGTCCAGTGGTTGAAGAAGAAATGCAATGACCAGGGGGGCATGGGGAAGCGTGGTTAGCCCATAACGTTGTATTGAGCTTACTTGCACCAATTGAGGATGAATGACATGTAATTGTAATGGATAATTTTGTCTCTAGCGTTGCTTTATTCAAAGATCTATTGGATAAGAAAACATATGCAACCGACACAATGAAGGCAAATCGGGTGGGTCTCCCGCAGTCTTTCAAGAACACTAAGGATTTCAATAGAAATGAGCAAGGCACATTCGATTGGCACATGCATGATTCAAGGCAAATGAGTAGCATTATATGGAAAGATAAGAAAGCGGTTCTTATCATTTCAACGCATGTGGTTCAAATTCAGTTTCCATGGGAATTTCTAGTTGTTACTGTTCCACATTGTAATGGTTCAGAATGGGAGAGCATTCAAACATCATCCATGCACCTTGAGTATACAACTCACATGCGCGGTGTAGATGTGGTTGGTTGACTAGTTGCGAGCGTCATATACATGTCAAACCCGGCCCTTCAAGTGGTGGCATTGTGTTTTCTTTTTTCTCCTGGATACAAGCATTGTAAACATGTATATAATATGTATGGACAAATGGAAGGCTGTAAATCCTCGCAAGCGTCTAATGAAGCATTTGAAATTTCGCACTCAATTGTGCGAAACTCTAACTGCAAGGTGGTATGGCAAGAGACGTGGAGATTTTGAAAGACCACCCTGTTGTAGGCAAGTGTGCTATCCTACATTTACCAAGGACTGCAACCTTTGTGTAGTTTGCAATGACGGCTTCTCTCCATTGACATGGCCAAAGACATATTGCTCTACTTGTGGCAATAAATTAATGTGTTGACGTAAAGGGTATTTCCAAATTTTTCATGAACGCTTGAATGGCTAAGCCATTTGCAATGTGAGTACAATTTTTGTGTACCATTCCAGCAAAGATGTTAGAAATTGCTTTAGAATGATTTTATGTACAATTTCATTCTAAGACCTCAAATTGTCATTGGATATATAGATATTTTGTCATTGAATGGAAGGATGAATTCTAAAATGAATGAGTAGAGATGTGAATTTTTTTGAGAGGGAAGATAGTACAAAATTGTGGAAAAAAAAAAAGAGGCATTCCAAGATACAACTATGAATTTTCACCTTTTTAAAAAAAATTGTAGAATTGTAGATATTATGATCGAAGAATTAATTCTCTTATAATCTCTTCTTCTTTACTATAGTAGGATACCTCATGAATAAAGAGTGAAATTATAGAGTATTATAATTTTTTGAACCTTCTATAGAGAACTAATAACCTTAAAAGTTTTCAAAAGCAGCAAAAAGTTGTATATGTATGTTGGCCTTTGACTTTATTTTTTGAAGCAAGAATGTTGAAAATGCCTTCATGGCTTGCGTATTTGATATATGAGAAGATGCATTCAGTTAGTCAGTCCATGTCTTCAGAGGTTTTTGTGCCTTCATGTAGATGTGAACTGATTACACACCAAGGCCAACCAAAGCAGAAATACATTGAATAGAACATTATCTTGGATGACGGTAATGCTGTTTTCAGGAGCTGATTGGCTTATAGAGGAAGATAAGCTTCCGAAATCAATTTTATATAAATTTTATTGAAAGAGAAATGGAATTGGCATCTAATCTAAATCGTTTCATATTTTTTGGAGCTTTGTGGAATTAGTTATGAATTTTTGAAGTTGATAAAGAAGTAAGTGGATAGAAACACTTGATGGATGGAGTGCATTGTAGATGGATGATGTGGTGAGGTGGAGGTCCCATGCAATGGAACACAGTAGGGAACATACCGGGAACGCAGGGGAACATATTGGGTCCTATTTTTTCCCATTGCCCACAAGACTTTGGTTCACCGCAGTCTTCTAAATTCAATAGAAATTAGAGATTTATTTATTTTTTAATTTTTTGGGGGGGAGTTTGTCAAAGATAATTAAAACTTACAATCTACCGCTGGGATTTTAAAATTTTAAAATTATGAAGTAGAAAACTTGTTAGCAAAAATAAATAGTGTATTGTCATTTTTTCAGACATTGTGTCGTTGCAAGATTTTTTTGGATGTGTTCCACATTTTTTTTTTGAGTAAAATTTGGTGTAAATGTGTATAACATTACCTTGATTATGGTAGGTTGTGAATTTCAAAGTCCACAGTGCAAAAAAATTCTAAAAATGGCAGTCAAAAACAGCTGAAATTGTAGGGCAGCATTCAAAAAAACTTTGCTTCCAATTTTGAATGCTCATAACTCCCAATCCGTACGGTAAAATTTTGATGAAATGTTTTCCACTTGTTATCATCTAAGTTAAATACAAGATCCTACGGTTAGATTTCTAAAAAATTAACATTTTTGGTTTTCTTAAGTGAACGCAGCAGAAGTGGCAGTTTTGAGTGGTTTTGGGCAGAAAACACCCTCGGGGTTTTAGGGGTTAAGGAGTGCCTAACTTATACAAAATTTTGTAACCCAAGTTCAATCCAATCCTCCACTATCAAAGAAAGTCAAGCAAATTTGACAATTTTCACATAGTTGCTGCCAACTACAAATTCAATGAAGGTGCTAAACACCAATTTGGAAGTAGCTGACCATGGTGGTCAATAAATAGAAGACTTGCTAGACTGAAGACTGAAGACTGAAAGGTTGTTTTTTGAATTTCAGAAATACAAAATTAAATTAAGAGTTTCCATGAGTCAAAAGTTTGTCTCTCCGTCCATGAAACATGGAACTGACATTCAGTTTTGCAGAGAGATCATTTCCCCAAAATGGATCCCCAACTCGGGTCTCCCACAATCAAATACTGCTAACACAGTGGACATACATCCAAAACTGCGTTCTTGCGCCACTATTACTGACTAACAATTTGACCTAGTAACGGAGCTCTGCATGGCTGTTGAAAAATGAGAAACTTGAATCTAGATATCGGTAGCTTGTAAATTGCCGCACTCATCTTGGTCGATTGATGCCGGTTGATGCACCTTGGACAATTGAAGACCTCGTTCACACTCCGCGTGCACCTTGGATCTGCCCTTGACTGGGTTTCACACAATATTACACTGTCAAATACTACGGAGATCGCATTTCAACTGCATCACTTGTAAAAGCTGAGTATTCAAATTCTATGAATTTCTTTTGTGAATCAGCAAATTATAGAGTGTAAATTTGTTATCAACCCTACTTCTATACAATTCAACACTGTCAGTGGAAATGCCAGTGATAGCAATACCCACTATAATTCTGTCGATATCAATAGAAAAAAAGGGGGGCAAAGAATAACACCACCGGCGGCAAGTAATACATTATTCTTGGTGTCTCAAGCACTGTTTAATGACTCCTAAACCCTAAACGAGTCCAAGTTTTAATAGAGCTTTTGTGCACTTGAACCGGCCTCACAAATTCGTCGCCCTGAAACACACCGTTTTAAGAATACAGACACTTAAGTAAGTACTATATGCTGTCATTCCAGCTAGGGATATGTTAACATCAATTTTTCCCAGGATTTTTCTTCTTACTATTTAGTTCAATTGATATTGACCACTTGATCCCTACCTAGAATTCACCACATGTGATCAAACTGATCATACATTGAATTTCCTTGTAGTCCACAAAAAGAAAAGATTTGAATCATAGGATCGAAAGTTTGGCACGTACCAGCATGCCACCGGCGTCTGCTCCAGCGTCCGATTCAGATCAACAATAACTTTCATCATATGAAACGCATGACGAAAGAACTCAATCCCGGAAAGAATGTCATCCATCTTGAGGCGCAGCATGGGAACAAATCTTGCATTCACTTCAGTTGCTCTCAATCCAAACAGAGTCCCCACCTCCTTCGCTTGACTGCACCGAGAGCAATACATCCAAGGCAACCCCAGTTTCACAACATTCTGACTCATGGGTTGCCTCTGACGAAGAACGTTGGTGTAGTGCACTTCCTTGTGCCACAGGTGCTGAAGATACTCCTCAATTGGAGCAGGCAACGCGGCCAAGCCTAGCCCCGTAGTGGGACTAACTATTCCCTCAAACACGTTCAAAGCAGCTCCCGGTATGTAAACTGGACCGAAGGCGAGATCCATGGTTTCCTTGGATATGTGGTGAACTGGCAGGTCGGAGAGATGGCTGGGAGCCCGTTGAGAGTTCGTGAGACGCAAGTGCTCGTTCCATGCCACAGTGAGTTGCTGGAAGAGCGCCTGAATCTCTCGAGTATGTTGGGATCCCACAAGCAGAAAAAGGTCAAGCCGACTGTCGACCCGGTATATGGTGGGCAGGGCGTTCACGAGCAGGAACCGCAAAGCATCTGCACAATCACAGTCACAGTCACAACAACATGAAACATGCACTCAGGAAAATAGTTGAGTTACTCACAGTAGTCTACATACTTTTGAAAACTTGTGTTTTAAATGGATTTCTTATCAAGCATATGACTTTCTCAAAATGCACAGTGTAGACGAAGACAGTTTGGGTAATACACACTCAGGAATTGCAAAACAGGAATTGAAGAGCTCGGTCGTAGATGAAACCAAACTTGTAACGTCCATTTCGTCCAAGTGGCGATATTCCAATAATCACACCTTGGTGAAGACCTATGTCACTAATTTTGACTAACTGTGCGAATAGATGTCGCCAATTGAACGAAGCGGACGTTTAGCATGTGTGCTGCGTTCCAGTTACACACCTTTGAGGAGGTCCATGCATCTGCCTTTCATTATTAAGTTCGGCCAGGTCTCACGATCAGGTCGCTTGCAGAAGGCAGTGAACGTGTCCATGGTTAGAATGTACTGCAGCTCCTCCTGCGTTTGCAATTATGTAACAATTACAATCAAGCCGTCAAAACTGTGGGATGCAAATTTGGCCATCTCAAGCAATTCCTTCTATTGTAACTATTCCAGTAGTATGTACGTGTAATACTTGGACCGGAAGAATATGCTAACATCCCGGAGCTTCGTAAATATCAGATATCACTGTGAGTTCCTTTTCACTGTACATACTGAAGAATAGATCCACTTGAAAGAGGATATTAACTACTCTGTTTTGCCAAATGCAACAGTACTAACTTGGATGATGTTAATGCTCACCTCCGAGTTCTTCCAGGTGCGATCTTCAAAGCCGAGCAGGAGTTCCACCAAAAACATCATGTCGTCCTTGGAATTGAATTTCTTTCTTAACTGCTCCATTCTGCGTACAATCTCAGTAACAAGAGGATTATTTTCCATTAGATAGGCACTTTTCAGTTACAATGGCAACTGAACTTAAACCTACTTCTATTTCCAAGTTATCAAAAGAGAAATACCGCGTGTGCAGCTCATTCCCATTCTCATTCTGGGCGACCAAAATGTGCCAGACGGATGTCCAGATTAATTGGAAATTTCAATGCATCTACTTCAAAAGAAAACTCGTTCTATTGGCGCCATTTAATTACCGCCCTAAAGTCTTGACACTCCACTGCAGATAGCTCAGATAAAACTTCAGTTGGACTGCTAAAGATTTGGGATTATTAATTCAAGGCCTTGAAAGTGCCTGTGTCCTCAATATAACGAAACCAGGTGGACGTTTTAGCAAGTAGAGGGAAATGAAAACTAAATGTTGAAAGTACACAGTGCGAAGCATCATATCCACTCGAAAGAGTTTCAGTCGCAATGGAAGGGCAACCATCAGAATAATCAACTCTAATACCATTTCAAACATACGAGATCATGTCATTCAGCTTCTACTCTTGAATACTAGAAACTATTGATGCAGTGTAACGTTCATGATGCAAACTGGTTCAGTTTACTTACACTCGGTGAACCCAGAGGAGTCGGTACACAACATTATACCTATCCACTGAATCCAAGATCCTCTTCCACTCTTTCGTTTCAAATGTGGTTGCAGACATGACGTCTGCAAACTTCACATCCCAGCGGCAGAGTGCTACGTTCGAAATGTTCCCGGTCGAATTCCTTCGAGGTTCGGAACCGCTTGCTGCAAAGCGATCCATCAGAAGGAAGTACTGGTGGCGATCTCCTAAAATTTCGAACTACGCACGTACAGCTGCAACAAGTACACAACCCAGGGAGTGAGCAAGCTGAGCACGCGGATTATACACTGCAGAACACATTGTAGGTACAGTTGACTCAATGTATGCATCGTCCGAAATTCAGGTCTACAGTTCCAATGATTTTAGCATTCAATCCAAGGGGAAACTTATCTTTACTACGTGCACCGGGTTCGACTCAGAGTGCACTATTGGTCGTGTAAGTACGAAATCATGAATACGGGCAAGACGACAGTTATACTTCACGGAACTATTACAGAATACATCCTTGCTGCTTGTTGGGACTTTTTTTACCCGAGCTGAACTCCTTCGCCGAACGTTGTGTTCGATTCTTGTTCCGCTCTACTTGCCGTCTTCCAAATCCATTCAATTCGCAAAAGGCAATTTCAGGTGAACTTTGCTATTTTCTTGCAATTAATAAACTTGTGTATATGAACGGGGTTAGTTCGTCTACAGAAAAGTTCCAAACTCGCGGGCAGGCCGGGGTCTGGCCCGCATCAGTTCTTACAATCAAATGGGCCAATGAAAGCTCTCTCAATGTAGTCTTAACTACCTTGATAACTTCCCTTTGGATTCATTGCAAACAGAGCTGCTTAATTTAGCATAGTTCGACTATAAATCAAAGGAAACAAGACCTTCAAACATCGGCGACTTGATGAGCACTTTCACAGTCTGCGTTTACATGTTGTCCGCAGCCGGGTCCTTAGCTCGCAGAGTCGGAAAGAACCCAACTCGACCTAAAGAACTTAGCTTGGTGTGAAGCTCGAACTAGGATTTAAAAATATCCACTCTGTCTCCAATTCAAAGCTGGACAGAACCGATTGTTACGGTACGTGAGGTATGGCATGATTACAAATTTCTAATTCTCCCAAGCCAACAGTTCCATGCATCATCAATATATATCGCAACCTTCCATCGACTTCAGAGTGCCGCAAGCTCAACACAAACTTGAGTATTAACACAAACTTGAGTATTAATATTCTTGCATGGGTTACCAAAAATCTGGCGCCGATCAGATCATCACACAACAAGTTCGATCAGATTTTCAACAGCTGTTTTCGAACGTCCAAGGCGGATGCATGGTTTCCATTAAAACGAGAAGATATGGTGGCCGGTTTGAATAATGACCTAATGACCGGATCGATACAACTGCGAGTTCCGGCGTACCTGTAACCGTTGTGACGCAAATCACGCCATCAAGTGACCGAGCAAGTTTAGCCCGGTCGGATTTTCCAATACCCAGCGATTGCTCTCGGTCGAGCGAACGTCAAAGGCAGAGGCCCGGCTCTCCTGCAACACAAGACGGCGGGCTTGAACTGAGCACTTACTAGTTATTACAGCACCATTTGGTAAAACTAAAGTTCAAAAAATTCATCTCGGTCGAATTTTCCAAAGCTAGCAGCAGCGACCTGAAGAGAACCAGCTCGACAGTCTCCTGCAAAACGAGATGGTGAAGCTCGCGGCGGCGGGGGCGCTTTGCAACTGGGGTTCACGCATCTCGCAGACTTGTATTTAAACGGCATGAGCTGGTTCCGTGATTCGTGGGTTTGATTAATGGCGCAAGGGCTGGAATGTCTGGTTCAAACCTGGACGGAAGCACGGAGCCAACAGGAGAGGCCGGAAAGTACTCTGGCATTTACGGTCGGGACACCTTGCACCGCCACTTCTTTTACTCTACCTCTTTTGTTGTACTTTTTGAGAAAGGGCCAGGATGTCAATCATTTAAAATTTGGTGAAGCATTGTATTCTACATTCATCCATCTTTTGGACCAAGAAAATACTTTTGAATCATACTCATGCACTTTTTCATCCAAATTTGGTGACTTCACCCAGAAATTTAAGAGAAATGAAAAATTTCTAGTGAGAAAAGATTACTTTTATCTAACAAAAAGTAAAAAATTATTTTGAAATGGTGCAATTTGGCTCTATGGTGCCCCCCCCCCCCAAGGCAACTCTACACCGTTTCTGTTATTGGAGCCTTATCAAGTTATCATATTTTCTTGTTGGTTAATGAAAGGAGATTTCAATGGTGGTATCAAAGAATGCATCATTTTGATATGGCATACAAAAGTTAGGAGGGTCAAAGTTTTTTTGAATGGTAGAGTAAACTTACCAATCACTAGTCACTACACAAACAAAATCCAAATCCTTCTCCACATAAATTATATAGAGACTTTCATGTTTTGAAATTTAATCTGATTATTGAATGTTCTATTAAAATTCACCTTCAAAAACAAAATGCAAAGATATTTCTTCCTACAAATTTTATTGCAATTTAGAGAATTAGAAGTGATGAAGCTTAAATCTAATTAAAAAATTTATGCAACCCTTCACCACACAGTATGTCAATGTGCAATTTTTGTGTGGTGATTTGAAATTTTGTTTTCATTGCAATTGAATTGGTAGTTGAATTGTGTGGTTATTGTTTAGTAATTGGGATAGTTGTTGTCCGGTTTTTGGATATGTGTGGTAATTGATAAATGGCAAGTTTACTCTAGATGTTTTCATATTGTTTTTCCAATAGTGGGTACATTTTGTTGCAGGAGGTGTCTTCACATTGACAATTACAAATTAATTGGTACTTATAGGAATTTGTCATTTACAAATTAATTGGTGCTTATAGGAATTTGTCATTTTGGAGTTTTTAATTGAACATTTGATTGAATATCATAATATGGTTTAGTAGTACCCTTGTGTTCTAAGAAATAATACAAAATAGAAAATATTCTTCTTTGGAATGTTTGGATAGACCTTGAGTTCAATTTTTAAGCTCATCTTTTTTTTCTCTCCATTTATAATACAATATATTAATCTATTGTTCATTCTATATTTTGGTATATAAGGAATCCTTGCACTACTACATAGCCTACACTAGTGCATCAATATTTTGTAGATGTTAATATTATAATATTATAAGAATTTATAATCTTTTATGCAACAAGTGACTATTATTTCTTCAAAGCAATCCAGTTATAAAATTTCATCTAGAAAAAATATTGAAGAAGGTTGGAAAAGATTGGTTGTGTTGTATACATTTACTTCAATTAAGGGTGATTGCTCAAAACACTTGTCCAATTGTCCTATTTTTTGTCCCCTTGGCCTTAGACAAGTGGTTTTCTACTTATAACTTTTGCATTATATGTCAATTTTACATAAAATTTGAAACAAAGGTACATGTGGTAGTTGTAAACATTGAATAGTTTTTTTTATCTAAAAAAATTATTTTACTATTTTTGAAAATAAAAACAATTGGATGTCTTCCTAAGCTATTTAAA
The DNA here is from genome assembly GCA_951230915.1 of Antitrichia curtipendula. Lineage (NCBI taxonomy): Eukaryota > Viridiplantae > Streptophyta > Bryopsida > Hypnales > Leucodontaceae > Antitrichia > Antitrichia curtipendula. The sequence goes on from OX579642.1 coordinate 22,280,864, forward strand.
GGGGGGGGCAGAGATTTCATACTATTTTTGATCCAAAAATGCAAATTTGAAGCTCAAAATTGGAATACATGTGCTCAAAGTGCATTGCCTTTGCACAAGTGCATAGAACACAATTTTTTTTCCAAAGATAAAAATGGTTGAATAAGAACATCTTCAAGTCATAAAAATGAATTATCTTATTGAATTCCTTTCTTTTTTACTTCCTACAAGTTCATCCTTTCCTCTTCCCTTCTATTTTTTATATTTCTAATTATTGAAGTCAAATTTCTAACTTAATAAAAGAAGATATTGTTCACTACGTAAAGTCAATTAGCCAAGTTGTCTAAGATTCTTATTCCTCTACTTTAATTAACCCCTAAAACCCCATTTGTCCCCTTGGGGGACAATTTGGGTCCGGGTAGGTTCCTATTGTCTCAATTTGAAGTGGATTTTTTTGAGATTTTTTGAGATGGTGTCGCTTTGCAAGAGCTTTGTGGATATATAATTTTTGTTTCAATCGGACGCCGGATGAAAAAATTATGGCACAATGAGCAAGAAATGGAGATTGGCGGGCAGCCCAAAAAAAATTACAAAAAGTCAAAATAATTTTTGTTGAATTTTTTTACTAAAAGATTATGTTCTTACCTATACGTGAAGCTTTGATTCATTCTATTTGGACTAGGGATGAGAAAGTTATGGACAATCTTAGTTTTTCAGGCAATTTAAGCATCTTCTTGAAAAAAAACTTTTTGTTCAACTTTGAATGCTAATATCTTCTAATCCATACGGTAAAATTTGATGAAATTTTTACTACATAATATCAGGCAAGCTAAGTACAAGATCCTATGGTTAAATTTCCAAAAAAACAAAAAAATTGGTTTCTTTAAGTGAATACAATAGAAGTGGTAGTTTTGAGTGTTTTTTGGCAGAAAACACCCTCGGGGTTTTAGGGGTTAATGATGCAATAATTGTATGGCTAATTTATAGTTCTTTATAGATTTTTCCCTAATCCTATCTATTTCTATACTTCCCCAAAAGTTTGATCACTTCCACATTCTCTTGCTAGATTTATACATGCTCATGCTCAACACTCAAACTTCTCTTCTCTTTTTTCATTAATTTAGCTTCATTAATTAGAATGTGTTTCTTTTGTATTGTTTTTTGTTTCTCTTGTTTACAAATACTAGATACTTGACTTCTGTTTTTTCCAAATTTCTCCTTTGGACCCTCAATTTCAACCAACCAACCTAGATAGTCTATTCAACCAATTGTTTCTAGATAGTTGTCTCAACCAATCCAATTGGATCTAGATTTGACTTGCCAATTGGACATAAGACCAAACCTTTCACTTGATCTAGTTCTCAACCTTTAGAGGGTACTAGCCCTCAAGGGATTACCAACCCTCAAGGGATTACCAACCCTCAAGGTGTTCCAAGTTGCTTACATATTAATTTTAGTTCTTGAATTGGGGCTTTGGTTTTGAGGCTCTAGTTCTTAAATTGGGACTTTGGTTTTAGAGATTAGGATTTTGATTTCTTGAACTAGGGCTTTGATTTAGGGGATTAGATTTTGATTTCTTGAATTGGGGCTCTAGTTTTTATTTTATAAAAGGTAAGTCTTGGTATCTTTTTGTGGGTCACAAAAAAAATAAAGACTACCACTATAAGTTTCTAAAGAATTTATTGACAAATAACAATAGAACTATATTTTTGACAATGTTTATTACATCTATAGGGATTGGTACATTCAAAGTTTTACCGTAGTGGAAGATAAAACCAAAACAATCTAGTAGTATGGAAATCAAGTCTCTGCCATATGTGGAAAAAATAAAGATTTGGACATTAGAGAAGCCAAAATTGGGGTTCTAACACAAGAAGTAAGGATTTTGACACATCTTATATTTAAAGCTTTGTCATATTTTGGAAAAACATGGAAAATACTAGACCAAATCAAACAAGAATGGGAAAATAAATAGGATGTTAGTACAAACTCTTGACTCTCATAACCACCAACAATTGGTAGTACAATACTCTTAAACTTCATATAAATATTAATTCTTGTTAATACAACACAATTATACAATCTCTTAGAGAAGTCTTGAGAATGATTTTCCACCAATGGAGTGTGCAAAAACAACATAAACAAGCACTAGAGAGCTCTCACAAGTAGCATTGCCAAGGTATTGGGAGAAGGCTTGTCTTTAGGATTAGTATAAGGTTAATACAAATAACTCCAATATAATTTGTTAGTACCAAAAAAATGTACAAGCACAAGAAAATAAAAGGTTTGAAGGGACTCCAATGTCTTTTAGAACTTTCTTCAAAAATACAAATACTCAAAGAAAATTGCTCTTAAAACACCGTTTAGGAAGTTTTGGCTTAACAACCAAAAAATCATCTAAATTGGATCCAATAGGAACAAAGTACAAATAAGGGCAATTTTTGACTTGAGCGGTTTGACTATCCAAAAGAGGATTTTCTGTAAATTAGAAGATTTTGGGAAATTTTTTGGAACCTTTTATGGAATCCTGTGAAGATGTGCAAGCTCATGTTTTTACTATACACATTCGAAGAAGGAAATAAAAATTTCACAATCTCCTTTAATTTATGATAAAAAAATCTTGAAAAAATAATTTTATTATTAGGTTTCTAGCGTGATTTCAAACCTAAAGTACCTCACTTTTGCCGTAGATGTTTTTTTCTTATCTATTGTGAGTTTGTAAAACCTATAGGCTAGCAATCACAATTTTGACTATTTTTCATAATAATTAAGAAATTAAAACTTGTCTCTAGGAAATGACCTGGAGATCTCTCTAGTATCTCCCTCAAAATGATTTAGCCAAGATTTATCACATGCAAGGTAGATTTAGGTGTTGTAGGCGGTTGTGAGCCCCATAGTTGTCACTTAGGCCTCAAATTTTTAGTTTTAGCTTTTAGTTTATTTTTACTAGTATTTCTTATCAAAAAGACATAAAAAGTGTGTTTACATTGTATTTGGTAGAAGTTCCTACAAATACAATGTATTATTATCCAGAGTCTAATTAGGTATTTAAAAAGTTGATTAGGAATTAGAGATAGTTTTGAGCCATGATGGCTACAGTAATATAAAGCATTTAAAATAGACTTTTGCCGGATTTATCTGTAAAGTACATGTGACTGATCACATACTAAAGATTAAGTAGTTTGATTTGTCAAAAGTTCCCTAGAGTCTTAGAAACCTTTACAGGAAATTTAGAGAGAAGCCACCATCCAATTTGCAAAAATTGAAAAAAAATCATATGTAATTTTATAGGTAAAATCCATGATTCTGTAACGTGAGCAACCAAAGATTAGAGAGTGGTATTCTTAGCTTAAAAACACAACAAGAGCGCAACAATAAAGTCAAATCACCAAGATTCCCGAGTACGGAAATGATTCTTTCTTAGAGGAATTAAATTAGGATGTATGAATTATGATCCTCCCACTATTAGCGCAAAGTCAAAGTGTAAATTTTTACTTAGCACTTAGCGTCTTTCTAGAAGCGACCCAAAATTTTTTGGATATTTTTGGATTGTAAAAGATGACTCCATAGGAAGTCAACCATATTTACCGGCATTGGAAAATTCATAGAAATTATTCAAGTAGCATTTAATTTCCACTAAAATTTAGGATAGTATGATTTAGCCTAAATAAATGTCCAACAAAATATCAAGACATTCGACACCAACAAGTACCAAAAGTGGTGGTAGCTACGACTTTTAATGAATTTACAAGATTTATGATAGATTGATTTGTATCTTTTGAAAACAATAGGATTCATTTTTGAATGCAGTTTTCAAAAAAATTCAAAAAAAATGTTTGACAAGGTTAAGTTTGTTTGCTAGAATAATCACACCATTGGGATTATTTTATTTCAATTCCATCTTAGACTATTAATGGTTTAGTTTTTCTTTCAATCTTGGACCTACTTCTACTTAACAATTTTTTAAAGAATAAAAATCAAGTTTATTTTGTTTTTTTTTATTCTTAGAATTTAAACTCAATTCTTCAACACATTAAATTTTTAATTCAAAGTCCATAGTGTAATTTATTTTTACAAATGGCGGTCAAAGTCATCTAAAATTGCAGGCTAGTGTTCAAAAAAACTTTTATTTCCAACTTTGAATGCTAATATCTCTCATTTTGTACAGTCAAACTTTATAAAAATTTTACCACATTATCTTAGAAAAGTATAGTACAAAATCATGTGGTTAGGTTTTAAAAAAAAAAAAAATTCATTGGTGAACATTGCAAAAATGGCAGTTTTGAGGTTTTTTTGACAGAAAAATGGCCTTGGGCCTTTAGGGATTAAAATGCAAGTGGTTCCAAAATTTTGGAAGCATTGTAAAATAGTTATTAATTTTCAAAGATGCAAGGTATTGCATACTAAAAGTGTCATGTAGGTGATGCCAAAATCTATTTGATACAAATTAAGAAATAACATTAGTAGTATCAAAACATGTGGTAGAAAAGATGTTAAAACAAAAGAAAGCACACCTAAAATTAACCATTTGTAACATTGCCACCTCCATAGTACTATAAATAGAATCATTCACTACCCAAAATGGTCCCTAACTCAACCTTACACTTGTCCTTCTAATGCTCACAATTTTGAATATCCTTCTTATTCTGTTTTCCTTTAAAATAGTGGTTGATTTTTAGGAGTGGTTGATTTTAGATGTGGTTACCTTATATCTAGTCTTAATAGTTTATAGGTTAACTTTGAAAAGAGGAAACTTGTTACCAAGGTACTCTGTCATAGATGATCCAATTTATAGATCAATAGGTTTAATCTTCATCTCTATAATAATTATGAAAGTCATCCATTGGACACTTTTGGGCCTCAACTTCCTTCCAAGGTTAAATACTAAGATGATGTGTATGGCATTTAATCCTAAAAGAACAAGATTTCTTTCCAAAGTACTTTGTCTAAAATGATCTAATTTTTGGACCATTAGGTAGATTCTTCATTTTTACAATGATATGGAAAGCCATTCATCAACCACTTTTTGGTCCGAGCATCCTTAAGAAGTTAATATAACAATGGGACACCCTCAATGATGCACATATGTACCCAAGCATATTGAAGTCAACTCTTAGATCAAATAATTCCTAAGAGGTAGGGGTTAAGTTTTTTTTTTAATGTAGCTTTGGTATTTCTAACAACATGTCATTGAATTAAATTTGGAGGGATGTCTATGTCAAAATTTTGCAAGAAAAACAAAGCAATGATAAAGGCATCAAAACCTCTATTTTAACCCCTAAAGGATAGAGTCCATGACTATGTAGTCAAACCTCAACCTTAGCTTTGTATCTCCCATCCTTTGCTATTTATGAAAGGAACTTTTTATTTTATTTTTTAGAGGTGAAACCACATGTTTATATATGTCAAAAAAATCCAATATTTTTTATGGAAATTTTAAATTACCATGAGTTTTGAAAGAAATGTGAAGAAATTCATATCAATTACAAGGCATGCTTAAAAAATCTGAAAACTTCAACACAAAATAAATTATAATATAGAACAGTAAAGTATTAAGAATTATTTTGGACACAATGTTTATAGATCTTCAACTTCAAACTTTTAAAAAGGTGCTTATTCTTAGGAAATTTTCAAAATTTTCAAGCGGAGTAGAAACTACTTCAAAAGCTTCATTTTGTTACCTTTCTTCCAAAAAAAGAAACCATTTTGAATGTCGAAAATCAACTTTTCAGGGTAAAAAAATCAAAATATTAAAATACACTATTAGGTGTACCACTTTTAGGGTTAAATTCTCAGTCAATGCATACATATTGACTAAAGAGGATGTAGACCAAGGCTAGCATCTGTTCAATTGTCGATTTTAGGTCATCTCTCCCCAAAAAATTGAGCATTCACAACTGTCACAACTGTTCACAATCAGGATCAAAATAGTTCACAGAGATCAATCTCTGCTTCGTGATTATAATCAAAGTCAAAGATCCATTAAGACTCTGATTAATTCTGATTGATTGATTTTCTGTACAACTCAAGAAGAATACAAGGGAAACCAAAATTCTCCAAGATTCGTGAACTTAACGTGAAGAACTGACTACCTCACAATCGTGCTTTCTATGTAACATTCCATGTGCGTTTAAAGACAGCTCGATTGTAATCTGGCCAAGGCTGGCGAGAGCCACGCCTTTAAGATTTCCTCGATGTTTCATGAACTCGCAGCCATTCTACACCATTTGGTGTCCCTTCCTGCATCGAGAACACAAAAATGCTCAAGTCAGACACTAGTCCTTTCAGCCTTCAAGCCAGATCGAGTACGTATTACAGCATTTTTATATTACTACAGTACAGACAAACTGTAGCTACCTTCTGCCAACAGTAGCCTAGCCTGGAGGAAAGGATACCAAGTCGATCACAACAAGACGAATATAAGGTCAGCCAAAAGTATGCCAAAGTATTGACGTAAACTGTTGTTTCACAATACGGATCAGCATGGCACAGCTAAAATGTTCCTAGAATATTCATTTGAAATTGTAATCCGATACCTATCGTAAGTCAATTGCAATCAGACTGATTGGAATGATACAAAAAAGTTATTCAAATCAATGCGACTTAGAGAGAGAACCATCCATCGCACAAAAGAAAGCAATAAGAACCAGGAATCTCAGAAAACAACAGAAGGACCTGACAGTTCAGGAAACCGATGAGAATCAAAATAAGTCGGAATCAAAACAAACACCAAGATCAATTGCAAAGGGTGAGTTCTCAAGATCACCTTCTCCCGAAGTATAGCTGTTGCAAAGTAGCCCTGACGCTCAGTGCCTGCCAATAACATCACTTAAACTTAATCCATGATACTTAAAACAGAAACAAGTTCCTGAAAGTGAGAATGTCCAAGAGTAATCCATTTTCTTCAGAGTAATACAACCATACTTTTTGTACTCCAAAAAATTCAAAATAGATTCCGCAATTGCAAATATATTGTTCCTGAAATAATTGAGAGTTCTCAACCTCATTACCGATTTGTACTTTTATAACTAAATTCAACTTGGACATGATTCCAAATGACAGACACGAAAAAGGAATCTTGCATGAATTAAAACTCAATAACAGCTGAGAGCAATGGGCAAAGGAGCATCCGAAATTACCCTCTGACATCTGCCATGCGTGCCACGTAACCATATACACTCCGTCCCCAAGCTTCTGCTCTTGAATGCAATCTATCCATGTTCGAAATTTGTTGTCCTTCGTGACGCCATGTTTAGATTGTGCAGTGCTGACGGATTCTAGGAGGCCTTTCTCCACTCCCCAAGGATATACCATTGTAGAACCTGAAGCCTGAAAAAAGTATATACAATACGATCATCACGGTGTAGTACCAACATTTGAAGGCCTTAGGGCATTCAGAAGTCTCAGTGACAGAAAACTTGGATTGGCACGCGAGTCCCCAAATCAGATTGCAACTCTCAAAGAAGCCATGCTTTTGATAAAAGAGTTGTAGAACATGAACTTACAATAACACTCGTTAACCGCTTGAAGGTTTCAGAATCACTGGGCACTTCACCGTTCATCCATTTCTCGAAAAAGGTATTGAACTCAACGATCTCCCTCTGCGCACAACCTGAACGTGCTGGCTGCGCATTCTCAGAAGCTCGTATACCATTCGAATTCATTCTGTCTCGAGGTGACAAATGAGGACCTAGTGACAGTTTCTCCAAAGCCTCGACAATGCCACCAGCGCACCGCGCCTTTGCTTGATATACTTTGTCTTTGTGTTTTCCATTCTCTTCATACCATTGCCTTAACTCCTCCATGGCCCCTCCAACCTAGAAAAATATATTAAAGCTTATGACAATGCACCCAACAGCGAGAGTACACTAGCAATGTAAGGAATAAATAACCTTTCATGAATGCTCAAGAATCATTTCATCCGCTGACAGAATACTGGAGCTGCTTTGCTTCTGCACGCCTTGCCTGAAGCTCAGCTCCACTTATTTCACAATCTATGAACCCGAAGTAAGATTATGAACTTACGATGACGCCATTCACGCCTTCCACTTCAAAAAGCTCAATGTCGTTTCCGGAGTCCCCACAAACCAAGGTCTCTCGTGGCGCCCAACCTTCTGTCTTCATCTTGTGCAACAGAAAAGCTAATGCCTCCCCTTTGCCAGCACCTTTCGGCAGCACGTCAAGGTCTATACCGTGGCTGAAAATAATTTTCACATCCAACTGCAACCCAGGCAAGCCGATACAAACATTAAACGACATTAACCATTGTATGTCACAAAATTTTCAGTCTCAACAGAGTGAATGCTATCGGAGAAGCCTTCATATCAAAATTCGGGTAGTGCATACAAACTACCAGAGGGAGGGCCTTCATTACTCACCCCACGATCTTTAAGTCGCTTTGACAGAGTATCAATAACCTCTGTTGCATCTTTCTTGTCAATTTGACAGCTTACTTTATACGGCCGGATTTCAGACTCATCCTGTAATCAATCCCCATCCAAAAATCAAGACAAGCTCCTGCCAACAACTTAAATATAGGATGATAAAATCGTTTTGGGCATAATCCCGTCTCTTACTGACTGACGCCTGTTACCAACAGCAACTCATCTCTTCCAGAACACTTGCTCGGTCTTCAATTAGCAACCATTGGGTGTAAAGCATGACTAGGCGAATAGCCACTCATCTTTGAATAAAAACAAGGTTATCTACAATCCTATCAATAGTGGTCTACACCCTCCCACGTTGAGAGACTGCATAAGAAATCATCCATTGAGTGAGAAAATTTTGATTTCACGAGAGTTCGGCACTTGAACACAAAGTGATCTCCCCAGTGAGCACTACTGCGTAATCTCCCAATGTAAACACGATTGTTTCCTACATATTTGTTAACCCTGGAAGGACGCGGCCCCCATGACCAAGGTAGTCAACAAAATACTCCAACTATTGGACCAACTCTTTGTTTCTACAGTTCACAGTGAAGTCATCCATCGGACCTTACTGGATCAAACGCCAATGGAAACGGATAGACCATTCAAACATTTCAACAGCACAGGTTAAGAGTACTTAAAGAGAACCTCCAAGGCACGGCATACTCTTGCACCCAAAGTAATCCCTACAGTGATCTCAATTGAGAATTAAAAACACGACTCTACACATTTGTTATAACACTACAATTGACACGAACAGCATCCTCTACCATACACATATTTCAACAGCACATGTTAAGAGTACTTCCAGGGAATCGATCTCCAAGGCAAGTCATACCTGCAATCGAAGGTTGAGGCGTTGAACCTCCTCCAAAACCACAGCCTGGTCCCAACCCTCATTAAGATACTGCTCCCAGTCCTGATCCGACTCCATAGTAGCGCCATATCGAATCTCCGTGCCAACGGAGAATATACAAAGAGCTGGGGTTAGAAGCGGAGCTTGGCTCCGCAACTCTATGTACTTCTCAAGCGAGCGGCCCGTGGAGAATACCAACAGCGAATCGTGCGCATATTCAGCTGCCCACAAGTTATTGAACCGAAGCAGCGATCCGTGGGCTTTGTCTGTGTGGTCCACCTGCCAAGACCTGAGAGTAAACCTTAGGGCTAAATGAGGAGAATTTGTCTCTCCATTACCTCTCTAATGCGACACTCCATTACATGATAGATACAATGTTTCTGGAAATAGAAAATTAGCGTCTCAATCTTCAGAGGATAATTACGTGACATTTTCAATTAAAGTTACTCAAACATGTCATATTAGAAGAACACGACTGCACCGAAGTTGCAAATGCCAAATTCAAATAATCCTGCAACCTCCACAAACTTCTCCCTCCAATTTAGGCACGGTCACCCAAAATTGCCAGGGACTCAAAAGCGCCACTGAATCCACTGGTGTACATCCCGTTAACCCACACACGCCTATTCTCAACTTTGAAACTTCACAACTATCTCATACCCTATCCAAATCGAACCCATTGACCCATTCTCACCCCTTTGAACCCTCTTTCATCCGCCAACAAGAACATCAATCAAAATTGGACCAGCAACAAATTGGACCAGCAACTGGCCTTCATCCCCCTCAACCCACACACAACTTTTCTGAACCTCAAACCTCCACAACTTCTGCATCTCATATCCAAAATTGACCACATTCCCACTCCCTCAAACCCTCATCCACCCCCAAACAAGAAACACCACTCGAAATTGGACCAGCAGCACCCTACCATGGTGCCGTCCAAATCCGACACCAACATAAGCTTGGTCATCCCCTTCTCTCCCAAGTTCTTACTCGTCGCCCCTTGCTGCGTCGTCTCCTCTGTCTTTGCAGCACGGAAGCGAAACTCTCCCCGGGGGCCAGCGGGCAGCCAAGTGGGGGCGCGAGGAGGGGTCATGGCCACAGATTTGTGTGAGAAGAAGCGCAGCTGAGTGCACGAGATGGAAAGACGGAGAGCGAGGGAGGAAGAGGAGGAGCGCAAGGCCATAGACGTCGTGAGGTGGTGGAGCTGCAGCAGAGACGACGCCATGGCTGGACAAAGGGACTGCAGACGGCAGTGCAAGGGGAAGGGGAGGTGCCGGGCAGCGATTCCAGAACTGGCTAATTATCGCTGGACTTTTACCTGAAAAAACTTTGTGCTCTTTGTGCATTGTGCAAATGAACGGAATAAAAAAATTTGAGCAAAATTCCTTGGACAACCGATTTTAGGGTCACCAGACCCTTCATTCATCCAGGTTGACGGGACCCTTTTGTTTAGTTGAATATTTTTTTTAGCTCCATGGTCGTTCTCTAGTTCTGGTGATTTGGTGGTTTGGGGTGCAAGCTTGCTACAATGGCTCCTCGATTGAAGCTCCTAGAAAACTTTCATGTGCGCACATTTGGTTTGAGTTGCAACACAAGCGGTCTCGGTAGGCAAGTACTTTGCTCCAAACGGTAATCATATATTACACAATGATCTTGATTGCCTTGAGGTGACTCATGTGACCGAGACACGTTTTTCCTAGCTTCTTTCAGGCCAAGGTCTGACTTCGGAAGTCATTGTTGTTTCACCAATTGTTGATCTTGCTAGCAATGGTGAAGGGCTTTTGTCGGCAAAGAGGGCCAAAACAGTCCATAAGAGGACCAAGACTAACTCCGCCACCACTACCTAGAGGTGGCAAGAAGTCTGAACATGTAAATTCACCTAGGCCAAAGGGGAATTCAGCATCGATGGCAATGGGGTTGGCATTATTTGTCACAGTTGCACGACAATTACGGGTTATCAAAAGATCCTCGTTCCAAAAGCAGACAATCTCAAAAAGTATGAGGAGAAACGCATATGTCATGAGGACAGTATTCCCATACCCCACCTAAAGAAGAGTGACGTATTCCAGAAACACGATTGCAAATACCTACAGTTGGTGAAACTCTAGCCAGTGAAATGCTAGGAGGCTTGGACAATGAGTTTAAGCGGAAACAAGTTTAATTCTCTACCTTGTTGTATTTTCTCAGTCATAGTCGCCCAATGTGTGACTTCAAGTGCCAACAATAATTCCTGAAGCAACTTAAGGTAAAAAATCTACCACAAACATTGATCCGAGACAACAGGCTAGGGGATGAGTGAGCATCTACTCGACTTAGTTTAGGTAGCCCTCAAAGGTGTTGTTCAATCTGCCTCAGTGATTTCTATAAGTGCCAATGAAGTCACAGCAATTGATAACACCTCCTAGTTGGGGGTTCACATGTACGCTATGGACCACTAGAAAAGAGTTTCACATCTCTTATTGTTGTTGTGTTTCAAAGAGTGGAACTACAAATCACTTTACTGAGTTGATAATGCATGCATTAATGAAGGAAAGAGGCTTGACTCACTAGAAAATTGCTAGAAAATTAGTGCATTTTGGAGCTAACGATGTGAATACTTTCCAAAGGCCCAAGACGGGGGTCACAACATAGATACGGGAGACGTAGGTTCCATTTCTGATCAAGGCGAGCTGTATAAGTCATCGGCTCAATTTGACGGTTGAAATTATGTCCAAATTCTTATTGATCTCAAGGCTTGAGGGTCTCTTCCAAACCATGTATTCATAATTCTACTCAAGCAATAAGTGTCATGTTGAATTGCAGAGGCTTACTGATCTCATGGAAACTAAGGGAAATAAAATGGTAAAAAATGTTGGAACTCATTGGATCTCAATGAGGAGTCTAACGAGGATTCTCTTTGAGTACCACAAGTGATAGATGCTACTATTGGTAGATTCACATCTTTGCTTGATGCCATGATAAAGTGAGAGGGCAACATCTATTTGTGACCAAGGAAGAGTTCAATCGGGCGCAGGACAACATTGAGCGCCAATTCTCAGGTATCTTTCCTCACTTTCTTTCTTTGGATTGTATATTTGCTTGTATGTTTTTATATTTGCTAATTTTTTTTCTAGGATGAAGGTTCTGCATTGCAGGCTTTGCTTAGTCTTTTCCAATTTTTTTCATTGAATGTGTTTTGATTTCATTTTTTATCATTCCATATTTTTTTTCATTGAATGTACGTGATTCCTTCAGATTATAGCTCAAGTTTTTATATTTTTTTGAATGATAATTTCATCCTTGAATGTTTAACTTTATGCTTAATGATAACTTCATGCTTGAATGTTTAACTTCATGCTTGAATGTTTAACTTCATGCTTGAATGATAACTCCATGCTTGAATGTGTAACTTGAATGATAACTCAAAGCTTCAATATGGTTTGTAGCTTCAATTGAATGCTTTAGTGATAACTGAATGTTTCTTCTAATTGTTGTATACTTGATTGTGTAGAAATTGCCCAATCTCTCATCATTGAGCAGGACTATAGGTTCCCCCAGCAAGATTTGCTTGATGCCTTCGGCATCATCTATCCGCAGTATTGGCGGCAAGATGGCGCTAACCAGAGTTTTGAGCATCACTTGGTGGTGTTGAAAGAGTTGTTCTCCACTATCAAAGTTGTAAATAAGGATTAGTTCTTATACACTACTCATCACAAAGTTTACAACTTACAATTTGTCAACCGTTATCGTGTGGTTACTGTTGTTTCATGGGTTCACACGTTAATTTAACAGTTATCGCATCATTACGACGCATTACTGCACAATTTATTGCATCATTATGATGCATCATTAGTTGCAAATAATGATGCATTGTAACGGTGCAGTAATGCGTCGTAACGATGCGATAACTATTAAATTAACGTACGAACCCATGAAACAATAGTAACCACACGATAACAATTGACAAACTGTAGATTGTAAACTTTGTGATGTAGGGAGGTGCCATGTACTATTCCGGAATTGCTTTCAAACTCTGATTTGGATGATCAATAGGGCCTTTTCAAAGTGATGATGAAGTCCAATGCAAAGGTTGTCTATGGCCCACCATTCACCATCAATCCTATCATAAAGTTGTAGTAGAGACTATCCCAATTACGGCATTTGTGTATGCTAATTTCTGAATACTTGAAGGTGGCTGAAATTGGTTGTTGTCTAGTTCTTGGTTTGGTGGAAGATGAGAGATGCTTTTCTAATCCCAGGTTTCATAAATCTTGCCAAAGAAATAGGTTAGGGAAGCATTTTTCCATTGTTGTGCGCATGTTTGAGCATAAATATTTTTCACTTGAAAGTTTTCTTTATAAGAAAGTCATTGAATCTTGAAAAAATGCGGTAAAGGTTGGCTGGCAAGGGGATGTGTGAAGTAGATGCTGGATGGGACCAATATCTTCAATTGCTAACCACATGAGAATTTTGCCTTAGTTTTCATGAGGTTAGACTGGCCTTGCAACTCAAGTTTACCTTGATTGAAGCTAGCGGACCCTATTGCTTGAGATAGTGATGGAATTTTTTTTTGATATGGTGTGGTGGTCTCATTGGCAACGTTGCGAGATGGTTTCATTGGTGATGATACTTTCCACTTGTGGTAGGAGACTAGGCTTTGCATATTGTTTGTGACTTTTTCTACTAATTCTCTAACATGTCTTGTTCATATTGTATTGTACAAAATACTAACACTACAAATAGGCAGACTTGAAGATTTCAACTCCTTTGTTAATTGTGACATGTATATTTAGAATTTAGAACTTGGATTGTAGAAATGCAAGCATGTAACAATTCTATTTCAAATTATAAGACAATGTGAAATTGTCTTACATTCCAAAATTTGCTACTAGTATATAAATGATTTTCTTTCCACTTACCAATTGTATGCATGAAAAAAGACAAAAAATAGCTTCATGTTTGCACCAAATGGTCCAGCATGTTGTAAGTTTTGTTGTACCAAAGAAAAAAAAATTATACAAAATTCCACATTTCCAATTACAATTTTTCTCCCTTGTTCCACCAATAAAAATAGGTTTTGCAGAAAAATCTCCCAAATAGGACAAACGTATAGCCTCTAGGCAAAATCCAACAATTAGGTTATGGGATCATTGGTGATGGGGAATTGGTGGGCATGCAAAGCTCCGCCTGGAGCCTAGAATGAGATCGTGAATTAATGACAAATGGACACTTACATTAGAGAGAACCTTTACACGGTTGTTTGATTGCTGGACTAAAGTCAAAGGACACCATAGATGCCCCAAATTTTCTCTAATGCGTATAGTGCAATGGCCTTACAATAAGAGGGCATTAACCTTTAATGACCCTAGCAACCGTTTTCTAGATGGTGTCCCTCTTTTTTGAGTTGTCCCTCTTTTTTGAGTTGTCTGTTCTTAAATTTTGAGTTTCTTTTAAACAATTTTTTTAGAATAGATTGCGTTATAAATCCAAAGGTGGTAGTTTTATCAAATGCCGAGTTAAAATTCGCCTTGTGGATTTTCTTAACCCCTAAAACCCCGAGGCCTTTTCTCCATCAAAACACACTCAAAACTGCCACTTCTATTGCAAAGAGCAAAAAACTATAAAAAAAAAATTTTGCAAATCTAATAGTAGGATCTTATACTAGATTAGTATGAGAATGTGTGCAAGAAATTTCAAAAACTTTGAACAAATTGATTGCAAGATATTTGCATTCAAAGTGAAGAAAACAAGTTTTTTTACACCTTGCTTGACTAGATTTTTGGGCTTTGAACCTATTTAACTTAAATTTTTTGTATTGTTGATTTTGATTTTCTAAGTTTATATGTTGAATACTCTAGTTGAGAATCTAGGAAAAAAAATTCAAGAAAAAAAAACTAAATTTTTACTCATTAAAAAATTGTTAAGTAGAAGTAGGTTCAAGATTGAAGGAATAACTAAATCGTTAATAGCTCTAAGACAAAATTGAAATACCATAATCCCAACGGTGAGATTGTTCTAGAAAGCAAATTCAACCTTGTCTAAAAAAAAATTCTGAAAATTCTAAAAATTGCATTAAAAAATGAATCCTAAAAGTTATTCTTTCAAGAAGATGCTTAGATTGCCCGAAAAACTAAGATTGTCCATAACTTTTTCATTATTAGTCCAAATAAAATGAATCAAAGCTTCAAATGTAGACAAAAAGACATAGATTTTGAAAAAAATATTTAAAAAATTTATTTTGACTTTCTGTGATTTTTTTGTGTTGCCCGCCAAATTCTACTTTTTGGCATAACTTTTTCTCTCGGGCACCAATTGAAATAAAAATTATATATCTACAAAGTTCTCGCAAAATCGCACAACCTCAAAATATCCCAAAAAAATTCTCTACAAATTGAGGTCACAAGAACCTACCCGGACCCAAATTGTCCCTCGAGGGGACAAACGGAGTTTTAGGGGTTAAAGTTGAGTGGTGTAGCTTTATTTACAGCTCTTATTTGGAGATTTGGTTTGGGCATAGACTGAAAAGTTAGCCAACCAATGCAGTTGCTGTCCACCTCAAAAAATTTAGATCCACCTTAAAAAGGGTATATCCAAGGGGCTCAAGTAAAAGACAAGTGTCCCATTCTTATTTTTTCTTACAAACACTACTCTAATTTCATTGACCACAATACATTGCCAACTCTACCATGAATTAAGAAATGCTTGGAATGTTGTGAAATTTTAGAAGAACATTTTTAAATTTCTTGTCTTTCATTGAATACAAAAAGGTCATCATTTTAAAATATTCTCACTAAGATATGCTCCTTCAAATTGTGTGGCCTTATTCTTCTATTGACCCAAAATAAACTTCAAACTTATTTGTTAGGAAATAGGCATAGATACCAACAAAATTGGTTTCTTATTTTTCTAAGTTTATAAGAATAAAATAAGAATTAAAAAAAAACGACCCTATAGATATTCCTACTATGGACAATAGCCCTCACATATAGTATAATGTTTAAAGATTATTGGTAAAAAGTGATAGGCAAAGAATTGTATCACACAAGAGATTGTCGAAATTAATGCCTTTTATTCAAAAAAATTATCACCCACAAATTTTGACATCACCATTCCACCACAATAATTTGGGATAGATAGTCTTTGCAAATACAACATACAGTACATGCAATTTTTACAACCTTGGTTCTTATAATTTTTAATGCCCACTTTAAACTTGAACCCTTAGCTAAGCAAAAAGAAAGCCCAAATATCATTGAATCCTAACCATGATTGTTTTATTTAGAGTGGTTGTAGAACTCTAATTAGGGCAATACAACCGCTATAACCAAATTGTATATAAAGATTAGCAACAACAATTTTACATGAGTGGGTCTAATGTGCCATCAATCTTTGAATTGTTGCCATGTTGATTCATTAAATAGCTACAGAACATTGAGGCAATTCCGCCACTCCTCCCTATTGAAGTAGTATCATGTCAATGATGGCTGCTACTATAGTTTGGACCTCACAAAGACTACCTCGCAACCAATTCAATGGATTTAGAAGAAGAGATCCATCATACCAAGGAATCTAGTTGAACACATTTACATTTCTCAATGGTTCTATAAGTTGAAGATCTCAACCTTGTCTTTTGAATTGTTTTCTTCAATGTCCAACTCTTTGGTTGTACCTACACACTCTTGAAACTATCAAGTCATGGTGAAGAAGGACATTGCAGAGAGGACTTATTCATGTTTGCAGATTACTTTGTGTAATCTATTGCCCCAACCATCTCACTTGACTTTCTCCCAACACTTAGTGAATTGTTTGTTTATATATTGCTCAGTCATCAAATCTTGCTTGAATTTTTTCTTTTTAGTCCGTTGTCTCTTGCTTTTGTTTTTTCTTCATTTTTTGAGCTGCCACCTTTCATTGTAAGAAACCCGTGTTTTAGGTGACATTTTCATGATTTTTGAAGAAGGATTTTTTGTGGATGTCAAATAAAACAACTTGTGTTTTTATGTTAATAATAACATCCAATGTAACATTTGGATGATACATTGGACATTATTATTAAAATGAAAACACAAATTGCTTTATTTGACATCCAAGAGAATCCTTCTTCAAAAATCATGAAAACGTCACATAAAACATGGGTTTCTTATAGAGTTCTAGACCTTGGCCTCTTCTAGTAGCACCTCCTCCTAGGTTGCTTTTCTCACAAGTCCTACTACAAAATTATTGGAAGTGAATATGTAGCTCATGGAATAGTTGACATGGGGCTATCCCTCTCTTTGGATATCAAAGTATGTACAAGGATATCTCCTTGTGGGAAGACCAAAAATTGGTCAATGTCACCTTCACCCTCGTTTGGAGCAATTTCTTTGTCTTCTAAATATCTTCTTAATCTTAACTCATGTTACCATATTGCTCGACATACACATGGTAGTATATCAATGATGACCTCTTTGCCTCTTTTGGTTTAGCTAGAGCCGCCTCCAATTGTTGGATGTAGTCTTCATTTTCATCGAAAACGTAATTGGAATTTAGATTGTTGTCTTTGCCCAATTCAATTGAGACCGCAATTTTTTCTGCAAGGACTATTCCTAATCATTCATTTGTTGTGAAAAAATTGAAGACCAATGACAAGTTTAAATTTTCTATTGGAATTTTATCATTCAGCCAAATCAATAGCCTCAGATGTAGGCACTTTGAATTCCTTGTAATATTAACCTGAACCCATCTTTCCATCCACGGGGTGTAGATTGAATGGAAGACACTTCTAATGCTCAATTTAAATTTTCCCATAATAAAGGCTATAAACACCCAAGATGGCAACACATCCTTGGTTGCATCTCTTGATTTGTTTCTCAATGTCCAAACATCTCTAAGTAAGTAGATTACTTGCTTAACCCATAAAGGCCAATTTGTCCCCTCGAGGGAAATTTGGTGAAGGTAGGTTCGTATGATCTTCATGGATATATAATTTTCATTTTAATTGGTGTCCAGGAGCAAAAGTTAAGGCACAATAAGCCAAAAGCAAAGGTTGGCGGGCAGCACAAAAAAATCACAAATAGTCAAATTAATTTTTTTAATAAATTTCCTAAAATTTTATGTTTATGTCTAGATGTGAAGCTTTGAATCATTCTATTTGGACTAGGGATGAGAAAGTTATGGACAATCTTATGTTTTGGGCTATCTTCTTGAAAAAAACCTTTTTGTCCAACTTTGAATGCTAATATCTTCCAATCCGTATGGTCAAATTTCATGAAACTCTTACTACATGATTTAAGACAAGTTAAGTACAAGACCCTATGGTTAGATTCCAAAATTTTATTTATTTATTAAATTTTTTGGTGGAACACAACAGAAGTGGTAGTTTTGAGTGTTTTTTGATAGAAAATGGCCTGAATCCTTTACGTGTTAAATGATTTGATGCAAGATATGTCCAAAAGTTGCATCACATAGAAAGTATTGGACAGAAGGATTAAAAGATCTAGCCCACATTATAAGTAATTTTGACAACATCCATAATTACATGAGAACCATGACCGTTGAGATCTTGAGGATGAGGAGATCCCTAAACCACATTAATTCACATTTTTAATAAAATGTCCTATCCAAGCCTTGAATAGATGCCCAATCATCCATCCCTTTGTTTGCATGCCTATAGATGCATTGGCCTCACAACCCTTGACGTAGTTTTGTTGAAAAGTCTTATTTCTAAAAATGTAGAAATTTGGAATGTAGTAGCCAGTGGCATTCTTGCTCCTTTGGAATAATTGAATGCATGCTTTGCACTCCAATGTTGGTCAAAACTTGCCCTCATCCACAATGACTCATGGAGTAATTACAATCTTAACCACTGTCTAGAGATTTTATCCATGTACTTTTGGTGACTAAGTAGTTGGCACCAACCTTTTGATTAGAAGTTTTTAGTGATTTGAATCACTTGTCAATTTCCATGGCTTTGCACAGGTTCCATACAATACAATTAATTCTAAAGGTCTATGTTTATCATATTGCTAAGACTTCTATGCAATGGCTTAGCTTTTGTCTACTTTTTAATCATTTTCTTGCTCCCTTATTAATTATTCTTTTGGAAGATGTACAAGGCAAACATTAAATGGGCCTTAAATGCCATCAATTGATTTCTCAAACATAACTTCCAATGATTTAGGAAGAAGCTCGATTCAAACCAGTGACCATGCATGCCTTTCTAGAATCTAGATTGAGGCTCGTGGCCTAGGGTTTGAAACTTTATGGCTACTAAAGATTTTTCAACTTTAATCTAATCTTTATCTTTAATTTTCAGTTGCATTCTCAGCTTCATGTTGTTCCCATTTTCTTTTGGTTGAGTTTCTATGACCTTGGTTTGTTCTTTCCTTCTTGAAAGACTACCTTTCCTCCAATTTCTGAGATTGCTTACTTGCCATTGTGTCCAGATGTGGTGTCCCTAGCAGCTTGTAATAATTGTCTTGTCCTCTTTGACTTTTCACCATTATTATTTTGTGTCTTCGTTTCCCACATTAGTCCATTGAACTTGGCTATGTCCTTGCCTCTTTGTAATTGTTGCTATCTTGTCTCCCTTGCGTACTCGGCCTTTAAAGAGTTTAGCTTTGTTTTGATTATCTCTTCCTATTGAACCCTCAAATGTGTTGTTTGGGCACTAGAATCTTCTCTGAGCTATTGGAGTCCTCCTTGTATCATTGAAATCTAGCTTGTCTAGCTTGTATTTTGTTGTTGCTTCCATCTCCGGAATTTTGTACCTACCGTATTGGTCTTCATGTCTTGTTTTGTTTTGGTCTTTTAACATTGGAGTTGGAGATTCAAATTGTGGCTGCACACTCTTATGTTGAAGTGAATTTTGCCTCTTCTCTTGAGATTTGCTCCTCAACATGTTTTCAATTCACCTTCTTTGCTTATTGGTCTCCTTGTATTTTTTATTGAAGCCACTTTAAATAGTTTGAAGTTTTGACTATTTGTCTTTTGTTGTGAGAAAATGGTGTTGATGTTCCATGTTTGCATGTACATCAAGTTGTTCCATTGGTGCTAATTCATTGGATTGTTTCCATCATGGTAGTATACTGGTCGATTTGTCATATTGCGGACAAAATTGAGTGGCTCGAGAAAAGCTAAATAACTAGGGCGGATTTGGGGTATTGGGAAATGCATCAAAAATTCAAGATTTCATAAGCCTAGAAGTAGCGGAAGTAGAAGAATAGAGGATGGAGATTGGAGAGTTGAGAAGCAAAATTACATTAAAATGGGAATGATTGTAATGATTGTGATCTTAGTTGGAGCGTAAGTATGTGGGAAGAGGAAAGAAGAAGGAATTTAAATTGCCAACCAAACTTAATGGTGAGGTTAGGAGGATAATTTGACCCCTTTATGGAGGTTTAATTGCAACTTAAACAAAGTTTATTTGATGCTAAAATTTGTAGTTGACTAAATTAGATGCTATAGACTTAAATAGATGCTTAGTAGAACTTATGAGGCTTATGTCACCTTTTCCATTTTGATTCCATTGTTAGTAGTAGTGGTAGAAGTCAACAGTAGCGACCGAAAGATATTCCAAAAATTAGAAGCAAATAGAAAAATATGAATAATAGTTTTGAGAAAATAAAGAAGAAAAAAGTAGGATAAAATAGGTCGAGAGAGACAATTAGATCATAAGTTGCAACTCACATACCTATTGTAAACTTGTTATTTAAGTGGTGTGCAAAAACAAAAACAAAAACAAAAACAAAAACAAAATGGAACAAGATGGATCGTATGACACAATCACAATATTTACAAAGTGGGATAGGGATACAATGGACATGGAGTCAAAGGTATGTCTCCAAAGTTACCACATCATTATTCACTTTTTTCTTTAAACTATAATTAAACTAAAAATAGATGTTTAAGTTAAATCTTTAGGAGTTCATCAAAGCCTAATTTTGAATTCAAAATTAATCATTAAATTACTAGAGGTGTTTAAAAATAAATTATATATTTTTTTTTAAATTAAGTTTTAAAAGATAAATAGAGATGAAGTTTGGTAGTAAGAGAACTAATTTTCAATGAAAGTAACAAGTCAAATATCAACCATTAGTTACAATCTAGGTAAAATTTAAAATTTATGTATAAAATTGAAACTCAATTTGAACTCTAAGGTTTATAGAATTGTTGGATAAAGTTTTAAAGTGTAATTTCGAAAATAAACTTCATCCGTCTAAATTTTTTGATAGAAAAATCCAAATTCAAAGCATCCTAACATCTTAAGAATTCAATTTCATAATCTATAGATTAGAATCATAAAAAAATTCCAAAACACCAAATTGAAATTAAGAGTTCAACATAATAGTCACTGTATAAATGATCAATTCAGACCCTTAAAGTTAAGCAAAAATACAAAGTTGAATTTAGATGCACTTATAAAATATTTAAAGGATTCCAAAACTATATTACACTTCAAAAATAATTAAAAAAAAAATAGAGTAGAATGAAGTTTGGTAGCAAAGAAGGTTAGATTTGGATGAGAGTTGCAAGAATTCATCTAATGAAAGTGAAAATGAAACCTCAAAATCTATAAATAATCTAAAATTAAAATTCTAAAATAAAAGTTGATTTAGACTATAAAAAAACAGAAAATGTTGGATGAAGTTTGATTGAACAATTTAGAAGTTAAACTTCATTTGCTTGTAAGAAGCGTGGAAGAGAAAGGATCCTTCCATTGATTGTTCAAGAACGTTGTATAGATATTAACATTTTTTGTTTTTGGCTCTGGAACAATTTTTTTCATCTTAGGCAATAAAGCCTAGAGAAAAACAATCTAATGTTAAGAGAGTGCTATATAATTGTTCTTCTGTAGGTTATATCACACAAAATAAAAACCTTGCTATAGAATCTGATCTAGTCAACCCTTTTTTTTGTTGATAGAACAACATACTCTTTAGAATGTATTGAGATAAAAAAAAAAAAGAATAGATTCATGCATAATCATCCATATGTGTACTTTCATTTGATAAAATGGGTAGCTTTTTTTTCAAAAGAGATTTTCCAATTTCATTTAGTTTTCACCCATTTTTTTCTAGTTTTAAGGGAGCTAGAGCAAAATTGAAGTACAATTTTGGATCAAGTTCACTACACTAAAGATGATATTTAGTGTTGAGTGACATTTAGTGTTTTTACCCCCCTACTAGCTACAACACTAAATCTGAACTTGTCCACAATTAGTGTTAGACTTGAATGTGCCGTCTGCAAACTTCAGAGCCTTGTAACTTTTGCAAAAAAATTTTAAATAAGGAAAATGAGATGTTTTTCGGCATCTAAAAAAACTGTAGATGTCGAAAAACATCTCATTTTCCTGATTTGAAGAATTTTTGCAAAAGTTACAAGGCTCTGAAGTTTGCAGCCGCCTAGCCCTAATCGGTCCGATTCTGTCCGTGAACAGTGATATTCCGTCTGATATGACAACTCTGGTTCACATTTAGTGTTTGAATTGACATTTAATGTTACTTACTTTCATAGGGTAATTGGCTTTTAGTGTATGCCTTCGTATTTAGTGTACAAGACACTAAATATCATCTTTAGTGTACCATTTTGAACATTTTTTTATACAAATCTGACCTTGTGAAGTGCACCTGCCCGGATTTTCCAGGGACAAAAGAATGATTTTTTGTCAATTCAAACGCTATTATCTTGCAATGTACACAGTGGAAATTTCTGAATTTTTTTCCACAAATTCTCAAACTAGTTTAATATAAGATCCTACAATTATGTTTTTCCAAAAATGTTTTTTTTCTAAAATTTAGTACTTGTATTAAAAGTAGCAGTTTCAAAACATTTTTGGTGAAAACATAACAAATTTTAGGGATTAATAGTAGTTGAAACCAATAAAAAAAAAATTAGCAACCTATGTAACTAAACCGTTTATTTATTCATCCTTGATAAATACACAAGTACAACCGGGGGTTTGTATTTAGAGTTGATTTTTATCTTAATGGGTGCCTAACGTCGGTCCACTATGCCTTCAGAGTAATGAATCTTTTCTAAGTTCCTAAAATTATCAAATCCACAAAGAAATCACCAAAACTAGCCTAATTGCCACAACTAATCCAAACAACTCTAATTTCTTAGGCCTATGGTTTTCTATTAAAAATAATTATAATCTAAATTTATCACCTCTAGGTTGTAGTTCAATTCATATCATTTCTAAAAACACAAGACTCATGAAATTTGGATGCTCCTACAAGGAATTATGGCCGGATGAAGGTTAGCTTTTGGAAGGGTTATGGAAGTTCCACTTTTTTTCTTAAACTCCTATTTTCAAATTGACTTGAAATTTTGGCTAGTCACTTAGATTGACTAGGAATATCTATAACACAAGTTTGGAGACAATTGGACAAGTTCTAACAAAGTTAATCCAATCTACTTCTCAAACTTCATCCTTTGGTAACTATTGAAGTCCAAGTTGTTTTTTCAAGGTAAGACTTGTTTTGGATTTCTTGAAAGCTAACCTATGGAATGATAACCTAAAATCACTACTTGGTTGTCTTCAAAAGGTTCTATCCTACATCCTACCACAATTTAAAGGTTCATGACTTCTTTTGTTAGTTTATTATTTTTAAACTTTGGTATTTGATTTCTTGTAGAATCTAAAATTACTTATCTAGATTGCTAAAGAACTTGAAATTTGGACTCTCCTAGTAAAAGTTGTGAATGGATGAAATTTGACCGCTAATCGGTACTTTAAAGCTTCATCCATTATTTTCTACCGATTTTTATTCCAACGGTTGATTTTGATTGAGAATAAAATAATTGATTTTGAATTTCAAAATAATAATTGACCTTTGAACTCCTATCTTTTATTCTAGTCAATTATTGTCTACTCTATATTCTAATGGTTCAAATCTCTCTTCTAAGATTTCCACCTAGACCTTATCCATTCTCCTAATTATTCCTTCAACTACTAACTTGTCCTATCATTCTCCCAATGTAATTTTTCTCTCTCCCTTTTATCTCTATTTCATTCATAATGTTGTCTTTTGATGATGGAAAGATTTTTGTTAATTGTTTTCTTTCTTCTACTTCTTCCTTCTCTAGTTCTCTATTATTCTAATTTTCTACTCTAATTTTCTAGCTTCAAAAGACAATTTCTATAGCTAGTTTTTTAGTCAAAGAACACTAAAGATTTTTTTTTTGTTGATACAATCCCAATGTCGGACTGTCCAATAGCACCCAATCAATCCTATACGCACGGTTCACCCCCCCTTCCAATCTCCATCACATGGTGATCACATATTGGTCGGGACTCCTTGGCCTCTAATGATGGGATGAGGGGCTAGTGTGGCATCACGCAAGTGGACAGACCCCTCTCATTGTCTACTTTGGTCTGGTCTACTTCGTTAATGGTCTTCCTTTAGTACTAATTTGGCTAGGCCTTTGTTCGAATTTATTTTTTGGTAATTTTTTGGGGCCTTTGGGCTCCCTTCTCATTGTCCCACGCTAATCTAATTTATTTTTTGGCCACCAAGGGTCACCCTCAAGTATCCATTTCCCTCATGGAAATATTATATAATAAGATTTGGATGCTAATCACTCAACTTTGGACATCTACTCAAACTACTATTTTGTCATTTTATCACTAAAATTTTTGGATGCTAAAATTGGATTTTCCAAACTCACATTTTGGAAATTAAACTTGGTGAGATGGTAAAACATACTAAAATTCTATCAATTCCAAAATAATTGAAGTCAAAGCTTTTGTCATAATTTTGATAATCTCAAAAAATTCTATCAATTCCAAAATACTTGTAGTCAAAACTTCATTGTACTTGACAAAATCACGAGTGTAACAAGACAAATTTAACAAGGTTGACTTTAAAGGTTAGCCAAAAGAACACACATAAACAAGATAAAATACAGAGGTTACTTAGTAAAAACAATTGTTAGTACAAAAACATAATACAAACAAGTTAGTACAACCTTGGCTTAGTGTAATTCAACAAAAACATAACAAGTTGTGTAAAACCTCATAATTTCACACCTAAGCGGCTTTGACAAGGTATGGTGGGGGTTGCTTTAGGATCAGTACAAAGACATAAACAAACTCTAAATTCCCACAAAACTCACAAAACTTGCACAAACATCAACAAGTTAGCAAATAACTCAAAACAATGCCCAAAAACTCGTTAGTAAGACTTCAAGGGAATCCTAAGTCCTTAAAGCTTGTACAACTGCAACAAATGGAGCTCAAAATGCTCCAAAAACACACGCTTACTACTTTGGCTGGCAATGGCCAAACAATTGGACCAATGTGTTAAGGTGCCTCAAAATGGTCACCAAATGGTAATAAGGGATGTTTTGAAAGAAAAAGAGGTGCCCTTATATATTCTTTAAGGACACCACACCCCTCTCATTTCCTAGAGGTAATCTTATCAACTAAAACTTTCAACTTAGTCTTCTTATTTTTAACTTTCTACGATGGCCCAAACTCTAACTTTTGGAGATTAACTCCAAATTACAAACAATTGCGCCATTGACTTCACAAGGCCTTTTTCAAGCTAATGAAACTGTCCACCCCTTTTCCTTATGCACAAAGAATTGTAGAACCACTTTAAAACCAAAAAAGGGTAAAAATCCAACTTTTGGAATTAACTTTTTTTGAGAAATTAACCCCTAAAGTCCCAAGGCCATTTTCTGGCTAGAAACTACTGAAAACTGCCATTTTTGCTGCATTCATCCAAGAAAACAAAAACAACATATTTTTTTCAAAATCTAACCGTAGGATCTGGTACTTCACTTGTCTAAAACCATGTGGTAAAAATTTCATCAAGTTTGACCGTACAAATTGGAAGATATCAGCATTCAAAGTTGGAAAAATAGTCTTTTTGAATGCTGTTTTTTCAATTTCAGCTGACTTTGGCCGCCATTTGGAAAAAAAATTTACACTACAGACTTTGAATTTAAAATTGTTTGTATTGAAGATTTGAGTTGAGAATTTAGGAAAAAAAATTCAAAAAATAAACACTTGATTTTCATTCTTTAAAAAATTGTTAAGTAGATGTAGATCCAAGATTGAATAAAAAACTAAATTGTTAATAGCTCCAAGGTGGTATTGAAACACAATAATTCCAATGGTGAGATTGTTCTAACAAGAAAAAACAACCATATCTAGCATTTGTTTTTGAAAAATTATGAAAATTGCATTAAAAAATGAATCCTATAAGTTATTTTTTCAAGAAGATGCTTAGATTGCCTGAAAAACAAGATTGTCCATAACTTTCTCATTATTAGTCCAAATAGAATGAATCAAAGCTTCACACATATATAGAAATATAATATTTTAGGAAAAAAATAAATTTAATTTATTTTGACTTTCTGTGATTTTTTTTGTGCTGCCCACCGAGTTTGGTTTGGGGCTTTTTGTAGTATAACTTTTGCTCTCGGGCACCAATTGAAATAAAAATTATATTCCCACAAAGATAATCAGTTTTTCTATCTTCAAAAAAAGTTTCAAAAAATTAGAACAGAGATTCAGCCCGTAGGTACCTGCCCGAACTCCCATTTGTGTCCCGAGGGGACAATGGGACTTTAGAGCCTAGGTTCTTTAGTATATTTGAGGAAATAAGAAAGGACCCCACTTTGACCTCATTCCAATTTCGTATGCCCCTAGAATGCTAGTCAATTCCCCAAACTCCCTTCAATTTTGTCGATTTTGAAGAATCTTCTTGGTTCAGGTACTTTTGATTACTGAAATGTCTTAAAATTTATTGGAGCATATTATTAATTAAAAAATAATCTATTTTAATTTTTAGTGAGATTTTAACGCACCCCAGACAATTTCTACAAATTTCCTTTTGTGAATTTTGGCGGTTGACCATCTCGAAGAATAGCTTTTGACCATCAAAAAATTCCAAATTTTTGGTAGAACCTCTCATGGAATCCCCAAAAGATGCGGAATTTTATATTCTTACTTTTTACATTTGGAAAAGGATAATCAAATCCTGCTACCTCCTTTAAATTTTGGAAAAGATGAAATCTTCCATGTTCCGTGTAAGATTCAAAATGGAAAGCTATATGATTTTGCTTTGACCACCTATAATCTTAGGGGGCTCACTATGCCTTAGTCTTAGAAACTACATGAGTCCAAATTAGGGGCTCATAAAAAAATTTGAGGCTAATTCTTTGAAAACTATGTACTTTACTATAAGATAACTATCAACAAAATGATTCATAGCATTGTAATCAACAAAGGATACAAACAAATAAGGGGTGTTTGTTAACCTCTAAAGGACAAAGTGTCCATTCAAAGCATATTTGAAAACTCGGATAGGGTCCTACAAAGTCAATTTTGGTCGGTTGTTCACAAAATTTTGATACAAAGTGTGAACATTTATTTTCTTAGTGGAAATACAAATATTTTTAAATCAAGTGCCTATATCAAAATTTAAGCTACCCAAAAATATATAAGTAAACTAAACAATTTGAAAATCTTTTGCTAAAATCCTCATTGACTTTTAAAATTTGTCATGTATGTAACTAATAAAATTGTCCAAAAAAAGTATTTTTTAGTTCTAAAACTACATTTTACAAGAAATAAAACTTTATTAGTTATGTTGGGACAATTTCAAGAAAAAACAAATGCTTTTCTTTTTTTTAACTTCGAGCACAATTATTTTGTGAAGACAAAGTTTTTTGAATTTTTTTGTACATATTCTTGTGTTGCAAGGTGATTTAAAGTAAACTAGACTCTATATTTGTTTCTAAATTTATTCTAAATGGCAATTACATATAGTTGGGTGAAATTTGTGCTTCTTTATTGTCTTCGTATCCAAAATTAATGACTTCATCCATATTTCAAATAGAAATGGAAAAAATTGGAGAAAGAATATTTATTTTTCCTAAGGGAAAGTTATAGATATATTTGGAAATGGTGCAAATTGGCCTTGAAATTGACCTCATGGTTCCCTAAGGCTTGTTGGATATCATTGATTTGATGAGGTCTAGTTTCAAGGGCATTCTGAATAAAATCGTGAACTGCAAAGTACCGGCAAGTTTTTGTTTAGAATTCACAAAAAACAACCTTTCCCCAACATAAACTTGTGGTTGCAAATCCTTTGGATGAATTGCAGACAATTGAATGAATAACTTGGATGAATTAATTATGAAAAAAATCTCAATCACATGGAATAATGTAGAATCTTTGATGCAAGAATTTCTTTTCATAGCACTCAATAGAATGAACTTCAAAAATAAATGCAAGATTTTGCAACAGGTCTTTATAGAATCTAATATGATAACTATGTTAAAATGATTTGAACAAGTATTTAAGTATGGTTTCTATTATTAAATTATCTACATAACAATCTTAATTAGTTATAGAAGGAAAAACATTTCTCTTAGAGAGAGCCCAAATCCATACCTTAATCCCTAAATGTCTTAAGTGTTCTCCAAAATTCACGATTTGAAAAAAATCATCATAAAGTACTATTTGAAATAATATTTTGAAATTGATATACAAATTGATATAGATTTTGAATTTTTGATTCCATTCATATGGTTAGATTCACCAAATAAATGCTATCATCAATATTTTTATAAATTTTAAAAGAAAGATTTCAAAATTCCTTCAAAATCTGATTACAAGAAAAACATTATTATTTTTTGAGCGCAATTTGTTGGAATGGATTTGAAATGAGGTTCTCTTCCTAGGGTGATTTTTTGAAATTTTTGTGTTCTTTAAATCTATGACCTCATTTTTGCAAATCTAGTTTTGAACTACAGTCAATGCAATTTGGATTGAGTCAACGACTTAACATACTTCCACATTCATAATTTAAAAAAAATATGTACTCTAGTAACACCAAATTCAACCATTAGATAGGACAACAACTTGATAAATTATCTTCACAAATTATGATGACTTTCATCCAAGCAGTAATAAGAATGAAATTTGGGTTTCAATCTATTAGTTGTCCATAAATTGGATGTCAGAGTGCTTCAAGGTTAACTTAGATTATTTTGTTTGTTTGTTATAGTGAGATCTCTTGGACCATACATCCCCTAGTCACGTTCTTGGTACCATCACAAAGCCCTCAATTAAGAGGGGTGCACAAGTTTTGTTTCATAGTGTTTTGACTAATAGAAGAAAAGATATTGATTTTCAAAGTTTTAATGAATTAAAAAATTAAAAAACTATTTTTATTTTTATTTTATTATATTGTGGCAACGGCACAAGGCACTTTAGTGAAAATTATAGATGAAATCCATTTACTCATATGGAGTATGAAATAGTGTACATTCATCTCAAAATGAACAATATCATTCTAAGATTTTGAAGCAATTTAGTAGGAAGTGGGTGTTTTGATTGAGACTTTGGAGCGGAAGATTGAACTTTGCTTATTACATGATTGTGTACATTTATCTTATGAAGCAAGAAAGTAAAGAAAGGAATTTTGACACCCTTTTATTGTATGAGAAATTTAATTACTACTTAATGGATTTCTATTCTAATCATGAGAATTTTAGATATTTAAATGGAGCATATTCAAATTTTTAACATTGTATAGAGTAAAGGGGTAAGTATTTTTTGTCTTTTTAATTGTCCTACCAACCTTAATGTGGGATTGTATATGAAGGCTCTTTCGATACATTGATTCAATAGACCTGGATAATATTTCCATAGGTCTCTAAACATATATTTTGAAAATATAATATATATATATATATATATATATATATATATATATATATATATATATTTAATTTTTAAATTTTTTTTTTTAAAATTTTAATTTTTTTAAATTAGAATATTTCTCAATTATACTGTATATAATAAGGTAAGCTACCTTATTGTGACTATCAAATAATTATAGCCCCTCTAATATTGGCCCCATTGTTGCCATTCAAGAAGCCTAAATATATATTTTTATATTAATGAATTAACTCAATAAAGTGATATTTGTCTCTCTAAAAAAACCCTTAAAAATGAAACAGACATCTTAAGCCAAAAACTCTTTTGTTAGGGCAATGCAAAGGTAATGCCTTACATGCTTGCATCCCAATAGAAGAAGATAACTATAACTATCAAAGCCACATTGACAATTAGAATTCTCAATTACTAGGGTTAACACGGTGAATGTGATCAAGGATAGTTACATGAAGATTTGACATATAGACAGTTAGTAGTCTTAATTACAAAGGCTAACAAGATTAATTTAATCAAAGACACATAGACAATAAGGAATCTTTATTGCAAGGGTTGACAAGATGAACTTGATCAAAGACACATGGACAGTCATGAATCCCAATTATAAGGGTCAATATGGTGAGTGTAATCAAAGACACGTGGATTATGCAGAAGTCACAATCACAAGGATTAATATAGATAAGTAAATAGAGGAGCGTTGCTAGAGCGTGAGCAGAGAGTGGGGAGCGGAAAGCGAGGAGGGTAGATTTTAATTATTAAAAAAAAATTCTTCAAAATAAGGAAATAAAGTTGAATGAACACGAATAAAAAATATGATGTAAACTGATGGGAATGGATGAAAAAAAAGCCGGATGTACATAGAAATGGACGAAGCACGAGGCGGACAATAGATGAAATTGGATGGAAAAAGTGGATGAAAAGTGGACCAAAAAAATAGATGAAAAATATGGATGACAAATGGGGAGGACAATAGATGAAAGTGGATGAAAAAATTGGATGGGAAAGGTGGGTGACAATAAATGGGACAGCTTCACAACATCAGAGCTTCAGAAATTGAAACCTGCTCATGAAAATGGATAACAACCCAAATGACAAACTCATCAAAATCCAAATGACTAACTGATGACAAGGATTCATTGAAAAATATTGCCTTTTACAAGAACAACGACACTACATTTACAAAAGAAGGTTCAACAAACTGAGGACCTAAGACCGCGTAATAACAGTGCTTTATAACCGTGGAAGACAATAGATCAGTGCTATAGAGAAGTTATGTTTTGAAGTGGCTGCATAGTTAATGAACCTAGTTAACTATGCATTCCTTTGTTGTACAATTCGGAATCATAAAACATTTATACAGAGTTGCAGCATTTCACTTGTACGCCAAAACTCAGAAGGTTCCATTGCTTTATGCGTTGTACTGATTTCAAATGTGGAAATTCATACAATGCTAATTCAAAACACAAAACAGAATGTCTGAATCTAAAAAAGCAATATAGAGAACTCCAGTACATTATTTTGATAGGATGGTTTACTCCTACAAGGTTCAGAAAATGCAAGTAGTGACCCTTTTGGTCTCACTACTACTTCATTAATAACACTTGTGGTCACATGAAGATCTCTGGGAATGTATAAGCACTTTCTCTCTAATTAGGGTCTAAGTGGTTAAGTATCCCACTAAGAAGTATTAGCTTCACCTCATTGAAACTAAAACTAGGAGCATGAATGAAGCATGTCCAGGTGAATTAACTGACACCTCTTTGTACTCTGCAGCACTGTACTGATAAGGACAAGTACTTCGATGGTGTATTGAGTACTCAAGAGGCAGTTGATCTCATCTTTGTGGATGTTCCCGAAGGTCTATATGTGCCAACTGTGTCTGCTCCGCTTGCCTCGATTCTCGACTGGAATGAGTTCAAAAAAGGGTTCTTAGTTCCCGTTTTTGACTTTGCAAAAGAGTACCTCCACGACAAGGGCGCCTTATTGGTCATGTACCCAGCGCCCTCCACTCGACACAAGAGTCACCTTCTCGGATGTTGCAAGACATACAATTTTAGAATTTTTCTTACGTGGTTCGGCATGAACCACCTACATCTCACATCACCAGTTGATCAAACCAAAACGGTAATTACATTTCATTATTTTTACATTTTGTCAAATCTCGTGATTCTTTGATCTATTGTATGTTAACCTCTCCATTGTTTGCAGACCATGCGATTCTCAATCTCTCTTTTAGTGAGGGAGTTGGGACCCAAAACCGAATCGGAGTTTCCATTCCAGTTTGTTCCATCCCATCAAGAGGTGGGTGTGGATGTGGCTAGGGACGATATACTCCAGAATTTCTGCAACAAAGAAGATGTCATCATGAATGGTGACATTCCCTGGAGAGGTCCTCGAGAGAAGGCGCGACAATTCATGCAAATGCTTATCAAGGCGTTATCGGAATCAGGGGATGTCGTGGTAGACTGCACAGCAGCGACAGGTAACAAAACTTCTCTAATTCATTGATTTTTTTAACCTGAACCAAACTGAAAGGGGTTTTCAGAAGTATTTTTTTTTAATCGCATGAATATTTTCAGGATCAAGCATTCAAGCATGCCGTGCATCGCACCGACACGTCTTGGCATTTGAGGAGGACAAGGAGATTTTTGACGCTCTAATTGCTCCGGTTCTACGCACGGATGGGTTTTCTCGACCGGCACCGGCACAGAAGATTCCAAAAATTCTAGATTTGGATGAAGAGGACGTGGAGCCTGAGCATGTTGTGAAGGCATCTCAATTCAGTAAGTAAGTTTAACTCAAAAATCTATTCTTTACATTGTATATTCTCATTACACTAAGCATTCAATCTAATTATCTCTTCATTCCATTCTCCAGGCAGGCCAAGAAAGTGAGGTCCCTGACACATGTACCGTTCTTTGGAAGGCCTGAGTTCTTTCCAAGCCCCCCTAAACCATTTAGGCTACCTGTGTATGCTGAGTCCGACGCTGGAGAGTTTATTGCCCTTGAGCTAAAGCCAAGTTCTCGAGCTCGGTGGGTAGATCCTCGTGTTCTAGACTTCATGGATGACTGTATTGTCGAGTCACAGTCAGAAACGTCAAACAGCGAGGGTAGTACAATATGAGATCTCTCTATATCATAAACTCCCAAACCCTACTTTTATATATTCCGTATATGTTTATGTCCCTAAATCGGGAATTATTTTCTCTACATTGTTGCCGGTCCTCTATTTATTTCTGCTGAATGCATTGTCTAGTTTTTGCCATCTTCTTGTGATATTTTGCTTGTTGTATCATTCCTTGTCCTTAGTATTACATATCATTCCCTTGATGTGCCCTTCGAAGACCGTAATGTTTCCATTTTTATTACTGTGCCTAGAACTTACTTATATACGAATCATATATATAATTTCGTTGACCGCGTATTGAACTTGGCATTTGTGTTTTGGTAGTCCCGTGTTGCATGAGCCCTAAACCCTAAACAGATCTCTTGGTGTCGAGACGGGACTATATTAATTTTATTTGTTCATGAAATCAGGTGTTTGATTTCATAAAATACTTATCATTATGAACTATATTTCCCTAAAATTTGTCATACCTGTTCAAAGAAGCCAACCCTCCCGAAGTCTTCTTGGGCCCAAGAAATGGACCTTGAAGACCTCTTGGCCATGCGCCTGCCTTGGGTTGGGCTGTCCGTTCTGCAATTGTCATCCTTTGTGTAATCTGCCACTCTTTTCTGTCTTCGGTTGTGCACATTAGTTTAGAATCTGAAATTGCGATGTTATCCAAGCATTAATGTTAGAGGATTAAGCTGTCCAGATTATCTCGCGGAGCTTTTTACACTGTGAAATACGAACACCCTCTCTGTGTCAGTCGTCATGCACTTCCTTCAGCCATGTCGTGTAATTGTCTACTAACTACTTTGAAGTACTACACTCTGTACTCGACTAATCACAACGTGTAGAGGCTTCGTTTTCCTAAAACCGCACATGCTACAAAATTGCCTTCGCCGGCTATTGTCACATTCTAGCTGAACTAGGATACGAGTTCTTCATCAGTTTGCATCCATTTTTCATCCACTTTTTTATCTATTTTTTCATCCACTTTTCATCCACTTTTCATCCAATAGCATAAAGTCCTCCCTCAACTTTTTTCTAAACTCTAATCTATTTTCAAATTTCTCACTTACCAAAAATTATATTATAGTCCTAATATTGTGGCTCCCCGCTCACCAATTCCCACTTCTTGCTCGCTGCTTGCCGCTCGACGCTCACATACCAACATTCCCCGTAAATAGAGCTAGAGAATATTATAACAATTGTATTAAATAAATTTTGTTATTTGTGCATGTGGACAATTTTTTATTCACTTGTATTACATACAACAATTGTTTATAGTTTCCATTGATTGTCAACAAGCTTTCTCCCTAGTATTAATTTAATGATGAAGTACGCATTTCAAAACCTTCATCATCTAACTTATGGATAGATATTAGACTATTAGAGTGTTTAGGGGTTGGGCCATTTTTCCTTCTAGTTGGAGGGGCAAATTTGGACCAAGAAGTATGGGACCTACCAAGTGACAAGAAGTGCCCTGACTTTTAAGGTTGTCTTATGGGCCTTTTGTGGCCAAGGGCCAACGCATATTAAAGCGCCACGTGCTTGTATCTATGAAAGAATGTTACAAGATGAGGCGGCCTAACTTCCCTAACTTATGCAAATGATGAGTATTTTCGTTGATCCTATATTCTTGGGTTTACAAATACTTAGTGTTATAAGGACACATGTTAATTGTTGATTCTTGATGGAAAACTAAAGGAGATTCCAATTCTTTTTTTGAAACAATTTGTGAACCACAAATGTATGAAAATGAATTTTCAGAGCGGTGAAAGTAGGTGCAACTAACATCTACTCTAAGCTTTGATGAATAGAAGGTGAATATTTAACATAGCTATAAATCTATAGGGAGTGGTTTTAGAAACAAGTTACAATGAGGTACAATTGTCTTGCAATAACTTATAACATTATCCCCTAGGACAAAAAAATTGGATTTAAGGTTGTATAGTTAAAATAATTTGAATAGCCATTTCAACATTGTTCCTATTAATATAAATCTATCTACTAAATTTTTTTAATCTTATTGGGAGTAAAAAAAATTCTATATTCTCTTAGCATACATTTTTTGGACATTGTTAATTAAAACTAATTAATTTTAAAATAATAATAATGATTGTATCCAAAATAATGCCAATGATTTTTATTTTTTTAAAGTTGAACATTTCAGATAAAGACTGTAAATTTTAGATATGATTCAATAAGGTTCAATTTTAAAAATAGGCCACAATTAGGTCATAAAGTATAGAAAATTATTGGATTTATAAGATCACAATAGCCACCTTTGTAACATTATTTGAACCAAAATAAAACTATATATAAATATTTATTACATTTAATAATGTGCATAGAGGGAGTCAAAATTTCAATTAGTGA
The DNA here is from genome assembly GCA_951230915.1 of Antitrichia curtipendula. Taxonomy (NCBI): domain Eukaryota; kingdom Viridiplantae; phylum Streptophyta; class Bryopsida; order Hypnales; family Leucodontaceae; genus Antitrichia; species Antitrichia curtipendula. The sequence goes on from OX579642.1 coordinate 22,316,272, forward strand.
TTATCCGATATTTGTTGACATATTGAAGTCATAGATTTTTCACAAAAAATTTAAGAATCTATGTAGATTATGTGATTTTCAAAGGCAAGACTTTAATGAACCTTAAAATTTCATGTAGATGCATCTTTGAATAGTTTTTAAAAGATTCAAAACCATTCACTAAACATGAATTTGACACTTATGATGGTGTCATTTCAAAATGTAGTATTCTTTGATACCTCCTCAAAATACAACTAAATATTAGCATTCTTGTTATATTACGATACTTGAACAACCTTGGTTGTAGTTTTAGCATGTCTTACACCACTCTAAAATTCTTGTACTAAAAATATTTTGTTTTGATGGATTTTTGAAGTTAAATTATGTAGTATTTTTCAAATTTGACTACATGGTCATTTTAAAAAACTATGTCTAACATTCATTTCTTAATGCAAACTTTAAAACAGTTGAAGAATTTTATACCGAAGTTATAAAAAAAAATCATTTGTCATCATTGGTCATCATTGAACCAATATCATTTACAACTTACAATCAACTGTTTACATTATAAAAAACTCAAACTATCTTTCTCTAAACAACCATATTATGTTATTTCATTCATTAGTTCCATATACCTCCTTCAAATGCTTAGAATAGTCTTCTAATAGACTCAAAACCATTCACTAAACATAAATTTGACACTCGTGCTAGTGTCATTTGGAAATGTGATGCCCTAATGTCCTATGATACTTCAAAACAAACAAAATTAAAAAATCTATTTTATATTATATTGTATCAATAACCTTAATTACAACACGTCACACCAAAATCTTGTACTAAACTTAAATTTTTTTAAAACCTAAATTTGTTCATTCAAAATCCATTAGAAAAATTCGTGGAAAAATTTGGAGCCTTTGAAAGGTTATTTGATTTTGAATCAACACCCCGTAAATTTTTTCTAAATAAAAAAATTAGTCAAAAGCTGATGTAGCACATAATATGCCACAACTATTTTAAATTTTATATTTTAAATATTTTTTAGAAAAAAAAATATTGAAATTCTGGGATTGCTAGTCCAAAAGTCAAACGGCCCTATGGAGGCTCCAAATTTTCTCTTGAGTGTCATTTAAATTTACTTTGAAAAAACTTATATAGATTTTTTTTAATTTGACTATATTGATCATTTCTAAAAACTGTATTGACCAAAATAACAATTCCATTACGTCATCAGCATATCCATCCATTAAGTTAGGTTGTTTGTTTGTTTTGTTTGATACATTGAGATCTCATGGACCATGCATCTTGCGGTCAGATTCTTGGTATCTCAAGAAATCTCCCAACTAGGAAGGGTGTACGGGCTTTGTTTCATGACATGTGGACCTACAATGTGAAAGTTATGGATTTTTGAATTGGTTTTGGTTAAAAGAAATTAGAAATTATTTTTATTTTTATTTTGGTAGTAGCAACGATACAGAGGCACACTAGTACTTCCTAAAGAGAAATGTAATTGAAGCCATGATCTTTAGTAATCACTTTTAGTAAGCATGGTAGATGGTCTTAATTGTAGTCAATATCGTTTACCACGTGGTCAAAGATATGATACTGAGTGTAAACAGGCATGGGACCACGTATGATGTCATTTATTATTGTAGGTGGAATTCCAAGAGGTTTTACCATTGTGGGGTCCAGCAGGCATGATCTCATTTTAGCTTCTCAATTTCACTTGCAAGGCATTTTGACATTGCAATAAGTTTGGTATAAAATGTTAAAATACCAGATTCAATTAGAAGTGAGATGACAAGATTTAAAATAATCTCTCACATAATTTATAACATTTTAAGATACATTGAAGTAGAAAGAGTTCAATCCAATTCAAAAACTAGTAGAATGGTTGAGTTTACAATGATTATAAAATTTCCACACTTATAGAAAATTGTTCGTAGTGACTCACTTACAATCATTGTGGATAAATAATATGGTCATTGAGGAGTGAGGACATATTTTTCTATTAGTTTAATAAATAGTTTGAAATTTTTTTATCTTAAATATTCATAGCATTCAAACATTAGAGTCATGTTAATGTAATTTTTCATATTTATGGCTCTTGTTGCTAAGTCCCTAATTTGAAATGAATTCAAATAAATCTTCAATATATCCAAACTTTTAATTTTTATTCATTCAACCCTTTTCAACTTTTGGATTAGTGATTGAACATTTATAGACTATAGAATGCATAATTTTACATATAATCTAAAAATTATAATTACATTTAACTTCAAAAAAATTATGTCTCTGGTTTCCAAAGCGTCTTTTTAAAAATGAGTAAGATAATCTTATAAAGACATAAACATCATTGATGCAAGTACGTCTAAGAATTTTGATCAAATCTAAGAATAGAAATATATATGACTTCTACAAATTTTTCATTTAAGTCATAAAATAAGACTTTAGTTTATATGGTTGAATTTTTGAATTTTTATTGAAAAATTTGTTATATATTTTATCATTTAATTTGAATTGTAATATGATTGGATAAAACTATTGGATTTTAATATGCTTGAATTGAATATGTATATTCCATTTTCATTTTCAAAACACACCCAAATTATAATTCTATAAAATTAATTGAGATCTTGAAGTCTCCAAATGAGAGTTTTGTTGCATCTTCTTCTGTACTTTATTATCCTATAATATGATAATATAAATCATGTGAAGAAAAATTTGAAGGTATCATCAATTGTTTTAGTAGTAACAATTTGAAATATTCATTATATATACTAGCTCTACATTATTGTCAAGGTGGGATATAAATACATCACTTGTATAAGAGAAAAGGAATTAGGTCGAAAAAAACACTTCCATTCATTATGGTATGAATCAAAAATTCACTAATTGACAAATATAAAGAGTTGTTTGTGATATACAAAATTATATTAATTAAATAGAAAATTAAATGACTTTTATTTAATTGATATGTTAGATACCACAAAAAATTCCTTAGTTCATAGTCCTTTTAACAAAGTTAAAATTTTAAGGTTGTAAAGAAGCCATACAATTGGATATGATTTAAGAATTTTAAATTGTGATTTTGGCTTGAAAGTCTCCAGAGGAAGCACCTTCTTGAAAACCTCTTTGTATTGAAAATGATGTATCATTTTTAATGACTAATTATCACATTCCTATTGCTAGATAATATTCTAGCACATTTTATGAAACACTAAGTGTAGTTTAAATGATTTTAGTCTTTAATTTGAAAGCCGAAGTTGTTATAATTTTTGGTGGAAACATGTACACTCATAAATTCTATCAATTTAAAAAATACAAGCAAAAAAGTGCAAAACTTATTACATAGAAGCTTGAACTATGACAAGATATCAAGCATATACTTCTATACATTGAAAATGTAACATTCAAGATACTGAAAAGCTTGAACTATGACAAAATACCAAGCATATACTTGTATACAATCAGCCATAAAAGCAAAGAAAATGAAATATTCATGAAATGGAAAAAAGTCATATGCAATGTTGATGGAAATCTAGAGACTTGGAATTCTTAATTTGTGTCAATATTCACAATTTAGAATTGCACACTTCATGCAAGTATTGGCATTTACAAAGGAAAATTATGTACTTGTTTACTTGCGTTACTTTCATCCGTCTAATGTCTGGACTTGAGATTTACAACCACAAATGAAATCCTAGGGTCCAAATATGCTATGGAAACTCTTTTATTTATTTATAAATGGGCAATAATCCTAAGCTATCATCTACTGTAGTAGATCTAGTTTTTTTGAACACAAAGTTTTTTCACATATCTACTCTAATTGTAACACTTCTATAATAATATATTGTATCGTATCTTATAAACAATTAAGTTTCCAATGAGATTTAAGGTAACAATAGAAACTTGGTCATTCATATAATATGATACAATTTATTATTGTAGAGGTGCTACATTTAGAGTCAAAATGCACATGGAAAAATCCTTGTGTTCCAAAAAATTAGATTATAATATGTTTCTACTCCTTTGGTTTCTAACATTCTAGAGGCCTTCCCTATAAATATAAATGATAATTCTAAGTTTCAATTTACATCACATTTTTATTTATTTTTAAATTTGAATTTTTTTTTCCTAGATCTATAAAGATTAACTATTGTAGTGTAAATTGACACTAATAATAATAAGATTGCACAAATGAGAAATGATTAAGATGTAGAATGTTTACTTGGTATCTTAAGCTTCTTCCTTTTACCTATTCATGTATTTATTCCATCCAAAAAAACTCTTTCCACATGGTAGTCACAAATTCAAAATGCTTGGTTTGTCATTATAATGATAATTTTTTGAATAATTGATGTTGGCAAAGAATATATAATTTATTCAAATTTAAGATAATTGTTCATTTGTTGTTGCTTTACAAAGATGAATTAAAATATGGGCAACAATACACTACCGGTAATTCCCATCATAACACTCAAAATACTAAGGTACATGAAATGCTTGATTTGCAATTTTGTACTACTATTGCACCAAAATTCTATATTTGCACCCAAATTTGTACTAGATTATTCACCCCATTTAATTTTCTAGTACTTTTACAAAATATGAACTTAATTAAAATATTGAGGACAAATTTTTTTGCTTTATGATTTGTAAAAGATGAAAATTTAAAAGAATAAAAAGTGGGAAATAAGTTATTTAAACTTCTTGTAAAACAAAATAAGATTTGAACATCAAAATGAATTTTAAAACAAATATAAACACAAAAATACTATTTTTACAAGTCTAAAATCTATATAAACTCTTAACCCCTAAAGGACCAAACTGCGTTTTTTGGCAACATAGCGATTTTGGGCAGCTCACTACGAACGGAAATTTTCTTTTTTTTCTTTTAAATTTTCACACAACATGTGCCCGAGGAGTAGCTTCAAGGCCCAACAATTATTAGAACTTTTGAATATATGGTTAAAAAGTTATTGAATGATATGTCATTTTCAACGTTCAGCGGGCAGTTCAAAAAAAATCTGAAAAATCACTTTTTAAAAAAATAAAAATTTGAAATTGGCCCTCAAGATTTACATATACATGGAAAGCTTTGAATCATTCCATTTAGATTTATGAGATGAAAATTATGAGGTGTTCTAGTTTGCGGGTAGTTATAGATTCGCTACTCTAAAATAAACTTTGGAGTTCTTTATTTAACTCATTTTAAAATATTTTTCAAAAAAAATAAAACCATAGGATGTATGTTGTTTATTACAACATTACAACCGTTGGGATTGGCATTTTATAATTCCATAATTAATATCTTAACAATTTAGTGTTTTGAATCATTTTCTACTTCTTTCTACTTACTATTTTTTTCCTATATGATGTACAATTCCAAATAATTTGAAATTGTTCAAGCATGTATGCAACTTGTTTTGAAGAATGAATCCAAAGAGTTACCACCACTTTGGACATTTCTTCATATAAATGTGACCTTGTAAAGTGCAGCTGCCCGGTTTTTCGCAGGGACAGAAAAAGCATTTTTGTCAATTCAAACGCTATTATCTTGCAATCTACATGGTGGAAAATTCTGAAATTTTTTCCACATCTTCTCAAACCAGTGCACTAAAATATCCTACGGTTATATGTATACAAAAATGTTTTTTTCAAGAATTTGGTACTTGTACTAGAAATGACAGTTTTAGAGCAGTTTTGGTGAAAACATAGTCAAAAACCTTTAGGGGTTAAAGGACTATTGTTCTTTGGGGGACAAATTGAATTTTGGGTAGGTATTTATAGTCTCAGTTTTTGTCAAGATTTTTTGAAACTTTTTTTTGAAAATAGAAAGACTAATTATATTCATAAAAATATACTTTTTTTTAATTGGTGCTTTGAAACAAAAGTTTTGCCTAGATAAACTCAAAACAAAAAAGACGAGGCAATAAAAAAAAGTTCTTAAATTTGAATTAAATTTTTTTTCTCATATATTATATATTTTTCTAAATGAAAATCTTTGATTCATTTCATTTGGATAAGTGATGTGAAAGTGATTGACAATCTTGTTTTGGGGGCAATCTGAGGGGCAATCTAACTAAGCTACTTGTAGGATTCATTTTTGAATGTAAATTTCACAATTTTTCAAAAAAAAATTTCACATGGATTAATTTGTTTGCTAGAACAATTTCAAGATTGTGATTAGTGAATTTTAATTCCATCTTAGAGATATTAGCAATATAGATATTCCTTCTATCTTGTACCTACTTCTACTTATAACATTTTTTTAAGAATGAAAATTAAATATTTTGGAATTTTTTTTCCTAGACCCTCAATTCAATTCCCCACCACATTAGATGTGTTTTGAGGGGTCTAGAGGTCTGTTTTAGGGTTGTTTCCATTCCTTTGAACCAGCCAACATTGGTCAAAATATTTAAAATAAATAAATAAATTTTAAAATAAATAAATAATAATGAATAATTTTTTTAATTTATTAATATTTGACGTTGCAGTTGCCTCACCATGTCAGTCTACTACTACAGCGGAGTTCCCACAATTTGTGAACTCCAAGGAACTCCAAGCCCTCCACAGTAGTGAAGATTCATATAATGTAAAGATTTGAACCTCAAAATTTTGTACTACAAAAAATTTAAATTGAAAAGGTTCAAAGTCAAATAATCTAGTCCCGCAAAAAAACTTGTTTTCTTCACTTTAGATGTAGATAGGGGCATAAATATCTTGCAATTTGTGCAGCTAGAATTTTTGAAATTTATTCCACACATTTTCATACTACTTAGGTCTAAGATCCTATATTTAGATGTGCATATAAAAACAATTTTCAAATCTTTTTACAATAGAAATGATAGTTTTAAATGTTTTTTGGCAAAATAAGGCCTAGATCCTATAAGGATTAACTCATAAAGTTCTTTCACTATTATTCATAAAGAGTGTCCCAAATTGTCACTTTCTAGTGCATTGAGCATTTAACTGAAACCCCAAAATATTTTTCAAAATTTCAACTGTACAAATTTTTTACAAAATTGCTTTAGGAATTCAAAGAAAATGTTTTAGACCATTTGACCGCATAGATTGCAAGATTATGATACTGCTCAATAGGATCAATACACTTTGTCTATTTATGAGAGAAAGAAGCACTATACAACTTTGGAAACTTGAACCATTGGATAGATAATTATTTTAGTTACTTGCATGCCAATTTTCAAAAATAATGGAGGTATCTAAATCTTGCATTGAAAGGATATCCCCTCCAAAGCAAATACATGATCTAGATTTCAATTTTTCTTAAAAATTCATTTGGAGGAAGAAACAAAATCTTGATGGTCAATACAAAAACAAATACTAAAAATAAAATAAAATCTTGTGAAGGTACAATAGAATGAGTGTTAATGGTTCTAAAATTATTCTAAAGTTGTCATTTTTAGTGCATTGAGTGAAAATTGAAAAATAAAATAAAAATTCAATTTCAACCACAATTTTTTTTTCTTTACTATTTTCAATGAACTATAAAAATTTACAATTTTTTTATGGTTCATTTGGCTTTATAGATTGCAAGGTAGGAGCATTCCAAAATAATTCCCAGCTTGCTTAACCTCTATATTAGCATATTGCTTAAGCTAATTCTAAACTTTTGATTTAGTTAATTAATTGAAATAAATATACATTTTCAAAAAGCTTATAGAAATGTGCATCTTTGATAAAAAATTTCACTTTCATCTACTTAAAATTGACGTCGTATGAATTTGCCCAAGCTTTTAAGAAACTCTATGGGAAGTCACAAAGTTTTAGAGGTTAATATTTTTGAAATTTATCCATTTCTACCAACGAAAATTTTAATTTTAGAGTGCAGATGCATTGTGGCAAAGTATATTTTAATGCAGATTTAATCATCTAAGCTATGTATAAAGGATTTCTATTATAGTTTTTTTCAAGAATTTCCATTGGGTTTATTCATATTTCAAAAAGCATTATTCCACCAAAAATTCAACTTGCAATGTATTAAAGGAAATTTCCATAGTCTAATATAGGTCTTTTGAATTTGAATTTTGAATTTCATGTTCTATTTTGTTCAATCTTCAACAATTGCCATTTGATCACAAAATGGAATAAGAAAGTCTCCAATACCTTAGAAATGCTTTGAAAATTGAATGTTCATTTGATTTTACAAGATTGCAACGAATGAAATGGAATCTGTTTTTTTAATTTCTCATGCAACTTTGAAGGTTGGATGATCTCATGATCAACTTTTAACATTTGTATATATTGATTCTTACTCTATACCTTCAATGTTTTGATTGTATGCATTTTCAGCAAATAATCCTTGTATTGAAATATAGTGGGGCATTCCACGAGGTCCTCACAGTGCTAAGATTTTTTGAAAACAAATTGATCCAATGCAAAGCTGGCAATCCAAACTTCAAATGAACTTTTCTGCATTATAAAAAGAATAAGAGAAAAATATTCTATATTAAAAAAAGATTTTTTGTGCAAAAAGAGAAGGCCAAATTTATTAGCATACATATCAATGCTTGAAAAGTATTGACAATAATGGCAATGATGACAATGATGACAACTATGTCGCATTGCAAATGCGTACATTATGTAAAAAATTATATTATATATTATTTTTTTAGAATTTGATTTTAATATTATATAAATTTTAAAATGACAATACTTTAACAGGCTTTAAGGCGACGCCTTCTTGTACATGCCATTTATCAAATCCAAATAAAATCCAAATAAAAAATTTAAGCGTCAAAGTGAAGAAACAAATCCAAATAAAATTGAAATAAAAAATTTAATATTTTTTTTCTTATAGATTATATTTTTTCTAAATGGAAAGCTTTTATTCATTCCATTTGGACTAGTGATGTGAAAGTTATGAAGCTTTTTGTTTTGTGGGCAATTAGAGCAAATTCTTGAAAGAATTTTTTTTTCTACTTTGAATGCTAATATCTTTAAATCTATGTAATCAAAAATCACAAATTTTTTACCACATGATCTAAAACAAGTGTAGAATAAGATCACAATTGTAGAACAAGATCCTATGGTTAGATTCTTAAAAAAAAAAAGTTTAATTTTGTAGCTAAATGTAGCAAATTTGGTAGTTTTGAGTGTTTGTTGATGAAAGGCTTTAGGGGTTAATTACCATATCTTTTTCATTATAGAAAATGATGTGTTCCAAATGGAAAATTACATAGTTGAAAATAGCACTAGTAGGCATCATATTGCATTTGAGAATAGCTTAAATTTAGTGTCTAGGATTCAATAATTTTTTAGGCAATTCACCATCACAAATTTAATTGGTATGGATGTCAACAACAAGAAATTGAGGAATATTGAGGGGTTTTGGACAACATCTTGCCAATTGCGTCCAATTGAGCAAAGGTTAGAAATTTGGCAATTTTTCTTAATCAATTATACTGGGTGCACATTGTCACGACCAAATGTCACTTTCTCATCCAAGCGGAAGGCTACAATTTTCATCTTTACAAATTTCCACCCATATTTTGGAAGTATTATTGAATTTGACCCATAATAGACTAGACATTCAAATTTCGAGCAACAAATCTATGCAAACAATCTTGTCCCAAACACTTTTAAAACTTGTTTTTCTCATCAATTGAAATGTTTGTAGATTCTTGTGTTAGTTTTATTAAATTTATGCAATATAGATTTTTAGATCTTTTCTTTAATTACAAATATTCTATGGTTAAAAGGGCATTAGCATGTTTAACCTTATAAAGTAACTTTTATAATTCAATATATTACCCTTCAAAAATGCGTTGAATAAAAAAGAGAAATAAATTTTCAAATCATCATTGTATTTGAATCTTAAAAAATCTTGTAGAAATTAAAAATAATCTATCTAATATAATAAGTGATTGCAAGAAAGATTCATTTAAATGATTTTGGTAGCATTTAGCTAAACTAGTTTTATCTAAGCTATACCTTTTGAATTAAAAATCCAATGTCAATAGTAAAAATTTATTTTTAGACGTTTTAATTGTAATTTATCCCTTATTTAAAAATAAAATTAAAAATCACTTTATATTTAAAACTCAATTTATCTAATCTGTTACATATTTTGTCTTTTTTGTTTTTAGTACTAGAGAGTACCCAATTTTAATGATGTAGAGCTAAAATTTTGATGGTCTATTCCCACATTAGTGGGGCATATTGAAGGGCATTAAAAATACTTTATTTTATATCCTCCACGTTTGTACAAATAGGTCCCTAAAGAGAGACTCTATGGCGCACATACTTATGAACATTGAAGATGGTTTCAAGTTCATAATTTTAATAAAATCTCATCACTACCAAGTCCTCACAAATGCCCAATTCTTTTGTTTTTATTTTATTTTTCTATTATCAATTTATTTAAAAATAAAAATGTTGAAACATGCCTTTTGGGGGACATTTAGAATTGTAGGTAGAAAAGGCATATTTCAAACTGTTTTCTAGATGATACTTTTGCGGTTTAGACCGCGCAGCTTGAAAATGGCATATGGAATATTGCCATTTTAATGAAATTCCTTATCATTGTTTTTTAGAAGGAATAAAATGGATTTAGGATAGGCTTCTATGGTCTCAATTTTTGTCTTAATTTTTTGAATTCTTTTTAAGATAGACAATAACGACGTACATTAGCTTTTTAAGAAAAAAAAAAATATTTCAATCAATGTATGGGAGAAAAAGTCATGCCTTTCTAAGCCCCAAACGAAATTTATCGAGTAGCATCCTAAATTACAAAGAATAGAAATAATTTTTTGTCTTTTATAGAATTTTTTTTTTGTCATCATAGAAAGATTTCATTCATTCTATTATAGACAATCTTGTTTCTCGGGCAATCTAAGCATCTTCTTAAAAAACAAACATATAAGGTTCATTTTTAAACTCAAGTTTTATCATTTTGTTTATAGGGTTTAGTTTTCTTCTTAGAACAATCTCACCATTGGAATATTAGTGTTTTGATTCTATTTTAGATCTATTAACAATTTATTTTTTCTTTTAATTTCATATATGTTTCTACTTAATAAATTTTTAAAGAATAAAAATCAAGTCTATGTTTTCTGAATTTTTTAGTGCAAAAATTATAAGCTAAAAAGATTCAAAGACTTAAAATGTAATCAAGCAACTGAAGGTGCAAAAAAAAATGGTTTCCTTCACTTCAAGTGCAAATATCTTACAATCCATATGGTTAAAGTTTCACAAATTTCTTCCACATGTTTTTATACTAGTCTAGTGCAACCCCCTATGGAAAATGTGCAAAAAGAAAGTCTAAGTTTTTTTGCACTTTGGAGTAGACATGGCAGTTTTAGTCAAATTTGATGAAAAAATGACCTTGGGACTTTATGATAGGAGCATCCAAAACCAACCGTATACCCAATGGTGTCATTTTTCTAGATAAGGCAATGATTCTAGAACCTAAATGTAGATAGACTACAAATAGCTATCATTTTGGTCAACAAACAATAAGCTATCTATACTCTATCTACATTTAAGTTCTAAAATGACTACCTTGTGTAGAAATTGACGCCATTGGGTACACGGTTGGTTTGGGTGCTCCTACCTTAGGGGTTGAAATGGTCGTAATTTTTTTTCTTTCTCTCAAAGTAAAATATCTAGCACAAATTAAACATAGCACAAAATACGTGATTTCATTGTGCACTTCATCGCCACACAAATTCTCTTGTAAAAAAACCAAATTTTTTACCGGTGCAGAGTCCCCAACTCCTCCTTCATCGACCACCTTCGATTCCGGGTCTCCCGGTCAGACAGTAGCTTTTCCATGCAGTTGCGACTGTCTTGACCCCGACTGCAGTGGCCAGGAAATCGTCGAGCTCCCTCCGCAAGTCCGTCCACAATCCCATCGCACCCTGCTTCCGTAACCCAAACTCCACCTTCGGTAATAAGTAAAGACCAGGCAATGTTTGCAAAAATAAATGGCAGCTAGTTCAGAGTTAGCCGGTGGAATTCGGATGAAAACAGGTTGCAGTTTGAAAACATCGACAAAAATCCGGTAAAAAAATCGATAATTTATTTTTATTTAGAGTAACAAATAGAGGCCAATAACCGGATTCAGTTCTTCAAAAACCGGTTCAATATGAAAGAAATTAGCCGGTAAAACTAAGAAAAAGTTCCCGAACACTGGCACCAGGCAGAGAGTAAGTGACGCAACCGGTGGCCCCAAGCTAGCCCCAGTTACCACACAGGCATTCAGTCCTCACTGCTGCAGGTCACACCCTCAATCAAATTCACGTAACTCTGGAGCCTGTAATAAATTCTATATGGAAGTTGTAAGTTATGGAAGTTAATTCTGTAAGTAAAGGACTCAGGCAAGGGACGACCTGCCTGTGACCGGACAGAGCTCTGACACCAGCGGTGGGCCACGAGGGCACCTCACTCAATTGCCAGGAAAGTCAAGACCCGAAGGATCCGCAAACTTCGCAACGGAGAAGATGGGATCATTAACGAGCTGTACTTCATGAAAATTCCACCTGCAGCGCAGCAGTAGCAACCCTGCCTTTCTTCCTCTCCTCGCCCTCGCTTGGAAGCGTAGCGCAGATTTTCTGCTGGGTAACCCATTTTGGTCCTTGCGTCCACAGCGTGTGCGTGTGCGTGTGCGGGGAAAGATTGAAAGAGTAACCACGCACATTGCTGGCTTTGGCTGTGGCTGGTTTTGGTGGTGGCGTGAGTGCCCGGGGTTTTCTTTGGAAAGAAGAGGGCGTGGGAGAAGTCATGTCAAACAGTGACATTGTTTGGTAAGAGTACCCGGTGATTTCTGGTAGCGTTCTTCAACGCTGCTGAAAATCTAGTTCGCACAATTCTTGAAGTTTGCCTGCGTGAGGGAGGTTTGGGAACACAAGTTCGTTACGACCACGCACAAGTTTCGTTCAACGACGGTAGCGGAGGCTGTGAGGGAGGTCGTGGTTGCTAGGCCTCGCAGGATCTTTTCTGGAACTACGCAAAGGATCTTTGCAATTGCGCTGACTCTTGGAGATTCCTGCGAAAGGGAGGTGTCGGAGCAAGTCTGACGACGAACACAAGTTTCGTGCAACAAAGATAGTCGAAGCTGTGAGGGAACTCTTAGTTGTTCGGTGGTTCAAGAACCTTTGGGAATTACGCAGATTGTCTTTGCTATTGCACTGAGGTTTCGGAGCAAATCTGACGACGAACACAAGTTCCGTGTAACAAAGGTAGTCGAAGCTTTAAGGGAGCTCTTAGTTGTTCTGTGGTGCAAGAACCTTTGGGAATCACGCAGATTGTCTCTGTAATTGCACTGACGTGTTTGATTGATCGATCGGTGTGTACCGCGCTTTGAAGGTAAACCCTCTTGCAGCAATTGAAGCCGTGGGACTGTCTTTCACACAAGTTTTTTCGTAAGGAGGGCTTGTTTCGCGAGACCAGTTGAAGAATTAACTTCTGGCGAGAAGTTGAGGGTTCTTTCTCGCCGAGAGCGCTCTAAACACCTTCCTACGCAAAATATTGTGCACCTTGTGGTCATGTTCGTTTCTTCTAACTTGCAGACGCCTTCGGTTTGGGCCAAATTTGGGCTAAAATTGTTTTCATGACTGTTGACGACGGGTTCCCTCACATTGGCTTAATGGAAAGAGCTTGCTTACTTCCGTCCTTCTTGGAATTCTGACTCCAAGATACCTTCGTGAGGAAGCTTTCTGAACATGTGCGAGGGCTGGTCTCCAGTAACGGGGATGCAGCACGTATCGCAACTTATTGATGATAATTTCGTGCGCTTCCCTCACATTTCCCCTTCTTTCTTTAAGTCAGACTGAAGACTTCTTATTTTAACAAAGTTGGGTTGTTGATTGTGCAGATCCATACCACTAGCACTACCAGCAGGAGCAAGCAAAACATGGCGGCAGCTCTTCGCATCAACGCAAGCTCCGGACCGCAGAGCCCTCCGCACGAGCGGAAAAGGAAATCCACGGATTCACATGACGGAAACAACGACAGAGGCAACTCTTCCGTCAGAGGCAACTCTTCCGTCGTGTCAGACAAATATATCCACGTTCACCACTATGTGGATACCGGCAGATGGGGCACCTGGTTCAAGTGAGTTGCAATTTGTAGAGAGCAAGCCTAGCTTGGTAACATTGACCCCAGGCCGGCCCCAGATCGAGACTCATCACCCCTAAAACTATCTTTATAATTTCAATGTCATTTGATTGCTCCCTCATCTACGGTAATGTGTCATCTCTGGCACCCTGTGGCATATCTTGTTAACAAGTATTGCTGAGTTTGGAAGTGGAGTTTGTGGGGTAAACATGGTGGAGTTTTATGGTACAGGTTCAACTAGTAATACAAAATTATAATTAATTAATTAATTAATTAATTAATTAATTATTAATAATGTGCTAGCAAGGCTAGCCACAAGAAGCTAAGGTTCCTGTGTGGGAGCTCGCCGGGAATACATAAAAACCCCGAGATGCCATCCTTCCTGGCAAAAAAATCCCTCTGTTATGCTGTGTGTGACTGTAATTGCTCTATAACTGTCAAGGAAAAGCGTATAAGTCCCTTTCGATTCGAGTTTTCTTCAAGGCACGAAATCCAAGGGCGTGTTCGAACAGTAGGGGGAGTCACGGTAGCCTCAGTGAGGTTTAGCTAGTTGGGGGAGGCGTTGCTGGATTCTTGGTTATCCGCTCATCTCCGTCCTCTGGCATTTCTTCAACGAGCCCCTACTAATGTGACTCCCCAGATGAAACATTGACTCAATTCCCGGTGCCGGCCGAAGGAAGAGTCTCCTCGGGAGTGCATATACATACATGCACGGGCACCCCGGAGATCATTACGCTAGGTAACACCGGTCGTGCATGTTAAAAGAGTAAAGGGGTCATGCTTCCATGCCTTCAATTTAGAATGCATCTGGCCAATTACCTCGCCAGGGTATTGCAATTGGTTTCCCCCAAGGCCAGTCCCTGCCAGTGCAGATGGAACTTGAGGAATGTAAGGGTAGAGTCTGTCTTAGATGCCTTAGTTCGGTACTCTTAGTTAATTAATTTACCATCCTAGCTTGCAAGTTGCTGTACTTGCTGGATGACGTGTAGAATTAATCATCACGCTAGCTTCGGCAAATTATCAAAAGGGGCCTCAACTCGGATAAGAACATAGATAAGAATGTCTGACTTCTGCAGTATCTCAATTATCAGTTTGGAACTCCAGATCGATTGGGACAAAGAGCTTGGTAATTAATAATGTGCAATTGTTTGTGTTGTTGTCTGCCACAGTGACCCCACGTTGACGAGGGGATCTGGAAAACGCCGCCTATACTTTGGTAAGTCTTCACATGGAAAGTCGGAAACCTCATATGTATATTACGTTCCGTACAAAGTCGGAATTTGTTATTTCGTCCCATACATTGAGGATGTTTTTTTTTGCCTAATGTGGATCAATGTTACACTATTACAAGATGATACGATAGTGCAAGCCCTGTGTGAATAAGGGCTACTTGATTTCGCTTATTGGAATTTTGGCTGAGAGCAGTAAGTTGCAGACTGTATGCAATTCAAGCTTTCAATACCTTAATTGAATTGATAGTGCCAATTGCAAGTAGTTGCTATAACAGCTGAATATATATGCATCGTCTGACTGTATGGCCGGAACTGATTGTGCAGGGACCTATGAGACGGAGTATTTAGCTGCGAGGTAATGAATTAATCCGAAATGATCCATTAGCAGTCCTTGATCATTCATTCATTTGTTATTCCAACAATTTTCTGGACTAATCGGATTTGGTTTTACATATATTAGAACGAATCCTCATTTGTAAAATGAGTTTGCAGAGAAGAAGTTGGACAAATATGGGGAGATACAGATGGACCACTGACGCAGTATTTCCTTGCAGGGCCCAAGACCGAGCAGCCCTGAAGTTCAAGCCCTATGCCGTCAGGCCGATCACCTGCTTGAACTTCGCAGAATCAGATTATGAGCTTGACAAAGATCTGGTACACAATCATACTATATATCCATTACAGATGGTTTTTGACAGGACTTCAGGAGACCCCATAATTCCGCCGAGTACCGAGAGTCCGAAATGTGCTGATACGTGTGGGAACTGAAATCAGATTCATTCATTTAGTTCAAATGACTTCGTGCTGTTACTGAAATTTGGAAAAAATCAATTTGGGTACGTGCAAATGCATATAGTTGATACTGAGATTTTGAAACATGATCCTTTTGCAATGCAGAGAGACAAACTTACGCACGAACAATTCCGGAAGCTACTCATGGCGGAGAGCCGAAGTTGCTACAAAAGAGCGGAACCCTCACCATGTAAGTTGCCTAAGCAGCTGTTGCACCCATGGTAATTCAATTTGACAAGGGTGTAACGTAACAGAGCCTGTTGCAATTGAATCCAAAGTGTTTCATCAAGCTGCAAGGTTTCAATGTCAATGGGAAGATGTTTGGATGTCATTTGGGTTTAGCAAGAACAAATGAATGAATGATAAATGAGAATGTGAAAGATGAAACAATGGCACCGTTTGCATTTCGGATTTAAGAGATTCTTTGAAGGTAGAGGTATGATAAACTCGTCACAAAGACCTGCTTTTGAGTACCAATGAAAACAGTGAGTGCACAGAAAATGGGACTGCTAGTAGACTTGCTTCAAAAAGTTGGACTGGTGTAAATCCAAGGTTCCAATTTCAGCTAGTTGGGCAAGAAACTCCATGAACTGAAACAGTGCTCGATTCACTGAAATCAGTCAATTTATCTAAATGGCGTCTTTCATTATGTACTTGCTACGCTAAGGGGTCCACTGATACTAAACTGGGGATGTCGATGTCCAGGTTGGAGGATATTCTTGGAGGAGGAGGCGGCTAACGGCAACATCCAAATCGAGTACATGAATCGATCGAGTCGTTATCACAAAACGCCCAGAACCTTCGCCGAAGTTCTCAAAGAAATAGAGAAGTATGTGCAACTAAACTTCCCTATTCTCTCGGTTTCTAATTTTAAAATCTTTCTCCGATCCGCTTCAATACACCGTAAATGTATTCATTCATTTGTATGCATTGACCAATGTCCATATTGATATCTACGTGGTAGGAATTCTTATAATCAAGTTTAGATATGTTGATAAAATTCTCTTCCTGTTCCAAATGTGAATGATGCATATGCCATAGCTCATTATTTAGCTACTGACTCGTGCACTGTGGTCAATCAATCTCCTGCAGCAAGAACGAAGCCGTCAACAGTGAGGAGATCACCGAGCAGATAAATGAACCAGTCCCCACTGGTGAGGAAGAAAGTAAAGTTTACACTGCAAGACGGAGACGGACCAGGCGCCCCACTCAAGCTGCTGCTAACCAGTCTGCAGAGGGAGTAACAAAGGAGCTTGTTGCAGAGGATCCTGCTGCTCTGCCAACAAGGAGCCTGAGTGCTCGGCAAGTTCGTATGGGAACACCTGTGGCAGCTCCACCAGTTCGACATGATACAAGGAGCGCTAGCCTGAGTGCTCGGCCAGTTCTTAAGGCAACTCCCAAGGCAGCTCCACCAGTTCGTCGTGAAGCAGAGAGCGCTAGCCTAAGTGATCGGCAAGTTCGTAAGGCGACTCCCCAGGCAGCTCCACCAGTTCGACATGATGCAGAGAGCGCTGGCCTGAGTGCTCGGCAAGTTCATAAGGCGACTCCCCAGGCAGCTCCACCAGTTCGACATGATGCAGAGAGCGCTGGCCTGAGTGCTCGGCAAGTTCATAAGGCAACACCTGTGGCAGCTCCACCAGCTCGTCGTGATACAAGGAGCGCTAGCCTGAGTGCTCCGCAAGCTCTTAAGGCAACTACCACGGCAGCTCCACCAGTACTTCGGCGTGATACAAGGAACCGTAGCCGTAGAGCTCGGCCAGTTCCTAAGGGAGCTCCTGAGGCAGCTCCGCCAGTTCGTCGTGAGCCATCGATATTCAAGCGAGGAGAGCGGCGTGCTGAAGGCGAAGGGCGAAGCGCATTACAAACGTCTCACCAAATTTCAGTTTATCTGGACCGCCTTGAGTGGGGGAGGACAAGAGGAAGGTAAATTTTGGCAACTTCGAATTTAAATCAATATGTTTTGATACCTGATACCAGCAACTGTAGCCCCAGAATGAGTCATTCTCTTCTGACAGTAACTTCAGTTGTTGATCATTCGTCATTCAAGTTAACAAGTGAAAATTTGGGCTCTTGTGTTAGCAACTAAAATTTAGAGACTAAGAGTGCAATTAGAGAGGATTGAATGGTGGTCTAATTTATTATTAAAATGCACTTGTAAAATAGTTATCTGCTGGCCTAGAGCACAATCAGATCCGTGAACAAGGGATTCAAATTTCTGACCCTAAGAAGTTGAAACGTTGCAATCATGTAACTTGTAGGTAGAATTTTTGACAGTCAAAGAATTGCGGTTCAGTTTCTAAGAGTACTTTGAAATAGGTTCAGTGTCATATCAAAGAAAACAGTTGAAGGATGGCATGGGTTTAACATGTATCTTTCTTAGAACCTGCATGTAGACATGACATGCACTGATCGAGTGTCTTCTTCAGATCATTGTCGATCCAGATTACGTCCTTGCCCGCGCCGGCCCTGTCTTGTCCATTTTCGTTATGCACAGTTGAGAGAATATAGATTAAGAATCTTTAAGGTTTCATTATGTACAGGTCCATGAGGAACTCCGACAACCTCAGCTTGCCCAATCCAGCCTCCACAGATGAAGCGACTGCCGCTGCGGATTCTATGAATATTACAGTGATGGCCGCGAATATAATATCTGATGTGTCCAATGGAACTTCAGGCACTTCTGATGGGAAGGTGGTACTCGGCAGTGATCATACCACAGTCGAGAATCCGAGCAATCACAGAAGGTGAGGATTAATACTTCTCTTAACCCGGCTATTTACTGGACCTCTGATCGATAGTAGTTCTCTCAAAGTAAAAACAATACAATATAATAATATTTAATTGTACAATATAATATAACTTCAGTTTACCTCGTCAGAGTGAGTGACCTCCATGCAGCTAGAATTATACATGAAACAGTACAACGTGAATTTCATTAAAATGGCGGCATTCCAGAACTTTGGCGGTTTTACATCTATATCTGTCCTAGATGTTTAGACAAAGTGGCGGATTTCATATGCCATTTTAACGAAATTGACGTGTCACTCAAAATTGTTGGGATGGTTCATACCTGACAGGGAACATTATCTGATAAACTAGCCTTCATTAGTTTGTTCTTCATCGATTCACGGTAATTACCGTTTAATTGTAAGTTATGTTCTTCAATTGTTTTCAGACTGAACATCGATTTGAATCATGAACCCGAGCCGTCATCCACCGCAGCCCCTGTGGCTTCACCACACGAAAGTGATGCTACTGGCGGGTATGTGACTCCTCCGAATCTCCTAGATAATTATTTGTGATCATTATATTGTTCTGCAACTGCATGTGATTCAAGCTGATCGTGCATTACTAGGATATATCGTGCATGAAGGTGAATAATTTGAACTGTTTGGAGTTTGGACTAAGACTTGCAGTGAAGCCCATGACTAGTTGAGGAGGTTCAAATATTCACGAGGTTCAGATATAGTTCACCATCCATGACTGTGAATGCTTAGAGCTTTGATTCAGTGTATTGATGTGTCAGTGACTTGATTTCGATCGATCGAGTTCCTGATGCTGAATGTATATGTGTCCTGATGTGCAGAAACGATGATCCCGCTCATACTCTACTCTTGCTCAAATCAGGGTGGTTGAATACTTGAATCGAAGAGATCGTCTTATATGTGAGGTTTGCAGCTAGCAAGGATAATAACGAAATTTGAAACTGCCGACAGTTTATTCCGACACTGTCGGCGGCAACTTTACGGGGATAATGTTTCACAGTTTTCGATAGCGGGATCGATCACTTCTTTGAAAAATAGATAAACATACTTTTTGCCTTAAGTTCGGCAAAATGAAGTTCAAAATGGCATTTGCTGAGAAGAACAAGTTATTAGTACTTCCTGACGACAAGGGTTTCAAAAACTAGTGTTAGTGATCATTTTAACTTGTGCCTGTTTTAAAAGGCAGAAGTACTGACGACTCTAAGTTTTCTTTAATTTTTGAATACATTGTAAGTGGCTCTATCTGTCTCTAGAATCTAGCAAGACATGGGTGAGTTTGAACAACTGAACGTAACTATATATGTAATTACATAGACGGATGGACCTGTAATTAACTATTTAATTTGTTAATATGAGGTTCCAGATTCATCTCAACTATCAATCATGTGAACAAGTACTAGAGTCATGAGCGCTCTCTCATTGGAGTGTGTAACTTCAACTTGAGTCTGTGTAAAGCTTTGCCGTACACGTCGCCAATTTTTGTTAGTCAATCATCTGTAGTAGTTCTGTACGTCCTGATTTTATTTCTTACTAGTACTCGATCACTGAAAGATTTGATTTCAACTTTCAATCTTCTGCAATACACGGAGATTCGAGAGTCTGCGAGAACAACTGGGGTTTGAACTACTGAACGTAACTATTAAAGTCAGTGGGCCTGTCACTGTTTTGCGAATATAAGGTTCCAGATTCACCTCAGCTTTCAATCTTGTGGACAAGTACTTCAGTCATGATCGCTCTCCCATTGGAGTGTGTAACATCAAATTGAGTCTGTGTGAAGCTTTGTTCTTCACGATCTTCAATTCTTGTCTGTCACTTCTAGAATCTAGAATAGTGTAACCACTCAGTTTTGGTTTCAACATTCACTAACAGATTCACTAAGGAATCTCCCACCCGGGCAGCGGGGTTTTTTTTTTTTTTTGGGGTGGGGTGGGGGGGGCGAATTGGCAACCATTTGCACCAAAGTTATGGTTTGTGCACCACGCCCTAGCCTTGGAACACAAATAGTAGAAAATCAGCAGAAAACTTCAAATATAAAAAAATCTTGAGACGAATTGCTAGATTGTGAATGAAAACATAATTATGAATATGTGATATGTGCTAATGTGATATTTCTATTCAATATGTGGATGAATGTTGAAATTTGGAGCACCACTATAACATTCAAAATTGTCACTTTAGCGCTTCATTTTTAAAATAAAAAAAATAAAAAACTAACCCATGCTGACATCTTTTACATAATGTGCAAGGCAAGGGTTACTAACTAATAAGTCATTTATGGATGGCTTATGAATTTATCATAAGTGTATTGTTAGTATAATTATCCCACGTACGTGCAACTCTTGTATTATACATAGGGGTCATCGCATTAAAACGGCTTAGAAGATGGCTTTTGATCAAATTAAAAAAAATTAAATGTAAAAAATGTTGGGTTGCATATATATTAGAAAACAAACTTGCTATATATATGAAGAATTGAAAAACCAATGCATAGTTAAAAAATTCCATACAAGAAGTTCCCTCCAATTAAAATTAAAATTCATTTTCAATGTATTATTTATAATTTAAAAATCTTAAATTTTTATTAGAAAGCCCCAAAAGTTGGGTAGCTCGGCCTATGATACATGTATTAAAAAAACTCATATAATTAGGTTTTTAATGCTATTATTGTTTTCAAAAATACTCATTTATTAAAGTAAATAATTACATTTTTGGATTCCTTGTTGAAAGGGCTACAAGAATTTTCTACATTAAAACACATTATGTTCTTTGAGATTGAACTAGAATGAATTATAAGTGATTATCTTATTATCATATGTACTAAGATAACATTCATATGATAATTATTAAATAAAAATGTAAATATATGACAAGATAGATAATTTGAGATGATAATGAATGTTTTAAGTTGTGAAGTTAATTTAATCTTGAAAGTCCCAAGGTCTTATTTCTATTAAAACCCACTCAAAACTGACTTTTCTATTGCAAAGTGCAAAAAAATTAAATTTGTTTTTTTGCATATCTAATTTTGGAATCTTGCACTAGACTAGAATATAAATGTGTGGAAGAAATTTTAGAAACATTGATTGTATAGATTGCAGGATTTTTGCATGTAAAGTGAAGAATTATTTTGTGCGCATTTGGCTCAATTAGATTTTTGGCTTTCACATAGTCATCTTAACATAAATATTTGCACTTTAAATTTTAAAATTTTAATTTTTTTATGCTGAAGAACTGAAATGATAGTTAATTTTTTTTTTAGAAACAACTTAATTTTCACTTTTTTCCACTCATTAAAAAGTTGTTAAATAGAAGTAGGCACAAGATTGAAGGAATATCTAAATTGTTAATAGCTTTAAGATGGTATTAGAACACACTAATCACAATGATGAGATTGTTCTAGCAAGAGATAGTAACCATATAAAACTTTTTTGGAAAAAAATTGTGAAAATTGCATTTAGACTTTAGAAATGAATCCTAGAAGTTATTTTTTTAAGAAGATGCTCTGATTTATTGCCCAAAAAATAAGATTGTCCATAATTTTTATATAACTAATCAAAATGGAATGAATCAAAAATATTTATATGAATCAAAAAAATTTGTATTACAATCTATGAAAAACAATTTAAATTTCTTTTGGGGGGGGGAGGGGAATTGTAAAAAATGCATTTAAAAAGGGCTTTTTATGCTATAACTTTTGCTTCTAAAAAGCTAAAGTGTTTTTCTATCTTCATGAAAAGTTTCAAAAAATCATGATGAATATTGAGGCCATGGGGGCTTGCCCAAAATCTATTTTGTCCCTTGAAAGGACAATGAGACTTTAGGGGTTAAAAGTGAGGTTAAAAGAAATTGATAGACTAAGATTAGATAGTTCATTTGTCTTTTGAATTATTTCTACTTAAGCTTGACATTTCATCAATATTTTATATTTAAACAAGCATCATTTTAATTCCTGAAACAAACACTAGTAAAAATCCATTGATAGTTTGATACCAAAAAACTGAAATCATTCTACATTGAATAAGGGTATTAAGGGAACCAAAAAGTTGAAGGGACTTATTGTGGAAAATTATAGATGTTTGAAACATGATGTACAACATATAGGAAAAAAATAGTAAGTAGAAAGAAACAGAGGATGAATGGGCAATTTTGTTTAAATGGCAGAAATTCCACAACTTTGGCAGTTTTTACAGTTCAAACTGGATGGTTCAAAATGTACATCTATCCCAGATTTCTAAAATCTATATCTTTCTAGGATGTATGCAAGAGTCATAGATGTCAATTTCGCAATTCAAACCGCATGGAATGAAATCTATATCATTCTTAGATTTTTGAAATCTACATAAGACAAAGATTTCTAAAATCTATGATAGTCCTAAATGTCACTTTCATAGTTCAGATTGGGCGGTCTGAAAAAGGCACACGGAATACAGCCATTTTAACAAAATTTCCTATATAATTTAAAATACTAAATTGTTAAGAATTTAATTATGGAATTGAAAAATGTTAATCTCAATGGCTGAAATGTTGTGGTAAACAATCTCCATCCTATGATTTTATTTTTTTCAAGAATATTAAAAATTCAGTTAAATAAAATACTTCAAAGTTTATTTTTGAGTAGAGATTCCATAACTGCCCGCAAACAAAATATCTTCAAAATTTTCATTTCATTAATCAAAATGGAATGATTGAAAGTTTTTTACGTATATATAAATCTTTGGAAAATCAATTTCACATTTGTTTTCTTGATAAAGTGATTTTTTCTAAGTAGCCCGGGTTGAAAAAGAAGCTACAAATCATCCAATCATTTTTTAATCATGTAGTCAAAAGTTACAAAAATTATTGCACCTTAAAGCTACTCCTTGACTATATATTGTGTAAGAATCTCAAAAGAAAAAAGAAAAAGGAAATTTACTCCTACAGTAGTAAGCTGCCTAAAATTTCTATATTGCCAAAAAACATTGATTGGTTCTTTAGGGGGTATTTATAAAAATTCCATTGGGTTACTTTAGTGGAAGTATAGAAAGACTAGTTGTTTCTTCTTTAAATTACTAAAATGAATATTGAATTTTATTGGGATTCATATCAACCCACGCTTTGCTAATTTTTTTAAAAAAAAATTGAGTTACTTTAGTAGGTATATAGAAAAGTTTGACATTATTATTGGTAAATTGCACTTTTGGATTTGCAAGGACTCACATAAAACACATTCTTTAGTATTATATTTTAAATTTTCTTTAGATTACTTATATGGGTTGGTACTATGGAACATTGTTTTTTTCTTTTTAAAATTCTTTTGGGTTACATTGGTAGATATTTGTCATTTTAATTGGTGAATTGAACATTTGGATTGCATGGAATTCACATCAAACAAGTTTCTTTTGTTTCTTAAAATTTAATTAGGGTTACTTTGGTAGATATTTGTCATTTTAATTGGTGAATTGAACATTTGGATTGCATGGAATTCACATCAAACAAGTTTCTTTTGTTTCTTAAAATTTAATTAGGGTTACTTTGGTAGATATTTGTCATTTTAATTGGTGAATTGAACATTTGGATTGCATGGAATTCACATCAAACAAGTTTCTTTTGTTTCTTAAAATTTAATTAGGGTTATTTTGGTGTCCATGTATTAGGGTTTGCCCTTTATATGGGTGAGTTGGACACTAAGGTTTCATAAAATTCACATCAACCATATTTTATAATTTTATTATAAAAATCTTGATTACTTGTTATTTAAACGGATGAATGGAACATTGGAAGTGCATAGGGTTTACACCAACTACATCATAAAATTTTGAAAATTAACTTGGGATTATCTTTACACCTAGATATAAAAAAATTATTTTTAAATTGTGAATTCAATATTGGCTTGTATACTATTTGAATCCACAATTCCCTTTCTTTAGCCAATTATCTTTTTAAATTCAAATGCCTTTTGGGTTATGAATGCAAAGGCACCAAGTTTCTTTGAAAAATATTTTCTAGTAGATTAGGATTTGGCATGGGTCCGGCAAACTAGGATGGGTTTGAATATGTCGGTGGGGAGTGTGCGGATGGTCACAAATGTAGGAATGAGGCGTGGACGTTACAAAATGAAAACATCTCATGGGAGACCTTGTCTTTCCTTGGGCCTCACACAATCAATTCTCCATAGGACTCTCCCTCCTAAAATTAAAGAAGACTAATTTCTATTGTTGTAAGTTGAAATTTGCACAAATTTAAGCTTTTTGTGTGAAATAAATTTTTTTAAACATTCTACCTAAATTAGAAGGGGCTGAAATTCAAAATATTTTGCCTCTAGTGGTTACAAATGTATTGCTTGAATAGATTAATATTAATAACAAAGGGCATTTTTATGAATACATTCAAGTAAATATGCACCTGATTACAATGGCTAATTCTAATTTGGAAATTAACATGAAATCCTAAGGTCCGCAAAAACATTGCAAATTATATTTAAAAGAAGAAAATCCAAATGGAAAAACACATAGTATAGTATAATTTGGATTTCAAACATTTGAACTTCAGAGCTAGTAATTGCAATAATTATTTCATTTTTTCTCCAAATTTTGAATGGTTATTTGTCAAGCTTTATTTTCATAGTTTGAAATACATATAAAAAAAATTGAAAATAAATATTCAAAAAGTTACAATTGATTTTGATCAAGGCACATCTACTTTTGGGATGTACAAACCTTTAAATTAAATAATGCAAAAGTTATCAATACTCTTGTTTTAGAAACAATGTAGACTTCTTAGTTTTTATTGCAAGCCCTCTTTCCTTCTCCTTATACCACTTTCTTGGTCATTGATTATGTATTTGCCTATTTTTATTTTTAACAAGCAATTTAGTACCTGTGATGGGCTTCTATGAGACAATATAGGCTAGTGACAATATAATTGTAGGGTGGAATACGATGTTGAATCCATTTTACAAATTTTCTTAAATACATTTGTATAGTCTAAATTTGTTAAACAAAAAAGATTTACTACTTCATTTCAAATATACATATTTCAGATATAAATCATATAATATATATTTTAAACAATAAATTAAATCTATTAATTAATTTCCAATTTTTTTTATATAATTATTTCAAATGTAGAAATATAAATGTACAACCCTCAACTTTTCAATTTTATAAATCTAAAAATGTTAAAAATTACAAAATTAAACTTTAATAAATTGAGTGATTTAAAGATTTAGCACTATAATTTATAAATTAATCTTTATTGTTGTCAAAAATAGTATAGAGTAGTAAAGTAGGACATGAATAGCTGATACTTCTATGTATATGAGACATGTACATTAATCAAATACAAACTATTTCATCTTTAACCCCTAAAGGCCCAAGGTCTTTTTTCTGCCAAAAAACACTCAAAACTGCCATTTCTATAGCAAAGAGTAAAAAAATTTGAAAAATGTCTTTTTTGCACATTTAACTGTAGGATCTTACACCTAACTAGTATAAGAATGTGTGTAATTTTTTAAAGAATTTTTGACCGCACAGATTGCAAGACATTTGCATTTAAAGTGAAAAAAACAAGTTTTTTCAGCACATTGCAGGACTAGATTTTTTGACTTCAAACTTTTTTAACTTAAAAGTTTTTGCACTAAAGCATTTTGAGCTTTAAATCTTTATAGTAAATAATTGAGTTGAGAGTCTAGGGAGAAAAAAAAAGTTCAAAAAAACTTAACCATCATTCTTAAAAAAATTGTTAAGTAGAAGTAGGTACAAGATAGAAGGAAAATCTAAAATATTCATATATTTTAGATGGAATTAAAATGCACTAATCCCAATGGTGAGATTGTTCTAGCAAGTAAACTAAACCATGCAAAAAAAAAAAATTGAAAAATTTGAAGAATTGCATTCAGAAATGAATCCTACAAGTTATTTTTTTCAAGAAGATGCTCTAATTGCCCAAAAAACAAGAATGTCCATAACTTTCTCATAACAAATTCAAATGAAATGAATCAATGCTTTCCAGATAGAAAAAAATATATTCTATGAGAAAAAAAATATTAAGAAAAAAATTTCAAATTTTTGCAAATTTTGTTTTGCTGCCCAGGCTACCCCTCATCCCCTGTTTTGAGCTTATTTGGTCATAACTGTTGTTCCCAGGCATAGATTGTGAAAAAAAATATATTCCCACAATGCTTATCAGTTTTTCTATCTTCAAACAAAGTTTCAAAAAATCACAACAAAAATGCAGCCCATAGGTCCCTGCCCGAAATCCCATTTGTCCCCCG
Source organism: Antitrichia curtipendula (assembly GCA_951230915.1). Classification (NCBI taxonomy): domain Eukaryota; kingdom Viridiplantae; phylum Streptophyta; class Bryopsida; order Hypnales; family Leucodontaceae; genus Antitrichia; species Antitrichia curtipendula. The sequence goes on from OX579642.1 coordinate 22,343,370, forward strand.
AAGGGACAATGGTATTTTAGGGGTTAAATTAATAATGTATGATATTTAAAAATTAATATATTATAATTGAATTTGGAATTTGGGACACATTGTGAATTTGAGAAAAAATTATCTTTTGCAAGTCTTATAAAAATAACATGATATTAAAATTCCAATAAAAATTCAATAAATCTTCGGTTGCAAGAACTTGCCCCAAATCATTAAAAGCTAAACACAAGAAGAAAAAGGAGGCATAAGATGATAACTTGTCCTAAATTGATATTGATCACCTATAATTCTTTGGGTGATTATTAGTTGAAGCATAGGAGTTTTTTTGTTTTTTGTTTTTTGTTTTTCAAATGTAAATGACTGCCTAAATAGCATTAAATAATTGACACCTGAATAGAATGACAAGTGGTGTCAATGAAACAATTCAAGGGTGTCATTTTATGCCCCTTTTCTTCTAGTGCACAATAGGCTAAGATTATTCAAATATTGACCCAAATCTGGAGAATCATTCAACACGCAATGGTTTGAGATCATCAACTTTGCAAAGAAATCAAGATGAGATTGTCAAGTTTCATATATTGTACAATATCCACCAAGATTTTTATGTTCAAATTTTCAAATCAAAGTGCCATTGAAAATGAAGTGCAACTTCGATCGATCATGTCTTCCATTTCAGACCTCCAAAATTTATGAAACTACCACTTATATGTTGGAATACGAGTTAACTACATGCTAGGTGTCATTTGAATGCTAATTGAAGTCACTTATTTAGGAAATATTGAATTGCATTGATTGCAGTTCAAATTGTGTTTGCACTTCCTACACTGTGAAGGCAATGTCAATGCTTCTTGCACCAACACAATTCAGATTTTTGTCAATGAGAGCTTCATATATGGAACTTCAACAACCTCTAAGTACTAAACATGCTTCGGCCAAGTAGTGTGGTAGCTTGTGGATACATTGTGCGTATGCTTTGGTGAGTAAGTGAACTTCTAGAGACAAAAATAGATTGTGTGAGATTGTAGTTGTTCTTGATTATAACAAGTGACTTTAGTGGTGCTATAAGGCGTACTTTAGAGCTATGAATAATAACACTAGATAAAATCTAATTGGAAAAATGTGCTATAGACAAACAAAACTTCATTCAAAATCAAAAAAAGATCAAGGCAAGTGAAAATATGGCAAAAGTCACACAAACAATTTGCTTTGAATTGTTTCGTGTTGTCTTTTAAATTTGGTTGTTCATCAGTGATAGTATATTGTACATTCACTAGCTTTGATAAGTTCCCTCTTCTTATAATGCAATCTGATATACAAAGAAGGAGGGACTTTATTGATGTAGTTTATGAATGCCAATTGAGTGACTTCTACTTCTCCATGATCATTATGAGACACTTATACTCATGGAAGATGGTGCTATGGTACACAATAGCAAGGAATCAAGTGATTGAAGGCAAGCGCATGGCAAGAGAATGCTTTCATGGCCCAAAAACTCTCTTAACTTAAATCCCATTGAAAACCTACAAAAGATTGTGAAAGACACTATCCAATATGAGGTGCTACTACAAAACAAAGAAGAATTAGTCAACACCTTTCAAAGGGCATGGGAAAAGGTGTCTCTAGAGATGATTGAAGTTCTCATAGCTAGCATGCCTCACCGTATGGAGGCTATAATCAAAGTTAATGGTGGTAGCACTAGATGGTAGATAATATGTCAAAAAATATTATTTATATATATAAGTTTATAAATCTTTTTGTAAATTCTTAAGACATCAATAAAATAGACTTTATTGTCCTTCCAACTCACATTTCGGTTTGTGATCTGGATCATTTTTTAGCACGTGGTGGCAATGTGAAATTTGAATTTTTTTAGCACGTGTTGCTCTATTTTTGTTAATTGACTGCTGTGAATGTAAACTTCTTGGTGGATATTGTACACTCGAGTACTGTAAGCTTACAAACTGTATTTTGGAGCAATTCAAAAATTTGTACATGATATAGAATAGAATTGAGTTTTATTGTCTTTCATAATTATCACTCAATTCTTACCCAATTCCAATCAAGCGTATCAAATATCAGTTTCAAAAAAAAAAATTATATTTTTAGTGAATTTTTTAAGTCAATTTTTGTGATTTACATGATATTTTATTGAATACAATTGGTGGTGAATTTTTTCAATTTGATTGCATGGATATGTAAGGAACATCCATATGCACATCTTTCATATTAAAAAACACCCCCTCAAGTAACAAAAAGATGACCAATGAAGAGTTCAATGAAAAGTGTCGTATGACCAAACTTTGAAGAATTGGATATCTCTATATTTTAACTTGATTTTGGCAAAGTAATTGTACCATCATGTTTAAATGACTGTACAAAATTAGTTACTACGTGTAAAGTCCAAATAGAAAAATCTAATTACAATAAAGAGATAATTATCTATTTTACAAAATTTGGATAGGATCACCCCAACATTAAAATCTCTATAGATAGAATTTTGAAGCTTTTTGGGAGATGCTTATTGAAGGAAAGATGTTCATATAGATGTTTCTTACAAATGTACACTATAAGAAAACCCCGTTTTTGCTGTCGTTGGACTGAAACGTGCCATGTTTGCTGAGATGTCACGCGTTAGGCAGTGAACGGGTGCAAAAGAGTGAATTTGATTTGATGTTGCAAAAAACATGTGCGACTAAGTTGGAAAACAAGTAGATGTCACCGTAGACAGAGATGTTTTTAACAATGTTTAAAAAAACAAGTTGATCACATGTTGTGACATCTCAAGAAACATAGACTGCCACGTCAACATGAAGTCTACTTTCATTATGGATAAATTACTAAAAATTACTACGGTCAATGAAAAAATATTGACCTCATATGAAAAATTTAGGAAAAAGGCAATGACGTGGCATGCTTTCCAAAAAAAAAAAAAATGGATGGATGAAAATGGATGTGTTCCATGGATGAAAATATAAAGTCTTTATACAGGTGGGGAGGTGGAAGAGAGACAATTGATATGGGATATATGAAAAAAAAATTGTATTCAAAATGAAATGTCCACAAAAACGTCGAGATGTCTGAAACAACATCTCTATGTTTAAAAGAACATATACACGTCAAAAACAACATCATGTAAACAAGTGAAATAACCATATTCTACTTATCCCATATTGTTTGTCTTTCCATGGGCAGAGTATGGATATAAATACAATGTCCTTATCCTTCATTTTTATTAACTTTTAATGAAGTAATTCCTTCATTTGGCCATTAAAAATTCCCTTAATGGTTTGGTAAGTTTTCTTCAATTTTTGTTGAATTCAGAATTTTTTTTTGTTCATTTCATTTTTTTAATTTATATTAAATTTTTATTGATATTGCCTTGTAGGTAGGGTATGTAGCAATTGATGTTTGAAAAAACGTGTAATTTGACGTTGCAAAAAATGTCTAATTTGACATCTCAAAAAACACCATTAAATTATTCAAATGACACAAAAATGAGCTGACGTGGAGGCCACGTCAGTGACCACGTCACAGTTTCCCGCCTCCACGTCAAAGACCACATCAGCAATGGCATGGATGGAAAAAAAGATGAGGTGGCAGTGGTCGAGCATGTGGCACTGACATGGCGCTTACGTGGCCTCTACATGTCGACCTTTGCAGACCTTGGTTCACCTTGTCATGTGTGACATCAGGAAAAAACAAGCTTGGAAACGACGCGCTTTTTGTGTTTTTTGCATGTTTTTGCCCGTCAATTCAAACGGATTTTAGGAGACGTCTAAGCTGATTACTTCCGCGTCAAACAAGACGCCGTCTCATGTTTTCTGCAACATAAAAAAAAAACTGTTTTCTTATAGTGGTATGCAATAAAAATTTAAGAACTTATCACCAATGATTTTCAATCAATGATAATGTCAAATCACGAATTTTAAATGAAACAATTCATTGAAAATGGAGTTTTGATTTTTTTAAATTAAAATTTGGATACGGTTGATTGGGATTGCATAAGGATGCAACAATAATTTATGCTTACAAAAAATATATCAATTATAATGCAGATTGTAAAAAAAATTTGAATGGCTCCAAAATGGAGTTTGTAAACTTTTAGTAACCGACTATACAGTCAGGTCCAATTCATTTACGAACTGCCTTTCTGAGGCATTCAGTTTTTTATTTATAATGTGTAGTATAATTATTATATTTCTTTAAATAAAATTATCATTGCATCCTCACACAATCTCATTTAAGCTTATCAAATTTTAGTTTCAAAAAACAAAAACTCCATTTTTGGCAAATTTTTGAAGTCAATTTTCATGGTTTCACAAAATATTTTATTGCCCAAAATTGGTGGTGAATTTTTTGAGTTTGATTGTGGATACATGTAGGAAATACTCATAAGCACATTTTTCTCTCCGCAAGCATCTCCAAAAAAGTTTCACAATTCCTACTATAGAAATTTCAATGTTGAGGTGACAATGCCCAAATGTTATGAAAATTGATATCTCTTTGTTATAATTATTTTTTTCTATTTTTCCTTCATATGGTAACTAATGTGGTACACTTGAGTGGAATGGTACAATTTCTTTGCCAAAATCAATTAAAATCTAGAGATATCTATTTTACAAAGTTTAGTCACATGATGCCTTATATTGAGCTCTTACTAGGAGCTTATTTTTTTGTAATTTAATGGGGTGTTTTTTAATATGAAGGATGTGCATATTGAAATTTCCTACATATCTATGCAATTGAATCAAAAAAATTCATCAGTGATTGCTTGCAATAAGATATTATGTAAAACTATGAAAAATTGACTTCCAAAATTTGCCAAAAATGGAGATTAGCTTTTTTGAAACTGAATTTTGGTAAGCTTGAGTGGGATTGCGTATGGTAACTATCTGTGATAATAATTTTGAAACAAAACAAGAATTACAATCTACATTGTCCCGTTTTTGTAAGCAGTTCAAACAGGCAGTTCGTAAATGAACTGGACCTGACTGTACAGCCTAAACCTACTCCATCGCTTTACGAGTTCAATCTCAAATGTTTCCAGTGAAGAAAACGAAGTCCTCAGCAATCTCACACTTAAACGATGAATCAAATAATAATGCAACAAGACTCTAGCATCTGCTTTGTGTTTCAAAGCCTAGACATATCTCCTGAAACAATTAGATACCTTCAAATGCCACAATCATCCAGAGCGTGGGTAACTGAGTGCGAAGATCAACATAACCTAGAAAAGGTCAACGTCAGTATTCTAACGAAGAACTACATCCTATTTACTATTACTTCCGATGTATTTCGAAGAACAAGGTCTCAAAGTTGATACCATTTTGCGAAGAACTTGCTGTGCAGGCCCAACGAACAGGCTCACACAAGTTTTTTTCCTTTAGTAGCTACTCACGCCAAAAGAAAAAATGATGGCAACACCCAAGAGTACAGAGCACCATCTTGATAACAAGATACAACAATGACTTAAGCTTGAGGCATTTGAGGCTTTGTTCCAGAATGTAAAACTATTTGCACGATTTGTGTTGTCAACTTTAGGAAGTCAGACAATTCAGCTCGTGGAAATTACTATCAAGTACTGCAGCTATTAGATCAGTGCATGTGTCTTCCTGTTTTTCACTCTTTGTTTCAACGCTTAATTGAATTGAGTGTCAATATGTTTGCGCATTATGCTTAGTGAAAGACTTTGAAGAGGCTGCATCCACCTTCATTGAGATGGGTGAATCCAATAAATGAGATTCCTAGCATTGAGTGTGTGTAAGATTACCACTTCAGAAATTGTTGATGGGCATACGATGGTCAAAATCTTTTTCACACTTGTCGAATTCCGTATCATTACTCTTGAATGCAACTTCTTGTGATATGCTGTGCGACAGTGAGAAGATACAAAGAGAACACATTACGCATTTCCTTGGAGGCCTGGACAGGCTTGGGTGAGAGGATAAAGAATGTGATATTAGAGAAGGTGATGTTAAAAGAGGTTTAAAGTGTAGAGACACCGCCATAATTCACCTGGTTAGCAATGTGACTATTTTTGTTGTTTCCAAAATTTGTTTGTAAATTCTAAGTCCAAAAACCTTGTCTATAACGACTAGGGGGAAAGCAACCTGTAACGACTACTGTGGTTGGACTACTGTGGTTGGACTCCACAATAAGGAACATGGAACTCAAAAACCCAAGGAAGAGAGCAATCAGTAAAATCTCCGTCTATCATGAGAAACTGAAAGATACATGACACATACCTTGATTTTAAGTCACAATAAAATGCCCAGACATTCACAATAAAATGCCGTTCTTGAATAACATTCATTGCAGACAAAATGGAAACAAGATTTGACTTCAGAATAATGCAAGTGGTGACCAGGAACACAATTCACACATCGAGAAACAGAGGTAACAGCAAGTACTAAAAACTCCTGAATGAACAAAGCTATTACTATACATATTACATAGTGAGTTTAAGCGACAAACAATCCTACTACACTATCAGGATTCCTGAGGATTCCTCACATTCAATAAAAAACGCAAGCATGTGGATATTCAAGCAGGATGGCGGACAAGCTTATTGATCAAGCGGTAAATGAGCATAGTCCTGACATAAAATACCGTGAACACAAATGGAACGCTACTCTCATGTTGAGGCAAAACTATATTCAGAGAATCAAGAGCGAAGCTTGCGTTATACAATACAACAGAACGCCTCAAAGCATGTCAAAAATATACAAAGACACTGAGCTAGTGATCTTTTACACCAAACTTCCTCGTCTTTGTGCTACAACCCAGTCAAACTCTAATCTTCCAGGCAGATATATTTCTAACAATGCTCTCCCAGAACACTTTCCGCAACGCTTAAGTCGTTGTCATCAGCTATTTGGTGAGTAATTTAAACTTACAGTGTGGGTAGAATCTTCTCCCCAAGGCTAAGTGATAAGTACAGTTCTTTCTAGTCTTCAAGCTCCAGAGGCTCCCTGTTATTTACTAAAAATTTCACAGTAAAAGCGCCACCCATGTAAAGTCCAATCAATGGGCCGGCCAAAAGGCATTGCGTTAAGGGATCGGTGGAAGGAGTTAACACAGCAGCAGCAATAACAGAACCTACAACGACATATCTCCATACGGAAAGCATTTGATCCCCAGTTACCAGTCCTGTCTGACCCAGCAGTAATTGCACTACAGGCACCTGAACAGATCCAAAACAGTGTCATAGTCAAGACCATGCAATACAATGAGGAATAGAAAATGTGCTAAATTAATCATCCTTGCTCGAACTAAATTTGTCAAACTTCTATGAACACCAACATCCATCACTATGCCTGAATCCTCCCCTCTAAAACAACGAGAACCTGTTACAAAATGTAATGAGAAACCTTGAATTGCCTCCACCAATCAAAATTCAATGATAGGTGACAGTGTAGGGTTCATTTGAAAATGGAAGTAGCCCCCTCTAGATTTTAGATGACAGACAAGGGCACCCCTACAATTCTAATTTTCAATTCACATTTTGAGTCCCAAACTATGTTCCTTCCTTTCCTCAATATCTGATGCTCAATTTCCTCCATGAAGAAAACAACATTTCCATCATTCTTCCTCCATGTATGCTGAAATTGACGGAATCGGGTGTTTCCACAATAGAGACTGATTCATTGTTCAAGAGCAATTCTATCAAGTGCGACTGCCAACTAAGATGTGATAAGGATCTAACCTGGAAGGAAAGCCCAGTACTGAACATGAGCACCAACACAAACTCGAAGTACTGGTCAATAGACCACAACGATTCCACCACCCCTTCCGCATAGCTGACGAAGAAATTCAGAGCTGCCGGTGTGAGGATTGCATACGAAAACACAAGACCCGCGTAGAACAGAAATGACGATCCAAACACAACAGGTCCCAGCAGCTTCTTCTCGCTTCGAGTTAGCCCCGGAACAACAAACGCAATTATCTCGTACAATATCACAGGACTACCGAGCAGAAGTCCACAGTACCCCGACACCTACACACACAACAACAACAACAAATCACATCGAGATCAACCCACTAAGGTAACCGACCCTAATCGTGACTCCTTTCTAAACCCTACCCTGACAGAATCTTGCCTCAGATTCAGTAAAACCTCTATTCATTCATGAGAGCCTAGGCTTGTAGGCTTGCTTTTAGGTACACCTATTTTCACCACTTTGAAAATTGATAGTTTATTCATATAAGTTATTGTCAAAAATGCAATTCAAATAATAGAAACAGTCGGTGCTCAATTGCTTATTCTTCTGACGCATTTAGGTGTAAGCTTAGTCACCTTACCAATTACCAATCACATTCTTCCAAATTTCAAAAATCTCCAAAATTTTCAAAAATTCAAACGAGTTACGAAATTGAATGCTTCCTTACCTTGAGCGTCGTGAAGAAATACTCTCCCGGCGAGAGCGCCAAAAACCTCACTCCCAACGAATACACCGGCTTCTCCAGAAGCACAATCAGATCCTTCGCGAACACGAAGCAGCCCGCAATCGCAACCCCAACAGCCACAACCGTAACAAACAGACGGTCCCGCAGCTCCTCCAAATGATCAAAAATCGTCATTTCTTTATCGTCCGGAAGCTCATCTTCCGACGGGTAAAGCCAATTGGACAATCCATTCTGGGGGAACTCTTCTTCTTCCTCCTCCCCCTCGTCCTTCTCGCTCTGTTTCTCCTTCTCCTCTTGCTGCTGCTTCTCCTCCATGCTGGAACGCCCTTCTGCGCGAGGAAGGAGAATTCTCGTCCTCTGCTGCTGCATCCCTCCAAACCCCAAACCCCTGCAGGTTGTAGCCCCCAATGCGAAGGAAACTCTTCGGGATGTTATTGCGGGTTTCAATGAGGCGGATTGGGCGAAGATGGGTGCCACCGCGCCGGACACCCGCAGAGTCGCCATGGGGGAGGAGAATGGATGGGAAGCTGCCGATGGTGGAAGCTAGAGCTTCAGAAGGGGAAGAGGATTGCAATGGGAAACACACATTGCCGGGGCAGAGCACGCAAGAGAGAGGCTCTCCGTGGTGGAGGGTTGGGGGGTGCTTGGGACGTAGGATGGACGGGAAGATCGGAGGGTGGAGAGAGAGCAAAGGGTGTGGGTGGGGTCGGAGTGGATGAGACTAATGGATGAGGGATTGAGGACTGCACACTGCAGTGACGTGTCCAGTGGCAGGTTGTTGTTTTTCATTATTTTGGGGTAGTCAGTAGCGCAGAGGGATGCGGTGAAGCTATTTACATCCATCAATACTGAGGAAACGTGGATGAAAACACATGTATTCATCCCAAAGTGGAGTGTGATTTCATCAGTAATAGACCCTAGATTTTGTAGCAATTGAGAAATTTCATTCATTGAAAATAGGGGGGTCTATTGCTAAATATTTCTTAAAAAAATTGCATAGCTTTTGAGGAGTAAATTGCTCCCAAAAACATGTTATCAAGTGACTTCTTATAGAGTAAGGTAAGTATATTTAGAATCATCCAAATAAAGGGTTTGAGCATTCTTTTATTTAGTTGGAAGATAACAACAAGTAAAACCATCTAAATAAGGGTTTGAATATATAAATCCTAAAATTGAATTGTAAGAGCTCCAATTGTCAAATCTTATTGGTAGTGGAAAGAAGATTCTAAATTCTCTTAGAATGAATTTTGTGAGTTCTATATGAATAAACGATGAATTTTCAAGGTGTTAAAAATAAGAATCTAAATGAAAAGGTTTTGCATACATGTTACAGTTAGAAGCAAAAAAGTCCTTGAAAAAACTTAAAATTGTCTCAAGCATGAGTAAAATGACCTTATTAGGGTTCTATGCAAACTACAAATATAAATATAAAATACATGATAATCATGCAAATTGTCTAATTTTCTAAAAAAATAAAATAAAATAAAATTTTGAGGACATACATTGGTTTTTTAGAAAAACTATAGTACCATATTGTACAAACCAATACAATTAGGAAATTTGGGAAAGCTTTGTTATAACCCAATACAATTGCTTAATCTATTCATTGTCCTTGAATCCAAAGGTTGGCTTCTATACTTTTGAGGAGAATGATTGTCACTTCCTAAGAAATGGATGCAAGCATCAATGGAAAATGAATGGCACATTTTAAGAATATTATGTACTTCATAAGTAACAAAGTTTGTTATTCACACATTTAATCACCACAAGTTATATGTGCACAATCATGTCTACCAATACAAAACAAATTTATTAATTCTATTTTTTAACTACTTGTTATGTAAACTATTTCTCAAATTTACCCCCTAAAGGACCAGCATGTAGTTTTTGGCAGTATAAAAAATTTGGGCAGGTACTTGTGACTGGAGATTTTCATATTTTTGGCTGAAATTTTAATAGAAGGTGGGCGCAAGGAGTGCCTTTCATATGCACTAAATTTCATGACATTTGGAAATAGGAGTCAAAAGTTATGGCCAAATATGTTATTTTTTTCCGTAACTGGGCAGTCCGGGCAGATCAGAAAAATCACTTTTTTCAAAAATAAAAATTTGAAATTGGTTTTCTAGAGTTATATATACGTGGAAAGCTTTGAATCATTCCATTTCGACCAATGAATCAAAAGTTATGAGGATTTTTAATTTGCAGTCAGTTATAGATTCTCTACTCTAAAATAAACTTTGAAGTTGTTTATTTAACTCAATTTTTAATATTTTTTGAAAAAAAAAACCTTATAGGATGTAGGTTGTTTATTATAACATTACAACCATTGGGATTTACATTTTTCAATTCCATAATTAAATTCTTAACAATTTAGTATTTTGGATCATTCTCTACTTCTTTCTACTTACTATTTTTTTTGTATATGTTGTACAATATCAAATGATTTGAAAAATTTTAAGCATGTAGAGAACTTGTTTAGAAAAAAGAATTCAAAGATGCACCACCATTTTGGACATTTTTTCATACAAATGTGACCTTGTGAAGTGCAGCTGCCCTTTTTTTCGCAGGGACAAAGAAAAGATTTTTGCCAATCAAATGCTAATATCTTCCAATCCACATAGTGGAAAATTCTGAATTTTTTCGACATCTTCTAAAACTAGTTTACTATAAGATCCTATGGTTACATGTGTCAAAAAAGTATTTTTTTCAAAAATTTGGTACTTGTACTAAAAATGACAGTTTTGGAGTGTTTTTGGTGAAAACATAGTCATAGAACTTTAGGGGTTAATGGACTCGATTGTATTGAGATTGTTATTGCAACAATATTTTTGACTTGAATGTCAATGAATATAAAATTTGCATTGGAATTTTAGCATTGATTAGTTGTCAACACCTTAATGAAGTCATTGTATATGAGAAATTGCACTATTTTCCATATTCTAAGCATATAATATATTCATGATAATATTTTCTACTATCCAAATATAAATTCTACAAACAATACCAAGTAAGAATGCCCATATGTTCTGAGTTTACAAAAATATTCAAACCATTTCAAACTCACTTACTTACTCTTCAATTCAACTTTGTGTCCAAAAACACAATTTCTACACTTGGGTGCCAAATGTATTCAAGGAGTTTAGATTCATGGATATTCTATGGATAAATTATGAATTTTTAAAAGTATTGAAAATAGATGTATAGAGCTTACACATTTTAGGCAAGAATCTAGATGGGATCATTTTGCAAGCAAGTCACAATTAGGTGCAATTACCTTAGAAGATATTGTTAGGTCTTGTTGACAATCAAAAAGAGAATTGAAATTCTCTTTGAATGCATTTTATGGACATTTATGAATAAATTATAAATATTCAAAAAATAGTGAAAATATGTGTAACTATATAAGTTGTATTTATTAAGAAATAATTTTTAAGGATCAAAATAAGAGATGGCTTATGAGACATGTCACAATTAGGTGGAATTGCCTTATTGGTCACAGTGACAGTGATTCAAGAAGTTGACAGTTCTTTCACAGTCTTCAGGGAAATCATTTGACTTCCACAATAATGCCATGCAGTAGTACATGGACTAGTTCTGCATTAGTCCCCAATATTTTTTAATTCCTAGAGGTGATGTATAAATTTACATTGAGTCCAAATGTTTTTCTCCACAACAAAATTCGATACGGTATTCTAAATTGTTTTAGGCAACCTTGTGAAAATTTGAATCCCTAATGTTATATACAATGAACACCTCCCATATTCATCATACACAAACATAAAATTTCAATTGTATTATTTTTAAATATATTGTGGATTTCTTTGTAACTTTTTTATAATTTATAAATAAGAATCTACTTTAAAATTATATAGAAGGATTTTGGTATTTTAATTTGCAATCTTCACAAAACCTCCTTAAAATCAAAGGATTCAAAGCCTCTCTCCAAAATATAAAACATTGTTGCAATCTATAGTGTTTGAATTGCAAAAAGCAATACAAATACGAATTGAAAGTCCTCCATACTACTATACCTAGAAGGCAAGTTCAAAATTTTCTACCAAATTAAAATTATTATTATTATTATTATTATTATTATTATTATTTTAAATTAGAAATATTCTTCTAATATTTTTTCCATACAAATTAATTTTCAAAAATTTTAGCATCCACTTTCAGAATTATTTTTTTGCCAACCTTGACCACTAGATAAGGTAGAGCTTCTATAAAATATATAATTTATATAATTTTAAAGAAAAAATAGTTATTAAATTAAAATTCATTTTGAATTTTTTATATAATGTGATAATTATTTATACCCCACTTTTAAATACCTTGTTAACTCATGTGGTTGGCTAAATTACAAGGGAATGACCTCCCCGGGACATAGTGCAAACAAAATGTTTCAAATGGCAGTTATTAAGATAACTCACAAATGATGTCTTTTGTTCTCCTTGATCTGAAGTTTTCAAGAGGGACTAAATTTAACACCACATTGCAAGGTGGATACTAAGTAGATTTACATCAATGCTATATTATGAGTAACATAGTGAACAAAGGTTAATATAGACTATATAGAAGTCATCAAAGAAATTGATCCTTAATCCCTAAAGGTCCAGCATGCTTTTTTTGGCAACATAGAAATTTTGGGCATGTATGTATGATTGGAGATTTTCATATTTAGGCTGAAATTTCAATAGAAGATGGGGACAATAAATATCTTTCATTTGCACTAAATTTCATGACATTTAGAAATGTGAGTCAAAATTTATGGTGTAATATGGGTTTTTTTTTGTAAATGGGTAGTCCAAGCAGATTTTTTAAATCACTTTTAAAAAAAACAAATTTGAAATTGGTTTTCTAAAGTTATATATGTGTGGAAAGTTTTGAATCATTCCATTTTAGTTTGCAGGCACTTATGGATTCTTTATTCTAAAATAAATTTTGAAGTCCTTTATTTTACTTAATTTTCAATATTTTTTGAAAAAACAAAATCATGGGATGTAGATTGTTTATTATAACATTTCAACCACTGGGATTGGCATTTTTTTAATTCCATAACTAAATTCTTAACAATTTAATATTTTAAATCACCCTTTACTTCTTTCTACTTACTATTTTTTTCCTATATGTTGTACAATTCCAAATGATCTGAAAATTTTCAAGCATGTAAGGTAGGAGCTCCATAAATGGCACATCTAAGAGCTGAAACTAAACTTTGGGTAGGTGAAGCTTTTTGAAATATTTTTTAGTAAATTTTCCTTGAAAGACAAGTGAAATTGACATCTAACCCAAATTGTTTCATATATTTTGGAGGTTTGTGGAGTAACTTAAGAAATTTAAAGTTGAAGTGGCATAGGGCTCTAAAAAGGCCCACCTCCTCAAATGTACACTCTCTGTATATTGTTGAAGGCTATGAAAAAACAATATGTGTAAATAGTGTACATTTGAGGAGGTAGGCCATTTTAGAGCCTATGCAATTTTAGAACCCCTACCTCAGCCAACTTGCCTTGAAAAATGGATCCAAAGAAGCACCACCATTTTTTTTAAATTTACCTACAAAATTGAGCTTGTGAAGTGCAGCTGCCCAATTTTTGGGAGGGCCAAAAGAATGATTTCTGTAAATTCAAAAGCTCATATCTTGCAATCCATGCGGTGAAAATTTTTGAATTTTTTTTCACATGTTCTCAAGCTAGTGTACTACAAGATCCTATGGTTATATGTGTCCAAAAATGTATTTTTCTCTGAAATTTGGTACTTGTACAAGAATGGCAGTTTTAGAGCGTTTTGGTGAAAATATAGTCCTAGTCCTTTGGGGGTTAAATCAATCCTTTAGAAATAGACAACCATTAGCCAATAGTATTTGCTAACTACTATTTCAGCTAACAATGAGCAAATTCGTCACATAGCCACTGGATTTTGTAGAATCCATGCAATATATGTACCAATATACAAGCCATTGGAAATATAGATAATAGAAGCTCTAGATATGACCGCTAGCATGTCATTTTAACCAATTTCAATGTTATTATTTCTTTTGTTACCTCCTTGTATAAACACATAATTGTGTATACATTCACAATTCGAATACCATCATCGACTATCCGGTGAAAAGATGCAAACACAATGTTTGATTAATCCCCCCACTTTCAATTCTCAAAACTCATAGACCATTGATCTACACACAAAAAAACACTAAAACTAATCCCCATGCCCTCAATCTGGGATACAAATATGAATATGGTATGGATATGGATATGAATATGCATATGGATACATAATACAAATACAAAAATATGAAAATATCTCATATTGATTGCATATCCCATCATCAATCTAAAATTACAAATAGGGATGGTGGTGGTGGTTAGAGTTGGGATTAGGGTTGGGATTAAAGTTAGGATGGAGGGAGGGGGGATTTTTAAAAAGTATTTAAATTAGATTTCATTGTTACCTTTGCTTCAGAGTCAACTTACAAAAGGAGTTTCCAGCTTCAGGGTCCAAATGCTTGAAAAAGTGGGAAAAAGTAGAATTTACAAGAGTCATTACAAAAAATATGAGGCCTCAACAAGGCCGTGAGTGCTGATTTTTGGGACCCGCGGGTGATATTACGGAAAAAAAAAATTGAAAAGTGACGTCACGCTGATGTGGCGCTGACGTCAGCACTGGCGTGGAACTTCGACCACGTCAGAATTTCAGTTTTTGAATTTTTTTTTTTGAAAAAAAACTCCGTAGTATCACTACGGGGTCCAGGCTTAACAGCCTTCCGGAGGCCTCATATTTTTTGTAATGTGGATATTAAATGGACCACATTGAATGTTCACTTTGGAAATCATGTAGAAGAGATTCAAACACAAGTTTATCATCTGCACTTGCCATATTGAAATCTCTTCTGTAGATCTTTCATTGAATTAGATATTGATGTTTGTCAAGTGACATAGTGTTGTAATATGGGTTGTCTACTAGCTGAAGTAGACATCATCTTATGTAAAAGTGTGTAATATTAGGAGGTCTTTTTAGTCATGGGATGATCATCGTTTGGTTTGTAGTTGATGTTAGAATTAGCCAGCGACTAGCCTTCAAGGTTTGGATTTACTACTTAAAGGCAAGAGTGTTTTTTTGGGGGGTTTTTGGGGGTTTTTTGGATCTAAGGCGTAGGGTGCACTTCAAGGTGCTCAATTGTACATTTATTGGTGTTTTATTATTGAAAGAAGCATTGATGTGAACAATTTGGGGTTTGTATTTGGATAAAGTATTGAATCAAGGCAAAATTTTGGATCATGATTTTAGAGATTTGATCTACTATGATACCAATTGCATTCAAATCTGGATGTCTCAAGGAAATTGAGATATGAACCTTCAAAATAAAGGTATTTGAAATCCAAGACAACCAAGAAAGATATATTTGAGAGCTTGAATATTATTGAGTTTTTGTAATGTGCTATAAAATTTGAAGAGCATTTTTTTGAACCTATCTACTACTTTGTGTAAAAAAATTAGATGCAATGGATTGGAGACCAACCAATTATGCACAAAAATCAGAAGGGGTGAAGAAGCTATGACTTGACAAAAGTAAATAGTAGGGAAATGTCTACAAAAGTTAAAAAATATCTTAGATTTGGATGAAATTTGATATTTGAGTACTTGACAAGTGGATATATATTGTCAAAAAGTTTCAAGACATTTGGAGCAATTATCGATAATTTATGCTAGGTCAACACTAGTTATGTCAAATTTAGGTTAACTTTGGAGGGGACAAACAGTTAGTAGTGAAAAAATGTCTACTAAAGTTGGACAATATCTTATATTGAGATGGAAATTGATATTTGAGTATTTGATAAGTTAATCTATATTGTGCCAAAGTTTCAAGATATTTTAAAAGACTTTTCAAGAATTATGCTAAGTTGCAAATAACTATGCCAATTTTAAAAAGGGACAAGAAGTTGGTAAATTTTTTAAATAGTGTTGAAATTTAACGTGTGAGTATTTGGAAATTTATCTACTTTTAATAAAGTTTCAAACCATTTGGAAAGAATGTCCATTAATTATGCTAGGTTAAAAGTAGAAATGCCAATTATTAGGCTATTGTAGGAATTATAGGATATTGATATGGGTAAAGGAAATTTAGAGGATGGATTTAGGATTACTTAGAAAGTTAAGGGAGAAAAAAAATTATGTGCAAAGCATTTCCACAACAAAGGCCTATGCTATTCTAGACTTATTTGCACAACATTGTGACAATGATCTAGAAAATTGTTATTGTGGCCTTGAGAAGTGGTGGTGACTTTGGGCACTACATGAAAGTTAGGTACTTTAAACTCTTGCAAAGTTGATTAGCCAACGATGTAAACAACAAGGATGGAAGGCAACATCTAACATCTAGGTAATTGCAATCACTTTGAATGAAGCCATGGTATTCCAATTTCGGGGAGTGCAAATCCTTGAGCAATTGCATCAACTATCGTTTGGATCAAAAAAATTCTCTTGGGATGATGAGACTATTATCAAGTTTGGGCACAATCTAATGGAAATAATTTTGAACCTATTTTGCTCCGATTTAGACACTTTACAAGTACTATGACCTTGGTAAATAGTACCAGATGCACTACTAAGATAAGTTATTAAAAAATACCTTAACATCTGACAAGGAGTAATAGAAAGTGTGTCTTATACATTGAAGAATATACAATTTTTATGAGTCTACCCTACTATTGTGGTTATAATAAACACTCTACCAATAAACAACAAATTCTACAATCAAGGTTGTAATTTTTTTTAAATACTTAGCAATATGAAATTCAACTACAAAACTACATTTAGTTTAAAATTACTAATGTACACAAATGCATAAACACAAAAATTGAATTAAGATTACATTAATAGTAATTATTTATTGAAATTAATATTGTTTACATCTATAAAATACTAATAGAAGACATGCATAGATTGTAATGTGCATGAAAAAAACCCTAGTGTGTACATTTAATACAATAAGACACACTATGATTGAAAAAACTTTCAATATCTTTGTACATTGTCCATGAAGAACCTTTGAATCTTTGACAATGGCTTCATGTGATATGTGGATTGTTATTTTGAGATGCCTTAACTATTTGTAGAAAATCATGAATCTTTATAGTTCATGAATCATGAATTTTTAATTTGTGGTCCTTGAGAACCACAAATTAACTAGATTTAGTGTCATGGTACATCTATAGAGGTAATGAGTGTTTCAAAATCTATGGTTGTGTTCATCTATTTTCAAGAATATAATGTGTGTAGAAATCAATCATATTCAACTTAGAAGGCTCCCATAAAGTAATTGTATTTTGCATATTTTGCATGGATAGAAGGATTTGGATTGTTTCTATGTAAAAGTGCATGCAAGTTGCATAAATTAGGCACACAATGCGTAGCAATCATTAAGCAATTATATTTCTTTCTAATGTAGATTGAAGGGAACTCTTTTATTTTAGTTGTGTTCTCAAAATGATTATTTCAATCCACACTTGAAACAAAAGTAGGATTCTAATGAATTGTTGCATGCATTAATCCCTAAAGGACCAAAGCCATTTGTTTGGCAAAATCCACTCAAAACTGTCATTTCTGCTGCATTCATCCAAATTAATTTTTATTTTATTTTATTTAAGAATCCAATTGTAGGATCTTGTACTTTATTTGTTTGAGATGATGTGAAAAAATGTAATGAAGTTTGACTAAATAGATTAGAATATATTAGCATTCAAAGTTGGAAAAAAATAAATTAGAATGCTAGCTTGCAATTTCAAATGACTTTGACCATCATTTGTAGAAATGTTTTCTACTGTGGACTTTAAATTTAAAAAAAATTGTATTGAAGAATTGAGTTGAAACTCTAGAAATTAAAAAATAAATAAATAAACGTTTCATTTTCATTCTTTAATCACTAAAAGACCAAGATCATTTTTCTGGTCAAAAACCACTCAAAATTGCCATTTCTATTTTGTTCATTTAAGAAAAATAAACTATTCTTAGAATCTAATCACAAGATCTTATATTTTACTTGTCTGAGATCATGTGGTAAAAATGTAACTGAAATAGGTACAATTTTATGGTCTTCATTGTTGAAGGTTAAGAATTTAATATTTGCCCAAAGAATATTCTTGGATATATTTTTTATAGCTACTTGTATAAATATTTTTTGTCTTTTCTATATACATTACAAAAAATATGAGGCCTCAACAAGGCCGTGAGTGCTGATTTTCGGGACCCGCGGGTGATATTACGGAAAAAAAAAAAAAAAAAAAAATCTTTTTTTTTTTGAAAAAAAATAACTTTTTTTTTTTGAAAAAAAATAACTTTTTTTTTTTTTTTTTTTTCCCCCGAAAAAAAAAATTGAAAAGTGACGTCACGCTGATGTGGCGCTGACGTCAGCGCTGGCGTGGAACTTCGACCACGTCAGAATTTCAGTTTCTGAATTTATTTTTTTGAAAAAAAACTCCGTAGTATCACTACGGGGTCCAGGCTTAACGGCCTTCCGGAGGCCTCATATTTTTTGTAATGGAATGATTCTATTGGGAAATATAAAACCTTTGATCTTTGAAATGGATGATTAGAATGAAATTGGCATGGCTTCAATTGTCCACCAGAATATGATATTTACATATAGTTGAAGTTAAAATTAAATAAAAATATTTATATTTATTCTTCACTACTACACCATTATAAACTAAATATCAAAATTCTAGATTCATTTTTTATACTCTTCAAACTATGCATCTTTCTTGAATGCATACATGATCAAAATTGATATGGAATATGTGACTTTGTGCCATTTGTATGTTGTATCCGTGTATACATTGTATACTATATCCATACATTATTTCATATCTAAAAGTTAGTAACAAAATCCGGTATTCAAATCTTGTATTCATGGGTTGTATCCGTATCCATGTTCTTATAGTATATCAATATATTAGTATATACCATATATAAAGGGTTGTAAATTTATTTTTTATAAAAGGATCTAGGAAAGGTTCTTAATATTTGAAAGATAAGACAATTGTCTCTTTTTGGAGAAGTGAAGGTCTTAGAAAGTTGGTGAGTCAAAACATAAAGTGCAATTTCTACTTAGCAATTGAAAATATTAGAACTTTATAAATAATATTGGAGTATCAAGAATCAAGTGAGAAAATATTTGAAGAAAATATTTGAGTATCAATATTTCAAGAATACATTATTATCTTCAAAATAATCCCTCCTAAATTTTTTGTTTGGCTATCTAGTATCACAAAGAACCCCTCCTCCTAATGTACAAATTTTCAAAAATTGTTAATGAATTTGGAGTAGAAACATTGACAATTGTTAATAGATAAGTGCTAATTAAACATTATCTAAACTATAGAATTTGCCTAAAATGACAGTTTGTTCATTTTTGTAGTTTATTTAATTCAATCAAGATTGATGTTGGTGAAAAATATCTACAAAAATATCAAGGAGGTAGATTAAGTTTTGTAGCATACTTTGCATCTAAAGATCTCTTAAATAATTTTCCTAATAGTTGATAATAATTCTCATGAGTATCTACACCATCTACAACTTTTTGACATCATTGTATGGTCAGACTTGACCAACTACGGATGAAATACTAGATTAATAAAATATATAAGGGTGAATTGCAAAAGCAATATATGAAAATTCTTCAATGTATATATTTGCAATTGTCTACAAAGGCAAATAATTAGGCATTAATATGGAATGCCCATATTGATTGCTTTTGATTCTTTAGTCTTGAATTTTGGTTCCTAGTTTGAGAAATGGATAATTATATTAAATTAGAGCTAATTTTGGTTACTATAATTTTTTTTTTTAACCCTTAAAGTCTCAAGGCCTTTTTTCCATAAAAAAACACTCAAAATTGTCATTTCTTTAGCAAAGAGTAAAAAAAAATTTATGTTTTTTTTTGCATGTTTAACCATAAGATATCATATTAGACTAGTATAAGAATGTGTGGAAGAAATTTCACAAACTTTGACCATGCAGATTGGAAGATATTTGCATTTAAAGTGAAAGAAACATTACGGGTTTTTTAGCCCCTGTGGAGGGTTGCAAGTTCCCTAGGGTTCCCAGACTCTAGAATTGTCTAGAATTGTGCTGCAGCAGCTGCGTGATGTGGCAGAGGGACTGCCACGTCATATAATAAATTTTTATTATTTTTAAATAAAAAAATAAAAATTATTCATCTTGTTTTTTCATTTTAAGATTTTAAGGAAAAAAAAAAAAAAAAAAAAAAAAAAAATATATATATATATATATATATATATATATATATATATATATATATATATATATATATATATATATATATATATACATACATATATATATATGTATATATTTTTATTTTTTATTTTTTATTTTTTATTTTATTTTTTATTTTTCAGAATTCCGTATCCAAGTACGGGAATTGGAAAAAAATTTGGTCATGAACATATAGTTGTATATGTTTTAAATAAAGATTTTGCTCTCGCTCTTTTTCTTAAAAAATCAGTGAGTATATGTCTGTTACATATGAAGTTTGCTCTCCTTCCTGTTCTATTCTTACATGATTAGACAAGGTATAAATTTATCACTGACATAATATTAACTTCACACCTCTTATGTGTATGGTTAATGGTTCAACCACATGTCTGTTTCTAAAAAATAAACATCCTGAGATTATACCACCTATGGTAGAAACTTTAAATCTCCACTGACGTCCTTAATTACCTCCAAATCGGGATTAGTATGGCCCTTGATTAATGAGCTGATCTTGGCCATGCATTTATCGCCTTCAAATCTGAACCCAGATGTGGCGCCTCTGCTGGGCGGCTTACTGGCCCTTTTGCGAACGGTACAGACTGCCGGTTCTGCTACTGGGGTTTTCCCTCATCGGGTTTTCCCTCATCGGATTCTGAATGAGCTTGCCTTAGAGGAAAATATTAGTTGCCCTGCTGCAGTGAAATAGTGGCTGTCTCGTTAAGCTGGTCATTTTCATTGAGTTCTACTGGATAACTGAGAGCTCTTACGCTGGAGTGTTGCTAGTATTAGGTTGTGCTTTGGGCTGATTTTTACTGGACATACCACGTTGGTGATAATTCTTAAGGAGAAATGGCATCTTCTTCATAGCAATCTGCTACTGACCAGGTTTTTTAACTTATGATCATTTTTGTATGGATTGTGTCTTAGGATTTTTTGCCTTTGTTTCTTCTATTATTCCAGGTGAAAGCTATAACACACGTACATGAGCTGTAGACACCTGTTGCATCCTCACTAACATCACATTTTTGTTGTTATGTTTTTGGGATGGGCACAGGTGGGCTCATGACCTCTTGGAATTTTTGGAGACTCTTCATGCGAAAATCTGACCTTCCTCTTAGATGATCTATTCTTGTTTGTAATACTTTGTACTATATTTGTGTGCTTTTCTCAAAACTGCACAAAACAGATCCATGGACTTGTTGTTGAGCTTTGTTTTTATCTAATAGATAAAACTTAGAAATCTTTATTAATCTACTTGGGTGGAAGAAAAAAATATGGAAAAAAATGGCACACGGTAGTGACAAGTTCTTGTAAATGATCTAGCTACTTTATGTACTAGAAATGTCACTTACATATGATAAAAACTGAAATGCTGGAAATAGTATGAATATTGCCCAGAAATGGGATGTACCAGAACGGAATTTTTTTCAAAAAAATAAATTTGACAACAGCTGTTTTTTTACTGCCGAGGGAACAGTGCCAGGAACAGGTCCAAAACGGCCCTCCAGACCCCCCAAAAAACATCTAATGCAAGTTTTTTTGCACATTGCTCAACTACATTTTTTGGCTTTGAACCTTCTTAACTTAAAATTTGTGTTCTACTGGTTTTGAATTTTGAATTTTAAATGATGAAGAATTGAGTTGAGAGTCCAAGAATTTTTTTATAAAGAAAACACACTTAGTTTTTATTCATTAAAAATTTATTAAGTAAAAGTAGGTTCAAGATTGAATGAAAAACTAAATTGTTAATAATTCTTAGATGGAATTAAAACACACAAATTTGAACAGTGAGATTGTTCTAGCAAAAAATCTTAACCTTATGAATTTTTTTATTTGAAAAAATGTGAAAAATGAGTTCAAAAATGATTCTTACAAGTTATTTTTTCAAGAAGATGCTCTAATTGCCCAAAAACTAAGATTGTCCATAACTTTTGCATAACAAATCTAAATGGAATGAATCAAAGCTTCCCATATAGATAAAAATACAATATTAATATATGAAAAAATAAATAAAAATTATTTCAAGTTTTTTTGAAGTTTTTTTTTCCCGCCAAACTAGAAAAAGAGCTTTTTGTGCCATACTTGTTCAACACATGATTTTGAAGAGCATCATTAAGTGTGAATATATTTTTTAAATAAATTTGATCAACGCAAATAGAGAACATCAACCTTGGTAAACATTATGTCCAACATTTAAATTGTATGGAATACAACCAAATTTATCTAAATAATGCATTTTTGATGATTGATGTGTTGTTTTTGGACTAATTAAAAAATTATTAATTGGTTTTATTTACTATTTTACATGGATACAAACATCATTGAAATGGAGGCAACAATGTGGAGAGGACTTCGTTGAGTGGATTTGATGCCCATTTTAGACTCAAGAAAGCGGCCTTAATTAGTTTCTAAAATTACCTAATTAATCATTATATCTTTGATTGTGAGCACAAATACATATCAATCAAAACAACTACTCTTCGATTCTATATTTGATGTACTTTTGTAAGTCCTGATACTAATTAGATTTAAAGTTAGATTCCACCTATTGAGAAAAGACAAATCGAAAAGTTTCTTTTGAAGATTGAACAATTTGAAGTTTGAACAGATTTCTTTACAAGATGATGAAATACAATTGAAACTTGAAAAATAAAAAGCTCTAGATATTAGTCTAGTGGATAATATGATACCATAATGTCTTATATGATATTGTTTTACCTGAGATCCTTCAAAAATCCCAATTTTTATTGTCCTATATTTACTTTATGTTATTAATTATAGAAAAGATTTGACATTCCTTGATTGATAGCTATTGGTCTTAATATTGAAAACTTAGTAAGGAAGCTCATCTTTGGGAAAATAACTAATGAGAAATATATAAATTACATGTGAGCAAAGGATATTTAATGGAAGATTATACAATAATATACATTTTCAAAGAATGTTCTATAAATTTGGATTATTTAGAAGATATTTTCAATAATATTTTGTTAATATTCTTTAAATTATTTTTATGGGATATTTTAGAACTCCTTGTCTTTCTAAGTAGTTGATTTTTTAAAGTTTTAAAATTAACAATGCTCTATCTTGAGTATCTTTGTTCTCAAGTGGGCTTCAAGATTTCAGCATACTAAACTCTCCTAGAAGTTCATGCATTTTAAAGCTTTCAACACATATCAAGAATCTATTTACATTGTGTGAATCATCTCAATTGAAAGTGCATAGGTGGCAACATTTGTTTGTAAAGTATTTGAGCACGGCATTGAACTCAGTTTTGAACACCTTTATATGGTCAAACTTCATTAGATGTCTTAATAGGTAATTTTGAATAGAGATCAAGAGAACAAGATGTGTTTTTTGAATGTTGCACCTCATACAGGATGACCAAGACATTGTTGTCCCTTTAATAGTTGTCTATATGTAGAATGATTGGATTTGCAATTTTCTATGCAATAGAATAATAAACTAGAGAAGTTTCACGCGGATTTTGATCAACTCATTATTATTACAAAAAGACAAGTTGTAGATGGCCATAGCAATAACATATGTCTTTCCATTGTTTTATCTACTTGAAGACTATTCTCATCCACTTAGATTTTGATGTGGTTCTTTAACTCTTTAAACAATAGCAATGTTAATCCAATAGCATCCCTTTGGCTTGTGAAGTTTGGAGCATTATTTTTCTTAAATTGGTGCAGTTCCATTAAAATGGCATGGTGAACCTTCAAGGAGGGTAGGAAATGCAATGAGCTAGGGGACTGCAAGGGATGACGGTGGAAATCTTGGTTGAGCATATCCAAATGTTACACATGAAAAGCAATTTGCATACTAATATGCACATTTATTGGAACATCAAGCTACTCTAAATGTCAAAATGGCTCATAAACCATAAAGTGACCGGGTTCTAAAAGCATTCTCTAACATAGACATACATTTTGCTTTCTTCAATATACCAACTTCATTTATCAATATATCAACAAGGAAAATATCAAGTGGTGAGTGTTCTCAGTGACCTATGTGATTCCAATTTCCAATTTCATAACTAATTCCTCAAAGTTCAATAAAACATGCAACAACTTGGGTTAGATGTCAATTCCATTTTTCTTTTGAGGGAAATTTACTGAAGAATATTTGAAGAAGTCACCCCCCCAAAATTACAAATCCACTCTTAAATGGTCGGACCACTTACATTAATGTCACTGCCTCCATAGACAAATGACCCTCTCAATGCACTCACATATATTCATAGCATGACACGTGGAAGGTGTCCGATTACAAAGATGTGTATACAACAAAATACTTTCTTTGGATTTACTGCGCAGAATGTTTAGAAGTTGTAAGCTTTAGTTGTGGAAGTCAAAAGTGCCACACTCAATTTGAAAGATATGCATATCATTTGTGCCCTCCGTCTCTTAATTGCCGTGGTCCATAATCTACCTGGCATTCGGTGTAGGAACTAGCATCAAGTTATGGAGAGATTGTGGTAACACACATTAACAGATTCAAGCATTGATCATCCACAGAACAAAGAGTGCGAATTGCAGTGTCACGACGGAGTTGCAAGCGTCCATTACCGACGCTGGTTGACTTAGTTTTATTCAATCATGCCCAGCGTGCATGTAAATGGAAAAAATGAAAGGACAATTTACAAAAATCCAGCAACCCGGTGGGAACTTCACAAGGTAGACCCAAGTCAACCCAAACTCAGGAAGCTAGTCAGGATGTCGTGAGAACGATAACCTTGTGCCTTTGAGGCACACAAGCCTTCACAGTGCGTGAGCTCCTTTCTCTTCAAGACGTGCCACCACCACTTCATATAATTCGGTTTCGCGACCATATCGGAGAACGGTGAGCGACTGCGCCATGTCCACGGCACGGTTCAAAATCGCGCCAGCAGGTGCACTTGCAGCGGAAGTTACTGCAATTGAGTGGCGTCTCACGCAATCAAAGGACTTGAGAAATGTGAAGATGGCAACAACTTCAATGCAGGTCACGTAAAAGCTCCATTTCTCATAATCCCCAGCTTGCAACGACCTGGCACAAGAGAGAATACTAGCTAGCTGCTCAGTTGCGAAAATTAAGCAGGCTTTTGTGTACCCTAAACCCTGGTATCTAACAGCATCACAAAGATCTTATATTACGTTAAAGTTCTTAATGTCACACTGGCAAGGCGGTTACACCGGGGAAAGTGAGACAGGAGAATCCATCTACATCTTCTGTGTGATAACAGGGGCAGACACACACAGGAGATTCAACCAATATGGCAAAATGGATGCTGAATATAACATACGACACTAACTCTAACTCAACATATGACATTAAGTCAACGTTGCCATGAAATTAATTTAACATCATCTTATGTAAATATTTATCCAATGTTTCATTAGGTTAACCATCAATTACTCTGTAAACCTAACAAAGCTCTGAGAGGCGGTACAGGAATGAAAAGAAGTGGTTGGTACCTAGGTTCTGCGGCTTCTGGGGCCATCGCTCGTACCGCTCCTACTGCAGGAATGTTGCCAATTATAATCTTACCGACCGCAAGTTTGCTGGCACTTGTGAAGAGGCTAAGAACGTTGCTCACAATGTACGGGCCTTTAGATTGCTTGGACATAATCTTTTCCAGGGCGTTTAGAGAACGCCGAAACTTTGCACTCACAACATCTTTCCGTCTCTCACAACTTGGGAGATTGGCCTTGACTGGATTGCGAAGAAAATTCGCAAGTCCAGATTCAACTGCATGGTCGTCGAGGAGTGTGTTGTTAACACCTTCTGTGCAATTTAATTGGGCTTTGTCAGTCGGATTCTGGATCCCCGCATAGAAAGACTCGGAAGGGCTTTGCTTCATAGACTCAGTTGTGCAAGTGTCGCCAGGTCCTGCCAATTCGTCACACCCTAATTAATACCAAATACAAGGATCAATTAGTTCAGCGCAACCCGGAATTCAGAGCAACCGCCAGGGAACAACTCCGATGGTCAAGGAGTAAATTTTATGATGCTCTTCTTTACAAGCTTAAGGTACAGAACTTGGGCCACATTATTACCTGTACGAATTCTGTAGCTTCCAGCCTGAAGATAATCCCCTTAAGTCATACGCTAATTAATTAATGCCCAAAGTAATCAATCAAAGCAACCCGAGCTCAAGTCGATACAGCAGGCAGTGAACACATTGCCCAATTTTCAAACTTGTGCAAAGTCCATGGAATTCCATAGCGAGTTTCGGGCTCTATTCCGCACTCCAGCTGTGAATTCCACAGACTTTGCACTTTTTGTATTTCTCTGGTGACTTCTTCAAAGATCAATTAAGGACTATATTTAATGATATTCTTTCCTCCAAAAGTTAAATAAGCTACAGGAAGGTCAAGTTCTTACGTTTTCCTCCGACGAAACCCCCAGATTCCCATTGATCTACCCGGCTCTTCTCATCGACCTCGTCGCTCTGCGGTGCCTCGTATGCAGAGCGTGCAAGTGCAGCGGATCTATTCGCTTGAAATACTATCTGGTAAAATTCATCGAATCTTCCCGCTTCACATTTCAAAAAATTGGACAAAATCAGAATATGCAGGTACCATTTATATCAAGTTTCTTTTTCTCATTTTTTAAGAAGAGCCAAATTGGCAACATAAAATGTTACAGTGGTGCTTCAAATTTCAACATTCATTCACGTATGGGATAGAAAATATCACATCAATACATATTATATGTCTATAATTTGGTTTTCACCCACAATCTAGCGATTTCATTCAATTTTTTTTTTAAATTTGAAGTTTTTTTTAACGATTTCATCCAATTTTCTTGGCAAAGTTTTTGCCATTTTTTAGCCAGATCATTTTTTCTAGTGCAATTTGGCACCAAAAAGTACCCCCCCCCCAAAAAAAAAGCCCTAATTTATATATGCCCAATAAATAGATCGCATACATATATCCTAGGAAGATCAGGGCTAACCTTGGAATAATTCTCGAAGTTGAATTTTTGAGAAAGTGCGGGTTTTGACTCAAATTCCTTTAACGTTATACTCGATATTACTCGTCACCCTCAAAATTGCAATTACGTGATGTTTTGAAATTCTCTTCTCCTCAGTAGATTCTTTTCCTTGAAGTAAAAATACAAAGTGAAGTGTTTAGACTATTATGTTCACTTTCATTAGGAATTTAACTCCATCAAATCAATAGGTACTCAAAATTAAGTTACGCATGAAAACCAGAAAATGGGTTGGATCCTCGGGTGCACACCCTAATAAAACCCAGATCTGCAAAATGCGAGATAAACGGACTGGTTCTCAGGTGTACGAAGGATCGCTTTTAGTAAGAAGGTCAGGTCAACGAGCATGAAACGATACCTTTCGACGCTGCCAATATCTTCCACCGAAAATTCCTGGATTTTCTGCACATAACATAAAGTCATTTCATAAATTCCTCTGCCGACTGGTATGCAACTAAACAGAAACACAGACTTACTGGCAAGAATGATTAGGGCAAAACAATACAGAAAATTTTTAGCCGGGATCGAGGGCACGAGAAAGAGCCCCTGCCGGATCGGAACTGCAGGTGGTGTTACATTATCTAAGTAAACCCGACTTTCCTATAGCTAGAATACATACTGAGAGAATGATCATCCACTCCCATGGAGTTACATCGATAAGTGACATCATAAGCAACCTCCAATCGAAAATCAGATCAACAAGTTTAACACATTCAGAAACTGAGATCCGACAACGCATAGATTCAAAACCACGCCACGCGGTGTCTAGAATTGCAAATTCATAGAATGTTCTCAAATCGAGGAGGCCACCAATACAATACTATACTAATAATTAACCAATCATGAAGCGAAGAACATGTCATACTTGAGGACTACATTATTAACTAAAGACTGAACAAGACTGAAGATAAGAAAAGCTTGAAACCAGTCACTTGCATGACAAAGTACATATTCTAAGTTGCAATTAGTACATTCTCCTCTAAAACGAGAGAAAAGCGCAAAAATTGTAACCAAACCCCTGTGCAGACACATGGAGATTAATCTTGTTTCCTTTACGCCCAGAAGTTTTCCAGATGAATTTGCACTGAAAAACTTGTGAAATCAGGGAAAAGCTAGCGGCAAAGAAGGGAAACCAGTGGCACGGCTTTTCCCTGGTGCAACCGGTAAAAACGGGAATGGCAATCCGAGAACCAGAACTATCTCCCAGTAAGATACCATACACATATCTGGTGCGAACATGTCCCCCCCCCCCCCCCCCCCCCGAACTACCAGCCACTGAATTAGGTCAAAGCCACCGACAAAGCCGACTTACCTTGGGACGCCCTTGGCCTTCTCTTTTCTCCAATTCTTCCTCCGGCATGCTGGCAGGGTCCTCTTTATGATCTACTTCGGATTCGACTCCGGGAGTGTTTCTATCCTTCCCTCTTTCTTCGAATTCCTCGTCCTACATGTTGGCTGAGTCTTCTTTACGTCCTTCTTCCGGGTCTTCCGAGGGACCGTCTCCGGGGAGATCTGCGCCTCGTGGGCTTCGTCGGGTGCCATGATTCCTGCCCTGCTCCTTCACTCCGGGCTTAATTGATCTCCTTGTCGGTCACCCTAAAACCCACATAACAACAGTGTAGTACGTGTTTCCGATACAGCAAAGAAGGATGTGTGTCTCGTGTCTACAGTAGGTAGCTGTGCCTGGTTCTCTCTCGCAAACTTATCGACTGTGGCGGCGTCGCTGGGACTGATCGATCACTGTCAGTGCCTCTTGGGCTAACACAGGGAAACCGGTAAGGCATCACACCGGAGTACTTAGATTTCACACTGCATCTTTTACCCCCGCAAACTTTCTTAAAACATAAAGTTTGGGGTGGAGATGCATTGTGAAATATAAATACCGCCTGGGTGACACCCTGTCGTTCTCCCTGTGTAAGTTAGGACCACCACTAGTAAGCTCTTGTAAAGGCTGAAATGAAATCCAAAGAATTAGGCAACGAAGTTTAACCCTTAAACATTGAGGCAAACGTTTTGCGGCCGATGAATGACAAGATAATTTCCTATGTAAGACAAAAGTGCAACTATTCATCCTCCAAATTTTGTGGGAAAAGGAAAGATCATCTACATTAGCTTGACTTCCAATGAGTGCTTTTGCATTATTTTAATCCAACAATTTACACGGTGTCAAAAGAGATGATTTCCACAGTTATGAGCCCGTTGTTTAAGGGTTAATAAGGCACTGGGGTTTCTAAGAGCCGATCTCCATTGCGACCCGGAATTGGATGGGCCTCTAGGTTGACCACGGGTAGAGAGGAAGAAAACTTTTGAAATCTTCACGTTACGTAGATTTTAGAAAGCAACTTCCGATTTGGAGTCCACGAGGTCCAAGGGTTTGCCTCAATCTTGCGAGGTTGGGGGCTGGAGGCCCACCCCCCTCTAGCCCCCAATGGCAACTTGCTCTAACCTCATGCAACACTATAAATAGATGTGGGAATGCTTGTTTCTTGGAAATTCGTGTTTTAAAGTAGGTGGCTCAAAAAGCGACTATTTAAGGGCTGGTGGGCCTTTTTGATGGGTTTTAGATGCCCAAAAATATTTTCACTTATTTTTCACTTGAAGAAAAATTGATGCGGAATCTAACACAAGTAGTTTCATATTTTTTGGAGCATTTTTGAATTGCTTATGAATTTTCAAAGAATTCTGCCATAGGCACCTATTTATGATCCTAGGCCTTGCAAAACTTGCACATGTGCAGTCTGAAAAAAGATACGGCTTGACCAAAAATAAACACTAAAGCATTCAAAAAATAATACACAAGGTAGGATGCGACCGCTTAATTATGCAACACCATGCACTAATAGAGGTTGGCAACTCACTTTTAAACCATTTACTCTCCATTTCAAAGCTTCCTATAAGACTATTTGAAGGAAAAGGTCGCTTTTTGAGCCATCTACCTTATATATGGAAACTTTGAAGCAATTGGCCGGGGCCAAATTGGGGTGCTGTAGCCGCCATTTTAGTCTCTTCTAGCACTAATAAAAAAAAGGGGGGCTAGAAAATTTAGCCCTATTTTTGTACTAGTAGCCACGGTTACATTTGTTGTTTATCCCTAACTAGTATAATAGTAGCCGGGACTAGATCTAATTTTGCTAAAAAAATAGTAGATGTTTTTTTGTAGTTTTGATGAATTTTTGAAAGTTTTAGAGTGAATTTCATTGAACAATTGGATGAAATTCATTATTATTTTGAATGATTTTTTTTCAAATTTGGATGAAATTCGACTACAATAAATGAAATTTTGAATAGTGATGCACTAGATGGAATGGATTGCCATGCTAACCTCCAAATTCTTTATTTTTCTAAAATAACATCCGTGAATTCAAACACATGATCAACAACACACCTCAACAAGTCAATACTTGTTCAAATCCAACAAAATGAAGTAGAACAATGCATAGAGAGAGGGTAGATTGCATACCTAGTGTACTTGTTGCGGTCATGATACATATGGAAATTAACAAAGCGTGTCGCCATATCCTTGAATCTACAAAAAATTTGATTCTATGAGCATCATGACTTCCAAAACTATTATCACAAATGCAATTTTCAAACAATATAATAATCAACTGCTAAAAACAAAGATTTTCAAACACCTTTTGTTTTACTCATGCATTGGCAAGTTTGCAAACCAAGCAAACAAATCTTCAATACTACTACCAGTACCAAATAAAGTACTCAACATTAGATACCACAAATGCTTTCAAAAATTCTACAAAACCTCACTCATCTTAAACTTTTACATTAAATCAATCAATGTACAAGCATGCGTTTAATCGCACCCTCTTTTTCTACAACTCATTCAAGCTTCTTTGCACACAGTACTACAAATTAAGTAGGCACGCATTACAAACTGCATCTAAATTTACACACAATCTAACTTTCCAAGTTGATCAAGAACCTACAAAAGCTCTTTCGTTTTGTACCGACTTCAATAAGAGGATTTTGTTTATTCCAAACAAAGAAATTAAGCTATAATTTATAATACAAAAAACATATAAATATAAGACTAAAGAAGAATCTTACTTCTTCTTTTTAAAGGAAGAAAGGCACTCTTTGGCTTAGGAAAGGACAACGACATGCCATAGAAGGATGATGGTAGGTAAGTTATTTTTCCGTTGTTAGCCTTGCATCAACATCAACTAAGTTAGTGGGGATAAGAGCTTCTTGAAGCTGATACAACACTTTAAAAAATCCCTCTAGAATCATCTAATCTAAGACCAAATATTTGTGAAGTGTAGGTTGACTTCTAGAGAATAATGCAATAGAAACAAAGGTGCATTGAGAACTCTAAAAACTAATCCTTAGAAGTATAAATCAAACAGTTAAACAATAATGGCTAGATGGGGATAACTAAACATTATAGAAACAAAGTTCAATGGAGTAAAAATCAAACCTTCTAGCAAGTCAATCATCTTTGAACCAAAAAATCAGAAACGGTAAAGGCTCAAGGCTAAGAAAAACTCTTTTTGTGTCTCTTTACCAAGTCACGACCGCAATCTGAACTAATCTCCAATAATTTCATTAGCACTTTCTTGAAGTCATCCAACTAACACACACGTTTACTAGAGCAAAATTAACAAAAATTCTTGAAGCCAAGTATTTATTTCCTCAAAAGTTGTTGCTCTTAGCCATTTTAAATCATTTGATGAAAGGACTAAAAGAAGAAAATCAACAATTGGAGATCTATAATAACGACCTTGTAATAAAACTAAATAAAAAAGGATTCAATGAAAAATGTCTACCAATTTGAATGCAATGCTTTTGATTACTTCATAATCTTTGCACATCTAATTGCATCAATTATTATAAATAATTTTTTTAAGAAATCCTATCATATTCTCATCCTTATGGATGTTCATGTTTGCATGCACTCACTCATTCATTGTGACAGAGAAATTCAAGAGCTATTTGATTAACAAAACCCATAATAACTCATAAAATATGCAATGCCTTTCTTGATGAAGCAATAAACAACAATGTTGCAAGGATGTAGACACATTCTAAAACTCTTTGAACTAAGCAATGATACAACAAAACTCAAGGGGATTAATAGTATAAGAACAATTGCTTACTATGTTAGTGATCTTTGTCTTGGCAAAAAAGACCTGGAGATGGGCAACGCATGATTGCACTACTAGAAAGAAAGGCTTGAATATGTCAAATGAAAATGCCTTTGTTGGCAAGTCAAAGGGACATTGTTGTTCAAACAACCAATGAACCACAGTCAATAAAAATAGAACTACTTTCTACAAACAATCTTTTGCACAAAAGGTTGGGAAGGAAGAATGTGCAATTTGGCTTCATGTGACATTGACATGTTGGAGACATGAATACCTTGAATAAAGAACCAACCATAAACCATATTGTTTCAAGCTCTTCATATTTCCATTTAATGTCAACCAATCTTTTAAATACAACTTCATGCATTAGACAATAGTATCGATTGGGCTTCTCCTCAAATTTTGTTAGGGTGTGAGCTTGGTGGAATTTTGATTATAGTGGGGGTTGTGTTTGTACATGTATGTGTTTTAGGGTCTATTCTTGCAACTTTGTGTTGAAGGTGTCTAATAGATCTGGATTGAGGGTGGATTTGTCCTTGTAGGGTTTGAATTTTGTTAGTTAGCTAGATTAGAATATGAATTTGGTAGGGTGTGAGGTTTGTAGGTTTTGCAACTTATTTGTTTTCGGTTGTTAATTGTTGTTTTTGGATTTTTTGGGGGTTTCTTGATTGATCAAGATGGCTAGCAAGGACTGCGAGGTGCTTGTGGTGGGCAATGCAAAGGTAAAAAGTATAGCCTCAGGGATTGCTCTAAGGGCTAAGAAGAAAAAAATCCATGACAAGAAAGTAGTTGAGGATGTGGCTTGCAAGAAATTGCAAGAGTCTCATTTGGTAGAAGAAAAGACTAAGAAGAATGTTCGAGAGAAGGGTACAATTCAATCTTTTTGAAGTTGCTCTCGTAATGTTGATAATGTTCGAGAGAAGCTTTAATCTCATGGCGTAGAGTCTTCTTCAAAAAATTAGTTGATGTTCCACTTGTGTCTATAGACATAGTGCCAAGATCTAAAGGGGTGTCCAATTTTAGAGACAAAGATTAGAATTGTATTGTACTTAGCTCAATCCCCACTACTCCAATTGTGGTGTTGTTAGAAGCCTTAGAAGAAATTTGAGGCCTTGAGAAGGCCGTTTTAGGCTTGTTCTTGATGCTATTTCCGGAGCAATAAGAGAACACGGCCGGTTGTTAGGGAAAAAAAAATTAAAAATTAAAATCCTAAAATGCAAAAAGAAATTGAAATTTTTTAATTTTTAAAATTTTAAAGTTAAATTTTTTTTTTAAATGACGTGGCACGGTCGCGACCATGTAGCACTGCGTAGCTAGCAACGTTCCCAAGCGGTCGAGACAGTTTTCAGAGCCCGGGAACTCGTAGTCTTCTTGAGGCCTTAAATGTCTTCTAATGAATAAGAGGCATATGTTTGCAATGAAGACAACCTTGACTACCGTGAAATTCATGATTTGGAATTGGAAGAGTTTGATCTTGACAATTGTGAGCTTGAAAATGAAATTCCTCTTCCAAAGAAGATAAAGTTAAATTATGATCTCACACGCAAGTTTTAAATGGTGTAGGCTGCCCAATGCCCTTGGACAAAGATGCAACTCTCTACAAAGGGGCTTTTGCATATGGTTTGTTGCCAAACTTGCACAAGCATCAAGAAGGAGTCTGTCATAGGACCAAGATTGAACACTTTAAAGCGACATGCAAAGTGTAAATCACATAAAGCAAATATGCTTTTATTTGTTGCCAAGCGTCCCACTACTTTTCTCCAACATATCAATCACTGCAATTTGATTGAGTTAAAATGGAAATGTGTACAATTTGCCACTTTCTTCCAGGTTCTTTCTGATGTGAGACCAATGCTTGAGTTTGAGTCTAAATCTAGGCAAAGAATAAAAGAATACAAACTCAAGCATATACATCAGTACATTGATCATATACCTCTAATTGGATTATGGCAATCTACATGTATTTATTTGTTCAGGAGATGATTATTGTTGCTCATTCTATAGCCATGACATGTGATGAAACATTTGCAATTGATAAAAACAAACAAACAATATAGCTATGCATGTATATGTTATGCAAAATTGGATTAGAACACCTTTACTTGTGACATTGCAGCAAGTTGCTAGTGATGGTGCAATAGCTAATGGCTTTATTGATTTATTGGTTGGTATTCTAACTTGACAAGGTGGATTGATATTAGGTGCAATTGCCAAAAAATTTAGTTTGTTTTGGCATAGATGGTGTGTCTACAACAAAAAGATATTGAATAGTTATAGCCACACAATTGAAGGAGAAGTTTGCCCCATTTATGCAAGGTCAACACTACATTTCTCATCGTGTAAATTTGGTAAAGAAGAATCTCTCTTTATAATCTTGACCTATTTCATGTGATTGAGGATGTTTGTGGTGTAATCTAGACGTATTTTGCCTATAATCCCCGAAAGTATGCAGTTCCATACTTTGGCACTTCTTTTGGATACAAAAAGCTTAAGAATATTGAAGAATGTAACCACTCGTTGAATGAGCTTGATATCTCCCTTGAGGCGTCTTATGAGTGAATATAGGAGTGTCATTGGCAAGATTAATTTGGATGCTAAGAACAAGAAGGAAAAGGTAACAATCTAAGCTAATTTTTTTTGCTTAAGTTCTTTATGTATGTTGTCTCTATGATTGTTGTTTGCTGAAGTTTCTTTAGGTACCTTTTCTCTATGATTGATGTTCATAATCTCTTACTGTACATACAACTTATGTATTGTCTTATGTTTTTAGAATTTTTTACAAAGGAACGCCCAACTTGTTCTAGAAAAGTTGGTTGATCCTTATCATTCATTAGCCATAGCATCATCACAAAGTTTCCAACCTACGGTTTGTCAACAATTATTGTGTGGTAATTGTTGTTTCATGGGTTCGCACGTTAATTTAACAATTATCGCATTGTTACAATCCATTACTGCACATTTTACCGCACCGTTACGATGCATGATTAGTTGCAAAAATTGCAGCATCGTAACGGTGCGATAAATTGTGTAGTAATGGGTCATAACGATGCGATAAATGTTAAATTAATGTGCAAACCCATGAAACAACAGTTACCACACGATAATTGTTGACAAACCGTGGGTTGGAAACTTTGTGATGATGTGTTCTTCCCTTTCTAAAGTTGGTGGATGTTTTCATTCAATTCACCCAAATACATGATGTATATGTGTGTGATTTTGTGGGTGCCCTTCAAACATGCATCACAAGGTTGTTTGCAAACTATATTAGCAATGAGGCTTTTACTGGAAAGGATTTTTTGGATTTCCAACATATGGTTAATCTTGACAATGATTAGATCTAGCTCAAGTGGAGTGCCATGGATTTGAACACTAAAAGGTAGCATTCATGCTTCATTATAGGCAATGGATTGATCCTAGCTATGCATGCTGGCAAACATGTTTGCTATGAGGGATGACCTCAAATTACTTTTAAAAAACTGTGTTTTTGCTTGTGCTTGACCACTAATATACAATTTCAGACAAAACATGAAGATGTCAAAGGGCAATGGGTTCAAAAAAGTAGATTTTTGTAGACATTGCAGAAAAAATTGGCACATTACTATAATAACAAGTTGATGCTATCATTGATGTTGATGTTTTATTTAACATGACTAAAGACATATTGATGTTTTTTGAATTGTTTAGAAAAACATAGATTGTCATGTCATCAAGTAGATTCATTTTTATTGTAGATAAATTTGAGAAATTTCTTGCAATCTAAAACAAAAGGCTGACCAAATGTAAATTTTTTAGGGAAAGGGCAACCACGTGGCATGCTTTGCAGAAAAATGGAAATAGATGGATGTGCATCATGGATTCATGGATGAAAAGAGAAGCTCTTCATACAAGTGGAATGGTAGGAAGTGAATCAATCTATATGGAATATATAAAGCAATAATTGTGTTCAATGTTTAATGTCTGAAACTATGTCCCTTTACTCTGAAACGGCAACCAAATGTCTAAAACAATGTCCACATGTTCAAAAGTCAAGCTTCTATGTTCAAATTATTTCATTTCCTTTGTCTAAACAATCAATGGATTTTAATATAAATATATCCTCTCTATCTTTCATTTTCACTAACTTTCAATGAAGGAATTATTTTATTGTACCATCAAAAAAATTCTTGGTGGTAGATGGTAAGTATTCTTGGATTCTTGTTGAATTCAACAATTTTTCTTGTTCATTTTAAATTTAATTTAAATAATTATTTTTTGATAATCCTACCCTTTGGATACGATCTGCACAAATTAAAGTCTCAAAAACACTTAGACCTCTAAGTTGACACCCCCAAAAGCAATATTAATATTTTGAAATGGCATGAATGTGTGTTGACTAGGCATGCCATGTCACCCTTGTTGATTACTACGTCACTTTTCCTGCGGCTACGTCATGGATGGGCTGATGAAAAAAATCCCACATGCTCTCTTTGTCCGCATGGCACTTATGTGGCATCCACATGCTGCATTGTGGGAGAGCTTAGAAGACCACGTTTTCTACCATATTAGAGGAAAAATAAGGTGTGTTTCTACAAATTTTGGCACATTTTTGGCCCGTCAATTATATTGAATTTTAGGAGACATCTACATGGATCCTTTCCATGTCAAATTGAACTCCAAGGCTTGTTTTCTTAGACATTAAAAAAAACTTTGTTTTCTTATAGTATAGTTTGCTATAAAAATGTCCTTTTCTTTCAATTTATCCCTATTTTTAGTTGGAAAATGGAGATGAGGTGATCCTTAAATGGACCACTTTAGCCATTCAATGAATCTAGAAAAATATATTTTTCTATTGCAAGAGCCAATCATTGTCTTTGATTTCCTCACATCTCTTTACAAGTTGTAAATGGGTGGCTTTTGGAAGACCTATAGTCCCAAATTGGTGCCTATGTCCAAATCTTTGAAAATTTATAAGTATTTCAAAAAGTGCTTGGAAAAATACAAACCACTTGTATTAAGTTCCACATTTATTTTTCTTTCTCTGAAAAATGATCTAAAAACAAATTTGTCCACGGAAACCTATGAAAAAGGTAGACCATCATTTAAATGGTCGCTTTTAGAGCATACTACCTTACATGAAAAGGCGCGTTATGACAAGGTTGTTAAGAGCACATTTATGTTTCCACTCTATAGACGGTTTTGTAATTGCAGAATAGACCAATTTAAAAGTTCACAAAAAATTACAATTTTAACTAGAAAATTATAATTCCACATAGGTTTGATCCATGAGACAAGCACACACCTTAAAAAAAATGTGCTCCTCTTGGAATTGACCCCAGGATATTCAAATTCCAAATCATGGTGGTTACAGGCTCGTCTGCTTTTCAAGGAGAAAGAGCCAGATGTTTGGAGGGCGGACCTCTTACCAAATGGTTTTGTTGTCCAGAATCTCAGCCTTCCAGATGCAACCCCTCCACTTTCAGATTCCCCTGCACTTGTTTTCTGTGGCTCTCCCTCACCGCCTAACTTACAACCACCGCAACCACCAGCTTCTTCAGTTCATGTGTTCTACACCCCAACCCTAGTCTCCGCGTGCACGCAACACTCTCACTTTTACAACAGTGGGCAACCTTCTGTTGCCCCTGTTTTGTGTCCGATTTTTCCTTCTTCTTCTGAATTGGGTCCCGTGTAGTAATTTGGATTTGCTTTTGTCGTCGGATTTTTGAACCCAAAAGATTGGCTTTCGGGTTGATTTCCAAGTCATCGCTTTGTTGAATCGTGGAAGAAAATTTTCAGTCCATTTGTGGTTTGGTAGCGTGGTAGAGTGGAATTGGTTAGTTTCCACTCTCAAGCTTTCGTTTCAGTGCATCGCTTCCCGTGTGTCCGATTTTTTTCTCCTGAATTCTGTCTCTTTTCTGTCGGTTTAGATGTGTCGTGATTTGGGTTTGCTGCTGTCTTCCGATTATTGAACCGGAAGGATTGGAAATTGTGTTGATTCGGCAGTCACGAATTTGTTGAATCGTGGAAGAATTTTTATGGTTCATTTGCAGCAAGGTTGCGATTGCTTGATTGATCTATAAACAATTTCGTAGCTTGAAATTCGGTTACTTTCCACTTTCAAGCTTTCGTTCTAGTGCATCTTGTCCGTCTAGTTAATCCCGGTCTCGTTTCCACTCTTTTTCATCAATTCTTTGAGCTGGAAGTATTGACCCAGGAACCGATTTAGTATTGGAATTTGTGTTCCCCTGCTAATTGTATTCCACTGTCAGTTCAATTCGTTCCACTTGCAATTGACCCCTGTTTGGGTCATTTACAGATTCATTAAATTCGTCGATACTACTAGAACTATGGCAGCATGCCAAGCCCTACTCCCGTTTCCATCTGTGTCCAGGGTGCCTGCCCAGGCAAGCCCTAGGGCTTTTATGCTTATGCCTTCCCCTTCTCGCCTCCGACCTCGGAGTGTGCGTGTCCTTTTTCGCATGAAGGCCACACCAGCTTGCAGGAAAGCAACAGAGACCCGCGCCAGGTTGGGTGGAGATGGCGATGTGGATCTTAACGGAGAGGCCATAGGCGAGGATTTCTATTCGGTCCTTGGCTTGGTACACTTCAATCTCTTCAATCTTCAAATCCGAAGTATTTCACTATGACATAGTTTGAATGTGTGCCAAGTGTGCAGGATAGTCTAGAATGTCGGTTTAGAGAATGTCGTAACAAAGAAGTTTGAATGAACTTGACGAAAAGGAAAATTGTATTTATTACGGAATTCGGATGCCCGCTTGGCTCTGGCAAGGATGATTTCTTAATCACAGTTTCATGACTTTTAGGATAATAACTCTAATGTGCTGTTATGTTTTTGTCGTTGCAGACACCGGATGCAACGCAGGATGAGATAAAGAAGGCGTATTATTCCTGCATGAAGACGTGTCACCCGGATCTCAGTGGCAATGACCGAGATTCCACTGATTTCTGTATGTTTGTAAATGAGATTTATGAGGTAAGGCTCGTCACATTTCTGTATGGTTTTAGGCAATT
This sequence comes from Antitrichia curtipendula, assembly GCA_951230915.1. NCBI lineage: Eukaryota > Viridiplantae > Streptophyta > Bryopsida > Hypnales > Leucodontaceae > Antitrichia > Antitrichia curtipendula. Next base: position 22,383,131 of record OX579642.1, read on the forward strand.
CAGTTATGGGTTAGTTTGTACTGCGGAGTAAGTTCTGTATAGCTTACTATAAAGGTTTCTGCTTCTAATTGAAGACCATGCTTGTGAACACCCCAATCCCGGCTTCAGGGTTTTTCTACGAGCATCACATATCACAAATCACAAATGCTTTAGTGAGTAGGGTTTGTGAAATGGGTCAATCAGGTTTGGTAGATCGTTCGGTTTAGGGTCTAGTATGATTTTTATGTATAAATGAGTCCCCTTGGGCTACCTATTGATAGGTGTGTTATTTCTGGTGTTCAGGTGCTGAGTGACCCAGAGCAAAGGATGGTCTACGATGAGATTAATGGCTACGCATTGACATCTGCGAACCCTTTTTTGAATCCTATTGTCCAAGAACGAGATCATGCTTTCGTTGACGAGTTCACTTGCATTGGTAAGTTTTGCTTCCTGATTAGACATACGTAACTAATTGGAAGTAACTGTTTGGAAGTTTGCTTGGGTTCAAGGGACAAATCTGTTGTGATTGAATTTTCATCACTATATATGCAATTTCAAAGTCGGAGGTTGTAAATCACTGAAAGTTACAGTAGAAAATCCCATTTCCGTTCAAAGATCTCTGGCTACAGACATACAACCAAGTCATGCTTACACTACTTGTCAATAAGTCCCACCAAATGTACAATAGGTTGGTTACTGGGGTCAAAATAGGTGACAGGATTAGGTCTCTCACGGTTTGGGTACCCTCTCCCTTATTGATATATATGTACATCCTTTGTCTTACCTTCAATCACCTACTTGCCAAGGATCCTACATATGATATTTGAAATTCAATTTTCTCATTTTGTAGGCTGTAAGAATTGTGCCAACACGGCTGCTGATACTTTTGAAATCGAGGACGATTTCGGCAGAGCACGGGTGTTCTGCCAATTGGGAGATGTTCGAAGAGCACAACAGGCGATTGATACATGGTAAAAACGAGCTCAGCGGCCATCTCAACAATTATTTCACATTTCAATGTTTGAACGCGGTTTGGAGTCTAACAGAGTAGATCCAATGCAGGCATCAGCGACTTAGGGTTCATGTTCGTAAGTTCGTGGCCTTGCAATGTTCTGAACAATGTCTTTACTTTTTCTGACGCGAGAGGCTGCGTGGTTTTTTGCAGCCCTGTAGATTGCATCCACTGGGTAACAGCTGCGCAGTTGACGCTTCTCGAGGACGAGATGAGAAGGGTTGAGCGTGTCAATGTGAGCTTATGATCCTTTGATTCTTTTGCTACTGGTGTTTTTTCAGAAACAGGCGGCTTGTTTTGCTCTCTTTTCACCGCAGTTGGTATCTGATGCATGTGGTTCACATCGTGGGTTATGGTGTTTAGGTCGGCGTGATGATGGCAGGCCAGGGTTACCAGTCACCCGACGTCTTTGCACAGGTATTTCTCTACACCCATAGTTATCGAATTAGTTCGTTTGTTTAGTTTTCAAGGCGGTCAGAATGTACATTCTAGGCTTGGACTCTGAGAATTGTCAGCCTTTGAAATGCCATACAAAATTTTATTGCACTCTCTCAGTTCGGCCCTTCTAAGTTAATGCATGTTGACCTTCCTGTCCTTGCTTTCCATATAATGTTAATATCTTCAGGTCCAGACACTTATCCCTTGATGTATTTTGTATTTTCGGGTATGATTCATTTGGTGAATAAAATTACCTGACGTTCGGGTACTGGATTGGGTCTTGCAGGCAAGTTGGAGGTGGGAAAGGCGACAAGCTAAGGCATTGGTATGCACTACAACCCCAATTATGACTGCACGTTTTGGTGTTTGTTTATATCAGGGTAGACTGAAATTCTCTACTGTAAGAATTTGTCTAACCGTGCACTAGGGTCTCTGGGTTCCCCTGCCGAGGACCATGAATTTATAAGTAGCATTTATTTCATGTGACAATCGGTATGGATTACGCTATCAAAACCATCCTCATCTATTAGAAGACAGAATATCATGATTTCTATGTCCGTGTATGTTGATGCCAGTAAGTATGAATCCCTACATGGTCCAAAATCCAGGATCCTTTCTTTGTATTAGAACCCCTGCACTCGGTAGTTTACACAGTTGAAAAATCTTAATCTGTGAATGTTGGTCACTTGCTTTGCAGGACCGCGCGCGGATTCGAATGATGAAGGAGAAGGGTTCAGACAGATCATGGTGGCAAGGGTGGAACAATTTTGGAGGCGATGAAGATTTCAGGCCAGGTATCTTACCCTAAACCCTGTAACCCTGTAACCCTGTAATTTTCCGCTCTTTGCTTCTACAACTCTTGTAGCCAGGTGCTTCAGTTTTGCAATTTCTCACGACACTGAGGGTATCGCCGTCTTCTTCTTTCTATCCTGAAATTGATAGACTCCCGTACCCCTAGGTCAGTTTCAACACTTGCGTTGTCGAAATGGTTTAATTTTGGAATTCAGACAGTACAAATGCCATATTTAAATCATTGTAAAAATATATAATCCTGGCATTTCAGATTTCACAAAGAACTGAAATAAAGGCTTCAAATTAAAAAAACTATGTTTTTTGATATTGGTCTACAAATTTATCAAACTTTGGACATGCTTCAAATTTTGCTTACTTTTTTACGAAACTGACCCATATGTAGGGTACTCTTACTTTGACTTAACGTGGCACGGCCTGTCTTCCTGTCGTCCCACCTGGCTAGTTTGTACAATAAAGAATCTGGTGGAGGAAACCCAGCGTATTAGAGAATTTCCTCTCCTGGACCCAATGCTTTGAAGACCCCAATCCAAACTTCCGGTTCCAATTTGAAGACCGTCACAAATCACAAACCCTAAGAAATGGAGCACACAAGTAGGATTTGTGATATTCCGCGAGGGTGTGCATTCCTTAGGATCACATCAAACTTAAGAAAAACTTTTACCAAAAAACGACTCCTATTGTTTGATTTCAAATTGAGCTTTGGTTTTTGTAACGACACTAGGATCCTCTTTCCTTCACACTGGACTTCGTCGCCTCCATGTCGTGTAGAACGGAGAGTGATGCAAGGCGAGTCATCTACAAAACTCCTGTCCATTTGCAAATTGTCTTAGTTTCATGTTTGTCACCCTCTTTTTCTTTTTCTTTTTCCGTTTTTTCAGATGACTTGGGAGCTCGAGAGCGAGCAGCGAAGACCGCTGCTGCTTCCCGGCGCTGGCGAGAGTATTCAAGGCAGACAGGTCGGAAGAGCTCCTTTTCGCTTCCTTCCCAAGCAGGACCCGGCGAGTCCAAGGAGACTGCTGTCAAGTAACTGGACAGACATTCAAGCATGCCTGTAGCAAGTACTCTGTATTATGAAGTCAGCAATGTCCATTCAAGCATCTCTATCAAGTACATAGATCATTTCATCCTGTCTTTTGTAGTCTAAGTTTATTCCATTTTTCTTGGAAACACTGAACCCTCCTTCGTTGCCTCTGTTTTTTTTTATAAATTTTGCTCAATCCTGTACATTGGAGCTACTGTACTGTACTTGTAGCATGTTAGCTTATTAGTTCCTCTCCCCTCCCTCCTTTGGACCTGTCTGTGCTGTGGGAAGGACAGACTAAGAATTGGCCGAAGTGGTGGAGAAGATCCCAATATTTGTCATGCAGTTTCGAAGGGATTAATTGCTGTGTAATTACTCTAGTTCTAATGAAACGATTATGACTTGTAAATGTCAGCGGTTCGATGCCATACAAAGTGATTTATTTTGATGGATTGTGTATTCTTTAGTGCCAAGTCTGCGTTGTTGCTGTTCTCTTCTTTTTTTAAACCAATTTTGTTAACCTTAACCCCTGAGCGCCCCAAGGGCCAAAATATGGCCTCTCCATTTTTGAAAGATGTCCTTGTTTGACTCCTATAATCTTTTCAATGGTACGGTCAAAGGACACGTCCCTTTCCCTATATCTCTTGGACATGTCTCTACTATCAATTGGTACGGTCAATTAGTGTGGATCTTTTCTCAGGTGATAGTTTAATTGGAATGAATATAGAAGGGTTTGGATTTCTATGAATATGGATTGGGTGCTCAAGGGTTAAAGGACGGGCTGGTGGAAATCATCCTTTTTGTGACCACACGAGTCATTTGCTTAACCCTTAAATGACACGCTGGTCATTGTGAAAATCATTTGTTTGAGTACCGTGTGAATTGTTGGCTTAAGAAAATGAAAAAAATACTCACTGAAAGACAAACTATTGTAGAAGACCTTCCTTTTTCACACAAAATTTGGAGGATGAATAGTTGCACTTTTGTCCTACATGGAGAAATTATTTGTCATTCATTGGCTAGAAAATGCCCTCTATGTTGTTTATGGGTTAAAAAAAACCAAGAGCACTCATTGGTGGTCAAACTATTAAGTATACAAGACTTCCTCTTTTCATATAAAATTTCAAAGTTCAGCAGCTACGCTTTTGTCTTACATAGAAGGATTCTTTGGCATCCACTAAACAATAAACATTTGCAATGTTGTTCAAGTGTAAAATTGATTTTTGCTTTGGGCATTAAAAACCTTCAAGATACAGTGCTACTTGTCTTTACCTTAGAACTCACTTGGTGTTTTTGTTTTTTTGACACAAATCAAATTCAATTGCAAAAATAATAGCAACTTACAATCCAACCATCAATTACGATGGGAAAAGAAATACAAGGGCTTGTTTCTAATCCATTTAATCTTATAAGAATGTTGCAAACCTAAAAGGTTTGATGGATGACTTCACTATTAATTAAATAAATAAATAATGCACCTATTGATTTAATAATTGGAATATTTTGGTGGCTACCTTGGTCAAGTGGGCTATGTATTTCTAGGGTTTACTTTTAGATTGGTCCTTATACAAACGACTTAGAATTGGCACCAGTGGTTGTCAAAGTTCTCAAGAAGAATCTCATCTTGAGACTAAAGATACTTCTTGAGAATTTACCAATAGCCTTAACTCAAAGATTGCACTTGCAATGTATTAAACTTTGTTAGATGATTTGTTCAATCTTCTCATGGCTCCATATATGGTTGTTAAAAACTTTGTTGTTTCTAGCAATCCAAATTGTCCAAAGAGTAATATCCTTTAGAAGGAGCCAAAGCCTACTAACAATCTTAACTCTAGAAGGATGCTAAAGACAATAAGTGTCCAATAGATGACTTTCTTTATTATTGTGGAAACATGGAATGCACATGTTGGTTTAAATATTGAACTATTTTTTACTAAGTACCTATCACCGAAGCAATGTCTTTCTAAAGATTAAATCTTCTAGGTATACTATAGAGTATACGAAGGGAACAAAACTTCGTTCTAGTTAGGTGAGTCTAATGGGTGTCCCACTCTGTGACTTGCAACGTAAGCCAACAAGAGGGTGACATCTCCCAAGCTTATTGAGAGGTGTTACATTCCCAAAACCTATGGAAGATAGATTCATTCATATAGCTCTCACAAAGAGGACAAACCTTCTTAACCTTGGTAGAAAATGTACTTCTCTACTCGTTTATTACTACTACTTTATACCACGTTTGCAAAATAAATCAACTTCTTTATTTGCAAGCTCCAAGTGCCAATGGTATTGGTCCACTTGAATTTAAAGTTTTCCGGCAACAAAGGCTGTTATTTGTCCTCTACAAATTCCAATAGAGGTAGATGCTCAAAGGAATCACATACATATAGCTCTCGATATATAGTTAAGTCCAAGGGGCATCTTATAGTCCAAGGGGCATTTTAAAGAATTTCCCCCTTCTCAAATTTTTTGGTATAAACTTTTCCAATTTTTTAATTTACAGGTTAATTTCCAATTATTGGAATTTTTCAACCATTCCCATCCTTCACTTTCAAAATTCCACTTAATTTTTTCACCATTTTCTCTGGTTCGTTTTACACTAAATGACAATCTCCAAACAATCATGTCGGGGGCACCCAGGGTGCAAAACTTACTGCAGAAATTCCAAAGCCAACCACAGCCCTCCCCCTTGCCTCGTATTCTGTTCAACTTGAAAGTTATTCCAGTTGACATGATTCCCATTTTTGTTCTGAATCAAAGCAGCAAGGTATGCAAGGAGTGGTGTTTCCAAAGTGAATCTGGTCCAGAAGGGTGTCTACATTCATTCCTATCATCTTTGCTACACCACCCCCAACATCAAGTACAAACATGCCAAAGAAATAAAACCTTAAAAAGGATTTACCTACCAATTTGATACATTATTCTCAAAAAGACATCAGGACTTCAAACAATGAACAAAGGCACACATAATGAAGGCAAGCTCTAAATTGAAAATTGAAAAGGCGTTATTAGTTCTTTGTTAAGCATTAGTGTATACCCTAAAGATAATAATATTAATCTTGAAAAATTATAAAAATTATAATCACAAATTGAAACCTCTCCAACGTACCTATATCTTTAATTCGTGAAGAGCATTTTTTTTCCTTTCCATATATATATATATATATATATATATATATATATATATAATTACATGGATTTTTCTTAAAGCTTCCGCAATGAATATTAATTAGATGAAGTTCACTTTTCACAACGTTCATCATGGAAGTTTGAGGGCTTTAGTGGGGACATGTGAATGTATTGGGGCCTAAAAGCGCTAGTCAAACATATGTTCTTCGTTCTCCCACCTCAATGCAAACCAACTGTTGAAAGAATGATTTTAGAACATCTATCCTAAAAAATTTGGTCCCTTATAACAATGTTCATGGAGAACCACCGGTTAGTTTATTGTTAGCCGGTGGAATCCCCCACCCCACCCCCTTCTAGTTGCAATTTGAAAACATTGAAAAGCCCCTCCTGAAAATATCCATAAACATTCTATTTGGAGTAAAAAACAGAGAAAAAATTGAATTCAATATTTGAAAAAAACGATTCAATATGAGAATCAAAGGGAAAAAGTTGATAAAATTTAAAAAATATCCTTGAATGCTACCCTCATAACTTTTGTCTATGGTATCCAAATGATGCTTTCAATCTATACCTTAACCCCTAAAGTTTCAAGGCCTTTTTCCATCAAAGACCATTCAAAACTGCCATTTCCATTGCAAAGAGCAAAAAACTTTAATTTTTTTTCCATATCTAACCAAGAATCACGTACTAGACTAGTACATGAATGCATGGAAGAAATTTCAAAAACTTTGACAATGTAAATTGCAAGATATTTGCATTTAAAGTAAAGAAATCAAGTTTTTTACAAGAAGATGATTAGATTGTCCAAAAAATAAGATTGTCCATAATTTTTTTTATCATTAGTCCAAATAGAACGATTAAAAGATTTAAATATAGACAAAAATATAATATTTGAGAAAAAAATAAAAATAATTCAATTTTATGTGTTTCTTTTTGACTGCCCTTCGAACTGCTTTTTGGACTTAGGGTGGCATAACTTTTGCTCCCATGCACCGATTGACATAAAATTTATATTCTCACAAAGCTAATCTAATTTCCTATCTTCAAAAAAAGTCTCAAAAAATTATGTAAAAAATTGAGATCACACAAATCCACCCGAAATCCTAAGAGTCCCCCATAGAGATTTTAGGACTTTAGAGGTTAAATTAACCCCTAAAGTCCCATTGGCCCTATGGGGGCCAAAATGCAACTTCGGGTAGGCTCATACAGTCTCAATATTCATTATAATTTACTAAAATTTTATGTAAAGCTAGATAAACACATAAGCTTCTTGGGAATATAATTTTTATTTCAATCAGTGCCTAGAAGCAAAAGTTATTGCACAAAAAGCAAAAAATAGAGGTTGGTGGGCAACCCCAAAAAAATCACAAAAAATCAAAATATTTTAAATTTTATTTTTTTCTTAACACATTATATCTTTGTCTACATGTAAAACTTTGAATCATTCAATGTGACCTAGTGATGAGAAAATTATGGACAATCTTGTTTTCTGGGCAATCTAAGGACGTTCTTGAAAAAAAACTTTTTGTCCAACTTTGAATGCTAATATCTTCCAATCTGTACGGTCAAATTTGATGAAATTTTTATCACATGATCTCAGACAAGTGAAGTACAAGATCCCATGGTTAGATTATTAAGAAATGTTTTTTATGCTTTCTTGGGTGAATGCAACCAAAATGGCAGTTTTGAGTGTTTTGTTGACAGAAAAATGGCCTTGGGACTTTAGAGGTTAAGTTATTTATTTTGTATTGTTAGTTAGTTTGTTTTTCTTGTTACCATGAAATCTCTCGAACCTTATGTCCCCTAGCTGCATTCTTGGTACCATTAGAAAGCTCTATGTATGGAGGGATGCACGGATTTTGTTTCATGAGGTTAACAACATAAAAAAAATTTAAGCTTAAAATTTTTATGAGTTAAAAAAATAAAAATTTCCTTTTGTTTTCATTTTGACTGTGACAACGGCACAAGGCACACTTTCTAGTGGAGCATTGAAATCTCCTTTCATTTGCCAAATAGAATTTTGGTTTGACCCGTCTAATAATAAAAATATGCCGAAAGTAGAAAAAGTGGCGCTTTTCCGGTGTCCTTCACGTAAGTTACTACTTGGGTGAAGTCATTCCCTGCCTGTCCGTAGTGCAACCTGACGCCGCGATCCCTAAACTGAGTCAGCAGCCATGATCCATCCCCCCAAGGACTCCACCACGTGGCGCTCATCCTCCCAAGATACCCCTCGCCGCACCCCTTCTCCACCACGTGGTGAAGCCAGCCTGGCACCCTCACCCACCAAGCCGTCTCTCTCCCTTCAACTCCCACCCCGCCCTCTTCATGCTCGCTAGTTCTCCAATCGCCCCCACTTGCATTTCTCCCGCATTGCCCTCGCACTGCGCTTGGATAACGCTTGGGTTGTTTTGTGAGAGCATCAGCAGCGATGGTGGCCCCGAGAGCATTGGCTTTAGACGTCTCCCAGCCTGGCGCAGCAGCCATGGCGCTGGACCAGGACTGGAAAGCCCTCGGGGATGCGGTCTCCACCTTGGGCGTGCACCTCGTGGCAGTGCTCGGAATCGGAGTTTCCGTCACAGGGATTCTGAAGTGGCTCGCGGTCTTCGCTGCCATGTACGTTTTTATTTCCGCTTGGATTGGAAATCTCTGGAACGGAGCCTTGGCTTCTTTTATTCCTCGAACTTCGTTCTAAAGCAACCGCTTGTTGCATCGTGTGTGAGGGCATCTGTTGGTTGTTGGTTTGCGAGTTTGGGGTACTTCGTCATGGAGTGATGTTTGGTTTCTTTTCTGTGAATGTGGTGAAGTAAACGAGTCTGTTTGGTGGAGGGTACTTGATTTGAACGATTTTTGCTGCATTTTATCATTTTGCGTTGGAATGTAGTGGATACTTGGTAATGTTGTTTGTGTTTCAATGATAGGTAGGTCGGTCAGACTGTATCATTGTTTGTTGACTTTGTTTGGAGCTCGTTTTGATTCTTTGGATTTTCCTTGTGCAGTTACTTGTTGGTGTTGGACAGAACCAACTGGAGGACGAATTTGTTGACTGCGCTTCTGGTTCCTTACCTGGCGCTTCAGCTGCCGGAGCCTTTCTTCGGTTACTTGAGGTTTGTGATCTTCCAGATCAATCCACTTCCTCCCAATTTGGGGATCTCGACGTTCAATTTATTTCTAGTAAATCAACACGATATTCATTGAAAAGCTCCATGAACATTAATGGAGTCAAGGAAAGGAATCTAGGTTCTTTTTGCTCTGTAGATGTTGATGGTGTTTATCCGAAGTCAGGTCTGATTGTTTCATTCCTGCAGGGGCGAAATCGGCCAATGGATCGCTTTCATTGCTGTGGTGATTCGTCTCTTCTTCGTTCAGAGGTTCCCCCAGTTGATCAATGGTAAGTGTATTTTAGAAGCCTTTTTCTTTAGTTGAAGTAAATGTTGATGGTGTTTATCCAAAGTCAGGTCATACAAGTCTGGAAACATACTGAAAGATCATTATTCCAGACGTGTCTCAACGTTAGAAGACCAGATCTTATGAATCTGCACCGAAAACACGGTAGCTTATCTTGAGTTGGTCTCAAACTTTAGTCTTGCCAATCTTTCAAACGCTAGTCAGCCCACTAATTCCTAACTGGAGAGGCTTTTTCAAGAGATCAACTTCAACCTTGCAAGCAGACCTGAAATAATGATTCTGTCTTCAGATTATCAAAAACAGAAGCCAACTGTTTGGTAGTCCGTTTCCAAAGCTTGTGTTACCCCGTGTTTCGTGTGGGCTTCGTGTTGACCGGCTATGGTGATTTTGAAATAACTAATTGTACTGTTGCTTGTTTTCTGCAGGTGATCTGGAGCTTCCGGCGGCCTTCATCCTGCTAGTGGTGACGGCTCCCAGGTTGATCGTGCACGCGAGGGGCACCTGGTACTCCGACGTCGTGTCGCTCCTGATCGGCTTGTACCTGCTCATCCAGCACAACAACAACTCCGGCGGCTTCCGTCGTGCGTTTGGAGAGCAGCGCGGCATCTTGCACAGCATTGGCATTATTCTCTTGTTCGTAGCTCCCACGTGGGCGTTCATCAAGCACGTTTTCTTGTAAAGAGAGTGCAGGACGTATGCATTTGTGTTCCGATTTGTGTATAGGAAGGTTTTGTTGTTGTGGCCTTGCACCAATTTGTACGTGGATTTCAATCGTGCTCTGAAGTGTCGCTCAAGTGTGAGCGCTTCGGGTACGGAAAACGGAAGGTTAAATCAAAATAATTACTGCGTTTTTTCCTGGTTTCAAATGAGCGATATGGTTGCATGTCTGTGTATGTCTAAGGGGACTTCACCTAATTGCAATGCCCACCGAAATGTGTCACAATGGAAGTCTCCTCTTTATTCCAAAACCTAAATCTTAAATGGTCATACTCTTCTCACACGAAGATGGGCTATACATTATGATGCAAGGTGCGGGTTGCAATTGGATGTGTATACCTATCGTTTCACGTGGATTTGTTTAGGACTGATTTTAACTCATGAAAGAGTATGTGGGAAGCATTTTCTTTTTAGCAATAGTTCCATTTTGAGTGGATGAAATTGTTGATTCTCTACACATTGTAGAGAGAATATTGCATCTCTTTGGGATGAATAACTTGAGTGTCTTCTTCATTTTGTAGGTTTCATCTACTTGTATAAATGTAAAGAATTGCATAATTTCAACACAGATTGTTTTTCGCACTATCCAAACGAAATGAAAAAAAATCTTTGTATGTGGAGTATGCTCTTTGAATCCTACATTGAATAGTGAAAATATGTATTCTTATTGTAAAAGGGTGCCATAATGTAAGAACCATGTGTGTTGTAAGAATCATGTGTTAACCATGTGTTGCATGGATTGGTGCACTAGTTCATGGTTCAAATTTAGAAAGTTACACGTGCCTCCATGTGGACAAATAATGAGCCATGAGGTTACTAAGGTAGGAGGTTTGTAAAGCAACCTTTGAAGGATTGATTGGCCTTTTAGATGGATTTCAAATGCCCTAAAATATTTTTCCTTATTTTTCACTTGAAGAAAAATTGATGTGGAATTGAACACAAGTGGTTTTATATTTTTCAGAGCAATTATGAATTATTTATGAATTTCAAAGAATTCTACAACATCTAAAAAGTAATACACAAGGGTTCTAAATGTGATCCTTCTTAAATTTAAATGGATCCTACATTCTTTTAACATTTGTAAAAAGGCAATTGGACAATCAATTTTCATTTAGAAAAATTAATTAGACATTTCCTAGCTTTGAAATGGACCTGCCCTAGCTCTTATTCCATCCATTAGTGAAGTAAAAACCATGCCCTAGCTCTTATTCCATGCATTGGTGAAGTAAAAACCAACATTTGCCAACCCTTAATTATGCTTTCATATTGTTAATCCTTGAACGACGGGCTCGTAACCATAGAAATCATCAATTTTGACACCGTGTGAATTGTTAGATTAAAGTAATGCAAAAGGATTCATTAGAAGTCAAATTTCTGTAGATGATCTTCTTTTATTCCACAAAATTTGGAGGATGACTGATAATTGCACTTCTGTCCTACATTGGAGATTCTCTTGTCATTCATCGGCCACAAAACATCCACCTCAATGATTTCAATGATTAAGAGTTAAGGATTAATAGTCCATTTTAGAACCGCTTACTATCCATTTCAAAGCTCCCCATGGGCCTGTTTGAAGAAAAGAATCGCAATAAGAGCCTCCTACCTTATTTAGTGTATAGTGGATAATTCTGACCTGGAAAGCTGCTGATCTGCAGTGCTGTAACACGTCTGAAACTGGATATTACTGCTGTGAAAACGACACGGGTGTCAGACTTTAATTGTATGTATGGTTGTGGATGTACTGCCCCTAAACAATTCTTGGTTTCATCGTTTTGCACTTCTCAATTCAACGGAGCTCGTTGAAATGAATTGTTACTTGGATTGAGAACTCCATCTACTCAAGGTAGAGTTTTGAAATCAACGAAGTTTGTTGTACCGATCTGGTCTCAGGGTGGGTTTTTGGAATTTGAAATCAACGAGTTCAGAAAGAGTGGAATGTGATACTTGGAGTCATCAGTGTCGATTGTGGTACAGTCCATCCAAAATAGGTTAGACACAAACGCTAGTAAGACGAATTGTCTCCAGAGTGTGCCTCTGGACATGCACGAAAAGCATGCCCACCTATCTTGCAAAAATGGATGACCTATTGCATCCGACTTGAGAAACTCGCACCACCCGACCTGAAAAGTGGATGGCCCATTGTTAGGTTGGCCCCCAAAAGGCAATAGGCCTTGAAAACAAAGTTCATTTTGCAGGCATGTACTTGGCCTTGAAAACAAGAACATGTAGTTGATTGCTTGGTTGATTCCTTAGATGATGTCTTGGTTCCTTGATCATCCAATGTTTGGGCTTCCTCCGCCAAGTCTAGTGGTGATGCTCTAAGGTAGCAACACCTAATTGCAACACATTTTGTTCTTCAACATCTTGGCGAAACACCTAAGCTTAAACAATAGTCTTGAGTGAATATTTCCATAATTCAAAACCATCACAACTTTTCAAAAGCAACCAACAAGAGGTGAAGAACATTGTGTGAAGAACACTTACACTTTTTTAATTTGGAGTATGAAGGTTCTAGGGTGTTTGAATCATGGAAGTATGGAGAGGGCTAGATTGAATGCATGTAGATTGTACACATTGGATGACAAGAGGGAGGATGAGTTCAGCATGAACTTGGTTCTTGCATTGGCGGGAGGGCATTGATGATAGTCTCAAGTTGTCAAGTTCTTGGTCTAGCTCTCGTCTAGGAAAAGCTCCTAATATTCATAGACATAGGGCAAAAATGAATGATAGAATGACAAAAGACTATTTTTTGTGACTCCCCTACATTTGGTTTTTTTTTCAATCAGAGATATCAGATGAGACGATCATTGCTCCAGGAGCTTGTAGAAGGAAGCACTACAACAAAACCAGTGTTTTATGACTGCAAAATATGACTGCAATGAGTTCTAAAATCAAAAAATATGACTGGCCGCAGAAATCACTGTAGATGACTGCAACATGATTGACATGAGTCATTACCGACGAGTCGCTTCGGACATTAGTCATATTGGCAATCATATTTTGGGGGGGATATAATTATCTATAATTAGCCATATTTTGCCAACAAGGCGTATACTTTGACTATCTATGAGGGCTTCACTTTTTTTTGAGTTGCCCGGACAAACAAAAATAAATCCTATGTGGCATGTGACTCCATGTAGTCATTTTTTTGGCTGATGTTGAATATGATTGTGGTCAGTCATATTTTGGCTGACATGGAATATGACTACAATCAGTCATATTTTGGCTGATGTGGAATATGACTGCGATCAGTCATATTTTGGCTAATGTGACATATGACTGTGGTCAGTCATATTTTGGCTGACATGGAATATAACTACGGCTAGTCATATTTTGGCTAATGTGGCATATGACTTTGTACAATCATATTTTTTGTAGATGTGGAATATGACTCTTGTGAGTCATATTTTGGCTAATGTGGCATATGACTTTGTATAGTCATAGTTTTTGTAGATGTGGAATATGACTCTTTTGAGTCATATTTTGGTTGATGTGGTAGTTCATATGGATTGCATTGGTAGTTTATGACTAATTGCAGTCATATTTTGGAAAATACAAAGTCATATTTTGGAAAAGACTCCATGTAGTTAAAAATAAATACATATAATTTTAGAGATATACAAGAGATAATCATATTGGAAAAGGAGAATGTAAGAAAGAAAGAAACTCTCTTCATTGACATTTATTAGTCACCAATACAAAACATATATACCACAATGAATCATTCACAAAATCCAATAAGGCCTATATTCCTTACAATAATGTGAAGATGGCTCTATTGGGTTGCAAGTAACCTCCAATGACTTTGTTTCAACTTTTGATGCCTGCATATACAATTAAAGAAATGGGAGGTTAATTTTTAGTGAATGAACAACAAAGCTCAACCTTCAAAGGTTTACAACAACACAAAATATATAGTTCAAGTTTAGGGTAGGAAGAATAAAAATGGTAATGGAGAAAACAAGAAGAAAATAGGGACAAGTACTTAGAGATAAACAACAAGCAAGAATAATATGCAACAAGAAACAAGAAGCAACAACTAAGACACAATAAGAAACAAGAGTTAAGATGCAACAAGAAGAAACAACAAGAAACAAGAGTTAAGATGCAACAAGAAGAAACAAGAAACAAGAGGAAACTAAAAACAAGAACTAAGAAGAAGAAAGAGTTAAAATGTTAGAGAAAGAAAGAACTTAGATACAACAACAAGAAACAAGAAGCATGATTAGAAATAAAAGGGGCAAGAAGCAAGAATTAAAATGCAACAAAAAGCAACAACTAAGAAGCAAAAAATAAGAAGCAATAATAAGTATGAGTTAAGAGACAACAAAGGCAAGGAAGAAGGGCCAAAAGAAGTGGCGGCTAGGATTTTAAGACCCTAAAAAGTGGCAGCTAGGATTTCAAAACCCTAAAAAGTGGTGGCTAGGGTTTAAAAATCCTAAAAAAGTGGTGACTAGGTTTCAAAATCCTAAAAAATAGGTGAGTAGGATTTCAAAATCCTAAACAATGGTTTGCCTCTATTTTTTTTTGAATTGTCCGTAATTTTCTTGGATTGCTCAGAACAAAAAAAATGTCACTACTATGGGATATGACTGGGAATATGACTCAATGTTCCCCAAATATGTTCCCTACGTTCCCTATGAAGTACTTTGGTGTTCCCCATGGTCGTATAATGTACACTTGTAAAGTGTAAGGCCCAAAAATGACTAGTAGTCATATTTTACAGTCATATTTTGCAGTCACATTTCTCCCCAAAGTGTTGGCCTTCAGGAATATGACTGTAACTAGTTGCCAATCATCCTCAGTCATATTTTTGAAGTCATAAAATATCCGTTTTCTTGTAGTGAAGCTTTGTCATTTAGAAGTTCTGAAGTAAAGAATCATTGTAGATGTTGTGCAAAAACAAAGTTCTATAGCAATTACTGTAGATCACGTAACACAATGACCAGTATTGCAGATCATTATAGGATTAACTGTACAACAAGTTTGTAGACATTATGGTGTGATACTCTGAGATACAAAGGTACCTACATTGTTGACCTTATTACTTACCTTTTGGATGTGGGACACGAGAATGTTACCACTTTCACCTTTGTACAATTGTTAATAAGCTTCATTATTTGTACCATATCATCACGAGTGATCTTAAGACTGGCTACAATATGGCTTTCAACAATAGTGCCTACATTTTCCATGGCCTTTGTTGTAGAGCTAATGTATCATTTGAGTATACATATATGCTTATCAGAAGCCTCAATCTTCTTCTTAAGAGATGCTATTTTGGTATTGACACTCACCGCTTGTCATACCATAATCACTTCGTAGATGTGAGAAGACGAAGCAAAATACCACATACCAATGGAATTTTTAGCTAATAGGCACAAACAAACAACAGTATATAACACCGTATAGATTCCACTAGAATAAAATGAGGGGTTTTGCAACTACACTATGCAACTAGTTTTTCAGTTGCATAGGATACTTGCGATTGGTTTGCAATTGGTGATAATTTAAAGACTTGTAGTTGCAGTGGACACCCTCAAATCTAGGAAAAAGGTGTAGCAATTGCAAAAGTCATGCCTCGTGTGTGACTCATTTGCAACTTGTTTGTGACTTGTAGATTTTAAAATATTAATTCCAATGATTTGTAGATTTCAAAATTTTATATCTACATTTTTTCTAAATTTTTGAATTTCAAATATATATTTCTCTGGATTTCAAAATTTTAGATCTACTTTCTTTCAAGATTTCAAAAATTCAAATACTTGTATTTAATAGATTTCATTGGTTTAGGATACTTTAAAAAAATTTGGATCTTAAATATTTTTTGATTTCTATAGATTGTAGAAATCTATAAAATGTAGAAGTATTAAAATTCTATCAACAAAATTCATTGCATAAGACTACAACAACTTATAAGTTTTATATGTCCAACCTAATGGTACTCTTTACGGTGGATATGGGACAATTGATATAAGACAAGTGAAAATGAACTTTGGAAGCAACTTAGAAACAACTACCTTCACTACTAGAAAATTTAGTTTTTTTTAATGATTTGGTTGCATTCATTTGGTCACATTCATTTGATTAACTTTCCTATTGATTTCTATCCAAATCAACAAATTACTCTCCAAAGCAATAGAAAAGTGAATCAAATCTATGCAACAAAATCAACAAAATAGTTGAATTTTCTAGTACTATAGAAAACGATTGAAAAACAACTAGTGTACGACTAGCAAGCAATTAGGAAACAACTACAATCATTTTACAGTTGTAATTTTTTTCAAGTTGTTTCCTAATCGTTTTTTGCAAATATAGATTGACTGCTTTGCAACTAAAACAATGTATGAATTCCGTAAAACAATGACATAAAACAATCGGATGTTAGATTTGGTGCTAATAGAGACTTAGAGAGGATTACAATTGCAAGATTGTTGTATACGCCCACTAGTTGCATAGTAGTCGGTTGTACCGTACATGCTTTTCTTCTAGTGTTCAAAGGAAATCTTCAAATTCCAAATCTTTGAATGCTACGAAAAATTGACACCCAAATACCTCAGATTTCAACTAGACTTGGCATTTGCAAAATAATATATGTAGGAATACAATAAATTCTAATATAAAAGCAATAGTTAACAACACATGTAAAACTAGGTGGAAACAAATCCTAAGTCTTGGTATTGTGTAGGGGAGTGCAAGCATATAAGTATAGAATCTATGTGCCCATGAGCCTAGGAGTCTATATTTTAGATACCTTCTATGGTTATAGGTGTCTATATTATAGGTACCTATGTTATAGGCTCTTTCCTTGTTATAGTGTACCTATTTTATAAACACCTTCAAATGGTTGTAAGTACATACCTACAAAGCTACAACTAGATTCAAAGCTCGTAAAATTCACATGTCCATACTCACATGCTAGCATCATTGCTTAAGTAGAAAATACCATTCATGAGTGATGTATTTCTCTCTATTGTGTTTAATTTGAAATCAAGATATATTGGAACCTTTTCATTTTGGGGCAAGTAGATGCTCTGGACAAAACATAGCTACTTTGGATAAATGCCATTTGTAAGTAGGTAGAAGTGCAACAATGCTAGCATGTGAGCACAGAGATGCAAGCCTACAAAACTTGAACCTAGTTGTAGGTATGTATCTATAACCATTTGAAGGTGTTTGTCACATACTCCCTCTGTTCTATTAATAACTTCCAAATCAAGCAGAAATTCTATCCCACTAAAAAGCTCCATTTCTTGATTTTGAACATTGAGTAAGTATTTACCGTATTGAACAACTTTGTGGAGGCAAGTGAAACAATGTAGGTGCATTCCTTTAGCCTAGCAAGTTTGGTCTTGCTCATATAAGGCACCTTGTACAAATTACTTCTTTAGATAGGTTGTGGTGATGATGCATTTAGTGACCACTTCAACACTATAAAAATTTGTTTGTAAAGTGGGCTAGTTTTTTTTATTGCAGATATTTAGGTTGGGAAACACATTTCTAGAATCCTATTGTTGCCACCACCCTTTAAATCATTTAAAATGATAGAGTTGGCAATATTTACAAATTATGCTCAAATATTGTACTTTCCACATGAATTTTAGGTAACTAAACGACAATGCCTAAGCTAGAGATTTTGCATAGATCTAAATGATAGCTTACTTGTTCTTGAATACATGTATTGCTAGCACTATGACTAAAATACAACTAATCCAGTTAATCCCTCAAAAAAAAGAATTTTGGAGTTTTTTAGTGGGACAGAGGGAGTACATACTTATAACATAGGTACACAAGGGAGTGCTAGCATGTGATTATAGAATCTATGAGCCCATGAACCTAATAATCTATATTATAAATCCTTTCTATAGTTATAGGTGTTTATATTATAGGTACTAATGTTATAGACTCTTTCAATTCTATATTATATGTATATACGTTATAAATACCTTCAAATGATTGTAGGTACATACCTACAACCAGGTTCAAGGTTTATAGGCTTGCATCTCTGCACTCACATTCTAACATCATTGATATTTGAAGTTAGAAGAAAATAAGTTTTGAGCCCTATCCAACATAAACAACATAGTTTGACTCAACTTTGTAGAGAAGGAGGTACTATCCAACTTTAGACCATTGGATAGATAATTATGTTAGTACTTGCATGCCAATTTTCAAAGATAATGGACCTGTGTAACATATCCAAAAATCATCTTGTACTAAGAGAATGTCCAATAAAAAATAATTACAAAAGCAAGATTTCAAGAAGGGGGGGTTAGAATTCATTTCTTTAGAAGAATCAAAAGCCATCTGTCAACATAAAGCTTTCATTTCCTGAATCAAGCACAAACACTACAAGAAACAGGGGATATAAATGATTGCGAAGTCACGGGAATCCGGTTTTGCAGTCGTGGCCGCGACTGCCCCTCTCTAATTGCACGCGATGCCCGCGGTGGATCGGGTCCCAATCACCCTGAAGTCACCAACGCGACTGGGCAATGAAGAATGGAAAGAAAAGCTGATTTTGTACGCGATATTTCTTTCTCGGTTCATTTCTTTTCCTGCAAGAAGGTAAAAGTCATTTTCTGGGACTTCCAGTTACTATGATACAACTGTGTCGTGACCAATTCAACAACAGTCGTCGTGCTTCGATCACAGTTACGTTATGGGACTTGGCGTCACTGACTCACTGCATATCAACTATGGCATAACTTGAACATAACATGTGGTGCAGGAGTTGGGAAATTGACGTTGTCTACGTAAATTTCCCATTACTGACATGGAAGCAGTTGAAGAGCCAGTCATTTCAGAGTCACAGGAAGTCATATGGTGCCACTGTGGGTCACTCTTTCACGACAATAACCTCACTACGGAAGGACTACGGGGGTAAAGCTGGAGAGGAAGCACGAAAGCTTGTTGCATTCAACTGACATAGATGCAAGAATCATTATTGATTGCCTCAGAAGTAAAGGGAAAATGAGTTCTGCATTTTTTGAAAAAGCTTGTTCTGTGACAAGCATTGACTCTTGATATATATGTAGGTGAAGTGGGGCAGCCTTGGGCTTCGAACTCGCTACTTAGGAAGAGACTTTGTAAAGTAAGTGTTCACTTCCTTGAAACTAGGTCATGCAATGCAAAGAAAATTGAGGACTGTCTAGTAGTCTTCCTGTGCTAATACGTTGTCGGCCTCGGACAATTCGATTGCCCCTACAAGATTCACTGCCTCAGGTGCAATTGGCCACATCCGAGGAGCAACTAGACCAGTGGGATCTGATGTGGTGGTGATGAAAGCGTCTGTTTGGTCCACCACCTCCCGCCTGGCTCTTGCTTCTTTACGCAAAACAACTTTCCATCCTGGCTTCTCTACAACATCTGAGAAGAATACTTGCGTGGCCTGACTGGAAAAAATGAATGGCTCTGCCATGGGCGGTAACTTATGGCGGAAGTTCACAACTAGAAAGCCGGCGTCGTCGTGCGTATATGTTGCATTCCCTCGGTTGTCTTGGGGTTTCACCCACTCGCATCGCAGGAGAATGATTTCTGTACTCAGAGTTCCGTAGTCCAACACAAGTATGTCTTTCAGCACCCCCACATAGTTCACAGACAAGTCACGTGCAGTCTCGGAAGGCTGTTCAAAGACGGAAGCCACGCTGCTGTTCAAGCTTCGTAGGCGAGCGCTGCTAGCGTTGTCCACTCGGAAGTGGTTACCAAAAGCAGTGATCCGGGAGTACCTCATGTCCTCATGGCTCTCTGCAATGACTTTGAGCTCAGGCGGAGGCGATCGCGATCCTCGGAATTCCGCATATCCATATCCGCGCTCTGCACCGTGGTCTCCATCCAATCCGCAAGTGTTGGGATTGTTGGATTTGTCTGCTGCTCAGCTCTCCATTTCCTGCGAATCCGGTAGGGCGATAGTGAAAACATGATTCTAACCTTGGGCTCGCTTGGCATAGGCCGTGGCACAAGTAGACACATGAACAGAACAATTAGGACATGGCCAAGGTACAGGCATTGATTTCGGAGTTGCATTACGCCAAAGCGCATTCATCAGTAGAAACGTTAAATGACTTTCTCGCGACTTCATTGCCACTTCTAATGACTTAGTCACTACTTCTCAATGACTTTCTCACGACTTTCTTGCCACTTCTCATGGCTCTGTCACTAGTGCTTTGTAGGCGGGGTGCTGCCTTTCTGTGTAATAAATTCCTGTAAACCTAAACCGAACTCTGCGGATTTGCAGTACAGAAAAAGAACGACCATGAAGGAATTAATGGGTGTTTAGGATAAAGTGGACGAACGGTTGGAGGACAAACTCACGCATAGAAATCTTCCATCACCGCAGCATTTGTGAGCACAAACTTGTGTGCTAAGTCTCGTAGTGCAATGGGCATCAAGTACGCCTTTCCAGCACCTTGTACTACTTCCTCGGCGTCCCCGTACTCCTCGTCTTCGTCCCAAACACGTCTTTGCGTGAAATCAAACCTCTGGAGGTACTCCGTAACAAAACCCAGGCACTCATCCTTCAGGTATCCCTCTGCCATACAAGCCTCAGATCGGGCAAGATTGCGAACATGATTCTTCAGCACCTTCTTGTACCGCTCCACCGGATACATCCACCTTGCACTCACGGGTCCATACAGGTCCAATTCCTTCGCAAGATGGTACGGTAGATGCGTCATTATGTCAAAAAATAAAGGGGGGAATTCGATCTCGAGCAGTGCCATGCTCTCGGCAACATCGGCATCGAGGGACGCAAAATCGCGTGGATTGTATACCTTGGTGCAGAGGCGCCGAAATACCTTGCACATTTGCATTACAGCCATACGAGGACCGGGTTTCAATAGACCTCGCAAAGCCAGCGGCAAGATCTGCTACATCAACACGTGGTAATCATGTGATTTTAGGCCCCCAAAATTCTTCTTCCTTATGCTCCTGCGAAGGTCAGATGAATACCCGCTTGGCGTTCTTAAGGACTCTATGCAGCTCGCAAACTTCTCGAATTCTTCTTCGGTGAATACGTAACTGGCTCTTGGCTTCATCATTTGCCTTCTTTTCTTGGGTGCAGGGTAAGCCATTGGTGCTTCCGTATATTTCGTCACCGCAAGTCACTTCTCACCTTTACAGTGTCTTTCTTCCCTGTTATGGTTTTCAAGAAGTTTTTTGCCAAGTTCATTTCGCAATGCATGACGTCAAGGGTATTGCAAATCAGAAGGTCCTGCATTTGACATCCACACACAAAATTCAGAAGGCTCGGTCCAGGTCCGAAGAGACAGGCCACATGATGCATCCCGCGAGGCGGCCGCTGTGGGCCACAAAGAATATACCGCAGTTCCACAGAAGTGGCCACAAAGTCTTGCATTACCACTGCCACTTTCTGACAACTTCTTGGCCACTTTAGAGAAACCAAAAGGTTGCAATAGAGTCTCCATGAAGTTGTGCATCAGTTGCTAGCTATAGAGACTAATAATTGACAAAATTGGACACTGACCTTCCAGTAAGGTAGTCTGAAGAGAATGCTCAAACACTTGACGCCATGCACTTTGGATGGGTCGCCTCTGTCGCTCTCTCTGTGGCTGCTTGCTTTCCACGCCTCAAAGAAGGCCGCGTGCGCCAACTGCTCCTCCACTGTCACTGGCCTTGGTTTGGGTCTGATTTCCATAGCGCCGTTGAAGTGGTCCTTCATTTGGGCTGACCTATACGGATGTGACTCAGGTAACCAACGACGTGTCCCACCGTAGGTTTGCTTTCCTAATTCCACAGAGTGCTCTGCACCCAACTCCATACCGCACCACGGGCACGTAGTAAAGCCTTGATGGGAGAAACCTCCGACTGTCCCATACCCGGGGAAGTCATGGATTGTCCATAGCAACATCGCACGAAGATTGAAAGCCTGAGATCCAATTGCCTTCGTAATGTCGTATACTGGAATCCCCTTCCACAACTCTAGCAACTCGTCCACGACAGGCTCTAAGTAGACATCAAACACTTCCGCGGTCACGGACTCCCTCCCTGGAATTAGAAGTGTCAGCAGTATGAAAAATTTCTTTGTGCATAGCCACGGAGGGACATTGTAGTTCAACAGAAGTACAGGCCATGTTGACCATGAAGAGCGGTTTTGTTTGAATGGACAAAGTGGGGCTTCTAAATATTTGCTGCAGGCGCGGAATTATTGGAAAATGGCGGAGCACTTTCATAGGGCATGCCTTCCGGTCTTCATCTCTGAATCTCCGACCCTCGCACTTAGGGCAGCGCAGTGCATCTGCATGCTCTCCTCAGAATAGCACGCACCCTTTCTCGCATGCATGAATTGTGTTATACGACAACCCCAACTTCTCGGGAAGGCTCTTGGCCGCATGATACATCTTTGGCAATGCAATATGTTCCGGTAGCAAATGACGGTTGAGGATACTAAACAATTCGTTAGCGCAAGTGTTGCTAACACCATGCACTGTGCATAGATTCATGAGGAGTACTGTAGCGGCGAGTTTGCTCGACCTCGTGCCATCATATAGGACATGCATGGAATCCTCCAGTGCGCGCACGTGAAAGCCATCTTCCCTAACGTTCTCGTCCTCGGACTCCTCTACTGAATGCGTTTGGTCTCAACACTCCTCATCGTTAGCAACGTCATCGAGGCTGAACGCTACACAATCTTTGTGGATCGAGTCCGCCGTGGCAAAAGCCCCCAAGACCTCCTCTTGAGACCGCTCTGTGGCAGATGGGGCCTCCGATGCAGACGAGGAGTCCTCTGCATTTGCGATTTGTTGCGCCGGACAAGCACTATAACAAAACATGGTAAAAAAAAACCGCACTCAAAATCAAGTGCAGTTTTTTTTGCCACGTTTTTGTGCAGGCGCGCGTAGTGGGCAATCAACTTCTTTTGCAATTTCCCACTGCAATTTCTGAAATTTGAAAGCGTGTAGTATACCGTTGAAAAGGTTTTTTTAAGACCTTTCCAGTGGTATATTACACATTCTCAAATTCTAAAAATTGCAGTGCAAAATTGCAAAAGAAGCTGACTGCGCGCGTAGAGGGTCTGCACAAAAACGTGGCGAAAAGAACCGCACTCGATTTTGAGTGCGGTTTTTTTTTACCATATTTTGTTATAGTGAGGATGCTTGGTCCACCATTCCCCGCACGTCTACTATGGCATCTAATTCCGGGGAAGCTGAGGTGGGCTCTTTCCAGAAATCCTCCTCCCACTCCTCGTCGAAAGAATCCAGGATTCCTGGTCCGATCCATCTTCTTGAACCAAAATGACGACCATGGCGGACCAAGTGCTTCCGCACGTTCCTTATCAACAATCTACGACGGCCCTGGCACTTTGTGCACGGGCAATGCAGCCTGGTTACATTGCATTCTGCAGCTCGTTGCACCTCCCTTGTCCACAAGCGGTCATCTCGTAGCTGCTGCTTGTGACTATCAAACAAGGGAAGTCTTGCTGGGATCATCGTTCCTGATAACGATGTGCTTCCACCAATGGAGGACAGAAAGCTGCAATCAAACAACGACTTTTGCGTGACTTTCACAAGTAATCAATTAGTCATACTTTGGAACCTTCACTTCTTGTTCACTCGTACAAGTCACCAAGAAGTTATTGTATGTGACTTCTTGGAAGCACCGAATTGCCTTCAAGGACTTTAAACCAAAAGAGCCCTGCATTCATCTTCCATGATTCAGACACTACACTGGGATCTCTTTGTATGAGGTCCGGGGTGGACTGCTACTTTAAAACATTCTACAAGTGTCCTCCAACCAAGCATTACATACTCAATCAAACAGTGGGATTGTGAACATGGAGTTTATTTTGCATGGCCTGACGCACATTCACTAGAGACGAGGGAACAGTTCATGAAGTGTGGATAGAAACAACATCTGCCTAGAGCCTTTTTAAAGAACACAAGAAGATTATGTCCTTCAAAAACAAAAAAAAGGAAGGAAAATTATACAAAGTACCTGCGCGAGGAAAAAAAAACGACATGAAAAAAAACAAAAACATGAAGATTAAAAACAATCTAGTGACAAAGACGTTTCTCTGAAGAGTGGGAAAAAAATATGAAAAAAAAATTTGAAAATGAAAAACATGAAAAATAAAATGATGTTAAAGACTTATGAAGCGTTACCCAAAATTTTCCCGACATTCCCCCCAAAAATTACACGAAAGCAAGAGTTCCACCTGAAGATAATAAAAGAATCCAAAAAAAAAAATATCGAGATAAAAACTCCAACTTCTGAAAGAGAAGTCTTCCTAAAGAATGAAAAGAAAACTGAAAACAAAAACTACATTAAGGTTTCTATGACAAGAAATCATTACAAAAGGATGGGTTTTAGAGTTCAAATACACCGAAAGCTGGATTTACAAACAGGAAATTAAAAAAAAAATAGCAGTAGTGCGAACGACGGGTATTCAGTAGTCATTCTTCAGAACTTCTAACTTTTACGCAACTTCAGAAAGCCAATGTGGAACTGAATAATAACTTATTTTAGTCACGTGAATTTCATTGTACTCGACTGCGAGTCCTGAGGTCCAAGGCTACTCCCACATCATGTACACTAGTATCCACAGGTGGAAGTAATTGACATTAACTGCCCAGTCCGCCTACGTGTACAACATATGTCCAGCAATAAGTCACATAGAATGACAAAATGCCTATGGATGGCACGCTAGGGAGATCATGGGAAAACAAGTTGGTGGAGGTTGAAAAAACATAGCGTTGGCGCCAATAATTACTAGTTGCTAACATTAACATACAGCCGCCAAAATTCATGAAAATAATCATGAAACCCAACACCCACATTCGCTAGTAGGTCATTTCAAATGACGAACCTGCTTGTCAATTGGATCTCTCGGGCTTGCAATGCAGCAACTGAGTGCAGGATGATGGCGACGACGGAGCCGACTGCAACCCAACTGTGAGCCGACTTCGCTCCTCTCTTCTGGGTTCGTCGTTTGTGTTGAAGACGTGGTAGGTCCTCATGCTGCGAAAGGCCGGTGCCAACAAGGTAGCCGTGAACCTCAGGAAGCTTGCACTCGATTATCATTGTCGATGGATAGCCCTCCGCCTACGAAGTGTGGCGAGACGAAAACGTAGCCGTGGTTCGTGCAGCAGCGTTGTCAATGCTGGAAGCCCGCTCTGCAATGTGAGTAGACCACTTCTTCCCTTGTACGTATTCGTCTACAATATCGGTTGCTTGAATGATGCCTCTACGCATTGTACCCTCCTTTTCGCCCTCAGCCAGAGAGCCTCTGTGCGTTGTTGACACGAAGTACTAAATTGCAAAATGTCGAGGAAGTACCCGCACGCCGTCGGATTGTAGCCCATCCGTGGGCTTTGGAAGTTTACGCTCCATGTTGTGTAACTATGCATTCACCAAACTAGGGTTTACGGGAGGTGACATTTATTTCTAGCACGTCGGCCCAGAAGCCAGTGCCTCGGGAGTTGCGTGCTCGCCGTGCTGAAGTGACTATATGTAACTTGTAACTGCTGTATTACTTCCACTCAGTCATGTAGAAGTCGTGGAGAAGTAGCACTGCAATAAATGCTTGCTTTGGGAACGGCGCCCCCTAAAAACGCGAAAGGGCCACATGGACCGTCTTCTTGCATATTTGCCCTAAACCCTCTTCCAAATGACTCAGTGCATTGCGCGTCCGGTGTTGTATGGGTTTTTTGGGCGACAAGTAGCCGTGATCTCATGCCTAGGAAAGAGCTTCCTTGCATGCCTAGGAAAGAGAGTAGCAGTTGTCGGCGCCATAGAATTTACGCTCCACAACATTTCGTACATCATCCCTGTCGTCGCTGTGCATTGCAAGGACAACGAGGGTGGCAGTCATCACATTGGAGGGGAAGTTGGACCGGAGAAGGGGGAGGCCGCGAAGCTGAGAAGGTCGACACGCGGCCTCACAGGAGTGCGGGGGAGTCACAACGGGAGCTTGAGAAGAAAAGAAGGACGGCGTGTTTGCTTTGCTGACAAAATGCCAAGCCGTGCGGAGTCGTCATCGGAGGCAACAGAATCCAATGATGAATCCATCGCGAAAGGTATGACGAATTTAGTAATTGCATGTTCTTATGTGCAGCAGCAAGCTACCTCGAAGGCAGTTGCCGCAGGTAAAATAGCACTCTCATTTTTTGTTAGGCGTTTAGGGTTCTGTTCAACTTAGAGAATTCGTCATTGTTGCATGGAGTGGTGCAATGAACCAGAAGTCATGTGATTCCTTGCCAATCGGGTCGTGCAGTGCTGATTGCGGCGAACACAAATTGAAATCGTTAGGAATTACGATGCCATTCTCCTCGCACTGTACCGTTGAGAACTCCTCAATTCCAATTAAAATCCTTCTGTGGTCGTTGCCTTGAAGATGAAACTTTGGACTCCAACGATGAAGACGTTTTCCTGGAGGAGGAGGAGCCCACTCTAGAGCTGAAGCGTAAGAGGCAACATCGGGGCTTGCCTTTACCGAAGAGATCTCCGAAGAAAATTCAAGCTATAGTACCTTCGGGTCATGAGCGACCAGTGGAAGGATCAGGCCTCGCACCTCACACTTTGTAGTGGGTGCCAGGACATTACATACCTTTGTAACCCATGCAGGGGCAGGCGTCGTGGTCACAAGGGCCCCCTCCGCCCTTTCAAGTTGCATGGCCAGGTCCTTCTTCGATGGAGGAGAGCTATGAGTGTGGATGGCGAAGGGAGAAGCACCAGGCATACGAGTTTGGCAGGGGTGAGCACGCTTCTGGGGGTATTAAACCTGCTTGCGTGGACATCTTAGAGAATGGCGACGTTGATCAGAACTCCGATGGAAAGAACGCCTGGGACGAGGCAGTCCGCAATCTGGTTCCAAAAATCCTGGACCTAAGCATCGTGGAGTGGGGGAAACAAAAGCCTCAAGCAGTGCAGAAACTGAGGGATGCGCTTGACAGTGAATTCGAGTACTTGGGGAACCCCCTAAGCATGATTGGATTTCGGACGGCCATCACTAGATTCATGAAGTCAGAGAGGTCGCGACTGAAGGTCAGGTGGACAAAAGGCGCTTTGAAGTGCCCGATCCGTGTGAACCCATACCAGTGGAATTGCCTCACGGAGTACTGGCAAACACCTGCATAGAAGAAGAAGTCGGAGAAGATTATTGCTGCCCGGCAATGCGTTGCGAATTATTCAAAGGCTGAGAGGAAAGGGAAGAGTTCCAAGGCACCACATGAGGTAAGCAGTTTGACGTTTTTTTCCTTGCTATGTCTATGTTTTCTAAACATTCAACTGGCATTTCATGCACTAATAGAACGTACAATTCTTATTCCTGCTAAGAGGATGGGAAGTCTGAATGTGTGTTTTCGGTTGTTCATACAGAAGGAAGGGAGCTCTGAGTGCAAGGGACAATGAGGTTGCGGACGGGATGCCTGAAAGCCCAGTACAAGGAGGTGCCATTCCGGTGAGTCTGATCGCACAGAAGTGGCAGTAGCAGTGTCATTTATTTAGAATTTGCAATGTGGACTGCCTCCCAATGCAAGGCTTGTCGAATCGCTTGAGTACAAAAGTGGTCAGATAATATGACGAAAACCTTTGTCATTTGCAATGACCTTGCTCAGTACTGGTCATGTAGTGTCTTCCCAGTTGTGATGGAGTAAGCATGAAGTCTCAAGGGAGTTATGCAGGAGTACTGAAGTCAATCAGAAGTCACGTCCATGTCAAGCAGTCAATCTTTGTCACTGTACCCTAAATTAGTTATGGCAGAACGATGTAATGAAGGCTTCCTGTAACACATGACTTTTGTGTGTGTTGAATGGACACTAGACTGCAGGGTCGCGCGAGTTTGTGACAAAGTCAACCATGGAGCGCTGGAAGAGGGACGTTGATACAAATTTTGAATGTATGAGGAAGACGCACGCCCAAGCCATTTCAGAATTGCGCGAAATGTTCCCAGTCGATCATGAGCAGTGGAAAACAGCGGGATGAAGGCAGTTCGTCCGTGTCCAAGTCTGTACTAGACAATCGTGACTCCGCCAACCGTGAAGGTCAGGGAAAGAAGCGTACTCCCCTGCAGCTAGCGACCGCGGCTGCTCTGACAATGTCTTCGGATGAGGACGTCGCGTCCCCTCGTCCGCAGTTCAAAATAATGCACAGGGAGAAAGATCCAGCGGACCCAGCACGACTAGGGAAGACCGCCACTGATTCCGATGCCCTGCCTTCGTCCACACTGGCCAATGATCCGCCTTCAGGGGAGATGGTGACTCCTCCACCGGCCGCTGGTCTTGACGTCGAGGACGCCATGCATCTCTACGATATGACTTCACCGGCGCGTAGCGACAAGTGCAATGATGGCAGCACTAACGTGGAGGTGGTAGTCGCTTCGGGACTAGACAGCAAAGCAACGCCGGAGGGAGAATGCGCACCCCATACTATTGGTTCCCAGAGCAAGGACCCGCTGTAGTCTGTCGTTGAAGCAACCCGATCCGAAACCGGACAAGCAAGTCTCACAAAAGGGGGAGGAGAAATTCCCGTAGTAGGAGGCAGTGTAGCGTCTACTCCTGAAGTCCCTGTGGAAGTATCATTGAGCACAGAGTTGGCGGAAGAGCTTCATGGCCATCCGGAGACCGTACCTGCGGCTTTTCTTGAGGTGGCGACAGCACAAAAGAATTCGAAGAGACCCACTAAGTCATCCGCCAAGGTACAGGTCTGCTCTGCGGTTGAGCGTACTCTGCTGGAAATTTGCAGTGCGCACATACAAGCACCTCGCGAGGGTACTTGCAGGAGTAGTGTGATGAGTTCTAAGTTAGTAGTGTTCGACTTGCAAGGAACGCTGTTAGACTGTAGCTTGCTGACAGAAGTGAACCCCAATAGTAAGATGAGGACTTCTTGGAAGACGGAATGCAGGAGAGTCGTGTTGAGGCCATGGCTCAAAACGTTTCTCTCTCGATGTTTTGTGAACTTTACAGTGGCATTTTGGGGCAGCAAGAGCAGGTCTTTTGTGGAAGATGTCCTGCCCACCGTCATGGCTGGCCCATTCAGGGGCCCGAATGCGGTTCCATTATTTGATGGTCCAGTAAAGAGTGCGAGTTTTGGGATGGCGGGGACGAGGCGAGCACGTCGTGGGGGAAAAAATTATCAAGAGTCTATGCCACTTGGCCTGAATTTACCGCTGAGAACACTATCATCGTCGATAGTAAATTGTCTAGAGTTGCTTGCAATCCCATGGCAAATGTGATTGTAAATTCTCCATTCTATGTCAGGGATCTGTCCACCCTAACAGAGGACAAGGAATACCTGAAGTGCAATTCGTAGCCACTCTTGGAGGCATTTGCGAAATGCCCGGATGTGGGTGCATTCCGATCCAAGTACCCGTCACTGTCGCATGAAGCAGTGGCTGACGGGACAGCGTCATGCGAGCAGAAGTCATCATATGAGTTTCTTGACGTCGTGGAAGGTGAGGGGTCCGGCGATGAACTCCGGGAATGTCCCCTCACCGTCATTTGAGCAATGGTTCTAATTGCACGTGACGATGTTCTTGCAGGAGAAGCAGCAAGCAAGGGAGGAGAACCAGAAGCCTGTACAGGAGAAGCAGCCTCGGGAGACAAGGTTGAAGGCACCTCCGCCTGCAGAGAAAAAGCAAGAAATGTCGCTTAAGAAGGTGTGCTCATGAACCCCACTTGCTTGTTTCTCTGTGTGTCTAGCAACACCCAAGTGCGAATGCCAGTAACCCGTAGTGTTGTGGAAGTCGTTAACAAGTCATCACCGAGTCGCGCATCAGTCGAAGGGAAGTCATGTTTAAGCACTTTAACTATTTATGTACGTTCCACAGACAAGTGTCCATGCTTCCTATACTCACTTCCACTATAACAAAACATGGTAAAAAAAAACCGCACTCAAAATCAAGTGTGGTTCTTTTTGCCACGTTTTTGTGCAGACCCACTACGAGTGCAATCAGCTTCTTTTGCAATTTCCCACTGCAATTTTTAGAATTTGGGAATGTGTAATATATCGTTGGAAAGGTCTTAAAAATATCTTTTCAACGGTATATTACACGCTTTCAAATTTCAAAAATTGCAGTGGGAAATTGCAAAAGAAGTTGACTGCCCACTACGTGCGCCTACACAAAAACGTGGCAAAAAGAACCGCACTCGATTTTGAGTGCGGTTTTTTTTACCATGTTTTGTTATAGTGTTCCTGTCATCGTGCTCCCGCCTCCGTGGCCTCCAAAACCTTCATGAGGGGTAATTCTGTAGGCGTGGACTCGCATTTCCGCATTGTCGTGTAAAAGTCTGTAAAAACTAACGTGGTGCTTGCCTCAGTTCATGGTAGGCGACGAAGTTTTCATTTTCAACCCTAGATTTGTGCGTCAGAAGGTGGCGAAGGGAAAAGTCTCCGGCTTGCCTAGTGAACATAAATTCCACTTTAAGGAGATTGGCCCGGAGTGGATCCGTGTCGACATGCTTGAGGTATTCCAGCCTGCGGTGGCACTCATGTTACCCGCGCTTGATCCTGATATGCACACAGTTGGTAACGCATTGGCTAGCTCAGTATTATGGAAAGCGAAGCATATGAAGTTCACGTCTTGAAGCGGCTTCAGGTCTTGTACCAGATGAGTGTGAAATTCAGTCAACTATGGCATTGCATGGTTCACATTATGAACTGTAGAAAATGGGGCTGTAAATGCTGGAAGGTGGTAGCATTGCTAGCTTGTTGAATATGCAGAACTCTCACTACTCGTGAATGAATAGTATTGAACTTTTCTGGATTGAAAGCGTCAGTGCATGCATGAGTGCTCATTTTGGTTGCAGGAATGCAATGACGGAGTGCAGCCTACACTTTCCTTTGTGGTCTTCTTTCTTCATTCTCTTGCATGCCCATTGTAGATTCATGAAGTCTATCTTTGTCTTTGCATAAACACTTCTGTCACTTGGGTGCTCCTCATCTGCTAGTCATTCAGAAGACCACGGTGTTACAATCATAATACATGCACAGGACTGTACAAGGACTCCCTAAACCCCACAAATAACTTCCTAGTAAGTAACTCATGACTCAGCTGAACCCAACATGCGACTCCGTCGCCACTAATTCATAACTTCGGGAAGCCCAGAAACGACTCCCTGAATACTACTCGATCACTAAAAACATTGGGTACGTGACCGCAGTACTCGACTAAGTTACGACTGAATCTTTACTTCGGAATAACTACGGAACTACAACCATACGTGGCGGTCCATGTCAGATTTGGCGGGGGTCCGTCAAAACTCTTAAATGACTACAGAATGATTGGCCACATGGCGGTCCACGTCAGATTTGGCGGGGTCCATCACAACTCGTAAATGACTATGGAATGACTGGCCACGTGGCGGTCCACGTCAGATTTGACGGGGTCCATCACAACTCTTCAATGACTATGAAATGACTAACCACGTGGTGATCCACATCAACTCTACCCTAAACCCTCGTGACTTGGAAATGACTATGGAATGACTGGCCACGTGGTGATCCACATCAACTCTACCCTAAACCCTCGTGACTTGGAAATGACTAAGAAATGACAGTTTACTTGGATGTACACGTGGGTGGCTACGTGGAATCACTTGCCACTTCAGACTTTCTCATCCGTCGTCCACCCAGAAAGAAAAAGATGGTGATAATAAAAGTTATAAAACCGCTAGTCATTTTATTGCGACTTGTCCACAATGACAGTTTGACGGCACTAGAGACCCCCAGTCGCAAAACAGTCATCAAAGCCAGAAACGACTCCTTGAAGTCGCAAAACTGTCATTTACTGCAGTCATTTGTACCTCCTATTTCTTGTAGTGAAAATAGAAAAAGAAAAGAAGAAAAAATTCATGAGTTTATTCTAGAATTTAAAGTAATGGTTCTAAAATTGTTCTAAAATTATTGTTTTCGATGCATTGAATGAAAATTGAGAATTTTTTTTTCAATTTCAACCATACAATATTTCCATGTATTACTAGAAGAATGTGTAGAAAATTTTTAGTCCACTAATTTTGCTTCATAGATTGCAAGATATAACTCATATAAGTATTTGAAGTCAATGAAAAAAATTCTAAGTTTGTAGAACCTCTTGCCTTTTCTATTAGCATGTTGCCCAAGTCTCCCCTAAACTTTTAAGCCCCATAACTTTTGATTAGGGCATCTGATCGGGAAAGATTATATTTTCACAAAGCTAATACAAGCCTTCATTTTTTATAAACTTTTTACTTTCATCCATTTAATTAAAAATATCTTTGTATGAATCAACCCAAGCTTTCAAAATTAAAAGTACCACAAGAATTTATTGGCCTTTAGAAATTAATTATAGCAATCACAAGTAATGATTTATTTTAGTGCCATTTGCTTCATCCGATGCACGTTCAATCCTAAATTAATTAGGCATTAACCCCTAAAGGACCAAACACCGTTTTTTGACAACATAGAGTTTTGGGGCAGCTCACCACGAATGGAATTTTTATTTTTTTTCTTTGAAATTTTAACACAAGATGTGCCCAAGGAGTAGCTTTAGGGCCCAACAATTTTCATAACTTTTGACCACATGGTTAAAAAGTTATGGTATGATATGTAGTTTTCATTGTTCGGCGGGCAGCCCAGGCAGCAAAAAAAACTTCTTTAAAAATCATTTTCTAGAGAAATAAAAATTTGAAATTGGTTCTCTAGATTTATGTGCACAAGGAAAGCTTTGAATCATTCCACTTTGATTTATGAGATGAAAGTTATGAGGAACTTTAGTTGTGGGTAGTTTGTGGGTAGTTATAGAATCTTTACTCTAAAATAAACTTTGAAGTCCTTTATTTAATTCAATTTTCAATATTCTTGGAAAAAAATATAAACACAAGGTGTAGATTGTTTATTACAACATTACAATCGTTTGGATTGGCATTTTTCAATTCCATAATTAAATCCTTAACAATTTAGTGTTTTGAATCATTTTCTACTTCTTTCTACTTACTGTTTTTTTCCTATATGTTGTACAATTCCAAATGATCTAAAATTTTTCAAGCATGTAGCTAACTTGCTTTGAAGAATGAATCCAAAGAGTTACCACCATTTTGGACATTTTTTCATACAAATAATACCATGTGAAGTGCAGCTGCCCAGTTTTTTGCAGGGACAAAAAAAGGGTTTTTATCACTTCAAATGCTAATATCTTGCAATCTACACGGTGGAAATTTCTGAAATTTTTTCACATCTTCTCAAACTAGTTTACTACAAGATCCTACAGTTACATGTGTCCAAAAATGTCTTTTTTTCCCAAAATTTCGTACTTGTACTAGAAATGGCAGTTTGGGAGCGTTTTCTTTTTGTGAAAACATAGTCAAAAACCTTTAGGGGTTAATTAACCCCTAAAGAACTAGCATGCGATTTTTAGCAGTATAGAAATTTTGGGGAGGTACCTATAACTGGAGATTTTTATATTTTTGGCTGAAATTTTAACAGAATTTGTGCGCAAGAAAAATCTTTCATATGCACTAAATTTCATGACATTTGGAAATACGAGTCAAAAGTTATGGCCTGATATGTTACTTTTTTTCCTAGACAGGTAATCTGGGCAGATCAGAAAAAAAACTTTTTCAAAAACAAAAATTTTTGAAATTGGTTTTTTACAGTTTTATATATGTGGAAAGTTTTGAATCATTCCATTTTGACCAATGAGTCAAAAGTTATGAGGAATTTTAGTTTGCGGGTAGTTATGGATTCTCTATTCTAAAATAAACTTTGAAGTCCTTTATCTTACTTAGTTTTTAGTATTTTTTGAAAAAAATAAAATCATAGGATATAGATTGTTTATTACAACATTTCAACCATTGGGATTGGCATTTTTCAATTCCATAACCAAATTCTTAACAATTCTATATTTTGAATCATTCTCTACTTCTTTCTACTTACTATTTTTTTCCTATATGTTGCGCAATTCCAAATGATGTGAAATTTTTAAGCATGTAGTCAACTTGTCTAGGAAAAAGAATAAAAAGAAGCACCACCATTTTGGACATTTTTTCATAGAAAAGTGAGCTTGTGAAGTGCAACTCCCTATTTTTCGAAGGGCCAGAAAAAATGATTACAGTGAATTTGAATGATTTATTTTGCCATCCACATGGTGAAAATTTCTGAAATTTTTACCACATGTTCTCAAGTCATTGTAATACAAGATCCTACAGTTACAGGTGTCAAAAAAATTTATTTAAAAGAAATTAATACTTGTACTAGAAATGGCAGTTTCAGAGCGGTTTTGGGAAAAACATAGTCAAGGAACTTGAGGGGTTAACTTGAATTCCTGAACCTAAGCATACCATGATTTAAGGCTTGGTAGAGGTTAGAAGGGGGTGGTAGGGCAATTGCTTACACCTGAGATATTAATACATTTTTTTCACCTTTGTTAGCTTTCAAAATGGTTAGTTAGTTTTAAATTTGGTGAAGAATTGACACTATGAGAAAGGTCTAAAAGAAGAATGGACTTATTTGTCTACAATTCTAATTTATGTTTGGTAATAGAAACTATTATAAGTTGTAATTGTTGATGCTTATATTGTTGCGCATACCTTATTACCAATAAATAAGTATTTTCAATTCTTCATCTCCAAACTATCAATATAAGCTATTATTTTGTATACTTCTACAAATGCCCTTCTTTAGTCAAGCTTCTCCCGAGCCATTGATCTCCAAGTGTCTAGTCCTAGTTTTTGATACACCTAGAGACAATATTTAACAATGCATATTTTATTCTCATGGTGTCCAAATAATGTATGCTAATGTGTGCTAATACCCTCCTTTCTATTGCCCAACAAAATCCATAATAGATATAATAATAGTAACTATACTCAATTGTAATTAAAGATGCTTATAGGTTCTTACCAATAATAAGTATCCTTAGTGTTTTTCTCCCAAAGGACTAAAACTAGCAATACAAGCTAATATCTTGTATACATCCAAAAATGCCCTTTGTCAATCAAGCCACTCCCATGCCATCAATCTTCAAGTTTCTAGTTCTGGTTTTTAGTACATTGAGACTTTAATAATGCATAACTTATTAATGCGGTGTCCAAATAATGCATGATAAAGTGCATTAGTTTCCTCATAGATCCAATAATACAAATTAATTTATGTTCAATACTATGTTTAGTTGTAATTAGTGACGCTTACAGGTGAGTCTTCCTTACCACTAATAAATATCCTCAATTCCTCATCTCCAAAAGGACCCAAACTATCAATACAAGCTGGTATCGTGCATAGTTCCTCGTCGTGGCCGCCGCGGCTACATGCGTGCCGACGGCGTGTACTGCACAATGTAGCGGTACGCGTCCAGCGTGAGGAAGTCGTCCAGCACGGGCGCCGTGCACTGCTTGGCGAACAGCGTCGCGGCCTCGCGGTACCTGCCGTTGGCGAATTTCGACGCCCCCACCTCCGATTCGATGCGCACCAGCTCCTCGTCCAGAACGCTCGCGAACAACTCCTTCGTCACGCGCATGCCTGGACGATTATACAAGCACCGGCGTCAAGTGATAGACAGAGGAATTCCCTAGGTGAGTATGGACAGGGGTTTTGGGTTTTAGATGTGAATTGCAGCTGCAATTGCTACATTTTAAGTTAGAGTTTCACGTTGAGCAATCGCAACTGTGAATGATAGAATCTAGAGTGAATGGTTTGAAACAGTTTTAAGTCGATTTTAGGATTTGGAGAACTGGTAGCATTGTGAACTTTAGGTTTGGATTTTGACATGTGAAATACAAATTCAATTGTAACATTTTAAATTCTAGCTCCTCAGCAATCACAACTGTCAACGACAGAATCTTGAGTGAATGTTTTTGAGTCGATTTTAGGGTTTGGGGTACCCGTTGCATTGTGCATATTTTCGGATTTTTACATGTGACTTACAGCTTCAATTCTTACAATTATGTTTTAGCTCTACAGCAGTCACAACTGTCGACGGTAGAATCTATATACAGAATGGTTAGAAACAGACTGGGGACAGGTTAGAGTTTGCCGTGCTTATTTCGTACTTCTGAGCTGTAGTTGCAAGCGTCCAGGTCCTCAATCAATTCACTACTGAAAATTCGATACATTGCAGTATAATATACCCCCACTAGACTGAAAAAGCTCTTAATGTTATTGCAAGTTATAGTTGCACAGCAATCACAGCTGTCGACGCAATCTCTGCAGAATCTATACAGAGCGGTTTGAAGCAGTTTTGTTAGATTTTAGGGTTTGGGGTGCTCAATGCGTGCATTTGAGTTACAGTTGCACGCATCCAGGCACTCAGTCAATTCACTACGTCTGAAATTTCCATAAAAGCAATGTTACAAAAGACCACCTATGTGGAAATGTGAAGACATTGTTGATTTAATGTTAGCTTAGCATTAATAACTTTGTGCTTCTTATGAGGGACTTTCGAGATGTCAAAAGATGCACAGCAATCATTACTGCCGACGACTGAATCTAGTGAGAACGGTTTGAAGCAGTTTGGGTAGATTTTAGGGTTTGGTGTGCTCAGTGCCTGTATTTGAGTTGCTGTTGGAGCATCTAAGTAATCAATGCAATTAGATAAGGAGGCTGTTGGAGTTGGCTATGAAGAATGTTAAAGTACCTGGCACCAGACCGCCATCGAGGACAGCATTGTACTTGATTTGTTGCCAGTTCTGAACGCGGCTAATTTCCGCCGTCGCAGCGTCCTCCATGAGGTTATACAGAGGCACAGAACCAGTGCCAGTCATCCACGCTGCGAGGTACTGCACGCCCACTCTAGTGTTCAAGCGGAGACCATCCAGGGAGCGCTTGCCCGTGGGCATCTGCAGCAGATCCTCGCAGCTCACCTTCACGTCTTCCCGCTTCACGTGCAACTGATTCGCCTGGGGCATGTGCTTGTCGAATACCTCGAGGACGAGTGGGATCAGACCGGGGTGAGCTGCCCAGGTGCCGTCGTGACCGGCCAGAACCTCACGCTGCTTGTCCGCCTTCACGAGCGCCTGCGCAGCCGCGTTCGCCGACGGGTTGTCCTTGATGGGAATTTGTGCGGCCTGTTGAGCACACCATTCGCAGGAAATATCAGGTACAATCCTAGTTACAGGGAAATTGCAATGGCAACCGGTACTAGAAAAGAATTGCCGTTTTTTGAGTCCAGAATCCACTCTTTTATTTTCCGAATGTCCTTACTTTGGGGAGGCAGGAAATTAGGGGGTCGACATTGGTATGTTCCATCGATCTAGTATCTAATAAGACATGAAAAAACTTAGTTTTCAAGTGCCCTGAACTTGGAAAATGGGCTTTGTCAAGTGCCACATTAGAGCTGTGTAGGTTATCCTAGAAGAACTGCAATACCGGTACTGCAAGAATATTGTCATTTCTTCATGGTTCAAAAAACCTGCGCGTTTATTGCCCATAACTCACGTTTTTTTATGGACGGGGGGTCGGGCACTGGCATGTTCGTCTGTTTGTAGTGTTCAGACACGAAATTCTTCGTTTTCAAGTGCCCTGAACTTGAAAAATGGGCCTTTTTCAACAACTTGGGATTGGGATGTTATATTGAAGTATTTGTCTTCTTCGTTATCTTGGCAAAAATTCACAACATTTGTAATACGATATATCCTCACAGGCGTTTGGAAGACTAAGTCTACCATTTCTAGCTCTTAGAGCTTTGTGCAGTTCAACTTCACAATTTTGGGTGCTCTGCATTGACTTCTTTTTCCTTCGTTATTTCTAGATCTAAGATTCAAGTGTTGCATCGACTGGAAGGGGAAGGATGAGGCTTACCATGCCACCCATGGCGTGGACGCCTCTTTTGTGGCAGGTTTGGATCAACAGCTCCGTGTAGCTCTTCAAGAAGTGCTGGGTCATTCCGACGAGGACGCGATCGGGGAGCAGCCTGTCCGGGTGCGCGCGGACCGTCTTGATGAAGCTGAAAATGTAGTCCCAGCGTCCGCAGTTCAGCCCTGCGGAGTGTTCGCGAAGCTCATACAGAATCTCGTGCATCTGGAACACGGCGGGCAGGGTCTCGATCAGCACCGTGCCGCGAATGCTGCCGCGCGGAACACCGCATGCGGCCTCTGCGTGGTCGAACACCGCATTCCAAAGGGCGGCTTCCCTGGAGTGCTGCATCTTCGGCAAGTAGAAGAAAGGTCCGTAACCACCGTGCCTGCATATATATACCCCGAACATTAAATCTTCAATATTCTTAACTTGAATTAGAAATTCTGAACTGGGCACACAATTCTGAAACTATATATTAAACTTGTGTCCTAATAAAATTCTGAGCTGATCAAGCATAAAATTCTGAAACTGTATATTGAATTTTTGCCCTATAAATTAAATTCTGAACTTGGCATAAAATTCCGAACTAGTATAAACTTGTGTAGTATCAAATTCTGAACTTGTCGTTTTTGTATGTAATGTCGCTATCTAAACCGTGATTATAGGGTTTTTTGGCAGAGTTTTTTTTACAAGACAAATTTGTAGAAGCCCTTCAACATGAGTGCTACTATCTGGAGCTTTATCAGTAAGTATCCTACAAGACTCGATACAGGTAGTCTATTATTGATTAGGCAGCAACGCCGGCTGCTAAGAATCAAACACATCAAATTTGACACAAACCCATGAAACGTGGTGATAGTCATGAGTTCCACTGGGGTCAATTCACGTACGGGTTTATGTCAAATTTCATGAGTTGGATCCCGGTTGGAATAAACTGTGTAGCTAACTTCCAATTCGGCAACGACTGCGTGCGCCATAGCTCAATTAAAACCAGTCAGAACGACTTACTTCTCTCGAAACGACGCGTGGTTGTGAAAGAAGTAGAATCCAAAATCAACCAACGCCCCAGTCGCAGGCTCCCCATCAATTTCAATATGCGCTTCCTCCAAGTGCCACCCTCGCGGCCTCACCAACAGCGTCGCCGTCTCACTCTTCAGCTTATACACCTTCTTCCTCGCCTTGTCCTCGAACGTGATCGTTTTATCCACCGCATCCCTGAGATTCACTTGCCCGTGCATGATATTCTCCCACGTCGGCGCCAGAGAGTCTTCAAAATCCGCCATGAACATCTTCGCCCCGCAGTTGAGTGCGTTAATAATCATCTTCCGCTCCACAGGTCCCGTAATCTCGACTCTCCTGTCGGCGATAGCAGCAGGCGGAGGCGAGCACGTCCATTGTTTGTCCTCACGAATACTCCGAGTGGAGGGGTCGAAACTCGGAAGCTCCCCGGCATCGTAGCGCGCTTGCTGCTCCTTCCGGCAGTTGAGAATGTACTTAACCCGTGGTCGGAACTTGCGCTCCAGGGATGCGACGAAGGAGAGAGCCTCCCGGGTGAGTATATTTTCGAAGCAAGGGCGTATGGACCCGCGGATGCGGACGCCGGGAGGGGAGGACGACTCGTTGTTGCGGCCGGAGGTCTGGTTTGACGATGGGTTGAAAATCTCCATCTCCGTTGATTAGGTCTGTGGGTGGGGCAAGTTGTTCGATCAGTGCTTTGAAATGGGAACTGCTTAGAAATTCGACCAAGTCGACTGTCTACATTCTATTTCGATCTCACGCAAGTACTGGTGCATCGAATTTTCAGTACCGTCAAGTTCAAAGACAACGAAACAGATGCTCGATTAGCAAGTACGTATTTCACATGGAAGTACTAATGGATCAAATTCTCAATACCATCAAGCTCAAAGACAAGGAAACAGATGATCGATTAGCAGCAAAAGTGAGTTGGACATGCGAGTACTACTGCATCAATTTTCAAATACCATCAAGCTCAAAAACAACTGAAAGAAATAAATTAGCAGCAGGAGTGTTTCTCACTTACTAGCCTGCGAGGACTAAGACGGTACAATCAAAGTTTAAAGACCAAGAAAACAAATTAGCAGCAAGTAAGAGTGTATTTCAAATGCGTGTACTACTGCATCAAGTTTGCCATACCACAGCGCTCAAAAGGCAAGGAACCAGATTAGCAGCTTGCAACAAGTTTACAAGAGATAGATTCAACTCACCAGATGTTCTGGAAACCGATCGACAACTAGAATGGTCCCCAGCGAATTATGCCTTCCCGAGGCTAGTTTCTCTCATGTGCAGATGAGTATGAGAGATGAGTGCAGAAGTGGTACAAGTTACGTCGAATAAAAAAGAGTTCTTTGGGGGGGAAATTGAATCCAAAATTCGGTTGGGATGATCAGGGTCGAGTAGGGTAGCGGTGCCGAATCGGCAGTCACGTGAAGATAGGCACCGCGGCCTGAAAGTACATGCCAAACGCCGCGCTGCGCCGTCAGTCCTTTCAGCTTTCAGAGCTTTGGCCAAACCGCTGCCGCGAGGCAACGTCTTGCCATGATGCCCGCCGCCGGTTCCCCGTTCTGATATCTCGGTGTAGATTCCAAATTACCCAAGTTTCTTCAAATTATTGATAGGCTTTTTAGTTTTGTTTAGTTTTGACATGTGACAGAAAAGTGACTTTGTAAAATCTCTGCTACTCTGATTTGCTGTATTAGTACAGGTAAAAATGATTTACTAAATTCACACTACTTTGAATTAATGCAGGTTGAAATATTACGGATTCCAGACCCTGTAAGATTTTGTAAGATGTTGAAACTAATTAAAAAGGTGACATTTATCCCCCCCTCCCTATTAGTTCAAATCAGTGTTCTGCTTATGGATATCTAGAATAATTGCCACGAAAGTGACGCATTCGGTGGATGTGTCTAAAGATTACGAACAGATAGGATTGTGGACCACTCTAAGTTCCACTGTACATTCTATTGCATCTAGTGTGGGGCAACTTGTTTGATGTGGCACTGCATGAAAATGAGATGGTACCCACTCTTGCTCCCTTGCGTAAGTTGGGTGTGTTCGTCTGTTTTTTGCACATATTGGAACTGAGTCAGCCTTGAGTCAGCTTCATATATCTGTTCAGAATTTCACAGAGAGCTTTCAGACGGTACCCAAACCGCAACTGGGGACTCGCGGTGCAGGTGATCTCACCTTAACCCTTAAACGACGGCCAGGGTGAATTGACCCCCTCATTGCCCCACAGGGGTAAACACTGGAATTTTTTTATTTGCAACATACAATAATATTTTGAAATTCTGAATTCATATTTGCAATCAGAGGCCCCAAATTAGATAGGAGAGGTGGAGATTTATCAGTAAACACAACACAAAATAGAGGGCAATTTTTTGAAATAATCCTTGGTTGGGGCAACGAGGGGGTCAATTCTCCCTGGCCTTAACCCCTAAAACCCCAATTGTCCCCTCGGGGGACAATTGGGGTCCAGGTAGGTTCCTATTGTCTCAATTTGAAGTGAATTTTTTTGAGATTTTTTGAGGTTG
Source organism: Antitrichia curtipendula (assembly GCA_951230915.1). Taxonomy (NCBI): domain Eukaryota; kingdom Viridiplantae; phylum Streptophyta; class Bryopsida; order Hypnales; family Leucodontaceae; genus Antitrichia; species Antitrichia curtipendula. Next base: position 22,424,916 of record OX579642.1, read on the forward strand.
TGTAGCTTTGCAAGAGCTTTGAGGATACATAATTTTTGTTTCAATTGGATGCCGGATGAAAAAGTTATGGCACTATGAGCCAGAATCAGAGATTCTCGGGCAGCCCAAAAAAAATTACAAAAAGTCAAAATAGTTTTTTTTGAATTTTTTCACTAAAAGATTATGTTCTTACCTATACGTGAAGCTTTTATTCATTCTATTTGGACTAGGGATGAGAAAGTTATGGACAATCTTAGTTTTTTGGGCAATTTAAGCATCTTCTTGAAAAAAACCTTTTTGTTCAACTTTGAATGCTAATATCTTCCAATCCGTACGGTCAAAATTGATGAAATTTTTACTACATGATCTCAGACAAGTTAAGTACATATCCTACGGTTAAATTTCCAAAAAAACAAAAAAAATGGTTTCCTTAAGTGAATACAACAGAAGTGGTAGTTTTGAGTGTTTTTTGGCAGAAAACACCCTCGGAGTTTTAGGGGTTAAACGATGGGCCGGTCACCGTGGAAATCATCTGTTTTGATATTGTCTAAATTGTTAGCTTAAAAAAATGCAAAAGCGCTCATTGGAAGTCAGGCTATTGTGGAAGGCCTTCCCTTTTCACACAAAATTTGGAAGATGAATAGTTGCACTTTTGTCTTTCATCGATAGATTCTTTGTCATTCATTGGCCAAAAAATGTCCTCCCCAACGTTTATGGGTTAACAAATAAAACAAACAAACAAACAAACAAACAAACAAACAAACATCATTTAACCCTTAACCCCTAAAGGTTTTTTGACTATGTTTTCACAAAAAACACTCCCAAACTGCCATTTCTAGTACAAGTACCAAATTTTGGGAAAAAAACATTTTTGGACACATGTAACCGTAAGATCTTGTAGTAAACTAGTTTGAGAAGATGTGGAGAAAATTTCAGAAATTTCCACCGTGTAGATTGCAAGATATTAGCATTTGAAGTGACAAAAACCCTTTTTTTGTCCCTGCGAAAAACCGGGCAGCTGCACTTCACATGGTCACATTTGTATGAAAAAATGTCCAAAATGGTGGTAACTCTTTGGATTCATTCTTCAAAGCAAGTTAGCTACATGCTTGAAAATTTTCAGATCATTTGGAATTGTACAACATATAGGAAAAAAATAGTAAGTAGAAAGAAGTAGAAAATGATTCAAAACACTAAATTGTTAAGGATTTAATTATGGAATTGAAAAATGCCAATCCAAACGATTGTAATGTTGTAATAAACAATCTACACCTTCTGTTTATATTTTTTTCCCAAAATATTGAAAATTGAGTTAAATAAAGAACTTCAAAGTTTATTTTAGAGTAGAGATTCCATAACTACCCGCAAACTACCCACAACTAAAATTCCTCATAACTTTCATCTCATAAATCAAAGTGGAATTATTCAAAGCTTTCCTTGTGCACATAAATCTAGAGAACCAATTTCAAATTTTTGTTTCTCTAGAAAATAATTTTTAAAGAAGTTTTTTTTGCTGCCCGGGCTGCCCACCGAACAATGAAAACTACATATCATACCATAACTTTTTAACCATGTGGTCAAAAGTTATGAAAATTGTTGGGCCCTAAAGCTACTCCTTGGGCACATCTTGTGTTAAAATTTCAAAGAAAAAAAATAAAAATTCCATTTGTGGTGAGCTGCCCCAAAACGCTATGTTGTCAAAAAATGGTGTTTGGTCCTTTAGGGGTTAACCCTGAGCGCCCAAGGGGCCAAAATATGGCCTCTCAGTTTTGAAAGATTTCCTTGTTTGACCATTATAATCTTTTCAATGGTACAGTCAAAGGACGTGTCCCTTTCCTTGGAGCTCCGCGCCTATCTCCACTACCAATCAGTACGGATAGTTTATGCGGATCTCTTTTTAAGTGATAGTTTAATTGGAATGAATTCCAAAGGGTCTAGATTTGAGCAAATTTGCACTAGGTACTCAGGGGTTTAAGGATGGATTGCTGACCATGTGAATCATTGGTTTAAGAAAATTCAAAAGTACTCATTGGAAATCAAACTATTGTAGATGACCTCTTCTTTTCACACAAAATTTGGAGGATGAATATTTGCATTTTTGTGCCTACATAAAAAAAATTCTTTGTCATTTGTCGTACATAAAATGGTTGCAATGTTGTTTATGGGTTAAGATATAGTAGATTTGATTTTACAAAGATTGGAATGTTGGTGGCAATTGTTTCATGAGAGATATTGGTTAACCTTGGATGGATGGGCCCATGACCACTAATTTCAAGCCTCATTGTCCATCACTTTGTTTACTACCATTTTCTGCAACTAGATATAGATGAAAAAAATTATATTTGTTTTTAAGAGATGAAACCATATGTGTAGTACAAGTCTTAAAATTTTCAAATTTGGGGGGAACATTTGAAATTACTGCAAATTTATTCAGAAAAAATTGAAAAAAATATCAAATATCAAATATACTCAAAAATCTGTAATTTTTATTATTGTTGTATATTATAGTGAACAACATCATGGTATAATCTAAATTTAGTGTAACACTCTTGAATAAAAAAATCAACAAACCATGGGTATAGGCCCAAAGTTCATATTGCTATAAAAGATTGAGATTTGCAAATTTTTCAAAATTTCCAATAGGATGTATAAACTTCACTTGATAAATTTCATTTCATTAGTCCAAATCTAATTCAAAAAATATCATTTTTATGGCTAAAATTCACATTAAGAGTAAATAGCCAAAAATGGCCAAAACTTACTACAAGCGGGTTATCCATGGATTAAACATCTTCTTCTATAAAAAAAAGTTGATAATACCATAAAGAGGGAATTTGTATTACTTTTCATTAAGTATTTAAGCAACTTAAAAAAAAAAATAGAATGAAAAAATGTTTTTCTCCAACCTATGGGCTTTGGTGAAGTTATCCAAAGGATGTTTTGCGTCCGTAGTAGTGTTAGAGGGTTAAGTAAAAGTACAAAAACCAACACTTTTGTTGCCTCTATTAGCTATGTGGTTCAAATGATGATTCCTTTTATTTGCTAAGAATATTAGCATACTCAAGTGAAAACCGATCCAAGTCGTTTTGTGATTTTATGATACATACGCAATTTTCAAAGTTGAAAGCATAGGAAACTTGTCCAAACCTCCTTATTCATATTCCCTAAATTCCCTCTAAAGTGACAGTTTCACATTTTTGAAGCACCAATGCTCAACTACTATTGGTTGACTATGAAACCTAGTGAAGGTTTTCGGTGAAGGTGGGTGGCCATTCAAGGCCAAAATATAGAAGGCAATATAAGAAAGGCATTGGTTTTTGAGCCTCCTACCTTGTTTTGTTTTAATCCTCAAAGGAAAGAACCTAACCTCGGGGAAGAGGGGGGGGGGGGGCAAGTGTGTAAAAAAACTAAGGGGATAGGTGCAAACACCAAGTATTTTTTAGGGGGGTATTATTATTATTATTATTTTAAACATGCTATCGTTATGTAATTTTCTACTTTGATATATTAGAAAAGGGGATTACATCACTTATAATTCTAAATTGATATGAATGAATGATATGGTCATTTAGATTAAAAAAGAAATTCTACTACAATTTTATTCCTACATTAAACTTCTTTCAAACTTTCTTTTCTTTCTCCCACTAATGACTACTTACAACTAAAACTTAACAAAAAAGTGTAGTCAATATTACTATTGTATCTTCCATAAAAATTGTCAATGACACTCATTTAGTAGGTAGATATCATATTATTGAATGCTATCAACTGAACTTTAAGTTTAGGTCCTTTTTACATGATTAATATGAATGATATAGATATTGCTTTTTCATATTAACTTTACTTTAACCTACATTGTTTGATTTAATGTACATGTCTTTACAGTATGCACAATAATATGTAAGATTTATTTTTGAACTATCATGGTAGTATGAAATAGAACATAAGAAATATTTTTGCACAATCATGGTAGTATGAAATGGTAGTATGAAATAGAATGTCCTCAGAGAATTTCCAAAATTAAATGACAGCCAGCTAAAGCCAGCCAACGTCTACTGTAGAAATTAGTAAAGTCTATAAATTAATGAACAATTTGAATATGCTACTCACAAGGCAACAACATTTAATATTTTTGGCCAAAAAAAAGAATAAAAAAAGGGGTATCCTAGGTCTAATTTTTTTCTAATTGAACCTATTTTTCGATATCCTATAGTAGTTTAAAGACATGTCATGGCATTTTGTACCCTATAGTATATATAAACAAATTATAATTTTTATCTCAAATGATTTTTAGGCACCCTATCATTTGTTCACACATAGTTTTCTATTGCTATTGCTCACTGTCCCCCCCCCCCCCCCGAGGACCTAATACAAGGTACTTCGTAAAAAATGATTTGATTTTTGAACCAATAGGTACGTTCTTCATTTCTACAATACTTTTGAAAGTTATCCATCATCCACTTTTGGGACTCACCATCCTTCTAAGATGGGTTAAATTAAATCCAAATTTATTGGGAAACGGAAATGACATAGTTTTCATAATCCCTATAAAGTAACTACATCTAAAATTGCACAAATAAACAATTCGACATGGTTTCTATTATTATATTAAAAAATATTTGGTGAGATTTTGTTGGTAGTCAAATGGAGATTGTAGATTCTCTGAGGATGCATTTGATGTTGAACACTGTATGAATAAACTACAAATCTTCAAAGTACTAAAAATAGGATTTAAGGTAGCCAACTGCAGACTCTCATGAATAGTGAAAGTACATATTATGCAAGGATCTAGACTATGCAATTTTAGAAAGCGGTCGAAATTAGGTGTAGTCACCTTAATGCCACATTTAACTACTTTTGGATTTTTAAGTGAATTTTGGACAAAACATCTAGAGATCTTTGGATAATAACATTGAGAGATCCCCCAATGTTTGTATAGATTTTCCGATGTTTTGCCTAGATCTCCCAATGTTTTGCATTATCTCCCGATGACCATTACTACTTCTAGACTTTTCAAAGTCTGAAAGTAGTTAAATGTGGCATATTTCATTTTCTCATCTCAATTTCCCTTGAGTGTGTGGAATGTCTCACTGTCTCCTGTGCCGAATGTCCTGATTTTCCACTGAGTAAGCTAGTCCCCCAAATGCCTAATCTACCGAATGGTTCTCTTTGGTAACTGAATGATATGCATTTCTCCGTGTATTTTCACAGTGGAATTTGAGACACCACTCCCAAGGGATTCAACCAAAGAATAACATAGAAAAATAACATAGAATTTGGACTAAAAATAACATAGAATTTATATATACACAAGCTATCCATCTTTTTCGGAGCTACAATCTTGCAGTAACTGCTCATGGTTCGTGTACTCCAAATTTTCACGTACATCTAGTATCAAAACCGACACTCTTCTAGACACTTCCAAGTTGGTAACAGTTTTCTGGGAAAATAGAAATTTGAATCCAATTGCATCGCCCACATGGCACAATCCAGCATGTCAGTGCTCAATCCAGAAGTCGATCTTCTCCATATAAGGGAGCCAACCCATTTCCGACCACTTGAGCAATGGAGCAAATCTGGAGCGCAGGTATGCTGAGTGGAAGGATTCCATAAGTTTCCACAATTTTGTTTCCCAAAACAAAATTACCATGAATTTTCTAGGCGAAGATTTTGTTCGTCCCATTCTGCAGGTCATATAGGTCAGCCTATTTCTGACCAAGGGCTGGTTGCAAAAAATCGAGAACTCGTCCTCTAACCCAACCATAATGCGCCATTCTTGATCACTTGCTCATCTCGACCTGCACGGAAATACACCACCCCCTGCGCTGCTGCTCAAATGCGGGTGATCAGGAATGGGTTGGCTCCCATACTTCTTCGCCATCACGAACACTCCAAAGGTCGGGAGGTAGAATCATTTTCTGGTTTGAATGTTCTTCAAGAGCAAGACTATTTCTTGAGAGGTTGGCCTCTCCAAAGGGTTAGCATCCCAACATCTCTCTACTAAGTCCCTTAATTGAGGATGCACACCAGCTGGCAACTCTGGCCTTCTTCCCGAGAGGACAAGATCAACTGTGTTCATAAGATCTCTGTGGTGTTCTCCCTCAAAAGGAATTTTCCCCGTCAAAATTTCGTAGCACGTCATCCCGTAGCTATAAACATCCATGAATGGTGTAAAATCCGCTGTACCTAGAGTACGCATTGTTATCTCATACAATATCTCTGGAGCTCGCCAAAACGTTGTTCCCCAGATTCCTTCAGAATCTTCATAATCTATGAGTGCACATGAAATTGAGCCGGGGTTTCCTCCTTTAGAAAACCTCTCAAGGTCATGTACCAGCACCTTCCTACATTTCAAGTTTCTATGAACAATACCAAACTCATGCAATTCCACCAAGCCTTCAGCAATTTGTAGCATGATATCTATGGCCATTTCCTGTTTGAAAGGGGGAGCATTCTTCTTCTTCCGCATCTGGAAATCAATGAGCTTACGAAGATCACCCCAATATCTCTCATATACAAGTGCAAGCCTTCCAATCTTCAACAAGGTTCCACCCAGAGGTCGCAACACTCTCGACGTTCGATTTGCAGCTTCAGTGCCCTCGGAATTGAAAAAGTGGAGCAATGGTTTGGTTATTGTGAAGTCACGTGTGAATGTCTTAATAACAACTGAGTCAAATCTGCCATCGTCTCTTTTCCATGAGCCTTCAAATATGAGAGATTCACCTCCTCCTATCGTCATTTCCGCCAATTCATTCATTTCTAGTCCGCTTTGATCGAAGTCGAAAAAGAAATGTCTGCATTCAGCTTTAAGCATCTCGAATTTCTCCCACTGGTACTTGTCTGCAATTGGTTGAAGATGTTCAGTCTATCCATAAGTTTATATTGCAATTTCGTTACAAGCTCTAGGTACCCAAATACTTCACAACTTTGAACTTTCAAATCATAGAGCACCAAATGTTGCTAAATCTCTCCATAGGGTCTAGGAAATAGGATAATAGACAGGAAGTTATGAAATATTCTCAAAAAATTACTAGTATGTATGCATACTATACATGAGAAAAACTGATGACCTATTTCTTGTTTTCTTAATTGTTTCTTGTTTTCATGTCTTTTATAAAATATCAATTGAAACAAGAATATCGCCTACATCTCGTAGCAGTATAACTACACAATACATAGTATCTTAAAATACCATGATCCTCTTAAAACAAAGGACACTCGAACATTGTAGCTCTATATTGAACAAGGTTCTAGTTGATAAGGAATATCGGTTAGACTTGATGTTCATGAACTAAAATTTGATTGACCTAGTTTGAAGTGTATCTCTCATGATCAGTTACAACAGTAGAGGAAAAAACAATGCATCTTTAGAAGTTTCTCACGGAGATCTTTGGGACAGAGCACATGTACCTTCATTTCCAATGAGCTCCCATTCAACAGCTCGCATTTTCTTACAAATGTCGATGAAAGCAGGTCGACGCGAGGGAATCGTATCCCAACTTTCCCGTATCAAAGATGACAGCATTCTTGGACATTCAGAAGGAAGCTGCGGCCTTGCACCCAAGGAAATTCCCTTTCGTAACTCAAATAGGCCCCAATTCGAATCATGTGGAACTTGTGCACCCAATATGTAAGAACACGTCAAAGCGAAGCTGTAAACATCAGCTAGTTGCATCTTGGATTCTGCCCTTCCCATTGTCACTGAACTTGAAGCATGTGACGTTTTCACAGCTTCTAAATCTGGAAACATTACTGTCCACTCGTTTTCAGAATCCTCTGGGGATGAGCCTAAGAGGTCTTCAAACAATTCGGTGCTTTCCATTTCAAAATCTGCAAACGTCGTGCTTGAAGGGACACCAAAGCTGTGGACCTCTTCTTCGTTTCGGTCAGACCAAAATCAGTTACCTTGACCCCGACCGAATCAACTAAGACATTGTTTGGTTTCAGGTCACCATGCGCCAGTCCTTGGTCATGCACATATTTCATGCCCTCGGCAATTTGTAACATAATGTGCACTGCCTCACGCAAAGGGATTGGGACAGTCGAACTCAAGTTCACCTTAGCTCCGTAACGGTCCCTCATTGCCTTCTCCTTTCTCTTTTGGATCACAAAGAATAGATCGTACTTCATGTGGTCCATGACAAGCGAACAGCTTCTTCTGTCAACTGTCCAACCCAAAACCTTGACGATGTTGGGATGATCAAGTTCCACCAAACGAGCTGCTTCGGATTCGAAGACATCAGCTGGAACTGCTGGAAAGGCTTTTCTTGCAAGCAAAGAGATCGGATTTCTTCCTCTTGACCATGTGGCCTCATAGATGATTCCAGAGCGACCTTCACCCAAAAACCGGCCGCATTTCAAATCACTGGACTTCACTCTCTTGTTAGGATGAGCTGGTGTTTGTTTTGTAATTCTAACTTTGACCCACTGAGTCAATGAGCAACCCAGAAGGTATCCCTGATCGATGACCATGCCAAAATGCTGAAAACCGGTTCCTGATACATTCAAGCAACAGTTGCTCACGTGAATGATAAAAACTGATCCCGAACATCTTTGCGATGCATAAAACCCAGAAGGTAATCCTAAACCCTAAACCCTAAACCAAAGGTTTTTGAATATATTATAAACTATGCCCTAGATGAAATTCTGACTGCACAGTGGACTATGGGAATGATGACTCACCAGAAAGACGTCATAAAGCAGACGAAGCAAGCTCTTGTTCCGGGGTGGCCACTCCTGTATATTATGCAAGGGGGACCGTTTTGAGAAGAGAAAAAATAGCGAAATATTTCAAATATGATTACTCATTCTAACATTAAAAGAGCTTTAAATAAAGCATCTACAGTGAGGAGTTTACAATGAGGAGCTAGGGCTGATATTTCTAATAAATTTCAATACCTTGTCTAAGAAAGTTCAATTCTAGTAGTACCCATTCTACTTCATGTCACACAAGGAACATTAAAATCTTGAAAGTGAGATCTTTCTATTCATGTCTAATTCTACCAACTACTTTTCATGATAGAGTCATAGAGTTTTAAGCACTTTTGATGCATAGGAAGTTTTGCAAGAATGACAATGTGATCAAAGTTTGCAATGTCCATGCTTGTGTCTATGATACTATTGTTATCCAATTTCAACTTTGTAAGAGCTATCAATGAGTTTGATTCTTGCAACACATAGGTGACCTAAATGCCAATTGATTGAATGCTTCATGAAAGTAGTTAAGTCACTTAAATGGCAACATGAATACCAATACACAAATCCTAAGGCATGAATAATTGAATGTGGTGAATGCAATAATGAAGTCTAATAATTGACATTATTGGAAGGATCTTTTTAGAAGATAAATTCTCTTATTAAAGGTTCTTAAAATGACTTTTGAGTGTCCAAAACTATTATTATTGATGTAAGAATTATAACATTTGATTCCTTAGTCTCAATGTCTTCTTTCCTACTATGATCTCATAACCTATATAATAAAAATCAAATTCCCTTCTTTACAGATTAGAAAAGTTAAGAAAGCACCTACCTCAATATTGTGAGTTGCCACCTTGGAACTCTTTGTCACTCTAGGGCTCTTGTGCAAATCCATAGCTGCAACCTCTTCAATGTCTCTGCACAGAAACCAGCCTTCGAGAAGTTATGAACTAGGTAACCATCAAGCCACCGGGAGGCAGCAAGTGGGTTACAGGGCGTAACCAACTCTGTTCCTGGATGAAAACTCCCATAATTGTTGCCTTTGTGGATGAATATTAAGTGGTTACAAACAAACTATCCTGCTCGTGGATGAAACACGTTCATGCAGACAAGAGCACACAATCAGAGCTGGTTACTAAACTCTCATAGGCTACACAACGATCAGACTTCCCCTACGGTACTTCCATAGCTCCAATTTCATTCTACAACCCAATAACCCCAACAATAACCTTGTCCTCGATCAGCTGATCGACTTCCATCTTGCGATCCTCTGATCCCGTCTCTGGACCCGTCTCTGGCATGGCAAATAATCCTTGAATCAGAACAGAAGCACCTCCGCTCGATCCAATTTGCAAGCCGGGGATGATGGGTCGCCCCACCCATAGCCTCTTAAGAGGCCATTGCCACCCAATCGACTACGTCCACATTCACAAATCAAGTCCTTGTTTGTTGGGAAAGTGCAAAAGGTGCTTGTCTCATGCGGTTTGCAAGCCGCCCCTTGGCTTGCAAAAGAGCCCGGTTTTGCAAGTCATGGGCAACTTTTGGCTTGGCTTCTTAACAAGTTCATCCATTATGCAAGACGGGTGGGGTAATTTTGCAAGCCAGTGGCAACAAGTCATCCATTTTACAAGAGGGGTGGCCATGCTCTGATTGACGCTGGAAGCCAACTTGCTTCCATCACTGTACACAACTTGCTTTACCCTGGACCCCTAGGCTGGTCGCCGTAAAAATCATCCTTTTTGTTACCAAGGGAATCACTTTCTTAAAAAAATCCAAGAGGTGTCATTGGAGGTCAAACTACCGTACACTTGGGGGAAAATAATTATTTTTAAGAATGCCGTAATAAAAATAAAATGAAAAAGAGAAATTGTCAAATTCAGCAAAAAATAAATGACCAAGATGCTATAAAATAATAAAATTTTCAATATAAATCAACATGTCCCTAAGACCCTCTAGGCCTCTACCATCAAGTAAATTTTTAATGACATAATAAAGGAAATTTTACATTGGCATTTAGTGATAATGGAGGGTGGAGAGGTCGTTTTTATAATGAAATCTATTGTCATTCATGAACTCTCAAAGGATATGAGATAATTTGAAGATTGAGCCCGTACTAATTCTAACCATTTACATATCCTACATGGTTTATTTTACCTCCTACCGTCTAATTTGTATAAAGAACTTGTCTTCTTCTACTATGCACACACCTAAGTATGTGAAATTGGGAGTTTTGTACCCAACACTTTTGATTGTTTGCAATATAATGTTGAATTGTCAAAACTTAAATTTCAAAATGCTGAAGTTATTATGGAAACTTTAATTAAATATTTGGTATCCATGTGCCGACCCTGCACCCAACGCACGCACTTTCTGAGACCTTCCCTTTTCACACAAATTTCCATCTATATGGAAAGATTCCCTGTCAACCATCAAACACAACAAAACTTGATTGACTACAAAACTTCTCATTCATCCAACCAATGCTTGATTGTAGCCTTTAAAGCCCTAAAGCATGATTTCAAGCCATTTTCTATATTTTTGGGCAAGCCTTTCTTAGTGCAATAATGGGCAATTTCATTAAAATGTTGGTATTCTAAGTGCCACTTTGTTAGTGTGCCATTTTCACCATTTAGAACAGGTATAAATTTCAAAACGGGCATTTTGAACCATCTAGGATGTGTATAGATTTAGAATGAGCGTTTTGAATTGTTTTCATACCATTTTAAAATAATATTGCCATTCTAATGAAATTGCCTTTAATAATTGTTGAATTGGCTTGTGAATTTTTTACTAAAGATGTGTTTCATTACTAACTTAACATTTACTTAGAAAATTTCAAACTAATTTGAGTCACAATTAAAAAATTATGCCTCAAAAGGACATTTTTAAAGATTATAGGTAGTTTTAATAGGCATGATATATAGGTCCAATTGGGCTAAAAATATATACTTATATATACTCTCAACAAGCTTGTTAACATAATTTCAAAAGTTGAAACTTAAGTCAAATGAGCATATGATTTTGACTTACAAGCCTTTGAAATTGTACTTTATAAATTTTGAACATTGCTCGAAGAAGGACAGCCCAATTTCAACTTCATGCATTCCTCAATTGTTACCAATGATTCCCCCATTATTAACTATCACAACCCCTTTAAGATTGTTCAAGCCAAAATGATTTATAGTTTAGAATATAAGGCGATTTCAAGGTAGCTAGACTATATATTTAATTACAAAATCTTGATTCTACAACTATATTTGCAAACATGGGAACTAAATCACTTCAAAAAGAAAATAAATAAATTGAGCAAAGATATAAAATTGTGCCTACAAGAAGTGCATATTTTTTACATTTTGGCCAAGGTCCAGCTCATGTATGTGTTCTTAAGGAGTTCCATATGTATAATAGTTAATATGTTCATTAGCCCAAGTAGTTTAGGATTTCAGTTGTATTGTCATAATATTACATCATGCTTGCCCAGTAGTAACAAGATTTCTGTGTGAATGCTTGCCCAACAATAACAAGATTTCTATGTGAATGCATACAAGAGCAACCAAAGTTTAGGAGGGTGACTTGAGCATAGCTTGAGATTGTTATACATGCATATTGTGAAAGTACAAGATATGGTTCATTCAAATTGACTATCTTTATGTCGCACTTCTTCCAAAGCCTTTTGTGTTACAGAGGCTTGTACATTGTAGCGGTGCATGGGTTCTTCTGGCAAAGCAACAAATGAGGCAATGCTAGTTGAAAAACTCCATGCTCATCCAGTTTTTTTTGCTTGGCCGGCAAAGTCACTTTTTTATAGTCTTATCTAGTCTCTATAGTTCTCTTGTTAGCTTGACCTGTTGTGTGGGTGGAAGGTTGCATACTAATGTGAAAGTTGTAACTTTTAGGATGGTAAGCAACCTCTACTAGTATGTCAGTTTGGTCCTATGGTCACTATATTGCTAGCATTTGCTTCTAAATCATATTTTTTTGAGGGGGCCACATGTTTTTGGTCTTCAATTGAATTATGACCAATACTTCATGAATTGGTTCTTAAAGAGAAAAAATTTAAAAATGCGACCTGTAAGCCCTAGTGAAAGTTGAAATACAGCCAAATATGATTATATGACACTAATTTATAGAATGCACAATATACCAAGAATTTTCCAAGAATTCAAAATCAGTCAAAAAAACGGTGGAAAGTTTATGTTGCAGCTACTCAAGTAGTGCCCCGTTCTATTGTAAAAATCTCGTAGGAGGAAAACCTCACGAAGGAAGTCAAGCAATGCTGTGCACACGGAAACTTCGGCAAAAGCAGCTGCAACTGGGCTCACTGCATTGTAGCACCACTTGCCTGTTGCACTGTGGCCATTCACCGTTCGTCTAAGGGACGTTTTGGGTCCGCCGGCGCGTTTTCGGGGTTAAGATATTTCCATGAGGACTGTTCAGCTTGCTAGATGCTACCGATGAGTCCATCTCTGACTGTACTGTCCAGTTCATGCACTCCTCGATTGTTACCGATGATTCTAAACTATCTTAGGGTCAGCTTACATGTGAACCCGGTGGGCAAGTTTCCAACTATTTCAAGCAAGATGACAAAAGCGGCTCCACCGATTGTCTTGCCGGGGTGGGCAAGCGGGAAAGGAGGAGGTGAAGTTTCACCGATACTGGTGGACAACCTCATTGGTGGAAGCTAGAGAATCTAATGCGTGTGAAATTTTTATTGTTTCCCACCCCACCCACCGGGTCCACATAAAAGTGGAATGACTATTTTTCCCTGTAGCACCTGCTGTGAAGCTTCACCGATCACCGATACATGTAAGGAGGCCCTTAACCCTGTAACGCCGGGACAACCATTTTTTGGCGTTTGGATGATGCAGTCATCTGTACATTGCTTGGAAACTTTTTTTCATCCATTTTATTTTTGTTCACCCTCCATGGTGGATTACAAAGAGTGTACAGTTGAATTTGTAGTCATGCAAGTGTCTATCTTCACATAAATGAGAAGTTATTAAAAATAACGGATCAAAAAATATGCTATTTTAGTGTATTTGGGGAAGTTGTTGTACCTTGCTCTAAATGTGAAATTTCTCCACAAAAATGATATTTTTTGAGTTTGAGCCCAAATAACAAAATGAAGGTCATCTAATCTAGTTTCTTCTCCAATTTGAATTTTGAAAAAATTCTTAATATTGCATATTTTATTGCAATTTGAACTTTGGGTGTATTTTCAATGTCTATTATTTTCTAATTATAGAATGAGAAGGAAATTGAGTTTACACCATGATGTTTGTCATTGTAATATACACACATGGTGAAATTTTCAGTTTTTTTGAAATAATTTTCTATTTGATGTGATTTTTCTTCTCTAGGATGACAGGGAATCATTGTAGTAGGATAGAAGTACAACTATTCCTCCTTGAATTTTTGTTGTGAAAAGGGGAGGTCTTCTATAGTAGTTTGACTTCCAATGAGTGTTTTTGCTATTTCTTAAGCCAATGATTCACATGGTAATGAAAAGGGATGATTTCCAAGGTCACCCCCTCGTCCTTTAAGGGTTAAAACTCTTGTGGCCATGCCTCAATTAAGCTTTAGAGCATTTGCACCATGACGTAGAAGAGCCTTCCACATTGGAAATGGTCGGGGCTGTGCTGGTTTTTAACTGCACCGTTTGCTCGCCAACTGAATACAAGAGCCCGGGCTCATCAAACTTTTAGCTTTCAAGTATGTAGCGAGCCCTTATTTTGGAGCTTCATTTGGACAGGAGTATCATTTGGTCAAGAGCATCGAGCTACGGGGTTGAAAAGTAAGAGTATCACCACCCGTCCTACAAAATGCAAGCCAATTTGCAAGCTGATCAATCTAATTTGCAAGCTAGGGAAGATGGGTTGTTCTACCGATGGCCTCTTAAGAGGCCATCACCACCCAATTGGCTACGTCCACATTCACAGATCAAGTCCTTGTTTGTTGAAAAAGTGCAAAAGGTGCTTGTCTAATGCAGTTTGCAAGCCACCCTTTGGCTTGCAAAAGAGCCTGGTTTTGCAAGCCACCGGAGGCTTTTGGTCGGGCCTCTTAACAAGTTCATCCATTATGCAAGACGGGTGGGGCAATTTTGCAAGCCAGTGGCAACAAGTCATCCATTTTACAAAACAGTTTGGGACACTCTAACAAGAGCTCGGTAGGAGTTGGGAAGGAGCGCTCCAAAAGATGCATGCATTGAGTTGAAATGTTGCCAAAATTCAGGGTTACGGTGGGGGATGGCCAACTTTGTGTAGGAAACAAACAAATTCCAAGCTTTCCGTCCACTCCATATTCCGCCTTACAGTGCAGATACTCTTAGTCATTAACAACTCAACCTTGTAGCAAGTAAAGGAGATAACTCCATTTCCAACCACTTAAGCAATTTGGCCCATGTGTAGCATGGAGAAGGTTGGGGAAATTTTTTCCCATCTATAGAAATACATATGAAGAGGATTCCATATTTTTCTAAACTTTTAATCTCAAAAACAAAATTACTATAAATCTTTTCTGTGAAGATTTTGTTTGTCCCATTCTCAATATATAGGCAAACCCATTTCCAACCATAGGATGGTTTCAAAACGATGTAAGTGATCATTGTAGGCTTTCAATGTACATCTTGCGGACATTCTACTACTCTTGCTAGTCATGCTAGACGTGAGCTGGAAGAGCTGATCGGAAATGGAGCAGCCTAAGCTGCGAGAATGGGATGCTGGTCGGAAATGGGTGATCTCCTTTAGTGGTACCCGCTATCTTGCTCGTCTCTGACACATCCACCGGCTAGATGGTTGGCATTCCTCGCGATATATGCAGTGCCTGCTCCCAGAGTGACATGCATTTGAACTTTCACTTGAATTAATGCGGAGCCTCGCTCGCTTGGGTTTCTGATGGTTTGTCGTCACTGAATTTTAGGTTCGTACCTGTTTTTCGTGACTGATGTTTACGCACCCGGGTTTTCTCGTTTGCACATACCTATACTTGATAGAAGCTGCCAATTATTCCAAGCTTTCCATAACTTATAGATGGCAGTGGAGTTGTAGTTACCGGTAGAAGGCTGGCTGTAAGCTTGTCAAAATGGGTGCGATCTACTTTGAGCTCGCCCCGTGGTCCTCCATGAGGTTAAGCCTCCAACTGGAGAAAACGTTTCCCGACCTTAGAGGATGGCGAGTGGAGCTCATGAAGCAGCTATGTTTTGTTGCTTACAACTACGAGATCTACGATGGTGTCGGTGTTGAGGGGTGGCTCCGAACGACCATTTCCTTGCTGGATCCCCGCATTTTCTCTGATAGAAGCGCCGAACGGAATGTGATGTCGAAAATTGCAAGGCACTGTTGCACCAATACCGCACGTGAAACGTATTGGAGCGAACTGCAAGAGCTCCATCGTGAGCTTGTGACGCGAGTGAAGATTCACAGTAACATCATTCCTCGGGAAGGATACCTAGAGAAGCTCTACGAGGAGCTACGTCGACAGCAGCACGGCTCATCTCCACCGCGAACGTTTCGCAGGGAGTTTTATCCCATCGGCGTCCTGGAGGATGCTGTGGAGGAGGCGACTTCAGCCTCGGAGAAGACGGAGGAATGGAGAAGGAACGGCGGTCAGTGTGTCCTGACCAGACACTTGCACTCACAGATTGTTCCTGATTGGGCACCAAGGGATCCCCCCCTCCGAATGGTGGAGGTGGAGGAAGTAAGCATCACTACGACAATTCTCGGTGCAGCTGTACAGGAGGTTTCTTGGCGCAATGGAATCTACGCCATGAAAATGATTGACAAGGCCTATCCTCAGTCTAAGTTCGCGACAGAGCGCGACGTTGCTCTCCGGGTCTCTCATCCTCACGTCATTCGCCCTATCGGCCAAACTTTCGACGTGGAGGGCAATCCTTGTTTGCTCATGGAAGTGCTTGAGAACAATCTTTACAGGTTTTATATTGAACAAAGTGATATTGCACGGGGAGAGAATTCTCTCGTCGAATGTCCTGTGGAGTCCCTCGACGTGTTGCTGCAAATCGCTAGGGGTTTGAAATCCCTACATGACGTGCATGTGGTTCACGGGGATCTCAAACCTCAGAACATCCTTTTCAGTCGTTTTGAAATCTTGGAAGATGTCCGGCATTTTCTTGTCAAAATCGCGGACTTTGGCGAGGCTCAGGTCGTCTCCTCGCCGAGGGATTTCACACCTAGAGGTGGATCCTGTTCGTACGCCGCCCCTGAAGTTCTCAATTGGACGTGGCTGGGCGTGAAAGATTCTCCGTTTTGTGACCCTACGAAACGCGACGTCGACAGTTTGCCCTACAAACTCGACATCTATAGTTTCGGTTGTGTCGCTTATGAGGTCTTGACAGGGCAAAAGGTGTACGGTGGCCGTGATATTCGTACACTGGGGAACTCACGGAGCGTGGCGGCGGGCAATTTGACCCCAGATTGTTCCACCGGACAACGCAAATGTACTAAATGGAAGAGTATGAAAAAGATATATCCTCGTGATCTGATACTTTGCTTGGAGAGCTGTTGGGTATTAAATCCCTCGGAGAGGCCTTCCTCGTCAACACTTTGTCAAGTGCTGAAGGATTCCAAGTCCGAAATGCAACATCGGGTGAGCTTCTGTCCAGCGATTAGCTTCGTCATTTTCAGTTATCACACATATGTCTTTGTCTAGAGTCCATGCATTGTAGTTACGCCATCATGTGAGTGCCAATACCTGAGAATTTAATGAAGACACTTTGCTTCACTTAACATACTAATACCGTGCTAGAGCACCCTAAACCCTAAAACCCTAAGTGCAAGTGTAGAGGACCATTCCCTGCCTTGTAAGGTAACTACAACATTGCTATGCTCAGTAGGGTTTGTGATTTACAAAGGGCAAATTGAAGGAAACCCTAAGTGTAATTTGCTGCCTGGTTTCTGCCTCCGGGTCCTCTACAGTCTAGCCTCATGCTAGTGTGTAATAAGTCGGACGTCTTTCACAAAGGGGAATAATCAGCTTATTGCTAGTTTGACTTCCTTGACTCTGTGTACCTCTCACCACTGATTGTCTGTAGTTCACTGAACCATTTCAAATGCCAATTAGCTCGAACCCCCCATTGACGGTTCTTCTAACAGAAATCCGAAATCTACAGGTGGCACGGAAGGAAAGAAGAAAAGACGTACTCTGGAACTTGCGTATTCCAAGTCTCATCGCCTTCTTTTGTTGTTTGGCTGCCAGTTACGTAGATGCTGAGAAACTCTGGAATTGGTTAGAGAATCTTACTGCCGTTATAGCAGCTGTGGCACTGCTAGGTTCTGTATGCATCGGCTGCCACAATTATTTAGGGAAATTAAAGAAGGGATAAGGGATGTTGAAGCCATGACTTGTTTTCTAGACTGCAAGTCAATCAAGGATGATGTTTTGAATCCCGCCATACATTTTTGACAGAGCCAGGTGGATTCGATGGTATGTTAGACCCTCTTCTTGTGTAAACCTTACTAGTTCGTAACTGAGCTTCCTAAGCTTAGGAGCTAGTTGTTTCCAATCAACGATCTTCGCTTTGTCAGGGACCTGTGTTTTTTTCTAGTGATCAGACTAAGATAAAATATAATTGCGCTGCGCCTTATTCAGTCCCAGGCACAGTAAATTTCTACTGACCAGATCTCACATTTTTCTAATTTGCTTCTGTATTTTGAGGGCTCAATCGAGCAGGAATTGCCTTTTCTATCTTTTGAAAAAACGTGTTTGTGATTTCTGTTGAAGATTTCTTGCAAGGGTCTCCATTGCAAATCTTGATTTTCTAGTGCCAAGGACTCTCAGAGATGAACCTCAAGTACAATGGATTATTTGGAGAGAATCGCATTGGAAAATCACATTGGAAATTCATTGGAAAAAAGCGTAGAAATCTTTGCTAGTACGGAGCACTACGTCCTGCATACAGGAATAAATAGATGCACTTCAATCTTTAAATGACACCTAATAACCCCTTTATTTTTGGAATTTATTTCAAGGTGAAGAAAGTCTCGATTGAAGTATCAATAAATCGAATTTGAAGCACCAAAACGATACATTGTCCAAAATGATTCCACAGCTGTCTAGGCTCCAGAAACCACTCCAAACACCAGGAATGTCAGTGTTCCCTGCCTCAGCAGCACCATAGCGCTAATTCTCATCCCTAATTTCTACTCTAGATACCCAATTCTAATCTAGTGTAAAGCCGTGGGTCGCGTGATCCAAATTTCTTCTCAACTTGTGCACGAACACTTCATTGTCACATCCTCCGAGCCACAAGTATGGTGATCCTCACTTCAATTCGGAAAAGACAAATATTCATATACCCCTAGAATCAAAACCTTTGCTGGAAGTTCAAGTTGGCACCTACCGTTGCTGGAAGTTCAAATACTTGATACCGATAACGAACACCCCAGCAAAGAGGACAGTAAAGACCACCGGCATCGCCACAGCAGGACCCAGCATATGTTGGCTCATTCCGAACGTCTTCTCCACGTAGTCCTTCACCATCACCACCCCTCCACCGCCTGATGTGGTCATTAGGCTTGTCACGTCTCCGAACTGGGTGATGATCAGTCCATACACTGTCCAAGCCACTGGACAGGCCCAGTAGTACCATGCCACCCATGCGGGCATTTGCTGCAGGAGCGCAGTCACACGCGCAGTTTTAATTACTAGCCATATATGACAGGAAAAGAATGTAATTTCGGGAAGTGAGGGGACAGAAATTACTCTATTTCAACACTGTTTGGAAGGCTCTAGTTTTTAGGGTTAGGGTTTAGGGTTTAGGGTTTCATATAATTCTCCAGGTTGGACTGAGTAGGCTTCCAAAGATTGGCAGCACTTGCGTTTGAGAGACTGACTTCTAGAATCTAGTGTTGGCCACTTTATAATCGGGAAGTTCTTAACTGATCCTATCATCTTGCATTCGACTGTTTAGAATTGAATGTCTTGATGACAACGCTATTCATGCACACGACTATGGTTCAATGACTAGTATCTAGAGCACCCCCTTTATTTGAAAACCATACTAGATAGAGAAACTCAGTTTTTTAAAATTTGAATGAATTTTAGATGTCAAGCTACTTTCCGTGCAAAGTTTGCACTTAGTTTGCATCCATGGTCTGTCGGTCAGTTTTCCAGGTTTGTATAGCCCTGCCCGTCATTCATTCATCCCCACAAGGCTAAGGCCAGAAACATTTATGGCAGAAATGATTGAATGACTAACTGCTAAAAGAGAGTGTGAAGCGCATGTACTTACAGGCTTGAAGATCATGAACCCGGAGAAGAGGTTGAAGATGGAGTAAAACCCAGCGGCCAAGATGGTAGCCACTTGGTAATTGGGCGTGATGGCCACCGCCATCATGCCGTAGAAGGTGAAGTACAAGAGAGTGAAGAACAAGACGAATGTGTAGTAGAAGAATTTCAGACCCGTCCACTGCAAGCTCATCATCGAGTAGGTGATGACGGCGTAGAGAAGCGTTTGGACCAGACAGTAGGGCACTTCGATCAAAACCTGCGCAGCGAGTCGGTTGAAAATTGGTTGAGTCTTGATTGATCTTAATTTATAAAAGCATGAGTGTTCATGTTAATTTCATAATCTCAACAGGTTCCAGTAGGCAGGCATTCAAGAAGAAGGGCTGCATTGTAAGCCATAACCACTCTATTATTGCACTCAATTTTCCAAGAATTTTTGCTTTGACTATTAGATCCCCCACTGACTATAATTGTAGCATCTTCGTTGAGATTAACGTCAATCTTATTGTAGTGCTGGTGGATATTCATGACATTAGCACTTTTCAAGGCAGGTGTCTCGATCCCTAAATCGATATTAGTCCTAATTTTTAGAGCTTTGTGCAGCTGAGTGTCGCAATTTTGGCGCTCTGAACTGCACAAACATAACGAACTTGACCTTGAATGAATCGGAAAAACGTAGAAACTAAAAGCTAGAGCCCGGTTGGGGAAATTGCACATCCTTTGGTGCTTGCACACGAAAACGTGTATGCACTGTTTTCCACAATCAAGCCCTGGCTACAATTTTTGAGCTGAATCATGATTAAGCAGATTATGTGGGGAGGTGTTGCGAGGCCGTACCTGGGCAATGGCATAAGGAATGGCGGAGTACATCCCCGCAGCTTGCTCTCGGTAGAAGATGGTTCTCTCAATAGCGACCACCGGCTGCACATTCGCGGAGTTGTTGACACCGAGGAAGAGCACCGCAGCGTACATCGCTCCCAACACGCTGAACAGACTCGTTTGGTCGGATCTGCACGCACTCCACAGCCGCATCTCAGTAGAGTACAGGGTTTAATCCGTAAACGGACGTTCGAAGAAGCCCAAATTAAGCTTGTCATGTTTTCTTAGGGACTTTTGAGTACATCAACTCGGAGCTTTCTTTTGTCAATTGTTTTTGTCTAAACCGACACAGCCATTTCTTCTTCCCTGATTCTAGTGCTATAAAATTTTACCCTTCTGAATTCCATTCTTCCCAATATGATCAATCACATTGTTCATTCTAAAACCGTGATCAAGGAACACAAATCGTACCACATGTTCTTTTTAGCGGTATTGAGTAGGGACTTCCTTACGTCCGATTTCAGTACTTATTTTTTGACCAAAACATGCAACCCTAGTTCTGGTGAGACATAAAATTTGGCTCCATCTACATTAAAATTCCCCCAATATGATCAATCGAATTGGCCATTATAAACCAAAACCCTGCACATCTTCTAGGGATCATTTTTCATGTTTTTAGCATTTTTGCTTACATCAGACGGGACTCCAATTTTTCCAACTCTCTTTTTAGTTTAGTCCAAAACATACAACGCTCTTCCCTTCTTCTGGAGTCATAAAATTACCCCCATCTGAAATCACATTCTTCCCAGTACAAGAAATCGAAGTAGTCAGGGACAAAGGTGCTTACATATTCTCTCCAACGCCCCAATACATGGACCCGAACAGTAGCGCTGTAAGAAACGTAAACAGAAACCGGACGCAATTATAATCCGGACTCCTCCAGTACGTCCAATGCTGTTTCCACAAACAGGCTTTAGTTTGCATCCAAAACGACTGCGAGTATTGACTGGGAAACGTCAAGTCTTTGGCTCCTCGTTGCGGCACACTCAAATGCTTCACGATCTCCTTGTTGCGCCGGAACAGCGCCGAGTTTTCGTAAATATCAGCGAAGTCGATGTCGAGCTCCGCCTCCACGGATGCACTCGTCGCCTCCAGCATCCACATCGCAGGGTTGTAGCCTGGAGTGTATCGGGGAACGCCGGGAATGCACTCGAAGTAGTTGATGAGGAGCTCCGAGTTTTTGCCTAATGGGCCCATGTATACCACGCGACCGCCTCGCTTCATTAATAGCATCTGAGTCACGGTCAAGCACGGGGTTCGTGAGTGGAAACAACCTCCAATTCGATCGTTAGTTCAATGGTGAATTGAATTTAACTCTGGCACAATAGTCTGCTGTGCTGAAAATAAGGGCTTTCGAGTACTACTGGAATTTGAACTGTTTCTATCAGCAACGTGTTTTGCAAAATGCAACATTTTGGAACAGGGTTGAGCAACGTCGTTTTACAAACTTTGGATCATGTTTCAGCAAACATGCAATGTTTTTCACCTCCAATGTGTTAGTTTAGTGAATTTCACTCTGGCATAATTATGAGTGCTGAAAATTAGGACTTTATTCGATCGATAGTTAGGGAATGTGGATCTGGTAGTGGAAGTGGAAACGGGTCCCTTACCTCATCGAAAGCTTCGAAGATGTCAATGCTGGGCTGGTGGATGGTGCACACCACGGTGCGCCCAGTGTCCACCGTGTTACGCACAGTGCGCATCACGATCGCAGCTGCGCGGGCGTCGAGTCCGCTCGTGGGCTCGTCCATGAAGATGATGGACGGATTGGCCACAAGCTCCACGGCGATGGTGAGCCGCTTCCGCTGCTCCGTGGACAAGCCGCTCACGCCTGCCAGACCCACCAGCGCATGCTCCAGCGGCTTCAATTCTACGAGATCCATCACTTCCTCCACGAATTGCTGTCACAACGACAGGATCCAAATGTTAGCGCCAAAATTCCAGTCCACATGCCACAGTGTGATGTTCAAGTCGCAGAAATTACTACTACCAAGTGTTTAGATGTTTGACAGTTATCCAATTGAAACTATAGATCTAATTCAGAAGAGCGTCTCAAACTGCTCCAGGTCCACAATGAGCATCTCAAATCGCTCCAATTTGTAGTTCAGAGTCCTCGGAGCTCTAGAATTCGGGACAGGAGCTAGTTGATCTGAGATTTCACATGAGTGTCTCAAATCACTCCAGTTCAGATTGTTGTTTTCTGAGCATCTCAAATCGCTCCAGCTTCTAATTCAGAGCCCTTTTCTGCAACCTCGGAGCTCTGAAATCCGGGATCTGAGCTTTTACTTGAGTATTTCAAACTACTGCAGTCCAAGATTATTATTTTTTGAGTGTGCATACTGACCGTGCGCGTGCGCGGGATTTCACACGGCAGTCTCAACCACGCCGAGAACAGCAGCGACTCCCTCACCGTCACCTGCGGCGAGTGAATGTCATTCTGCTCACAGTACCCCACCACTCTTGCAAACGTCTCCTGCACCTTCACAAACCCACCCACCCGTAGCTCCCCTTGAACTTCCCCCCCAGTTTTCCTCCCCGCTAAAACATCCATAAACGTCGTCTTCCCCGCTCCACTCACACCCACCAACGCCGTCAACACCCCGGGACGAAACGCCCCCGTCACTCCACACAACAACTGCAGCTTCGCCTCCGTCACGCCCTGCGCTTTCATCTCCGCAGGTGTGGGCACAAAATATTTTATATCATTAAATGAGAGAGACAGGGACTTGAATGGCATGATCATTCCCTTTTTTATTCTTCCGCTCGTCGTCGGCCATTCTTGAGCAAATGTCGCATCGGAGAACATGCTACTGGGATTGGGAGGCTCGTTTTTGTTGTATGAGACTTGAAGAACGTGCTCATGGAAGGCTCCGTCGTTTTCGTAGGGGTTGTAGTCTTTGGAGCGAAGGGGTCGTGGGGTGCGAGGCTTGGTGATGCGGGTCGAGACAACGATCTCGTGGTCGCCGGTGCGGGTCTCGATCTTTTCTGCGAGAGCTGCTTCGGAGATTACGGCTTGCGGCTTGCCCAAGGCTGTGCACGCATCCATGAAATCACGGTTAGTGGAAAGCAATGGTCACTGAAAGCTCGGAAAAGGAATACTAGGAAATGGCAATCAAGGACGTGAGTATCAGTCAAGGATTTCTCATTACGGTGGCCTACATTGCAACTGATGGACGTGACTATGTAAACTTATTAAGGGCAGTTTACAACTGAAAGCTCATTCTTCCAAATTTTTAATTTGTTAACGAATTTGAAAAATCCAATTTTGGGGCCTCAAAGATCACATTGTGTTCTTATTGCTAAACTTCAGAACTCAGCACCACAATTTAACCTTGAGGGTGAGTTTGTGCAGTCAGATTCTTGAGTGGGTAATAAGTAGACGTTATTAAATGAACTGGATAACCAGCCGCATCTCTAACGTTATCAAATTCATGAGACTAAGTTGTACTCTTGAAGCAAGAACAGTCAAGAGGGCAATCAATCACATTACATGCAGCAATATAGATTAACTTAAAATTAAAAAACCCTCTTGCTCTTAACCAAAAGAAAACTGGAGACATCTGCATATTTGACTATGACTAATCAGCTGAGCAGGATACTTGGATTCTAATCCTCCTCCTCCTCGACACAAATTGGCACTACGAACTTGCATTACAAACATTACGAACATTGGCAGTAAACGAAAGAGCTGGAATGAGAATGTGAAGTCTTACGGTTGAGGTACGACAGCGAGATCGTGTACACGAAGTTGAACAGAACGGTGAACCCCACTAGCGCCGCCACTCCAATCCAATACCACGGCGCGTCATGCTGGATGCCGAACTGATCCAAGACCTTGTGTCCCAGCGAGTAATGGTGGCGGTCCAGTGCATCCCAGCGAGGGGCCAGAAACTCGTTCACGCTGATGGCGCGCACGGCGTAGGCCAAGGGCGAGCTCCAGTAGCCCCAGAGCCACCAAAGCTGGATCTTGGTCTTGGGAATGATGAAGCCCGCCAGGAGAATCACCACCATGAGCACGAAGCTCCCGCCCGTGTTGGCCACCACCATGGTGCGGCAGGTGCCCGCGATCATGCGGAACATGGAGCTCGACATCAGGTGGACGGAGATCAGCAGTAGATAGGACTTGAAGAATCTGCAGTCATGGACGCCACACATGGAAACCTCTGAGACTTGTTTGAATTTTAAGCATTTCAATGAGTTTGCTAGCTTGATTACCTGTACGGATAACCCATGAATTTCAAAGATTTGATTATCCAACAGGAAGGTACTCTTGAATCAAGTATGGGCATTTGGGTCATTTCTGGGCTTGCATTGAATGACTTGTTCTGGGTTATAACTTTCTTCAGTTGCTATTATGCAAAGAAAACTTGGCCCTCTGCATTGACTATTCGACTTATCATTACGTGGAAGATGCTTTAATCTAACAATGCAATCTGAAAGTTCATGAATTGGTGTAATTTTACTGGAAGCCCTGTTGCATTGCACAGTTTAGTTTTCTGGATTGGTTGATTGGTTTGAATGCGTACCTGCTCGGTTCGGGAGTGAACCCCATGCTGTAGTAAGTAATGATGGAGTAGATTCCAGCTTCCATGATAGCAGACGGGATACTGAGCACCATGCTGGGTAAAGCGTACGTCCACGCGGGGAAGAAGAGCAGGTCCCTTTGCTTGAAGAAAACCGGGAGCCGGAAAATGGTCATGGAAAGCTCGGAGAAGCCGTTGAACATTATGACCACCACGCCGAAGAAGAGTGCTCCTATGTACGCCAATCCATCCGCTTCTGTTTTATGACCCATTGTTGTGTGAAAGAATGTGGTCATGGTAATTAAGGCGAGGATAGCAATCTGCACACCAGCAAATCATTGGATCAGTAATTACAGCTCAAAGGCCAAAATAAAGAATGCCAAATTAAGAATTCAAGGCAACAGTACCAATGTCTCATTTGGGAAGTCAAAAGAACGTGACCATAATTATCGATAATCCTTCCTCTCATTCTAAGCCCTACAATCAACCAAAAAGTACAAATCTGGACATTCATGACTGAATAGGGCAACTTGGCATTATGTTTGACAATGCTCTCAAGGGTCCAAGATTGTTTCCAAGTGTTAGCGTTCCAGCTCTCAAAGGTTATGATCGAGTTCATGATATTGATTGCTTGAATGGAGAATTGAAAGTCTCAAAGTAAAGAGTAGTTGATCTTGACCTGGCATGCTTTGAAGACATGTACGAACGATTGGCGCTTCATGAGCAGCAGCTCTCGGGAGAAGTTGGCCTTGAAAAGCTCCAGGTTGCTCACGCCATAGCGGTCGAAAGTGAGCGCCGCGTTGTGCGACAGTTCTCGGTCGTAGGGAACGGCGAGCTCCGCCGCCAGCTTGGTGCCCACGTGAAACTGCGTGAACCGTTCGGCGAACTGCTTCACGGACACGTATCGGTAAGGGCGCAACTTGTTATTCCAGTATTGCGCTTGATCCTTGCGGGACGTCACCTGCAAGTATTCGGGCAGGTGTCATTAACTAGATCATACTAGAACTTCAGATCTAATTTTTTCCCATAACATTCTTTACCAGTACACTCTGCCCTCTTTAATTAAAGACAGAATCTATAACTGCACATGCCTAGGACTCTATCATGCTTGAACATATTTTGTTGAAGCATGTTTCTCGAAGGCAAATTCCATATAATTCAAGTAATGAACACATGTCAGAATCTATTTAGAAACCCATTTATCCCTCAACAGCAATGACATTAGAGAGCGTTGATGGTACAACTTGAAATCTGGGTCACATTTGAAACGGAATTCATGTCAAGCTCTCTAACTTAGCAAAATTTCGTCCAAATTCGTCCCTTTCAAGCGTCCAATCATCAAGTAAACTAAGGTGAAGTTGCAAATCTGGGCATAAGTGCAAGTAAACTCACCTTCCCCTGATTTCAACCCTCGTAAAGAATGTTACGGAGTTCACACTTCAATCTACAGTAGCTACAAGAATCCAGAGTAAGAAGGGAAGGAGTATGCCCAGTCTGTATTCATTAGTTAATGAATTATTTACCTCTTGCAAGAAGTCGGCCACGCCCTTGCGTTCCGGGCACTTGAACCCGCAAGATTCGAAAAACTCCAGGACGTGCTCCCGCGGGCCGTGGTACACGATGTGACCTTCGGAGAGCAGCACCACGTCGTCGAAGAGCGCGAATGTTTCGGGGTCGGGCTGCAGCAGTGAGATCATGATGGTGTCCTCCAGAATGTGGCAGAACTGCGACAAACACTTCACGATGCGGTGCGTGGTGGAGCTGTCCAGACCCGTCGAGATTTCGTCCATCATCAGGGCCTTCGGAGGACCCACGATGATCTCCCCTGTACATACATTCATCATCTTCGTAAGCAACACTGTCTATTCATGATATGGTCATTTTCCATTAAATTGGAGTTTCGTGTGTCATGTTTGGCAAAGTATCGTACAATTATTGCGCAAAACTTAAACGTGTTCTGTTTATCAAAGGACTTTCTTCGTGCAATCGCATCTCATGTTTGGCACTTAAAAAACATCGACAAATTTACTCAAATTGCCTTTCAAGATGCAGCTAGGAATCATTCTGAATTCCATCAGCTTACTGTGCATGTACACCTAGAAAAGCGTTTGGGTTTCCAGAACCATTTGGGTTCTTTTACTGTAGTTAGAGTATCTGAGTTTCTGTTTGTTCTTGTTGGCAACTGACAGAGGATCCCAATGAAGTTTGGCGTATCATTTTGGGACACTATGTGAATAAGCTATGAATTTTCAAAGTTGTTATTACACGTGTACCAAATTTTGACCTGAGGTTCTCATGTTCGGATCATGCTCATTTTCGGCAAGAGGTCGTTTTGGGAGTAAGGGTTGAAATTAGATGTTACTGTATCTGTTGTTGTTTGATAGTATTGCAGAGTTTTGGCATACCTGTAGTGACGCGTTTCTTTTGGCCTCCAGAGATGCCCCGGCGCATGCTGTCACCGACAATTGTGTTGGAGCAAACATCCAGACCCAGAATCTGCAAGGCAAGCACAATCCATGCCAAAACTTTGATCAATACTATGCACTTTTCAACTATTTGAAGAGCCCACACAACTTTATAATTGAAGATTTACGTGACTGTGAGTGTTTTTGCAGAGACTGCAGCACTTCACCTTCATGATGTACTTTGTGGAGACGCTGCTCTTCATTCCTTCCACTGCTGTTGCCTGCACGCACAGATGAATGTACACGGCGATATTTCAATATTATTCACACCAGTTGGGAGAAAGAGTACTTTCCTTTTTTTTAATGTTGGAAACAAAATCTATACTTGACATAATTCGAAGTCTGTTTAAATGCAGACGTAGACTGGGGTGATTGGAAGCCCCACCTTCATGTAGACGTCCACATCGCTCTCAGGAAAAATTCCAGCTTCTTTCTCTCGTTTCGCAAGCTCGGCAAGCATGTCTGACACACGCGTCCAATCCATTCGTATAACTCACTTAAAAACAGGTTTCAGTTCAGATAGCTTCGAAATTTAGGTCACGTTTCAGAGCGAACCATAATATCCACAACCTTACAACGTGGTTATAAAACATAAATTTCTTATTTAAACAAGAGAGGGGCTTAGACCACAGGACACAACACTTGACGTAAACGTCCCACTAGAAAGAATTCATAGGTCATGCAATTGCCAAGGAACAATACAGGATGCTATCAATCTGGAGTTTAATCCCTTAAGTGCCAAAAGGGCCAAAAGTGATTGCTTCCATATCTAGAAGATTTGAAATGAACGCTCTCAAAATGTACGTTACCAGATAGCAAAATATACTTATATAAAGAAGAAACCAAGTCCCATATTATTAATCAGAGAAAAGAATGTTTCAAAGTTACTGAAAATTTTCAATGTGTACGGATCGGACATTCTATTTTTTAGGTCAAGCACTGAGTAGTTCCTTGTGACATACCATAGCGGGAACCCACTCCTTGGCACCTGGCAGAAAAATCAAGCGTCTCCCGAACAGTCAATTCAGGCACATGAAGATCTTGCTGGCTGATGTACGAAGACGTCCGCTGCGGCACAAACTCATCCAAAGCGTGGCCATTGTAAGTCACACTGCCCTCCACCTTGAGTTCTGGGTCAAGCTTGGCCGCAAGCGCCAGCAGCAACGTTGTTTTCCCTGAGGCCGGAGGCCCCAGCAGCAAGGTCATCCTGTGCAGTAGCAGCAACACCTACTCAGAACTAACTCTTTTTTTATCATATTGAAGAAATCGGGAGCCATTAAATGAAAATCGAGCAACTCAGGAACAACTCTGATATTAGGTCAATCATCAAATATGCTCAGCTATGAATGTAATCAGCGGGATGGAATGGCACGTATTTTATTTTGCATACCTTGCGGGCTTTAGGATTCCACTAACATTCTGAAGAATGTTCAATTCCGTCTTCCTCGTGGGTGACAAACCCAATTTGCTTAGAAAACCCTAAAACCCCCACTCACAACAGTATTATCATTCGTCTCCCTCTTCAACCAATGAAGCAATACTAACTTAGCTGGAGAAGCGGTAAGTTCACAACTATAGAATAGAAACTCCACTATAAGATCGTGGAAATTAGGGCTCAGGAGTAGAGAATACAAACAAGATCTAACGATTGGGAAAACATTCGCAGCAAGATAATATTTCATCTTCTTCTTCGACGACGAAGCCATAGCTCGACACTCAGGTTGCAAACCTTTACTTCAACCTGCCTGTAGTTAAGACTCCTTTGATCAAAGGCATTCGAGATCAAAAGGCTTGGAAATTCATACCATCAGCAAGTTGATCGTGGCATTGGTGAGTGTCGGCAGTGCTCTGTTGCCCACCAAGCACTTCGCATCCACCGTGACATTCTCGTACCTGATCTCAATCGTGGGAACTCGAATCCCAACTCTGCACATCACACAAACGAGCTCAATTCAATAAATAAAATTAAAAATAAAAAACAGTAGACCTTCCTACTAAAGATCAATATCCACAGTGATCCGATCCGGCCCTTTGCTTGCTAGAAGCCTAAGTTAAGCGAGGTCGGTCAAAACAAGGAGGTCAATCAATCCCTTCTAGGAAGCGAATGTGTTTGATTAGAAGCTAAGTTAAAGCTAGTTAAGTGGGGGGCTTCCCTAGCTAAACTCGCAACACTCACTCACTCTCCATGGTCAAACAGCCATTCGTTGGATCCGGCCTTTCAAACAGCCCCAGATTAGGGTATTAATGCACCCCCAAAGTACTAACCTGAGCCAAAATCTAAGTCTGCTGGTACCAAAGATCCCCCTCTAATTCCCTTGAGGCGGCTAGCTAAGGCACGATTAAGTTAATCCCTGATTTTGGGGGCTCCTCAATCATATCGTATGGAGATTGAGATCCCGGGCGCAGGGAAGTGGTCTATACGGGTCTGATATATATATCATAGGAAGTTCCGTAACGAAGCGCGCTCTACTGATCAGTCTTACAGACAGTCCACTATGTAATGTTCACAAGCCACGTTGGCCCTCTCACCACCATGAGAAAATTAAAAGGGTAGCCGCAGTCTGAGTACGTACAGCATAGACAGTTCTACTAACTACGCTACATGGACATAGATTTAACAAGTTAAACACATGCAGGGACAACCCTGCAGGTCTACACACTTCCCAAGAGAGCAGGCACCTAAAACCTGTACGTATTGACCCCTGAGAAAAAAGCGTACAATTTCCGTGCCTGCTACCTGAGGTAAATTGTCTGCAGGAAAGCCTCTTGTTGTGGGCAAAAATTGGAAGACGCAGGCAGTTCCTCTATGACACAGAAGCGAATCAGTTATCAGGAACCCGAAACCAAAACCAAGTAACTTACAAAGCGACCAATTTCAATGAGTATTTGTGATTCGAGATTGGTGTTTTTGTCAGCCTAGCTAGCCTGTGAAAGTTGCGACAGGTCAGGCGTGTCAGCATTGACCTCAGAGAGGAAGCGTACCATTTTCGTGCTTGTTACCATGGGTAATGTGTCTCGTCTTGTTGTGGCAATTTTGGTAGACTGATCAAGACCTCGGTCTATGACACAGCAACTGACCAGTTCTCACTCCAGTGACCAAGAAACAAAAACCACGTAATTAAGAGGCGACCAATTCCAATGCGAATTTGTGTTTCGAGACTGGCGATTTGGGCACCGTAGCCTGTGTGAATTGCGACATATAACTATTCCTTAAGAAGTGTCTGTGCACATGGTTTTCTTCCCGCACATACGTACCTGTCAATGCGATTTCGTAGCTTGTGAAGAAACCGCTCATTATCTTCCTCTGCATCCACTCGCAACAACTGATCCACAATCTCCTGCTGCTCCCGCACCCCAATCTTGGTCACATCCAGCTGCTCCCTCACCACGCGACTCCCCATCTTCTTCTCCAGAAGAGAAGTCCTCAAGCGACTAAACGTCGGCAGTCTCTCCACCGCCGCCCATTTCAAAGCCTCCTCGTCGTCGTAAGGCCGAAACTCCGCATCTTCGCCAGGGGAGACCCCGCGCATTGACGCATTGGGCGACAATAGAAACTCGGCAAAAAAGAAGCGCTCCAGAACAGGACCCGAGGTGGTGGTGGCGGTGGTGTCGATGCTGCTGGAAGAAGAAGCGCTGTGGTTCATTACTCGACCATAGTCGTGACGACCGCTGCCCCAGATGCTGATGCTGCTGCGGGACATGGCGGTGTCGACATCCTCACGACGCGAGGAAGATGCTGCAAATCTCGCCATATTCGGGGATGCAATCCGTGCGCAGTGAACTTCACTTCACATTTCTAACTAAAAGCGCAATCGGTTCATGGTGGTTCACCAAATTGGTAATGGCAATGCAGAAATGGAACGAGTTTGGAAAAGTAATTACGCTCCCGGCTTACGTAATTCGACACCAGCTAGAAATTAAGAATGCTGCAAAAGGTGAATGGAGAATTGGGGTAAATACTGTTTTCGTAGTACTGTGCTTGTTGATATTGGATTCGATCTTCACCTTGAATTGCGAGCTACATTCCTTGATCACCTACTGATCGAGCGCATGCAAACCACTTGAGTCTACCGCGAAGCAACAGTCGATCCCCCCGCATTTGCAAAAAGCAGCGGCAATGCGCTTACGACGAATTGGAGATGGAGCTCCAGCTGCAATCGCTGCCGAAAACATACCGGTAAGTATATGTAAAAACCATGACAATGGAACAGTTGCTCCAGTGAGAGTCGAAGATGGTGAATGTGATGGGTGCCGGTAGCAAAGTCTGTGAGCAGGCCGGTTCAGGAGGATGATGGGGGAAATATAGAATATTATTTCCTTATATGGCGATGGCAGATGGCCAACTGATTAACTGACGAGGCGATCCGAGCGATAGGAAAGCGACGGCCTGACGAGACTTGCTGGGAAAGGAAAAGGGATTGAAGGAGCAATGTGGCGTTGCAATGCCGCTAGCTAGCTGGCTGGCTGGCTGGGGTCAGTGCTGTCCGTGACTGTCACGTCGTAAATATCAAATCCACCATTCTTCTCGAACTTGTTGACCTTCAGCATCCCCACCCACCCCCCAAAATGGAACTTGGGATCCTTGTCGTGGGTCGTGTGAAATTCATATAAGGTGAACCAGCCTATTACCACCGCCCTTCTCAATCTCATCACCTCATGTACCCGTGGGGTACATTTCACTGGAGAAATGTAAACCACACGTACATGTGGGCGGAGTTGAGAAGGGTGGTGCTAATTGGCCGGTTCACCTTAGTTATATGAGTGACTTCCAATGGACAAAACTTCAAGATTGCACTAGTTAGATGCAACTTGCGTCTTTCATATAAGGTGAACCAGTCTATTACCCACCACCCTTCTCAATTCCACCGTCTCATGTACCCGTGGGGTACATTTCAGTGGAGAAATGTAAGCCCCACGTACATGAAGGCGGAGTTGAGAAGGGTGGTGCTAATTGGCTGGTTCACCTTATACGAGCGACTTCCAGTGGACAAAACTTCAAGATTGCACTAGTTAGATGCAACTTGCGACTTTCATATGAACTTTGTAATTTTTTTTTTAAAAGTTGCAATTTTGGAGAATTGTTTTATTTTGTTGTTGTTTTTATTCAAAAGTTCAATGTAAAAAAGTTTTTATAGAATTTTTTGAAGCTGCAACTTTTAAAAAGCTATTGAAATTGAAGTTCATATGAACTTCATATGTGAAAATCCCATCTAATGGAGTATTAAGGAACGTCATATCAATGTCAAATGACAATGATAGGCTAAAGTTTTTTTGTAATGAATTGTTCATTTCACAAAGCTAGCTCAGGTAATTATTTTGAGTCAATTTACTACATTGATTTATCCTAAGGTAGGGAGGACCAACCCATATTCTCCATCCTTAGTAAAAGGCATTGAAATTTGTTGATTGTGCGATGAAAGGGAGTAGGCTTTGTATTGAATAAGCTATACTGAGGAAGTTTGAGTAGCTACTTTACTTTGAAAAGCAAGTTTGTACTGCATAGAATATTAGAAAATTAAAGCAAAGCGGTAAGGTAAAAGTGTGAAACTTAAGGGCGTTTTCAAACTACAATGGAGCGTTTGGAACATTGTACTCCATTGCAATGGATGTCAGTATTGTGGTTGCAAAAAAAATTGTACAAAAACAAATGGATAATACTACAACTAATTTTTCTAAATATTAATTCAAAATAGTCAAAGTAATTCAAGAAGTGCTCTTTTAATTTCAAAATTTCAAACTAATCAATGCTAACAAGGTCCAAACTTTGTTCACTAAAAAAATATGTGAATTTCTTTTTACTTTTTAGGAATCAACAATATACGAGTTGCATTGCCATATTGAAATTGTCTAAATACTAAAATATAGAAATTAAATTTTACTTTAATCAACACAAACAAAGTACAAATGTTGTATCTAAACAAGTGTAATATCTCCAAAATGTAATCTAATGATGAAAAATGAAACTTTAGAAGAAGCCACAAATTTTTTTTCTCAAGGAGATTCATTTATGGCTATTCTAAGCTCATTAACCCCTAAAGGACCAAACACCGTTTTTTGACAACATAGCGATTTTGGGCAGCTCACTATGACCGTAATTTTTCTTTTTTTTTTCTTTGAAATTTTCACATAAGATGTGCCCGAGGAGTAGCTTTAAGGTCCAACAATTTTCGTAACTTTTGACTACATGGTTAAAAAGTTATTGCATGATATGTCATTTTCATTGTTCAGCGGGCAGCCGGGGCAGCAAAAAAAACTTCTTTAAAAATCACTTCTAAAAAAAACTAAAATTTGAAATTGGTTCTTTAGATTTATATGTACGTGGGAGGCTTTGAATCATTCCATTCCGATCAATGAGTCAAAAGTTATGAGGATTCTTAGTTTGAGGGTAGTTATGGAATCTCTAGTCTAAAATAAACTTTGAAGTCTTTTATTTAACTCGATTTTCAATATTTTTGAAAAAAAATAAAAACATTGGGTGTAGATTGTTTATTACAACATTACAATTGTTGGGATTGGCATTTTTCAATTTCATAAATAAATTCTTGACAATTTAGTGTTTTGAATCATTCTCTACCTCTTCCTACTTACTATTTTTTTCCTATATGTTGTACAATTCCAAATGATCTGAAATTTTTCAAGCATGTAGCCAACTTGCCCTGAAGAATAAATCCAAAGAGTAACCATCATTTTGGACATATTTTCATACAAATGTGACCTTGTGAAGGGCAGCTGCCCGTTTTTTCGCAGGGACAAAAAAAGGATTTTTGTCAATTCAAACGCTATTATCTTGCAATCCACTGTGCGGAAAATTCTGAATTTTTTTCCACATCTTCTTAAACAAGTTGACTACAAGATCCTACGGTTACAAGTGTCCAAAAATGTTTATTTTCTAAAATTTGGCACTAGTATTAGAAATGGCAGTTTTGGAGTGGTTTTGGTGAAAACATAGTCAAAAACCTTTAGGGATTAAAAATTGCAGTAATTTGAATTGTATCAAAAGTCCAAAAGTCATAGAAGTTGAAAAATTGACAAATTTGTTACATTGTAATAGCAAAATCACAACATTGTAGCTTGAAAATGCTTTCAAGCACAAAACACCTGTTGATTTTGTTGTATTTGACCATTTTGTAAGGGGATACTAGGAATACTAGGAGCTTTATTTGGAAAAAAATTTAAAAATAAAATAAAATAAGGATGATTAGAAGAATATTGTAAATATTTTACCTCTAAATTTTAGGCATAAGAAAACAAATCTTCCAAATTTAAACACTAAATAGGATAATAAAAAATTTCATTTAAAAAGATGCTTTGATGATTAAATTGTTAGAAAATAGTAAAAATGTTCGAGAATATAAAACAAAAAAGAATTCATCCTAAAAACTATTTAGAGATGAGGTGCAAGCAATGAAATTATTAAAAATTCTTTTTTTAGTATCTAAAAATGCATGCACAAGAGAGCCTTCTTTACACTTATGTAGAGGACAAGGATTTCTTTCGGAAACCTATAGACAAATAATTGTAATTCTAGTGGAGGAACATTTTTTCTAAATTTCCGAATGAGACTCATATTTTTGGATGTTTCACAAACTTTTAAATAGTATATGAGTTTTATGGTTTCAAAAAATAAAATTTGTTAAGATTGTATAATAGACCTTTAGTATTAATTTCAAATATATTGAATCCATGCTCCCAAAATTACGCTTGCATTTGCATTAGATATAATCACAACAAATTACACAAAATAGAACAAGTACTTTTTGCTATAATTGAATAGTGCCTTAGGAAGTACACAATAGGAACTTAGTAAGTGACCATTAGAAGATGAAATTCTAAGTCCTTGACTAGTTCTTGCCCCTATACAAGTTGTTTGGGTCTTGAGTAGTTGAGCCAATATCCGTCTCTAGCCCCTTAACTTCTTGGACAAATTTTGAATTTTACTTGGTTGTTTCTTTAACCTACAAAAAAATCGATCAGTTATATAAGTGGCTGGTTAAATTCTTATCTTTGTCTTGTTGACAAAACCGGTAGTTCAACCTAAGTTTCATGAACTTAATCAATTTTTTGGCAATCCAATCCAACCTATATGTAATTGAATGTTGATTCTTCCGCCACTTGACAAGAACTTTTGAAGTGTTATCAATGTATCTTTAATATTTCACTATAATATGTCGTTCATTTTACACATGTTATAATATGGTTGTAAAGTAATAAAGCTTCTAGTGAATGTTTTTAAAATCTTTCTAAAGTTAATCCAAAGCCCATTACAAAGTTTACAACCTACGATTTGTCAACAATTATTGTGTGGTTACTATTGTTTCATAAGTTTGCACGTTAACTTAATAGTAATTGCATCGTTAAGACTCATTACTGAACAATTTATTGCATTGTTACGGTGCATCATTAGTTGCAACCCATGAAACAACAATAACCACACAATAGCTGTTGACAAATCGTAGGTTATAAACTTTATGATGCCATACCGATATACTTATTATCATATACACTACTAAAAAAAGGCATCAAGGATAATTTTTGTTGTTTATATAGTTATACCCAACACCCTATACACCAAATAGACTCTTCATTCACGTTGATTTTTGAAGAAAGATGGCATGGCATTTGGAAGGGCGATGAATGTTTTCAAAAACTTAGTGCAACAACTATACAAAATAGATGAAATATCCCCTAGTATGCTTGAAAAAATTCACCCTATTCTTTGATGATGTAATTAACTTGGTCACTTGATACTTCATGATTATTTTGAAAATTTATGAATCAATTTGCCTAATGATGGAAATAAATAAAAAATTGCAAAATAAATTTTTTATGTATAGATTGTTATCAATGCATACTTTATTTTGCCTTAAAAGCTCCAAATCTACATTTGGGTGTTGATCAAGCTCTCATAGGTGTTAAAAGACCAAAGTTATTATTATTATTATTTTCTACTTGTATGGCACTTTAACCCTTAAATGCTTGTAAAGCTCCAAACATGTTTTTGGGATGACAATATGAAAAAATTGGACAAACTGAAACAACATTTTCATCCAATTTTTTGTATATATGGTACCTTTGCTCTTTTTAAATTAGCAATAAAGAAGAATGTCATCATAGGTGACTTGCATTTGTTCTTATTAAATCAAATGTATGTAACATGGATCAAAAAAGATGTCTTCTAGTGTATTTGACAACTTCTACCTCCTTGCTCTTGATATGCATTTGAGCCATGCAAATGGTCTTTGGGGAATTTGCAACCAACTAATGAAATCAGGTTTATTGATCCTAGTTCTTATACCAAATTAAAAAATTCATTGCAATTTGAACATTGGGTCTATTACAATGGATTTTTTGGAAGCCAAAAATTGCCAAAATTCACCCACTCTCTATGTACTTCAATTTTACTATATGAATTAAAAGGGTAGAAATCATTAGAAGATTTTTTAAACCTCCAAAAGACCGTAATTTCCTAGACTGTGGAAAATATGGTAACAACTCCAAATCAACATCAAATTAGCAATCTGATGTGGTCAAGAAATTGCCACATAATCATATTGAATTAATATTTTAATATTTTTTATAAAAATGTATTTATTTATTTTTAAATTAATTAAAAAAATTAATTATTTAATCAGTTGTCAACACTTCAGTGGTTTACAACAAAAAGAACAACCCCAAAACAATCTTTTGATAGCCTCAAATCTCTTCTAATGTGTATTTTTTGCCTAATTGCACTATCCTAATTGTATTTAGCCATTTGGCCTCATGCCAAAAGCTCACATCGCCATTGAGTTGGATAAGTGCCAAGCTGTGATCGCATATACTACTCTCAGTGTCGCCACACATTCCAAACAAGATCGCTAAAACTTACCCATCAGATTACAACTTTTTGCATGGCCTAGTCTATACTTTAACAGATGTCCAATATACTAAAGTTGCCATGTTAGTCTTTTGTAAAAATAGATTAGGAACCAAATCCTCTATCAAAGTTTGGTGCTTGTGGCTATGATTTCAAAAGTTTCATTAAGGTATATTACCTATTTCCGACAACATTAACAAAAAACAAAAGTTTTTTGTATTAATTACTATACATGTTTTTAAAATCTAAATTTATATATAGAGAGAATTTACTAAAATAAACAAGATGTGTTGATTATCTACAAAAACATATATTGAAGAAAGTTGGATCTATTTTAAAGATTAATTAATTAATAGTCTTTATCTTTAAAACATTGAAAATAACTATATAGATACAACAATGTAGACTATCTTTAGACTATTTATAATGAATGCTTAATATCTAGAATGATCTACTAAGGCAAGTAAAATCTCAACAACGTCTTCTTGTAGGTAACTACATGTTGAAGTGTTGGTCATCTCTAGTGTAGGTTTAGTTGTAAAATCCTTCATTTCTTGAATTAAAATTTGTGCATGTTCGAAGGATAGATCCTTCCAATCATTGTCATATAAGTTGAATATTACTTTGAGTTGGTAAGCTTCAAATGCTAATAGTTTGCCAAAAATTATTGATCTTAGCATCTTTTGTACTTGTGTTTTGGTTAATGTGCTTTCCATTGCATTATAGTCAATGTCGTAGGTATCAAATAGTAATCTTTTTATTTATTGATTCAATATTGAAATATAGGACTTGTAGGATTGTCTACAAACAGTTTGCTAATACCATGTTGTGAAGTTTTGCCACAAAGGTAGCCATGCAGACTCACCAAATATTAAATAGAGCATGTATGTACAACAAATTAAAGAAGAAGCAAAAACGGTCTGTAATATCCTCTACTAAGAACAAGTGGGAATGTACCTTAACCTTGTAATGACGCAACAGACTAAAGGTGTTCAATGAATGATAGTGAGTCCTATATAAGACAAAGTCCAAATGTTCATTATTGAAATTTTTTGTGAAATTGAGAGGTCTTGCATACCAGTTTGACCTCCAACAAGTGCTCTCCAACGATTTTTTTATTTTTTAAGCAAATGATTCACACGATGTCCAAAAGGATGATTTCCACTATCCTACCTTCCAGGGTTAAGCTTATCAACAGAATTGTTGGTCGAATGTTTTAGAAGTGCTAAGATCACAATTCTAGATGGAGTCTTTTGGTGAGTTTTGGTGCTCACTATCAACGTGTTGCAAGTTGTAGTGGTGCTTGTATGTGAAAAGTTGGATCTAAGTGATAAACGGGAATTGCACATTTCATTTGAAATAGAACCCTGAAATTTGCCTTCTAGTTGTCGACATTATTTATAGACTTCAAAACTGGTCAACACTAATGAATTTGTCAAAATGTACAAGACATTCTAGCACGTGAAGAACTCATTTCAAAGCTCACTTGGAACTTGTAAACACATTTCACAATTAACTTAACAAAGACAAAACACTAATTTGAGACAAAATAAAAAAAATAATTCCAAATGTTGCATGAACTACATTCAAACTTCCAATTGCAGAAGAAGGGAAACAAGCGTTCTTGCTAGCCTTTAGGATCCAAAATAAGGATGTTGCTCACAAATCAACCCAATTGATAATTGTAAAAAACACATAAGCACTAGGAAAACTCTCCTTGACACTATGACGTCTCACTCTACTCATGTGAATAATAAGATATGAATAATACCAAAGATAGTTTTACAATCTTAAGGTACATAAACAATAGAAGCGCCAACAAGTTGTCTTTGTACATACCTTGCAACTCTACCATTCTCTATGATCTACAAACCTGATAGCCACCACAACTGTTGAACATATATCAATGCCCACAAAAATGACTCAACCATAATAAGCTGGTAGTTCTAACACAAGTGATACAAGTAAGTCCTAAACTCTAAATAATGTATCTATTTTTGTCATTCTTCTATTGTCTTTTTGCGTCATCATGTAAAACCAAAGAGTATGGTAAAAATAAATATGTCATAATACAACATGCAATCCTTCATAACAACTTTGTCACTAACATATAGCGATATTATAAAAAGTGAAGTGTGAAGAACAAAATTTTAATTGATCGTCAATCAGTATCAAGGCCTGCAATTGAAATGGTTGGAGAATTACTACTTTTTTTTACTGTAAGCCGTAAAGAAAGACCATATACAAACAATGTACATGTACAAA
Organism: Antitrichia curtipendula; assembly: GCA_951230915.1. NCBI lineage: Eukaryota > Viridiplantae > Streptophyta > Bryopsida > Hypnales > Leucodontaceae > Antitrichia > Antitrichia curtipendula. The sequence goes on from OX579642.1 coordinate 22,464,821, forward strand.
AATATATAGATGTAGATATTTGTTTACTTCTATATACACACTATTGTTAATTATGAATCCTAGAAGAATCAACTACGTAGCTACACCACAAGACAGTTGACTCGGAGAGTACTTAATGAATTTGTATACGAAGTAGATTAGAGGACTTACATGATCAAGGTATCCAAGCTTCTTGTTATAGTCCAAAACGTCTTTCTATTGCTTCCCAACGCTAACCTGCACACATCCATTGCCATCGTATTAGCTGCCACTATCTCTGAATTTGAGAACTACGATGCTAAGCTCTAATATCATCACCAGAAGGAATTTATGGCATTGATACAAAGCGGACATAAATAGTAATTGTCTTGTGCAAAGATCTAGCAACAAGCTATTGTTTGAATCAAAAAAATTGATGCCCATCACAAATCAAAGCTAAAGATGTTGAGAGAGCTAAGTTGATATTATACCTACATAGCAAACCCTGTCTCCAACCCAAACTTTTGTAACATCTAATGCTACTTCTTCCACAACACCTTCAACCTCCATGCTTGTGTGGATATGATATCTCCCATTGTCCATGTCATCATTGATCACAAAATAAAGAAATTCAAAATTTGATAGAATCAAGATCTTGGGACACACGATCAATGCAAATAATTGGAATAAAAAGAAGCTCCATTTTGTATGAGCCGCTTCTAAAGGGGGTATTGATTGTGTTCAAGTCAATTGTAATATGCTTTAATCTGGCTTATCTAGGATCAGGCTTTCCAATCTCTACATCTTCAAATTTCAATTTCTATCATCCCAAGGGAAAAATAACTTTAGAAATTGAGCTATGGCAAAACCTCAATCTCTTACCATCTCGTACAACTTAATTGTTTCCGCAATGCTCAAATTGAATTCTCCCTCACATTGTGTTTTCTTCCTTGAGAAATTTGAATTGCAAGAAGGAGATGTTGTAAGCATACTCACCTTGGTTCAATCCACTTTGGAAACTCTCACTGCCTTCACCATGGTTGTCTTCTAAGCGATCAATTCTCAAACTCTAAAGCTGAAACATGAACACACCTAAGAATTCTTTTATGTCACAATTGATGAGTAGCAACTAGCAACACACCTGATTTATATCAATAGTTTTAAAATTGATGATTTGAAGTAATCCACTAATTTTAGAGTATATTCATAGAAGACGCAAAGAGATTGTATCTCAGAAGTCGTTCTCCTAAAATCCAACTCAAAATCTTCATTTCTGATTCCTAAGAATTAATTTCACCACTTTGCATATACTAAGCACTTCAAGCCCTTGTGTGACGCACGTTCTCAAGTTTGTTCCCCAGCGTTCTCTACCGATGCCAGAGTTCCTAATGTGGGGAGCATCTCCCTTTTAAGACAGGGCCCTTAAAAAAATTCATTATTACTTTGTGTATTGAGATAGTAGAAAAGGAACATGCTTCTAATCTTGCTTCTAATTTATTTTATATCTATTTGCGAGTCATTTTCATGTTCATATTTCTATGAAGATTATTCTTACATTATTTAGATGTATATATATATATATATATATATATATATATATATATATATATTAAATTTATTTTATTTTAAATTTTAAATTTTTTTAGTTTTTTTAAATTTCTATGCAAGATATTTAAATAAAATGTATAACTATTAATAAATATTCTATAGAATAATATATTATCTTAATATACATCTCTTATAATATTTGTAGAAAGATTGATTTATAAAGAACTAAATGAATATATAATAATATTATAATAATTTTTTAGTTGTTAAAAAAAAGCAAGCAAATGGAGGCAATTAGAGATGGTTTTTGGAACATCAAGTGAGTGGCAGTTACATCACAAATTCATAATCCACCTTGATTTTTAACTTTGGATTTGATATTGATCTTTGAAATTCAAATTTATTGTATTATATGTACAAAAGACAATCAATTCATGATGGAATGGGATATGGTAGGATCGAAGCTGGATTGTGTGTCTGTTTCAAGTGATCTGTGCAATTTAGGATTGCAATCAATGTATTGTCTTGTCACCTCTGTGGTCTTTGACTATTGCCAAACTTCAATAATAGTGGCAATTACATCACAAATTTACAATCCACCTTGATTTTTAACTTTGGATTTGATATTGATCTTTGAAATCCAAATTTATTGTGTTGTATGTACAAAAGACGATCAATTTAGGATGGAATGGAATACGGTAGGATCCAAGTTGGATTGTTGTCAGTTTCAAGTGATCTGTGCAATTTAGGGTTGCAATCAATGTATTGTCTTGTCAGTTGTCACCTCTGTGGTTACGATTTTTCTTTGACTGTTGCCAAACTTTAACAATTCAAAATATATAAAAGCCAAAAATTAGCTTGGAAATTTTCAATTCTTACCAGCATATATCTATTAAAAAAAAGATGGATATGTCACCTCCTTGCTTTCCTCATCAATATCTATATATAGCTATAATTCACTAATCTTCATCTACGTAGTGAAATTAGTATCTTTCAAGTGTGGATAGAAGTAGCCACCTCATTGAAAGTTCATCCAAAAATATTGCCACTGCTTAGAAAGAGCTAAATCACTATCCCCCCTACCCCCCCCCCATAGTCTATTACCATGGTCTATTGATTTTTTATTTATAGAATGATATGAAAAATTTATTTACACTATAAATTCTTCACTATAACTGATATTATAGATGTAGAAACAAATTCAGATTTAGAAGTATAATTATGAATTAGATATAAATTTTCTTCAAAAAATCAAGGTAATTTGAAATCATCAACAATAAATCTAACAAAATTATGGCTTATAGAAGACATGTGATTTCATCTCTAGAAAATAAAATAAAATAATTATCAATCAAATTTAGTTGCCATATAGAAGAAACAAAGGATGTTGCGGAAAAATTATTAGTAATAGGCTATGTGCTTTTAGATGTAATCCTGGAATGCCGAACAAGTCAACATAGAAATCTTCTTTAATGGTACCGTAAAAATCATTTGCTTAAGAAAATCCAAGAGCACTCATTGGAGGTGAAAATATTGTGCAAGACCTCCCTTTTTCACACAAAATTTCAAGGATGAACATCTACACTTTTGACTTACATAGAAGGATTCTTTGTCATCTATTGGACATTTTTCAATTGCTGCATCATTATAGGATGAAGCTATCTCTAATTCTCAACTTTGAAAATTCACAAAAATTATAGAATCTCTCGAAATAACATAATAATATATTTTTAAATTTATAAATTTCATTTCTTGGCAACTAAAAAATTGTAAATTTGACTTCGTCTATGCACATGAGAATAAAATGAAAGTTATCAACCTTACATCCAAACCTTTCACACAATCAAGCACAAACAAAATCAGGTCTCTAAATTTTTTTTCTTATTTGACTTCATTGTCCACCAATGCATGTAGTTGAGTCCATTGCCCAAGCGCATGCCAAAAAAACGAAAAAAAAAACTACTAAAAATATATACATATAAAATAATATGCTCTAAAATTGCACAGGCTCTAAAATTGCCCAACTCCTCAAATGTACAATGTGTGTTATAAGTGATTTTTTACTGTCATAGCAAAAATCACCCCTAGAATTTGGCCGAGGGGAGTGTATAGGACCACTAAACTATTTAGCCTCTAAGCAATGGACTCCTAATTTATCATGTTCCAAATTGTCTTAAAATTCTAATGCAACATCGAGGCAGCTCACCTAACATCCTTCAAAATATACCCTAACATTCCAAAAATCATCCTAATCCATGTCTAAGAAGTAGGGTAACCTCCTAGACCAAAAGTCCCCCTCAAAACTCTCAATTTGGATCCCAAATGGCCAAATGGAGTCCTAAAAAATGTTCACAGCACACAAATCATTCTTTCCAAGACTGAAATTCACATTTACATAGGTCTTCCATTTTGACCCCTATTTAAGTTTATAGAATTCAACATAAGGCATGCATCACCTCAATTTAGGTAACTAATTTTTTACTTCCATTTCATCATTCACACATCCAATCCTATTTGTAGCCTAATTTAAGCATCACTTTCACGCTTGCTCTAAAACCTTAAAAAATGAACTCATTCATCATGCATTCGTAGATACACCTACAAGCATTTACAACATTCACCCACTCATAGATTTCAATTTCACAAGCCATTAGCATGAAATCATATAGTTCCCCCTCAAATCACAAGTTTAGGGAAGGTGCAATGAACATTGCAATTTAAAACAAGTAGGAAAGCTAAGAACAATAGAACCTTGAATTCCACAGTAGACTACCGGCCACAAAAATGACCACCGTTGCTTTGATTTTGTTCCAAATGGGGCGAGCCTAGGCTTCATAGAAAGTCACTTTCCACCCACACAATCCCACCAATTTTCAGCTGCATCGCCTTTGTAGTTTGTTAGATCTCGCCCTCCAAAGTTGCGGCTCTAAATTTCTTGCGACAACAGACTTCTCTCTACAAAAACGTCCACCAGTTCTTTGTCCCTATTCCAAATTGGTCGAGCCATATGTTTCTAGAAAGCTGACTTCGAGGCGCACCACACCTCCAAAATTCAGCTTCATCCAGCTTGCCGATCTTCCGCAATCTCTTGTCAAAGTTGTCGGTCTCCTTCAAATCTAAAAAAAAAAAAACTAATTTTCTTCCATCCTTCAATCTATTTTTTCATCTGACCTAAAGAAACTCATTTCTCTTCACTCATTTTTCACCAACAAGTGGACCTACTTCAACAAATTGTCCTACATGGTTCCCTTTCTTAATTTTTCTCAATTTGTGATAAAAAATGTCCACATCCTCAACATTCCTCCAAAAACACACATACACACCAAAATTTGCAAAAAAGGAGAGAGAGAGAGAGAGCTTAGAACCCTAATTTTGCTAATACCCCCACTTCTAACAGATCCCTTTCCTAATTTTGTTCATCCATCACTACTTTTACTGTAAAACGCTAGTTTAGTGTGAAACGCGCCAAATTAGTGAAAACTGCGCTAGTTTAGTGCAAATTGCGCCAATTTAGTGCAAAATCCCCTAAATCACTGTTTTTTTCCTAATTTTGTTGTTTTTACTCTATTTTAGTATTTCTAACACTATTCTAGTATTCTAGTAGTAGTTTTAATTTTATTAACTTGTTTTACGCTTTTTTCATATTTCTTATTTTTAGTGGTTTTCAATTTACTTTTAGTTTCATTCCTACTTGTAGTACTTTGATTTTTTATTTTTTTTATGTTTTTTTATTTTTCACTTTTGTGTTTTTTTATCTTTGGTATTTCCTTTTGGTTTCTAATGTCATTTTCTATTTGTAGGATTTTGTTTTCATTTTCTAAACATTTTACCATTTGCCTAATTTGGTTATTTTACCAAATCTTGCTTACAGTCTTTTTAGTCTTAAATCCCTATTTTTTCCCTAGATTTTTTTCATTGTTTTTCCTAATTGCATTTTGAGATTTTCACCCTAAGTCCCTACAGGTCCTATCTCTACATCACGGAAAACTCCCTAAATTGTGGTTATGACTTATTCCGGAGTACTAACACTTCTGGACTTGCAAATTGACCCATAATGTTTATATTTTTTATAATCTAAAAAATGAACCAGTATAGTGGTTCACAGGTATACACATTGCTTTTTCACAGCTTTAAGCAATGTACAAACAATGTACATTTTAGGAGGTGGATGATTTTAGAGTCCTATATCATTTCAACTTCAAAATTTTATAACTAATTTTAAAAAGCTCCAAGAAATATGAAATGACTTGGGTTAGATGCCAGTTCCACTTGTCTTTCAAGGAAAATTTACTGAAAATTATTTCAAGAAGCTTCGTCTCCCCAGATTTCAGTTTCAACTCTTAGATGGATAATTTATGGACCTAGTAGCTTAGAACCTCTCTCACTGCATATCCTCTTTGTGCATAACTTTCAATAACGGAGTTTGTAGGTAGGCCCAATTTGTAGGACATTCTTTGAAAAGTAGTATTTGAAGTTGCCATTCACTAAGTGGCCATTCATTACACTTCTCTAACATGCATATACCTTTGTTAGTATATAGTCCCAACACCATGCACTAAGAGAGGTTCTACCTGTACTACTTGTGTCTGTGAAAAAGACTCGTGTTTCCTTTGTAAAACACAAAGGAAACAAAGGTCTTTGTCACAAACACATGGAGTAAACAATAACAAAAATCCATACTACTTAAAGTGATGGAAATGGATGTTCTGTACAATCAAAAAGATTTATTAGGGCTTGTTGTTCACATAATCTTAATGCAAAAGAATTTTGCCATCTTGGCATAATTTGATTGGTTGAAAGAAAGACACATTAAGATTGATAATGCTCACTGTTTGCTAGTGCAAATTTTCAATAGGGTGGGTGTGAAGTAGAAACTTCATTGGTCTAGTAGTGAGAAAAATCTCTACTACTACAAGCCGATATTAAAATAGTGAGTGTAATCCACCTAACATAATCTAAATGCAGGAAAGTTTTGACATTGTGACATGATTTGATTGGTTAACCAATCAAAGAAGTCAAAAAACTCAACTCTCCTACGTTAAGATTATGTCTAGTAATTGCAAAGTAAGCCAAGTCATCAAAAATAATAAAAAATAATTGCCAATTAATACCAAACTTTGTTGGTAGCGTCTCGATAGATCCTAACCAGGGCTTTTTTTTGGGACTTGTGTCCCCCTTGTTGGCTTCATTGGAGAGGCCAATTTTTGGAGGGATGAAGCCAGATTGGTCAGATTTTTGACTATCTGGCAAAATTTCGCCCAAAAAAACAACAACTAGTCCTAACTAGCTATTATTTTTTATAACTTGGCCTCCATTGCAATGACCTAATCCTTTTGTTTAAGCTTTGTGTGGGTTGAATTCTAGGTCTGACCAGTCCATTCATTTGAGAGCTTATGGCGTTTTAATTGCAGCCCGAGCGAGTGTTAGGCGGCACCTGCGACTCTGCGAGTACGACAGTGATAAATGGAGTTTTAGGGTTGACGTTGTTGGAGTACGTGAGCACTGGGAGACTACCTTTACCACCCACCAGGCAGTGAAGTGGATTTCTATGAGCTTCTTCATACAAGTCTTGACCAGCCTCCCCCTGTTGCCCCCACGGACCAAATTCTCCCCACAATTTTAACAATTGAGGAGTGTGTGCCAGTGTGGTCCTGACTGTTGGGAGATTACTACAGAGCTGTCAAGAGATCACGTTGGGTAAACGAGCCATCCTATTGTTGAGTTCAAAGTTTGATCGATATCACCGTGTATGAATTTCTTATGCAATCATCAAAGAGAGAGGTTGTCTCGTTTTCGATTCAAAGATCAGCGGCCATAGAAGCCGAAACCCGAAATCCTTAAATCAAGCTTACACCACTCGTTATCATAGGTCCAAGGAAATGTATGAATACTGTAGATGAGTTGCGGTTGATCAATAATGCATAACACTTTTTGAACTGAGTGCTATTCATCTTCTACAGGAATCTTTGTTGCACATAATGATGTCTTAATTTGCCTTACAAGTTGTTTTTTCTAGCTCCTATAATTTCTCCCCAAAATTTTCTCAATTGATTCTTCCACCATCTCCCGAACTAGTCTCTCTGTCCCTGCAATGTCACTATAATAGCTTCTTTGAAGCCTAGATTTCTTCCGAAAGAATGGCGTTTTTACCACCTCAAGATTGTTATGCAGAAGTCGGTACAGGAAATCGGATTAGGTCCATGATGTTTTGGTACTTGGGAAGACTGATTTTTTTGTGTTGGGCAGCTTGCAGAAAGATCCTACGAGCCGACCATCTGCAGCAGAGCTTTTGGAATGGTCTTATTTGCTAAATGCTATCAATGTTTGTCAATTCTTGCCAACCTGCCTAGTTGGTTTTGGAAGTTATAGATTTATTGTTTTGGTGGTGTTGCAGAATCATCCATTTGTGAAAAACTACGACGACGTAGAGCATGAACAAGCCAAATTACTACCACAGCTATTACCTCTTGCTTATAGCTCTGTACGTTCCTCGAGTTGCTATTCTTTTTTAGGTAGTTGATACCTTCATTAGAGGGGGTTCAGGGTTTAATGTGCTGATGATATTGTAATTTTGTACTGGCTTTTATTTTATAAGGAATCGTGGAAAGTTCAAGTAGGCATGAGTGATGGCAATTTTGTTGTTGTCGGTGTGGAAGATTTTGATGGAATATGAATCACAAGGGATCTCTGCTTCTTGCAGTACAACCTTGGCTATTGTTCAAACCCAATCACTCTCTTACTAGATTGTTGACAGTCCAAGTCAATCTTCAAATCTCCTAAAATCTATTGGCATAAGGCTTCAATGCCCTATTCAGTGCAGTGTCTCCTTCAATAGAATGTATGTTTTTGAAGTGGCTTTGTTTCTCTTGAAGTTGGACTAATTGGTACTTCAGAAATCAGAATTGAATTCGGGATTGTGGTTTCTAGGACGGAGTTGCAGGGTGGATTTTGATGGTGCTTGTGTGGAAGGAAAGGCCTGCTTGAGTAATACCATACTTTTCTGGAAGAACCTCTGAATCACCACTAATTGCTATTGGGACAGAAGGGCTATTAGTTTTCAATTGTGAACTTTGATTGTCGACAACTAGAGATGGTATAGAATATCTCCCGTGGGAGGTTCTCTGCGGGAACCTTATGCTGCGGCTGCCACCCGCGGTCCAGAAACACTTCGGTGTCACATGCAAACACACACAATCAGATCAGTAAACACTACGTTCTCACAGATAGGGTCTAAGTACCAAGTATGCAGCATCTTTATGATCCTGCACATTTTATCTTGAATGAAGATGCTGATTGGATTTAATTCTTTGTTAAATGACTCAAATTTGGCAATGGCAGGGCTATTTGAGTCATCAGTGATCCATGTTTCGGACAAGGTAATTGTCGAAATTGCTACGACATAGATATGGGAGGGCGTGACACACGGGTGCATGCCAAGTACACACATTCTGCAATGATCTTCTTACGTGTCCTGAATGGTGAGGCCCTTAGTGTCGTAAGCTCTCTACAACATACGACGCGTAAAGATCCCTGTGTCAAACAATACGTTGTTTATCAGTGCGAGATGACAAGCAACAGCTTTAGAAATTAATTTATAAACTTGAATATGTGAGTGAGTTCAGAATGGAAAAACACCAAGATAGAGCGTTAACTTACATGGAGTGGGTAATGGCTTCCATAGCAGGTACGTGGCCAAGGAAATCCTTTACGTTCACTTGTTTCTTCTCGTTCTTCTTATCTGCGTGGCCAACGCTGTGAGTATCTGCAAGTGAGCTTAGAGCACAGTTGTTCTCAATGAATGACAGACAACATGGTCCTGTTTTTCTCATCGCTCAAGGAAACTCTCACTATATCAGTGACGCAGTACTACTCATTTCCAAGGAACGGCAGATTGAGCGTGCACTTACAGTCTTCAAAAAATTGATGGATTTCAACCAGCCGATGGGGTGGAAGTTCACTTATATCCTCGAAGTGGCGATATTCCGGATCATCGGCACAAACAGCGATGATTTTGTCATCTCTCTCACCCTACCAATGCAGGATTGAAGCACAAAATACTTAAAAATCCTCGTCAAATCAACTTCAATGTAAGTAACTCAAGTTCTAAACCTGGGCATCACTCCTATCAGAGAATCTAAGCAGATGCCTGAATTCTAATTAAGTTGAATTCCAGACTGCATTAAATAATGTACACCTGATCAATCATAGGCATAAGACCAATGGCTTTTGCTCGCAAGAAGCAACCAGGAAGAACAGGCTCCTGCGGATCATATTCTGGTGACCGATTAGTACAATTTAAACAACATTAACCTTCAACAGCAATACCGCATCCCAGAGGTTTAGGACCTCTTCGTGCAGGACGATGGAATGTAGGTTGAATTTGATAAATGTTGGAACGATTGCACGACCTGCATAATGACGAGGACGTCCATGGGATCTTCGTCATCACAGAGAGTGCGAGGAATGAAGCCATAGTTGTGTGGGTAGACGACAGAAGAATAAAGGACTCGATCAACCTGCATTCATCCTTAAGTTTCTTGTCATTGATACGTACATTCAACAATCACCGGATCTTTGAAAATTTATGTGCAGTGGCTTAGTTTTTATCAGTGAAGAGAATGTTATCAGATTTACTTTGATAAGGCCACTCTTTTTATCAAGCTCATACTTCACTTTGCTTCCTTTGCTAATCTCAATCACCTGTGCATAGAAGTGAAACTCTTCAGAAATCTTGAATGTGTGCCTCACCATATCCCACTAAAATATTGAAATTTATTAAAAAAAAAAATCAATTCAATCTATGAGTAAAGCACAGGAGCACAATAATAAACAAATTTAGAGTGGGTGGAAGACCTACACAATTGAAGACCAGTGGTGCTTCCGGGCCTGCAAGATACTCCGAGGGAAAAAACAAACTTGTAAAATATAGCAGATTAAGATTAAATTACATTAGGCAAATGCTTATACGATGTACTACTATTTCTTTTTCTGAAATTCAGTACAATTACATGAGAATGATATTGCCATCGACCTTGAATTGTATTGATAAGATTAATTGCGACAGGGATTGCAACATCTTCTATTGTCAGTAAGCAATGAACATGATGCCCTCGAACTGCCTAAGTTTCCTTCAATAATTCCAGTCAACATGATTGTCTCTACACTTGAAAAATCACAAACTGTTCAACCACACAGAACTGACACCAATTTCTTTGCATGATTGTCGTCGAAGTGTTTGACGTTACATGAGATGAGCAGAACTCACCGATTTCAAGATCGTGCCACGGATGAGCAGCAACGTTGCGGCTGTCCAAACTAGCAAGAACCTTTTGGCTGAGAGGGAGCGTGCCACCGAGTTTCACTGTGATATTGGGTTGAGGTTGAGGCTGAGGACTGGCCATACTTGGTCAACTAGAAATCACGGCATTATCAAAAAACTCTTGAAGTCTTGCTAAGCGAGTCAAGAAATTGCCAACACTACCCTTTGGAGAATGGAATAATCAATGACAACTTCAGGTATCTGGGAAATAAGCGCATTCTGAAATCTCCAATAACTAAGACTTACTACAAATATGGTGAATTTTCGTTAAAATGGCGCCATTCCGACAACTTTGGCGCCTTTTATGGTTTACACCGTGTGGTCTGAAATGTATACCTGTCTTAGATGGCACTTTTATGCTTTAGACTGCGCAGGTTGGAATGTACACCTGTCCTAGATGGCACTTTTATGCTTTAGACTATGTAGGTTGGAATGTACACCTGTTCTAGATGACCCTTTTCGGATCTGAAAATAGCATATGGAATTAAGCCATTTTATTGAAATTCCCTATAAATGGAAGGTGTTTAAGATACTTTTTAAGATTCAAAAGTCTCTTTAAAAAGTGTCTTACAACAAAACCATGTCAAGAGTGTCTTACTTTACATGTCTTACAAATTAGGATTAATCGTAAAGTGTGAGCAAGGTAGGACCCCATTAGCCGGAGTTTGAGAAAAACACATGACCAAATTCCATGGAGCTCCCAAACTCATTCAAGACTCATTCAAGACTAAAATGTATCAATGATTATAATTTTTGATTCATTGAATTATAAACAAATATTAATATTTTTAAATATTATTGTATTTTTGTTTGAATATACCTTCATGTCTTGTATTTGTACCTTTTTTTTTATCAATATCGATGGCATGTGAAAAGCTGCCTGCTAGCTTTTTTGAAGCACCGACAAGGGGAATGCACTAGTAGAAAAAGGGCTATCAATGACTGGCGTTTATGACTACATAACCAGTTATTTAGGACACTTATGACAACATAATGACTACTACCTAATTTTTGAATCAGAGTCATTTCGGACGAGTAATTTCGGACAAGGTAGTCATTTATTCTTTTTCATCTTGTTGCTGATGTGGAAGTTCATTGGGGTGTGATTATATGGGGCAACTGACATGGCAAGTGTTGCTGACGTGGTTTGTACACATGGAGGTTTACTATTGGTTGATTTAGGAATGACTTGGCAAATGTCGGTGGCCAGTTTTGCTGACATGGAAGATTTAGGATCACCACTAAGTCATTTTGTAGTAATGATTTTGCTTGCAACTGTCATACTTTAGTCATTTTTGGAATCATTGTAGTCATTTAGAAAGGTTGGCATATCCTTTGGGAGTCATCTAGTAGTCATATGATAGTCATTGGTAATGATTTGGTAGACATTATTTAGTCATTTATATGTAATTAGTTACACAGTAGTTGAATAGATGACTATTGCAGTCATTCATTAGTTATTTATAGTTGCAAACAAAGAGACAAGAAGTATGAGAATTTCAGAATACTTGTTAATGAATCATTTTGTACATTTATCACATAACTAGACTTATATGACTGCACTATAAATGAACTTCTTTGTTTTTCCACGCCATAATCTTTTCTTGCTTCTTGGTCCATTGAAAATTGTAGCCAATCAACAACTGAAACAATCAACAACAAAACCACAAATCAGCAAAACAATAAAACAACAAAGCAACAGAACTACACAACTTTCCTACAAAATTGAAACAGAACAATAGAACAAAACAACAACACAACAGAACTGTACAACTTCCCTACAAAACTGCAAAAGAACAATAGAACAAAATAACAACACAACAAAATTGTACAACTTCCCTACAAAACTGCAAAAGAACATTAGAACAAGACAACAACAGAATAGAACTGTACAGCTTCCCTACAAAACTGCAAAAGAACAGTAGAACAAAACAACAACACTACAAAACCATTTATACTTAAAGAAGATTGTAATCTAAACCTTCAATATCTTAGGAAAAGTAGAGCAAATACAAGAGGAGAAAATAAAAAGATGTTTATAAACAAGAAGAAAGAAGAACAAGATGCAAGGAGGAGGCGGCTGCTACCCTAAACCCTAAATATAAATGAGAGAGATGAAATCTCCATTGTTCATCTTCAGCAACTACAACTGCAATCTGCAACTGCCACGTTACAATGTATTCTATGACTAAATAATGACTACGGAGTGACTGAACAATGACTAATAAATGAGATGTGCAGTTATAACGTACTACATGTCAGCCACCACAGAGGTAGAAAGGCGGTTGCCCTAAAATGTGGCGGCTGACCTAAAATTTGAACCATCAATTTGCTCTTGAGATACAATCTCACCCGTCCATCTAAGCCATTGTAGAAAGAAACAGCCTGATTTTTCCATTTGATCCATCGATCTGAACTGTCCATGTCAATTGTCCATTTGATCCATCCATCTAAGCCATTCATCTAATCCATCCATTTAAGTTGTTCATCTAATCCGTCCATCTAAGCCGTTCATTTGATCCATCCATCTAAGTCGTTCATCTGATCCATCCATCTAAGTTGTTCATCTAATCCATCTATCTAAGCTGTCCATTTGATTCATTCATCTTAACCATCCATCTAAGCCGTCCATTTGGCACTTAGTTTATGACTTGAAAATGACTATAGTATAAGCAATCCTTTATAGAGGTGTAGATTATAAATTTAATAAATTCAATTTCCACAGTGTCTTATTGTTAGTCATTTTTTTGTTCTACCATAGTCATATATTGCGCTTAGTTTATTACAGCACAACTCAAGTATGACTCCATATAGTCCACATCAACAACAGGGCCACAGAACATAGACTGAACCACAGATGACACCAATTCTCGTTGTTGGTTTCATCTAGGCTTCATCCACTGTTCATGTGAATTACTACAAAATGACTGCAACTTGCTACACGTCATCTTTGGCGCCATTTTAATGACTAGAAGTCATTGTTCAGTTGCTTCTTGGTAACTAGTCATTTTTTCATTGGTTACATTTGACCCTGTTTTCTACTAGTGATGGAAATGTATTAGATAATTGATGAGCCGCACTAGTGGCGAATAGGTTATCGTACATAATCGTTTGTACATTTTCCAATCACAAACTTTGATCTTCATGATCCAAGGGTGTAGGAATCAAGTTGAAAGGAAAGAAGGTTATGAGTTGCAACTTGCAATGGCGACATGTTGCCAATAGGACTGTGCCACGTTAGCATTGAAAAGCCAACAACAGCTACCAACCTAACACATATTTCCAAAATATTTTTCCAACGCGTTCCATGACTTCCCCCATGATTCAAACCTATCACAAACCCATTGTAAGCTTCTTCCAAATCCTTTGTTCATATATTAACCCCTAAAGGACCAAGTGTCCGTTCAACGTACGTAAGAAATCCCGGGTAGGTTCCTACAAAGTCATTTTTGGTTGGATGTTCATGAAATTTGGACACAATGTGTGAACATGTATGTCCTTCGTGAAAAACTATTTTTTTTTCCAATCGGGTGCCCGGATCAAAAGTTATGTTGCCTTGAACTTTTGGGGCAGCTTGGGCAATTTGGGAATCTTTAGAGAATCTTTTGCAAAAAAGATCATCAAGTTCTGAAATTTGGCATGTATATAACTAATAAATATGGCATACAATTGTCCAAAAAAATATAAATTTTAGTTGTCCAATCACATTGAACGAGGAGTCAAACTTTGTTAGCTATATTGGGGTAGTTTCAAGAAAAAACATTTTCTTCTAACTTCAAACCCTATTATCTTGCAATTACTGAAGTCAAAATTCTTGAAATTTTTGCCAAATATTCCAAATGTTAGTCTCTAATTTTTCAACGTTTGGATTTCAAATAAAATATTTCCTCATTGCACAAAAAAATGACTAGTGTATTGCCAATTCACTTAACCACCTTGCATTGCAGGGTGATTTAGAATAAGCAAGACTCTATATTTTCTTCTAATTTTTTTTTTGTGAGTGAATCTAATATCATATACTTATGAATGGTCAAAAATCTCATGTTTGTGTAGAACAAAAATTTTACTCCAAATGAGCCCGAAGTCTGCTGACCCTGTTTCGCAGGATTGAAAAAAAGTTTTTTTTCTCACTTCAAATGGTATAATCTCTTAATCTGTGCGGTGAAAAGGGCTGAAATTTTTTCTACGCTTTGGTGAAATAATTTACTTTAGTTTTGTATGGTTGAAGTTCCAAAAAAAAGTTTTTATTTTCTTTTTTTAATAACATACCAAAAAGTCGCAGTTTTTGGAACGTCTCTCTAGAACACTCCCCCCCCCTATCCTTTAGGGGTTAAATTCCAAAATTATTGGCAAAATTTAGGTTTGAACAATAGAAAATATCTAAACATATGTAATTATTATATTTTAATTTTTTATATAATCCCTTAATATATATTTATATTATAATATGATAATATGATAATAATAATAATATATCTAAATATTTTATTAATAAATTTTGTAGCAAAAATAGTTTACATTCATTAAAACATCACAAAATATACAATTTATGACTTTAAACATGCAAATTTAGTTATTCAGAAAAAAAAAATTGAAATTTTGTTTGTTATGAAAGACCTATTGAAATTATTATTGTATGGATATACAAATTAATTTATTGAGGTATTTAAAATTTTAAAATATTGCATTAAAATAATTATTTGTTATAAATTCATCTATTTGTTAATTATAAGATTTAGTTTGCTTATGAATAACATCATTTTATAATTTTAGACACAAATACTTACTAAAATATACTTAATATATCATTCCTAGTCAAAAATCTTTGAATCCTTTGAACCGAGTAATGGAGACACTTAGTGGATGTAAGGGGACCAATAGTATCCAAAGTGAATGCCTAACTGACCAATAGCAACACATTGAAGACAAAGGTGAATAATGGCAACCTTTGGCCAACAATAGACGTCCATTTACTTTAGGGTAAAATGACAAATCTCAATGTCATATACCATTTGAGGGGTATTGTCTCGGTCGGTCTGTCCATCTTTCCGTCTTAGCATTTTTAGTGGCCACTCATATTGTGGTGACATAAGTGAGACCCAATGATCAATTCTACAATTGTGTACGTCTTGCACACTTAGAAAAGCATAGAAGATCAATGCTTGTCAAGTGATATTTTGAAGATTTGTATAATCCAATTAGACTCTACATTACATTATTTTTTTGGCAAACTTTTCAAAGATGATTTCCATTCTGTTTAGTAAATCTAAGTATAGTGCATTGTTTATAAGTAAAAAATAAATCAAATAAAAGGAATTGAAAACCACAATTTTCAAATAAACAAAAAATCATCAAATTATTTATTCTTTTATCAAAACTAAGTAGCATGAAAAATGTGTCTAACTTGTATACTAAAACATGATTGTTTAAATTTTGCTCAATGATTCTAATTTTCTAATTTCTAACATAAATTCAAACTTTGAGATAGGGTGATGTGACTTCCTTCATAGCATCTCAATTGTGGCACAATCTTGAAATCAAAGGGTATGCTCATCTCATGTAACATCAAACATTTTGACAATATGCAAAGAAATTGGTGTTATTTGTGGTTGAATAGTTTGTGACTTTTCAAGTGTAAAGACGAAAATTGTGCTTACAACAATTTAAAGGTACTTAGATAGTTCATGGGCATCATGTTCATAACTAACAATAAAAGATGTTATAATCCCCGTTATAATTAATTTTATCAATACAATTCACGGTTGATGACAATATCTCATATTGTATTGAATTTCAGAAAAAAAAAATAATACATAGTATAAGCATTTGTCTGATGTAAGTTAAACTTAATTTATTATATTTTATAAGTTTTTATTTTATCGAAGTACCTTGCAAGACCAAAATCACCACTTCTTCAATTAAATAGGTCTATAAAGTTGTTCTTCATAAAGTTTAATCACTATGGTGATTTTGTGGTTTTGTCTTAAATTTTGAATTGATTTTACGAGGGACTTGTTTGAGCACTATTGCAAGAAAGAAGTCTTGAAAATGAGCTCAAGTAGCTTAGAAAAGACCACTTTTTTGAGAAACAAAAATTTGAAATTGTTTTTTTAGAGTTATATGTACGTGAAAAGCTTTAAATCATTTTATTTGGATTAATGGGATGAAAGTTATGAGGAGTTTCAGTTTGTGGGTAGTTGTAGATAAGCTTAGATCCTATTTGGAAAAACTAAGCTAATAGTATAAGTTCATTCCTAGGGAGGCTATTTAAATAGGATTACTTCTACAACGACCAAAGAACAACTAACTAAAGAATAAAACACCCAAAAAAGGCATACTTCCAACTAGTATTAATATAATTCCTCACAATTTCTCAATTACTTACTAATTTCATTAATCACTCCACTATTATAACCACCAAGGTTAAGTATCACCCCAATTTGTTTTGACCTTTAATTGGAATCTTTTGTCTTTCTCCCAAATCGGTTTTAATCGGCACCAGTTCAGCCTTGAACTACCAATTTTTGGCTTGCTGTAAATATGAACAGCAAATCCTTGAGCTTCCCACTTGGACTTGTCGCTTCATTGATCTTGTCTCCTATTCTGGAAACCGCCAAATCCACCAACTTGGTTTATCGTCTTTAATTCTCCAACTCAGTTCCACCAACTACAACAATTGTATATCTTACTTCTTTTTTTTAATCCAACTTGGAATAATTCTCTCTCCCTCATACTTCTCAGCCATGATACATGCTGATTTCTTAATTTGATTTACTAAACTTCCTCACATTCCCTCTGGAAATTCATTCCGATTTGGTAGACTAAATACTGCTCTATTTTCAACTAGGAATTAACACCCAAGAACATACAGACTTAAAACATTCATTAAACTCATACATTCAGTCATCAACTTTCCAATTTGGTTTAACCTATAGACTGCCATGCTCCGACTTGGCAATATCAACACCATTGTTCTATTTACCAAATTGGAAACATACACAATCATGTATACAACTCCAAACTGCCATTTCACCACATCATACATCATTTCGCTTTAATCCAAACTTTATTAAGCCAAATTGGTGACATATCACCATTTACAAAAATATTACTTGGCTAACTAACTTGCTCTAACTTGCTTCTCTGCAATCAGCTCTTCATTCCAATTTGGATAGTAAAATTTCTACTTCTAATGAATTCTATATTCTCCAAAATCTCCACCATAACATCATCACAACATCCTATTAGACTAGCATCACCATGCACAATTCTAATTAGGACTTAATTGCTCCACTGACACAGCCATCTTCATGACGCTGCTCCTCCAACACACTGATTTGAAATTAAAAACCTTTTGCTCCGCACTCCATATTCTCCAAATTGGACCTTCACAACCACCTCTACGGCCACTTACTCAGCCACTTCGGACACACTCCGAGTCACAGAAACAAGTACACACACTCAAAAACACATGAATCGATTAGGACTTTCCTCCACAGCACATGCAATAAACACATACACACATACCAAATTGGAAAACAAATACACAACCAACCAGACTGGGACTCGCACTAGACTCTCTTTGACAGTGGGTGCCTTCAAAATAAAAAAACTCCCCTTTAAAATTCCAAGCTAGTTGGTTCCTCAACCAACTTGGATAACACCTCAAAACCCACAAACTGCCAAATACGAACCTCAAACATAACTGCTCAATAACCACAAACGCAAGCTTCCAAATCGGCACTCTCTACAACAAAAATCCAACTTGAGACAACTACAACCCTAACCATTGACTGCAAGCACAATCCAAATCGGAAACCACCGCAACCCCAAGTTGATTTGACAAAGACAGTCCCGACTAGGACTAGGTGATTCCAACTTGGAATCACCCACAGACAATTCGGAACTGCACTTCACCCCCCGATTAGGCTTTCCCTTCCGATTCCAGCTCAGCAGCTTACACTTGACTACTTCCAACTTGGAATAAAACAAAAAGACATGACCCTCCAAATTGGTTAATAATCATACAAAAACACCCATTTGGAGCACAAAATAAGAAAAACATAACCAAAATACGACAAAATCACACAAAATAAACGCAAAAATTCACAAACAAAATCCTAATAGTTTATTTATAGTAGTTATGGAATCCTATTCTAAAATAAACTTTGAAGTCCTTTATTAACTCAATTTTCAATATTTTTGAAGAAAATAAAAACATTGGATGCAGATTGTTCATTACAACATTACAACCATTGGGATTGTCATTTTTCAACTCTTTAACTAAATCCTCAATGATTTAGTATTTTAAATTATACTATATTTTTTTCTACTTATTATTTTTGGAGGTTTAAAAACATTATTGCTTTTGAAATATTATAGGTCTAAATGTCACTAAAGTACATAAATCTCAATTGTACAATCTTGTAGTCCAAGTGTTATAGATGACATGAATCAAATTTTTGAGTCATTTGGCCACATAGATTGCAAGATTATAATGTTTTAGTATTGAACAAGGATATTGAAATTTTCCTAGCAATACATCTATGTGTACCTTCAATGAGGTTGTTTGTTGTGTTTTATTTGTTAAGATAGGTGGCTCAAAAAGCAATACTTAAAGGGTTGTTGGACCTTTTTGATGGGTTTCAAATTCTCAAAAATAATTTCACTTATTTTTCACTTGAAGAAAATTGATGCAAAATCTAACACAAGTGGTTTCATATTTTTTGGAGCATTTATAAATTACTTATGAATTTCCAAGTTTTTTTGCTATAGACACCTATTTGTAATCCTAGGCCTTGCAAAACTCACTCATTTGCAGTTTGAAAAAAGATATGTCTTGACCCAAAACAAATACTACAGCTTTAAGAAAATAATACACAAGGTTCTTAAATGCAATTCTTACTAAACTTAAACGAACCCTACATTCTTTTTAACATTTGTAAGAAGGCAATTGGGCAATCAATTCCCATTTAGAAAAATTAAGTGAACACACTGTGGCTTTGAAAAGGACCCTTCCTGACTCCTTGCCTGACTCTTATTCCATCCATTAATAACCCTTAATTATGCAACACCATGCACTAAGAGAGGTTGGCAATCCATTTTAGAATCATTTACTCTCCATTTCAGAGCTCCCTATAAGACTGTTTGAAGAAGAAGATTGCTATTTGAGCCACCTACCTTACAATGAGATCTTTGGAATTGTTTATCTACTAGTCACATTCATGGTATTAGTACCATGAATCAAAAAAATTTATGTGAGGAGTGTCTAGACTTTGTTTCCTGGTTTTCAACTAATAGGCAAAAAAAAGTGAATTTAAAAGTTTTTATGAATTAAAAAATTGAAAATTATTTTCATTTTCATTTTATTATATTGTTGCAACGACACAAAGCATACTAGTTAGAGGTGAGATTCATTTTCTAAATCTACTAAAATTTTAAAAGATTGACTTCTAAAATACTTCAAAACTAATATATAAACATATTAGAATTTTTTTAGTTTGCAGAATGGCTTTGAAATGTCATAAAGTAGCTAAAAAAACATCTAAGGGTGAATCTTCTTCTACTAAGGTGCTTCTCAAATACTCATAACTTCTTGGATTGATATGAAATTTTATTATGCAAACTAAACAAGTATGTGCAACTTTTCCCAAATTTTTATTGGAAATGGATACTATATGAAGAAGAAACAAGCTATTGAAGTTCAATATAATTGAAAAATGTTTGGATTTTCAACTTCAAATGGTTCCCAAACATTCAAAACAACTTAAATTGACATGAAAATTTTGCCATATATGTGAAGAAGAAAGTGCATATTTGCCAACAAGTTTAATTAAATTTGGATATCGGATGCAAAACTTACAACACTTCGAGCTAGACTTCCAAACTACAAGGAGACACTTTTGGTGCAATTCCAACCTAAGCTTATTTTAACTAGTTTTTTCAAACCACAAAATTATCTTAAAACAAAGGTAATACATTTCAACCATTATATATAAAAATGGTTGAGATGGTTGAAATGCAGATGAAACTTATAATATTCATCCCAAAGAGTGCACATTCATCCAAAAACAAGCAATATTGTCTTCTAAATATGTAGCAAATAAACAAATTTATCCATTGAGAATGGAGGAATATATCACCTATAGGAAGCAACCCATTCTTGATCCCCCCCTAATTTTGGTAATGTAGTCTTTTCTTTTTCTATGTAGGAAGAGAGGAACAATGATTAATTATGGCATAGTTCTTGGCATAGTTGTGGTGCATTATGATTGGCTACAAGACTCTCAATGTTGCAACCTACCTTTGGTGGATTTTGCACCAAGCCTTTAGTCAGAAACATGAAGTTCTATATGACCAATATGATTCAAACATAATCTTTAGTTAAAAAATTGTTAGTAATTATGTTTTGAAAAATAAAAAATTGGAAAATTATAGAAACCTTCAGAATTTTATTTTTACACACAAGAAAATTTTCCCACTAAAGAAAACCGCCCTACAGATACGTGTATCTACTTAAGTGGTCAGAAATGGGTTGCCTCCCTTAATATTTCTTCAAAAAATTGTATCACTTCTGAGAGAGAGATCGCTCAAAAAATAAATGCTGCCAATAACGCCCTTGCTGATCCAATCCTTAGCTCCCAACTGGATCCAAAATGTTTTCAGTGTCCGTCATCAAGGAATCCGGATGGCCAGTTGGTCTGATGAAAGGTGATTCATATGGTTGTTGCTTCTGGAGCAAAACTCCCACTGTAAGCTTTTACGGGCCTTCAAAACAATTCTGTACTGCCTTTAAAACTACCGGAGTTAATGAATAACCATTTTTCCGACCCTCAAACTAGCACGAATGAAGAGTCTTTGGGGGTATACAATACAATACAAAAGGGAACATGTGCATGGCCGAGAATTTAGAATACAGACTTGAGAAATTTATCAGAGCTGGCCGTGCTAATACAAAGGTCTAAGTTTGGCTTGGTGACATCACGAGTACTGGGAACCGGTTTACTGCTTTTCGAAATTGTAAGAAACTGTAAAGAACTTGTTGGAGATTTGAAACGTTTACAGGATAGAGAATCAGAATCACAACTCTCCCTTGACAACACAAATGGAGACAATTTGGCAAGATTCAACTGTGAGATCCTTCAGTAATGAGCCAAGTCCAGAAACTACTAACAACCTAATGCAGTACCTCAACCATCTGAAAACTGTGGCCCTTCACAAAGCAGACACACGAGCATAGCCGTTCCTTAAATATCTCAAGAAAGGTCGGCATTGGGAAAAACTCTGCCGCCTAAATGGACCAGCATCACTAGAGGGTACATAGACATAAAATTTGAGACTAACTTCACCTTTTACTATGTAACAATGACGCCATTAATGGCTAATCATACTTCTCCTCTATTTGTATGAAGAGACGCTTAAGGGCAAACAAAACAATAACAGCACCCTCATTATCATCGCCTACAATCAATCGTCGTCTTCAGCAACGTCCTCGTCTTCAGGAACGCCTCTCAGGTACATCACATTGTTACATCTGCAAATACAAGAGAAAAACTGACTGTAAACGTCCAAACCTGGAAGGTCCAGAAAATTTGACCAGAGCCTCAAATGAAAAACATCCTTTCAGTAAATATAAAGACAATACCTGATAAGAACCTCTCCCAAGTTCCCAGTAAATGCTCCATCCACATACTCCTCCGTGCTGGCTAGCTGTAAAACACGATGAAACAACCAAAAGTGAGACCTTACACATACATAATCAATTTCAATTTCAACTGCCAGACGGGAACGAATTTGAAACTGAGTACTTACCTGAAGGTTCATGTACGAGTCAACCGACACCAAATAACCTGTATCCACAAAACCATCCAAGCATCGCGATCTCGTCAGAAATTCTATTAGAACGGCCAAACCTGCCGTATCAGTACTCATGGCAAACAAAAATATTGCTTACTTATCACAATCTAATAGTACAGTAAACAAGTAGCGATACTATTTACTTTTTCTGTACGACTTGGGCGGTCTAATATGCCATCGATTTTATCTGTCGGTATCATTCCATTGTTATAACAGCAACAAGAGATTTCTGACATGGCTTTCAATGCAAAAAGATATGGCATCGATTACTCCGACCACGCTCAAACAAGAACCCTAATTTCGGTGCGATTAGGGCTTAGCAAGGGTTTATGAGAGTCAGAAGAATAAAATACTTCATGGCATCAGTAGGACCACCAGTATCTTACCCAAGGGGTCCTGAAAGTGGAAAAGAAGCAACGCACCTTTGTATTCCATGCCCCACTTGAGTTTCACGATGACCGGCTTCCCTGTCAAGTCATTCAGAAAGGGCTTCGGATTCACCGGTACAGTCTGCGCAAAAATCCAAAAAACAAGCACGAGGGAATAAATATTCCCAATCAGCTACAAAATCGTCCACAATCGCAAACCTCAATCCAAGGGTTGAAAGAAAGTCCTGACAGTAGCGCACTCAGCGTAATCACAATGACGACATTTGAATTGAAGAGCGAGAAAAGCAGCAAGCGAAGAAGTCTATGTTTAAAGCTTTACCGCCATCGGAAGAGGAAAGGCACGAAGCTGGCGATTAGACTGGTGACGAGAGATTTCGGAGACGAGGTGAAGCAACACGTTGAGGAGCAGAGGACGTCGGGAATGCATTTTGGACGAATTCTGTTATGAGGGATGAGATATCGTGATCTACGGAGATGAGAATTTCCCGAGGCCCTGCCCATGCAAAGCATCTGCACCGTGACACGGTAAGAGGCCCCGTGATTGTGCTTGGTATCGTAACTTGACATTGGGAAGAACCACCGGGTAGTTCATTGTTAGCCAATGGAATTGGGAAAAATCTGGTTGAAATTTAAAACCTCAAAAAAAAACTGGTGGAAAATCTATAAATTTTTTGTTTAGAATAGATAGAGAAAAAAAATCAGACTTAGCACTTGAAAAAAATGTTCAATATGAGAATTGAAAGAAAGTACAAAGTAGCTTGGTAGAACTCAAAAAATATGATGAACATTGTTTGATTCAATGGTAATTTAACTACAATAAACCTACATGTTACTTTTGATGAGGTCTTGGCATCAACAAGCACATTGGTAGTTCATATTAATTTGATTTGAGTTAAGAGGAGTATAAGTATGTGAAATCCTTTGGATTATTCTAATTTTATTGATGAAATGAAATTAATGACAAATTGTGTTGTACAACAGTAATGGTATTTCTTTACAAACTTAGAATTTGAAGTTCTTTGGTGAATTCAAGTTTAATAGTTTATTAAAAAGAAGAAGCATATTGAGGTTTAATTTGTCTTCTGTAGCATTCTCACCATTAGAATTGATATATTTTAATGATTTTTTAAAGTTATATATTAGAACTTCAATGGAACAAATGGACTTTGTAAAGACTTCTTTGAGGTATTAACTACAAGGAGATGGAGCTTTTGGGACTTCCATCATGCTCTACCAAAGATAATCTAAAGTTAGTAGTATAATATTTCAAATTAGAAAACTCATATTTTTTCATATAGTATCCAAAATATCTCAACCCAATTGTATATATTTCCACTTTCATTTGTCAAAACCACATACTCTAAAAAAAATATTCCCAAATAATTGATTTTGTAGCTCTCTTCCAACTCAAGTAACTAAAGACAATAGTAAATTCTTCTCTAATCTCAACTTCAAAAACTCATAATTTTTTCATATAGTATCCAAAACATCTCAATCCAATTGCATGCAATCCCACTTCCATTTGTTAAAACCACATACTCTTTAACCTCTAAAGGACCAAGTGTCAATTCAATATATGCAAGAAATCTACGTGCCCATTCAATGTATGCAAGAAATCTCGAGTAAGAAGTTCATGAAATTTGGACACAATGTATATAAATGTACCTCCTTGGTGAAAAACTAATTTTTTTTCCAACTAAATGCCCAAATCAAAAGTTATGATGCCCTGAACTTTGGGGGTAGCTTGGGCAATTTGGAAATCTTTAGAAAATCTTTTGCAAAAAAGCTCATCAACTTTTGAAATTTGGCAAGTATGAAACTAATAAAATATGACATACATGTGTTAAAAAAATCCCAAATTCTAGTCTTCAAATCACATTCTAAGAGGAGTCAAACTTTGTTAGCTATATTAGGCTGGTTTCAAGAAAAAACATTTTCTTCTAACTTCAAATCCTATTATCTAGAAATTTATGAAGTCAAACTTCTTGAAACTTTTTCCACATATTCCGAATGTTTGTCTCTAACTTCTCACTGTTTGGATTTCAAATAAAAAATTTCCTCATTGCACAAGAAATCATCAAAACATATTTAGTGTATTGCCAATTCACATAACCTCCTTGCATTGCAGGGGGGATTTAGTGTAAGCTTGTCATCTCAGTTGCTTCTAAAAAATTTCATGAATGAACCTAACATCATATACTTACGAATGGTCAAAATCTTCATTTTTGTGTAGAGCATAAATTTTACTTCAAGAGGGCCCGAAGTCTGCTGACCCTGTTTTGTAAGAATGAAAAAAAGTTTTTTTTTCTCACTTCAAACATTATAATCTTTTGATCCGTGCGGTCAAATGATCTGAAATTTTTTCCGCACTATGGTAAAGTACTTTACTTTAGTTTCATATAGTTAAAGTCTCAAAAAAAACTTTCAATTTCAATTCATATTTGAATAACATACCTAAAAACCGCAATTTTCAACAATGGTTTCCTGAAAGAAAAAAACCTTGGTCCTTTAGAGGTTAAATAATCCCAAATTCACTTTGTAGCTCTCTTTGAACTCAAGAAGGTGACTGAGGTAGGAGGTTCGAACTGCGTTTGGGCATTTAGAACCGCCCACCAGTAAATGTACATGATTTGTACATGTTGTTTTTCCATAGCCTTTTCCAATGTACAAACAATGTACATTTTACGAGTGGGCGGGTTTTGGAGCCCTATGCCAATTCAACTTCAAAATTTCATAAACTAATTCCACAAAGCTCCAAAAAATATGAAGCAACTTGGGTTAGATGTCAATTCCACTTCTCTTTTATGGAAAATTATTGAAAAATATTTCAAGAAGTTTCACCTCATCAAAATTAAATTCTAGCCCTTAGGTGGTTGATTTATGGACATACTACCTTAAAAGTCAATAGTAAATTCTTCTCTAATCTCAACTTCAAAAACTTATACTTTTTTCATATGGTATCCAAAATATCTCACCCCAATTCCATGCACCACTTCCATTTGCCAAAACCACATATTCTTATTAAAAAAAAAAAAAATTCCCAAATTGACTTTGTAGCTCTCTTGGAATACAGTCAATAGTAGATTCTCCTCTTATCTCAATTTCAAAAACTCATACTTTGTTCATACGGCATCCCAAATATCTCAACCCAATTTGCATTCCCTGCCACTTCCATTTGCCAGGCAACCCCATGTAATTTTTTCACAAATTAAAACCCAAATTGTCGCTGAATCTCAAGTGTCTCACATGTGAGGATAGTTACACCAGTTCTTCAGACAGTCCTATAGGGAGCTGTGAAATGGAGACTAAATGATTTTAAAATGGACTAAGGTCGAACCACCCATTCCCGATCAAGGACCTAATTGCAATCAAATGTAAAGATGCTACTCATTTTAGAACTTAAATGTTCTTACATTATAGATAGTTTAAGGTTTTGGTCAACAAACCATAAGCTATCTATGGTATAAGAACATTTAAGTTCTAAAATGAATACGGTCTTTATATTTGATTGCAATTAGGTCCCTAATCGAGAATGGGTGGTTCGACCTTACTGATCTCTCTTAGTGTATAGTGTTGCATAACTAAGGGTTGTCTATGGATGGAATAAGAGCCAGTTAGGGAGGGTTCATTTCAAAGCCAGAGCATATCCATTTAATTTTTCAAAATGGGAATTGATTGCCCAATTGCCTTCTTACAAATGTTAGAAAGAATGTAGGATCCGTTTAAGTTTAGTAAGGGTCGCATTTAGGAACCTTGTGTACTACTTTTTGAATGCTGCAGTGTTTGTTTTCAGTCAAGCCATATTTTTTTTCAGACTGCACATGAGTGAGTTTTGAAAGACCTAAGATCACAAATAGGTGCCTATGGCAAAATTCTTTGAAAATTCACAAGTAATTCATAAATGCTCCAAAAAATATGAAACCACTTGTATTAGATTCCGCATCAGTTTTTCTTCAGGTGAAAAATAAGAGATAATATTTTTGGGCATCTGAAAACCAACAAAAAGGTCCAACAGCCCTTGAAGTGTCGTCTTTTTTAACCACCTACCTTATTGCTCATCTCCTGCATGCCAAAGCATCCCTTGCACTTCAGCTCATGAAAAAAAAGAAAAAAAGACTTGTATTTCAAACTTGTATCTTAAAATCTTTTACTTTGAATTGTAACGTAAAATATTTTCTATGCTTTCTCGTAATCCTGACCGATGACTGTTCAAACATCGAAGTGGTCACACAAAGCACCTTGTGAGGCGGTGCCTGACCAGAACTGCCATTACAGTACGCTCTCTGTCATCAATTCGTAACTTCCTTCACATGGAAGCTTGAGTCAAGATCGACTAAGGTGGGTACACCCAAAACCGCCACTTTTTGCTACTGAGCCTAGTTACTACTATTAGACTGGTCAAATTTTCATATATTGTTGTTGGCAAGTGAAAGGAGGTCCCAACGCACCAGAGAATGTGACATTTGGACACCGTATGCAAAAGTTATTAAGGGTCAAAGTTTGTTTTTAAAAGCGCTCCATCCAAATAGATACATAACTGATTTTGGAAATGTACACAACCTGTAGATGGCGCTTTAAGGTCAGGTGCCATTTTGGGCGGGGGTGCCTACCTTAATACCAAAACTTACGTATGTTTATTAAAAATTAAGCTTACTGTATGAAGAAGAAAACAGGGAGTGCCCCCTGTTTTTCTCTGACTTCTTCCGTGGTCACTGTTGCGAGGACTTTCGGGAGCTTGGTATCTGTTTAGGCCGTAGCCGAAGCAGCAAGATAGTATAGAGAGAGAGAGACAGAGACAGAGAGATTGAGATTGAAGTTGTGAAGTGGAGGAATTCGACAGAGAAGGCGTGGCTTGAGGGAGGTTTGACTTGGCAAAGGTAGGATTTTGGGTTTTGATTTGACTTGGACTCTCAGAGTTTCTGCATTCACGGAGGGAAGGCTGTGGCTGGTGCAGGCTGTGAGGAGGTACGGTCTTTAATTTGCCAGTCCTTTCTTTGGTCTGAACTGAATCTAGTGTTGACTGTTGCGAGGAGTCGTGTTGAGTAGTCAATTGCAAGGTTAGATATTGATCGATTGCGTTTCTGCGCTTTCTTAGTTCAAGGACTTGGGGAAAGGCTCTGTCGAAGTGTAGGGTTTTCAAAGACTGGCGAGTTGCTAGAATCTGTGATCAGCTGGAGAGGTAGCGAGCATTTGAGTAGAGGGTTTCGCATATCGGTGATCAGGGTGTCTGCATTGGATTTTTGAGGTTTCATTGATGCTGGTGAACGGTGTTCTCTTCAATCGGAATATTCTTCTTAGGAAGGTAGGTTTGCCTTGAATCAGCAATTGAGTGTGGTCTTTTTTTCACTCTTAACTGCTGCATCGGGGTTCCTTTGCAAGCTCTTCAATCGATTTTCCTCCATTTCGCTCTTTGACGTTCTGCTCATCAGCACTCTTGTGGAAGGTGGGCGATTGATGCATACAAATTGGACTGGACCAGACTTATGCTCGCCTGATGCATGAGGTCCATCATTTGAATTGGTTGAAGCAGTTTTTTGGAATATGTGGGCTAAATTTGCGTGGGGTTGCGTGACAGACATCCTGCAAGTGAGCTTGGGTTTGCTCGTCGAACAGTAGTGAAGCGCAATGGCGATGGACGACGTCACGGACGAAGCAGACGACCTACATCCCACTTCCCACCGCACAGTCATCCTCGGCTGGAGCCCGAAGATTCCCTCTCTCCTCCGCCAGCTCGCGGTCGCAAACCAAAGCTTAGGAGGCGGCGAAATCACCGTCCTCGCCGCCCTTGAACTCGCCCCAATGCAACAAGAATTCGCCCTCCACAACATCGACATGCTCGGCACCACCGTGAAATTCCTCTGCGGCTCCCGCCACGACAAGAAAACCCTCCGCCACGCCGCCATCGACACCGCGAGCGCCATCATCGTCCTCGCCGAAGACGCGGACGAGAGTGACGAGCTCGCCATCCTCATCATCAAAAAAATCCTCAAGGCCGTGACTGCCAATTTCCAGGGCCACGTCGTCGTGGAAGTCATCGACGTCGAGAACGAGCCTCGCATCAAGCAAGCCGGCGGGGAGTTGGTTGAGACTGTCGTCGCGAAAGACGTCATCACGCGCCTCATGGTGCAATGCGCGCGCCAACCGGGACTCGCCCAAGTGTGGAAAGACATTCTGGGGTTTGACAAAGCCGAGTTTTACCTGAAACGATGGCCGAAACTCGACGGGATGCGCTTCATTGACGTTCTCATCAGCTTCCCTGATGCCATTCCGTGCGGTGTGAAAGTCGCAAGCCGGAATAACAAAATTGTGATCAACCCGGATAACGAGTACGTCTTAGCGGACGGCGATGAAGTGCTCGTGTTTGCGGACGATGACGACTCGTACTCTCCAACGACGTCACTACCGGAGGTGCAGAAACCAGCGAGAGAGGCGAAAGAGAATGTTGATAAGAAAGTGATGAAGAAGGTGTTGTTCTGCGGGTGGCAGCGCGACATGGAAGATATGGTGCCCGTGTTGGAGGGGAGCTTGGGAATGGGGTCGGAGCTTTGGATTTTTAGTGAAGTGCCGGAGGAGAAGCGGTTGGTGCAGCAGAAAGGAGAGCTTGAGAATGTGACGCTTGTGCATTGTTTGGGGAAACCGAGCTCGAGGAAGGATTTGGAAGCTTTGCCGTTGGAAGCTTTTGATTCGATTCTGCTGGTGGCGGATGGGAATGCGCCCGTTGAGGAGGCCCTGTCGACGTTGATCATGATCAAGAGCATTCAGGTTAGTAAACGTCACATTCTTAACTTTTTTTTTAAAATTTCTGTGCTTTTGGGTTTTGCTTTCGCGGACAGGCGTGAAAACTTCACTTCTGCTGCAGAGGAGTTTATTTTGGAATTGTTTTACAACTGACTATATTTGTTACATTCTTTACTCATTGTGACGAGAATTTTGTAGCAAATCTTACACGGTTTGGCCTATTTCCCCCAGTTGATGAATTCTATTCAACAAATGTGCCAAATAGAAAACGGTACTGCTGATTCGTTGCAGTTTTCTGGTCCACCAGTGCGTGTTGAATCCCATTAAAAAATCTGATCTGAAACTCACAACATTCTTCACCCATTTGGAAGACCATCTTGTTGGACGAGACCATGTGTAGACTGACATAGACCGACTAAACTAGAATGGAGAGAACAGTGATCAAATGGAGAGAAAAGATGGTGGAATAAGCAAATGGGTTCCAAAGAAAAATCCAAATATCCTAGAAGAAGTCAATCTTAGAATGCATAACTTATAAGAACCACAAGTTATCGTTGCACGCAAGAAAGATTTCTCGAGAGGATGAAATGAGCCAAGAATGTTACGATTTTGCACTTCCTTAGCATTCTTGAACTTCGGACAGTGGACCCTTTGCTTCCCATGAATCAAGGCTCTTTTCGCTGTGTAAATTCTTGAATTCAAGGTTGTCATGAATTGTGGGCCACTGCAACACGAGTTGTTCTTCTTACATTGACACCGTAGAAGGATCCCCCAACCCTCCCTATCCAAGAATGTGATGTCTCGCTAAACCTTGTTTGCGCAATTTTGTTTTCCCACCAAACTGATGCACCCCCCTGCCTGCCCCAACAGGCGAAGCGTCTCCCTTACCGCGAAGCCCGCGCCGTCCAAATCCGCCCCGCCGGCAACTCCCAAACCGGTTGGATCGACGAGCTCCAACACGCCTCCTCTCAATCCATCATCATCTCCGAGATTCTCTCTTCCCACACCAAAGAAGCCATCGAGGACGAGGATCACAGCGAGATCGAAATCTCTGATGAGATGGTGAGCATGACACTGGCGATGGTGGCGGAGGACAAGCGCATCAGCGGGGTGCTGGATGAGCTTTTCGCGGAGGAAGGGAACGAGATGGTGATGCGACCGGGTGAGATGTATTTGGATGTCGATGGGGAAGAGCTCAGTTTCTGGGATGTCATGGTGCGTGCGCGGGGGAGGAATGAGATTGTGATTGGGTATCATCGGGAGGATGAGGAGATGCCGGTGATCAATCCGGGGGAGAAAGGGGTGCGGCACAAGTGGTCGCTGGATGATAGCTTCATTGTGCTGGTGGCGGCATTGAGTTAGGGTTTGGCTCTCGTGTATTGTAAGTTTTTGTCGCCTTCTTCCGCTATTTTCACTGCCTGTGGGGGTCCTTCTTCTGTGGATCCATGTAGGATTTCTGCTTCTGTGAATTGTAAGTGTTGGTCTCCTGCTTCAGCTTTCTTCGTTTCGTTACCTCTGGGGATCCCTGTCCTGGGGATTCATTTGGGGTTTTGCTTATGAGAATCGAAAGTGTTGGTCTCGTGCTTCAGCTGTCTTCGTTTCCTCTGGGGATCTTTCTTCTGGGGATTCGTTTAGAGTTTGTTTCTGTGAGTTGTAATTGCTTGTCTCCTTCTTCAGCTTCCCCCATTTCCTCCTGGGGATCCTTCTTCTTGGGATCCATTTTGGATTGCTTCTGTGAGTTGTAATTGCTTGTCTCCTTCTTCAGCTTCCTCCATTTCCTCTGGCGATCCTTCTTCTAGGGATCCATTCAGGGTTTTGCTTGTGGGAATTGGAAGTGTTGGTCTCCTTCGTTAGCTTTTCTTCATATCCTCTGGGGATCCATTGAGGGGTTATGCTTCTGGGAATTTGAAGTGGTCGTCTCCTTCTTCACCTTTCGTCATTTGAGTATTCTGTGATTGGGGATCCGCTTTCTGGGGATGCATTAGGGTATCGAAGGTAACGAAGTGTGGCTTAAGGTAAACCAGCCTATGACAGGCAGATTGCCTGGTTTGCCTTGTTGACATATTTGAAATTTTGAAATTTTTTTTTCATATAAAGGCAAACATGAAAAATTGGTAGAACAATTGAAATTTTATTTTTTTGACAAAGTATGAATTTGTTACAGATTTTTGAAGTGAATTGGCCAGATGGCTCAAAACAGTCTGTAGACTATCCCACAACCATCAAAAACTATACCCATGGTGGTCATCAAACCACCCAATGCAGTTACAATATTTCCTAACATGGTTGAAATATTTTCTAACATGGACATGACATAAAGGAATAAAAAAAGTTAGTTCATGTAATGAATTACACTAGAAAGGGACGAGTTCCTAAAACAGTCTCTAACATCTCCATCACCATCATACAAAACATTCATTTCAGCCATCAACCTACCTAATAAAGTTTTGCTTACATTAATTGGAAAAAACCTGGCACAGATTGATGGAAAACTGTAATGGGTCATCTTATAGATGTCTGTATTAGGCACTTGGCCTGTCATAGGCTGGTTTACCTTATATGAAACCCCTGGGGTCCTCTTTATTATAATCGTTATGGCTTCTTCAGGTACAGTTCTTGGTTGCAGCACTTGATGAACACATCGTGCCTTTTTTTTCCTGCAGAAGGAGATCACAAACGCGTATCTATGTCCTGTCTTGCACAGCATTCAAAAGACGAGGGTTCTTCGTCCACATCTGGTGCGCTGTTATGCAATAGGGTACTCAGATCATGTCATTGTAGACTTGTCTCATTTTTACTTACTCTTATGGCAATCTCCATTGAATTGGCATGTTGTCGGCCGAGGACTTCACATGTACATACGCAGATCGTGCTGTGATTATGATTTTGGCTCGTCTGCTTTAGAAATTGCTTTGTAGTTTACTAGTGTTCTATTGTGCAACCTTGTGGGGGGGTGTTTTTGGAAGACTTTACAATGCTCAAAGATTCAACTTGGCATTTTCCTCCATGGAGATCCACTTTTTAAAATTTCAACAGAGTAGTTTGCCGGGGGCGTAGGGGTTAGTGTTTCTTGAGCTTCCGTCAGTTCCTTCTATACCATAGCTTCTGGGTTCTGCTTGGTGCCTAATGCAATAGTGGTAGTCACAGCTTGTTCACCGTGATGGTGAACAATGAACAATGAACAATGGAAAGTGCTTTGAGGGGCCAATGAGAAGTGACGAATATTGAACAAGCCGTGACCACCCTTTTTGTTCAAATGTTGAGAATGAACAATGGAGGATGGATAATGGCGAGATGGACGGATGTAATTGAAAGTTAAGAGAACAAAGGAATAATCTTAGTGGAACATTGATTGTTCACTCCCAGCATCCACCTCCGGAGGTGGATGTTGGGAGTGAACAATCAATGTTCCGCTATGAATATTCCGTAGAAAGCAAGCCAACCCTACGCTGCCACCACTTCAATGTTCATTGTTCACCATCACGGTGAACAAGCTGTGACTACCACTAATGAATCCACAGTCCCATGTTACTTGAGATCAAGTTGAGGTAGAGGATTCTATTTGTGTCTCTTTTAAGCATTTTCTTGTATGTAGAAATGTGATTTTGGGGGGAGGTCAGTATAGACTTGTGGAGAGACCTTTGTGTACAAGAGCCAAACTATTGATGTCAATTTTTATTTTTTTTATCACTTTGTATGAGTTTTTTATGCAGTTATGCTAGATAAAATGAAGCCACTGTACAAATTATTTGTTGGTCCAAGTAGATGAGTAGATGAGTTGTTGTTGGGTCAGTGAAAGAGATCATGCCCTTAATCCTTAAAGGACCAAACAACATTTTATGGTAGCATAGCAATTTTGAGCAATTCATTTAGAATGGAAATATTCACTATATTTTTTGAATTTTTTTGGATGTGGAAAGAGTACTTTGTCACTACCAATTTTTTTACAATTAGATGTGTCTAAGAAGAATTATGGGAGAAAATGTTGTTTTTCATAAATGGGGGGGCAATATAGATAGGATTATTTATACTAAAGTGAAATTTGCATTGCAATGCTTAGAGGAGCTTGGGGAGGGTCTTGGGAAGCATCTTGCCCCAAGTTTAGACCAAGGCACTTTTGACATTTTTGGGACTCATAAATTTGTCATAGTGTACAATGAGATGGTGGTAGGGAGGTAGTTGCTATGTGACTTCCTTTGGTCTGATGAGGTGGTTACTCCTAACTGCTTCATTTGAACTTAGAAAATTCAAACATACAAATAATCCAACTTTGAATCAAATGTAACCTCTTGAACATCAATGGAATAATTCCAAGTATGCTTTGCAATGCCTATAAGCAAGGGAAGGGGTCCAAGTAAGGTTTGATTTTGCGATGCTATAAAAGTAAATGCACGAACAACTTTCACCCTAATTGGGTGTGAGATGTTCAGATTAATTGTCTCCATGAATGCACCCACATGATTTGTATGTAGTATAGGTCTTGAAACCAACTCTAGAATTTTCTATTTTGATGGAACATAATTTTTTTGCATTAATTTATCATGACCCATCAAGTTCACGCTCGGCTAGAGATGGACAAAAAAAAAGCTTTGATTTTTAATTTTTTAATCCAAGATTTATTTTAGAAAAAAAAAATGTCACTGAAATTTATTGGGTTCATCCTTCATATTTGTCAATTGGATGATCAATTCACTAAGATGGATAATCAATTTGCTAAGCAAAACAATTAATTTGTTGAGTTGGTTTGTCTTCAAAATGATTGAAACGGTCAATCAAATGATCTTATCCATTTGGGTTTCAACTATTTTCATTAAGATTGTCTATTGTAGTAATTAAATTATCCCTTGATAATAAATATACTATGTTGACAGATGCTAGAGGCTGAAAGTTGACGTTTTGAAGGAAATATATTTGTGTTGTAACGTGGTGTGACGCGGACAACCTTGATAGCCACCGATAAAAGACCATCCTCATGAACAGGCCTACTATAAATAGAAACAAATCAATTCACTTAAAATTTGGATGAGGTACTGAGAAATACAACCCCTGTATTAGTAGTAGCATCAAATTGCATCAAATAACAAGTCCTACCCTTCATGATTAGCACCTTGGATTTCTTGGAGGTAAATCATATGGATGTATTTATTGTAGACTCCAACAAATGGGTTACTATATTGTAGCAATCTTTATTAGCTCTATATTGCAGCAACTCTATAACGTTGCTACAAGCACTAAATGTCCAATGGATGACACTCTTGATTGGAACTAACTTACTACATTGCAAGAATCCTTCTTAATCCTATAACGTCATTGTAGACACTAGATATGCAATGGATCTTTCTATTTTAGAGAAAAGTCATTAAAAGGGATTCAACCTTTGTAAAAGATTGCGAGCTCTTCATTGAAACTAACTTACTACATTGCAAGAATCCTTCTTAATCCTATAATGTCATTGTAGACACTAGATATGCAATGGATCTTTCTATTTTAGAGAAAAGTCATTAAAAGGGATTCAACCTTTGTAAAAGATTGCGAGCTCTTCTGCATTCCTACACTGTGGGAATGCAGGGGCAACAACTGACTGCTACAGTTTGACTTCAGTTACATTAGACAATTAATTTCCTTATAAATAAACTAAAAAATTAAAAATAAATTTCAAATTTCTTTTTTGCCTTTTAAGAATTTTTTTTTAAAAACTTTTTTTTTTAAATTAATTTTTTTAACAGTGTGCCGTTCTTGCACTACATCAGGAACAATGAAGAGAATGGGCCTAAAACGGCCCTCCCCTTGCCATAAATCCCTTCTATTGGCAAATTTTTATTTTAAAAATTTTGTGTGAAAAAAGAAGGTATTCACCTCCAACGAGTGTTTTTTAAGCAAATGATTCACACGGTATGAAAAAGGATGATTTCCCTAATAACTAGTCCATCCTTCTAGGGTTAATGTAATTGCCAATTAGAGTCACTCATTATTATTCTCCATAATGAGTGGGAGGGTATAGAGAGCGAGGAACACTGCACATGGCTATAGTCAATCAATCCAATGCTGTCAATCATCCAATTCCAGCATTTGCACCGGAGAGTGTATAGATCATTTTCTTAGGCAAGCAACTAAGTACTATTATCATAGAATGACATCAAGTTCACATCTATTTACTGACAATTTAAAGTTGATAAAGATGTGATACAAAAAATGTTGATTTAAGTGGGCTTCATTGTAAATATGTACCAGTCAGAATATATTATAGCAAATAAATTGTAGCTTCAACCAATAAAAGAGGTGTTTTGAAAATGTTGAACTTGTGCTTTTAAAACACTCATCAAATGGGACTGGGGTGGTAGGTCACTAATTTTGAACTTTTTTAAGATGATCAAAACCCCCACCTACTAATGGTTGTGGATTTGGGGTTTGAAAATTCATATCAATTTTGGTTCTTATTAGATTAATATGATTCCATTTGTATTTCAGTCAATTCAATTACGGAGTAATTCTTTCTCTAAAAAACACAGGTAATAATCAACACATTGTACAAGATACCCAGATTGCAAATTTGCGTAGGCTATGCTATCTTAGCGATAATCTAGGCACCTCTTTAAATGCTTGCAATAAATGAAAACGAAATTGCTTCAAAGGTTCAGTTGATAGGGAGTAGTACTATATATTGGACTCCCCAATCCAACCAAGCTTTGCAACTAACATAGACAAACATATTACCACCTCAATTTGCAATTTGAATAAGTTGGGGCCAACTTCAAGAGGGGCATATATTTTTCAGAGGTGTGAGCATGTTTCACAATTCAAATCCAAGTGGAATTATAATTTTTCAATTATAATTGTAATTTCTGTGAATTTTTGAAGTGGTCTGCTCTGAAATTACAAAACCGCCCATAGACTAGTGTCATAAACTTTTCATACCCCCTAAGCACTCAAAACAACCATTTTTTGGTCATTGCCTAACTTTGGGCAGAATTTTCGGGCAAAAGAAGTTTTTTTCAATTTTTTTTTCCCTAAACGATTGGATTGTGTTTCAATATTTATATTCAAAACTAAGATCACTACAATCAAACAAAATTACAAGAGAAATAACAGAAAGTGTTTAAAATTGGCCTAATGTTAAAAAATTTATTATTTTGAAAAAGTATTGATGTCCTTATTACTATATCTTATGCATTTTTTCACAAATCAATAGAAACCACAATTTTGACCAATCAAAATAAAATATAAAAACTATAGGTAGAAAGCATATTTTTGGTGAACTTTTTAAGCTATATCTTCAAAATTCATTTGAAGAGAATCTAGAAATGTTTTTATAATTTTGACCATAAAGATACTTTCTATTTTTCATACTTCACAATATCTTCTTTAGTGCAAACTTCAAAAAAGTTATATGGTAGAACCACCCATTACCAACTAGTACTTGGTTGACAACCACTAGGGGGGATCAATTTCAATACATGCTAGGATTCAATTCTATAATCAATTTTCAAGATGGTTATATCAATGTTCCAAGGTCGTGATGCCATATGTCCTTAACTTTGGGTGCTCAAGTGAATAGCAATTACTCTCATAGTGATCAATTATGCATAACTTTACAAAGTGGAGGTGGGTTGAGGCCAATTTTTTGCTTCAAAAATACATAGTAAATTCAATTCAAGGAAAAAAAATCATAAAATTTTGGCAATGCCCATCATTTCTATCTTCCTACAAGGTTGTAAATTCACATTGCCTTCTACTGCTCTTAAACACATGCGGTATGATTTAAGTGGTTAACCATGGGTGGTTCTACCATAAAGCTTATATTTTATCACATTTGTGTTTTGTCCAAACCCCTTGGACTTTTAGGGGCTAACCAACCAAGTTTTTTTTTTGGACTTGTGTCCCCCTTGCTGGCTTCACTGGAAAGGCCAGTTTTTGGAGGGATGAAGCTAGATAGGTCAGATTTCTAACCCCCCCCCCCCCCCCCGAAAAAAAGCCCCATAACCACCTACATCAAGTACTAAATATTCACCATTAATGGAGTGACACGATACCCTGGTTGTCATAAAAATTTGACTGTCATAAAATGCTCTGAATTTGTCATTAAAAAAATGGATTTGGATGTTTTAATAAAAATGGATTTGGATGTTTTAATAATGGAATTCGACCCAAAGTTCGGTGACGGAATTGAACAGGTCTACTGACAGAATTGTGAAACAAAACGGTAATGGGTAGGTCTACCTTAGGCATTATTATGGCCATACGAACTCCGCCTGCCACCGGCAGCAAGAAAACTGCATTCAACTTTCAAAACAATCGGCGTTTTCTGCAGAAGTGCTCGCATTCCTAAACAAGTGCCAACTCCTCACACTCCTAAGAATCTAATTGCACTGATCCACAAACCTAAAAACTGTGACCCTTTTCATTTTTGTCTTTGAAAGTGGCTGGTTTCATATAGGAAAAGGTTTAAAATACAGGTTAAACCACGTCCCACTTTTGAATGGGTAGGGTATCATTGGAAAACTGTGAATTCTCGACGAAGATTAGGTCTAGCAGATACGCATTGAAGTTCTTTGAATATCTCAAGAAAGGTCGGCACTGGGAAAAACTCTGCCGCCTAAATGGACCAGCATCACTAAAGTGTACATAGTCATAAAATTTGAGACTAACTTCACCTTTTACTATGTAACAATGACGCCATTAATGGCTAACCATATTTCTCCTCCTCTATTTGTATGAAGAGACGCTTGAGGGCAAACAAAACAATAACAGCACCCTCATTATCATCGCCAATAATCAATCGTCGTCTTCAGCAACGTCTTCGTCTTCAGGAACGCCTCTCAGATACATCACATTGTTACATCTGCAAATACAAGAGAAAAAATGACTGTAAACGTCCAAACCTGGAAGGTCCAGGAAAATTGATCAGAGCATCAATTAAAAACATCCTTTCGGTATATATAAAGACAATACCTGATAAGAACCTCTCCCAAGTTCCCAGTAAATGCTCCATCCACATACTCCTCCGTGCTGGCTAGCTGTAAAACACGATGAAACAACCAAAAGTGAGACCTTACACATACATTATCACTTTCAAATTCAACTGCCAGAGAGGAACGAATTTCAATTGACGACATACCTGGAGGTTCATGTACGAGTCAACCGACACCAAATAACCTGTTCCCCCCAAACCATCCAAGTATCACGATTGGCGTCAGAAATTTCAATAGAGCGCAAAATCTCGCAGATGCAGTACTCATAACCAACGAAAATATTGCTAATTACTACTTATTGTATGGTATGAGTACATATCCGCAGTTATAGTTATTGCTTACTTCTCCTGTACAACTTGGTTAATATGGTTTGAATTGTCGGTATTTTTTTAATAGCAGCAACAAGAGATTGCGCAATATTTTTTTTCACTTCAAAAAGAAACATCGTCGACTGCCCGGCATTAACCGTGCTCGAACAGAAACCCTAATTTAGGAGCTTTAAGGTTTAGCAAGGGTTTACGAGAATCAGGCGGAAAAAATACTTCACGGCATTACTACATCTTCAACTGTTCAACACATGGAGTCTTAAAAAATGAGTAGAAGCAACGCACCTTTGTACTCCATGCCCCATTTGAGTTTCACGATTACCGGCTTCCCTGTCAAGTCATTCAGAAAGGGCTTCGGATTCACCGGTACAGTCTGCGGAAAAATCCAAAAAAACATACAAGAGGTAAAACATAACCCCAATCAGCTATAAAATCGTATAAAATCGCAAACCTCAAACCAAGGGGTTGAAAGAAACTCCCAACAAAAGCACACTGCAGCGTCGTAACCATGCCAAATTTTGAATTGAAGTGCAAGAAAAGCAGCACGCGAAGAAGGCTGGGTTCAAATATTTACCGCCATAGAAAGAGTAAAGGCACGAAGGTGGCGATTAGGCTGGTGAATCGAGAATTCGGAGACGAGGTGCAGCAAACAAGCTGCAGAGAAGAAGAAGTCTGTCGGAGCAACCTTGGAGCTCAAGAGACTGGCAATTTGGACGAATTCTGTCATGGGATGAGATATTGCGTGCTACGCTTACTTGGATGAGAAGTGCCCCAGACTCGCAAGTCCCCTATTACCGAATTATGTTTCCTCAAAAAGAGGATTAGTGTCTCACCTTGTGTCAAAAAAATTTAATACACTTGTTCGAAATTGACTTCACATGAACTTCCTGGAATTTTTTATTTTTCATTTATTAAACATTTGGTTTTCTAGGGGATAAATTGAAGGAATTCAAAATTGTCCTAATGAAAATTTCATCTCAACATCACCATGTATGAATCCATTCATTATCCCAAATGGTGTTTAGCTTGTTGAGACTTTTCTACTCACCATCTTGGTATCCTAATTGAAATTTTATTTTTCATTCCAAAATGGAGGTCGACGTTTTGTAGAGGTCAATTTTAGGTGTAGTTATATTTTTTGTTCATTATTGACTATGCACCCAAAAGATGCATATGCATCGCCCATGCCATTACCCACCCGCCCCTTCAAAAATTTATAAGTAATTTTAGAGCCCAAGAATCTATAAAGTTCTTGGGCTCTAAGATAATATTGTCAACCGATCCCGGTTGCAAACAATCATCATGAATGGCAATAACACTCCCTAATGTAATATATCAAAGTAGTCCCAATTCTATTATTATTAGAGGTTCTACTATACTGAAATCGTTTATGTTTTTTAGGCCCAATTGGTTTCTTTCTATAGAATATAGATTTCAATATTTACATTATAGATCCATGTAGTAAAAGCATGAAGATGTCTTTTCTATTGTTGTAAAAGTTAGAGTAAAATAAGCGTAAAACTTCTTAAAAAAATACCTTGAAAAAAAAAATGAATAATCTATTTAGTCCATTGGTATAAGGTGATCCATTATAGGAACGACATTGTGACACTCTAGTAAGGTAGGAGGTCTATAAAGTTCTTGGGCTCTAAAATTGTCCACCTCCTAAAATGTTCACTATTTGTGCATGCTATTTTTTCATTGTACCGACAATGTATAAATAGATTTCATTTTTAGTAAGGTAGGAGGTGAGCGATTCTAGAACCCACTGCATTTCAATTTCAATAATTCATAAAGAATTCCACAAAGCTCCCAAAAAATTGAAACAACTTGGATTAGATGCCAATTTCATTTGTTTTTCAAGGAAATTTACTAAAAAATATTTCAAAAAAATTCACCTCCCCAAATTCAGTTTCACCTCTTAAATGGACGCTTTATGCACCTCCTACCTTAACACTAGATTTTGATCTTCGCCAATATTGTTAGCAAATGGGTGTCTGCCCTTACTTGACTCCCCACTCCATAAATTTTGGAACAACCGCGCGGTATGCTGCGCGGTTTCCACGATTCCACGACCTGGACACTGAAAACTGCGTGCGATATCACGCTTCGCCAGCCTTTCAAATTCCACCCTCTCGGTGTTGGGGACGGTTCAGATAACTCACTGGTTCAGATAATTGAGTTCAGAAGCCCATCAATTTCTGGGGAAGCTCTTAAGCTGTCCTTTGGAGCTCTCTTGAATGGGACGTGCTGGGGTTTCGGGATTTCGAGGTTGTGCTTCTACTTCCTGGCAATGATTATAATGCAGCTCCAGTGATGCAAGTTTTGTGGAATTAGCGAAGCAATTTGAAGAGATTCGTGTCGAAAGATTACGCAAACCGCGTTTGTGCGTTTTATTGAATCTAGAATGATAGTGGGGTCTTTAAACCTTCCATTTCTAAATTGAGCTCATAGGTAGGTTGGATTATGGTTGTCTCTATGGTTCATTGCTGGTTTGTGACAGTCTGAATTCGACATTGCGTTTGGAACTGAATGTTGCACTCTCGCTTTTTAAATTTAGGGTTTCAATTTGGTCTAAACTCTGTTGTAGGGTTTGCCGTTTTAGTTTTTGGATGTTGAAATATTTCAATCGTCTTAATGAAGTCGGATCCATATATCTTCCAGCTGCGACGACAAATAACTTGTGTTGATGGGCTCTGCAAAATGAATTGCTTGTTGGTTCTCTGTATATTCTGATGTTATATTTGCCTCACTCCTTTGATTAATTGTTATGATCTGAATACTTTGAGCTAGAACGTGCATTGTTCTTCATTGGACGGCCTTTACAACAGTTTTCCAGCAGAGACATCACTGTGAACATTTGATTGCAAATTGTGTACAAAATCTCAGTTCGAATTTGAGTGGAAATATTGGTTACCCAGACCTTTCATACCTTTCCTGGTCTAATTACAGGTATCCCAGTGGATTTGAAGCATCTCTAGAGGACGGATTTTGCCATCATCTCCTGGAGCAGTCATGGGGAAAAAGAATGAGCAGCGCGAGCGGAGTGTGTTATTCAATGTGTTGATCACGGTGGCTGCGCTTGTAGCAGGCTGGGCCACCATCGAATTGGCCTTCAAACCTTACTTGGCCGCAGGAAGAGCGGCCATCAACCGTGAACTGGACCCTGATTACGACCCCGATGACGAACTGGACGAGAGTTCCCCGCCTCGTCCTAAAACCCTCGATGATGAAGCTCAAGACGCATTGGAGGATTTGAAGGCGAACCAGTCCAGCAGTTCCAAGCTTCCGTGAATGCCCTTCCCAAATCCGAACATTGTGGTTTTCGCTGGGCCAGGGTGTTCGGTAAGCATGTTCTGGTGGTCTTCATGTTTTGCTACGTGCTTGAACTTAGAATGTTGCTCCACTTTCTATACCTTTTCATACTTTCTTTTGGTGGTGTAGGTCATCTTTGAATGCTTGAACTGGAGGATTCAGTGTGTAGTTTTCTTATCGTAAACATGTTCTAACACATATGTGCTCATTTGCAGGTGATTCTGTGCTTAATTCTATTACTAAGTAATTATGCAGAGTTGGGTAACTCATTGGTTAGTGTGTAACACTACTGGACCTCGAATTGTTATCCGCAAATCGTAGGCGTTGGACGCATCACGTCCGTAACACCATGTAGTGAAGCTCGTATGTAACAGGTAAATTATGCAATGAATATACATATAGTATATGGATAGGAAGTGTTAGGCTCATGCAAATTGGCATGGATTTCGTGTGTAGATTGATTGTGTGCCATAAATGGAAAGGATTGTAATTGTATTGTATGTCTTGGGAAGTGCAAAGTAGCTATACTTCCAATGTTAATATAGGTTCAATGTAATTTTGACCCTATTTTGTGGCAGTGAAAAAATCGATTCCCTACGGCAAGATATTTACAGTTGCAAGATCCTAAACACAAGAAAGCACACCTCAAAATGCAAATGCTGATGGTGCACTTCATGACATATGTTTTTTTGACATATGTTTTGTAAGCCTTTCATCTGTTTGCAAGATTGAAAACAACAATTGCTCAAGAAGAGAAACAACTGCTTAATGGGAGAAATTGCTAAGATTGATCTAGCATTTCAAAACATGCATATAGCAGAACCTGCAAACAAGATAAAAAGCAGGATAAAGGCATTTCTGATCTCCACAAACAATGGGTTTGTATTACCGACTTTACTTGTAAGAACTTACCACATCTTCAAAATCATCACACCCTTCAAGTTCTAAAACTATGACAAAAGCTTTAGCATATACGTAATAGGTAGAGAGAAATTCAATTATGTCCTAAAATCCAGTGCATGCATAGCAACCATCCGTCACCGTCTACAAATCCATGCAATCAACATCTCCCCAAATAAAGTTTGCTTTGAATGGAATCCATTCACAAGCTTCATTTGTACAAAATTTGAACTCAATTTTAGCAAACCCGTAACATCCATGTGCATCGATGTTTTTACAAGTTGTATAATTTTAGAAGCTATATGGAAGAATTGCCACTGTACTGAAAC
Source organism: Antitrichia curtipendula (assembly GCA_951230915.1). Classification (NCBI taxonomy): domain Eukaryota; kingdom Viridiplantae; phylum Streptophyta; class Bryopsida; order Hypnales; family Leucodontaceae; genus Antitrichia; species Antitrichia curtipendula. The sequence goes on from OX579642.1 coordinate 22,508,468, forward strand.
GTGTTTGCTGATATCAATTCCTATGAAGATTTATGTACTATCTAATCTATTGCTTTACGATACTTGCAACAAGACTACTAGTTCTGTCTGATGTTATTAATTACAACACCTAGATCAATGAGGAGAAGAGAGAGCGGTTCCAAGTAGCATGAGTGCCACTTTCAGCAGAATGTAGTTCGGTACCTGTGGATGAATCAGAGTTGCCGGGTACTGTCCATGCGGAAGTCCACCCTAAACGGGATTGAAATTGGGTGACAATTTGGTCTAGATAACTCACTTTGAGAATAGGATATGTACGGTTGAGCAGGGAGTACTATCACATAATGTATGCATATTGCTGAGATTGATGAATAAGACATTTACTAGCACGACAACATACAAAGGCATTGCTCTTGTCTGTTGGACAAAATATGTCGAGTTTGTCGTCGTTAGAAGACGCAGTTCGGTAGGAGCAGAGTACATGGACAGCTCCTTGCGGCAGGCAGTGGCCCTTCTGTCGCCAAATAAATTCCAAAACTCAGCTCATACAACTTGTAACCACAAAATAGAAGTAGAGAAAATCACTAGAAATAAACACAAGAAACACAGCTACACATAAGAAAAACATAAAGCAGCCGATGGGAAGAGAAAAATACATCCAGACTCCTTCCAATTTCAAATCCTGCTCAACAGGAGCGTTCAATGGAAATTTCATACCGATTGAGTGCATCACTGGGTTTAACCGAATCCATCGAAACGATCTCACCCAGATCAGAACACAAAATCACAAGAAGCAAGTTCATTTATGGTCCTTGTCCTTACTGATACTTCTTCAAGATTCCAAAACACCAGTAGCATCCGACAAGGTCTCTTATTCTGAACCATTTCTATTTACGCAACCGCAGGCTGGGGACCCACCAAATCTACATGGCTCTTCAGGGAATCACAAGATACTGTAGCAAATCAAACCGACTCTGTCAAAATACATTTCCTGCGTTCCTCCTCTCAACCAGCTGTTTGCAGAAGACACAGATCAGGCAGGTAAACCTCATATGGATGATTGATCGTCCATCACAATATGTACCGCTGGAGTTTCACATCCCATTCACATACAACAGCATCGCAAAGTCTACTTGTCCTTGCCTCCTTCCATAGCACTGAATATATCAGTCCTTGTCACGATACCTGAACAGGCAGGACATATCAGTACAATTCAGCTTTGATTATTGTTCGTCCAAAATATATCCCGTAGTAGGAAGAGAGCTTGGGTATCCACGTTATAGAGTACACACCACCATTTGACCTGAAAGTTCCCAAATGGCCAAAGTGTCCGATTCCAAGACTATAGAAGTTGACATAGATCATTCAGCTTCAAGGAAGATAACAATAGATCATACATTACAATTTTGAACGACAGAAATATGTTTTGAAAGTTACTAAAATCAACTGTTAGCTTCCAAAGTGAATTTTGAGTTTTTGACTTGCATGCTAAGGGTTAACATGCACAAATTATCAGCTTGTTAGACTGATCTTCAAGAGAACAGGAAGCTACTTTTAGCTGAAACTCCACAGCGGCAATCAACGCGAAGTGCTGCCATGTACCCACTGCATAGGAATATACTGAGACTCACCCACGACTTGGTTGGAATCATTCACAATAGGAATTCGGTGGATCTTGTTCTTCAGCATCAAGACTGCTGCGTCTGCGAAAAAGGAAAAAGAAAAATTCAGCAATCTACAAATTTCACTGTTGTAAAGTTATGCATGGAAGTATGCATGGAATGCAAGGACTTGAATGGACAGAGGAAAGTACATCGACCAGATGTTCCACAAACTAGATATAAGGATCTTCCAAACTCAATTCTTTTTGCACTTATAAGCCTGCACTGTTCAAAAAGAAGACATATAGAGACTTTGGCAAAGTTGCTTACCAGAGACGATCTTATTCGCAGATAATGTGATCGCTGGAGAGGTCATTACGTCTTTGACTTTAGCTTTCAACTGTTACCCACACATCGAAGAGTGATCAATAACTGATCTATCTACAATCAACACCATTCATTCTCCTTCTCGTACCAAGCAAGAAGGTGCAACATTGTATCAAGAAACGAATTAGACAAGGAAGGTGCGTAAAATGCTCACATCTGATACTTTTGCTCGGTCCTTCTTCGAAAGAACCCCAATACATTTGTGATCAGAATCAATGACTGGAAGTCCAGAAAGGACAGCAAAATGGTGGTCGACCTCCTCCAGGAGTTGTTCGGGGAAAGCTGTGGTGATGGTCTTTGACATAACATCTGCCAAATGCGTATCCGGCTGTGCCTGGAGTAACAAAACCAACATCGAAGTGAATAGGAGGATCGAAAATACTGTGCTCCATCTCTTTCATGACTATCTGTAGCAGCAGCTTGTTTCTATGGCCACCTACCCTCAAAACCCGCACTCAAACTGTGAGGGATGGATCGCATATTAGCTGAAACAGGACCTTGCGACTCTGGGATAAAATCACCAGGCACGATATTTGAAATCACGACCGAATTATAAAGAGAATCAAATTCGGTGAGGACCAGTTGCACAATGACACCAACAACACGACCAAAATGCAGACGAACAATGGAGACTGTCCTAACTTGTAGACGTGCCAGCTAACCAGGAAAAGCCTTTACTTGCAACCTGCATTACACGAACTAAAACGCTGACGTCCCAATCTGAAAACCCCAAAAGGTAAATACATCTTATTGCCTCCGTTGCAAAAAGCAACCCCTAGAGATTCTTAACTAAAATGTACACGACCTCAATATGAGAGTGTATGGTCGATTTGGGGAAAATCTAGAATCAGCACTTTGAATATTCGAAGTTTATGCATATGACGTCCAAAAAACACACGGAATCCTCTCTCAAGATCCGACTAAAATCAATGCGGTTTACCTGCATTACACTAACTAGGACACTGACATTCCATACCCTGGCAACATAAGAGGCACATGCATAGCAGTTTCAGAATCCTAATCCCCAATATATTCCGGTTCTCATAAAACAGGCCACGCATCACAAGGAACTCTGCCAAGACACTAACTTGTCTCATCAGGTGGAGACCAAGCTCAATTAGCTCCCAGAGCAACTTGATCACACTTAAGAGAGCTAACTCAAGACATCCAACACATAATCAGCTTCAACTCAATTATTCGTTACAGTGGCATCCAAGCACACACACTACACTTCAAGTTAACGTTCAGAAACTCCAGGAAGGGGCTTAAACACACAAATAGAAACACTTAGGGCCAAGATCAAATCAATCAATAGAACAAAGCAAGCATTCCCAGGCACAAAATTGCTTAGCCTCAATTACGTCATTTTGGCATCCAAGCATACTAACCACACTTCAAGTCAATGTTCTAAAACTCAGAAACATCAGGAAGTGGCTTAAACACACACAGAAACACTTAAGGCCAAGATCGAATCAATCATAGAGATGACATTCCCCAGCACACACAGAATTAGGTCAGCACAGACCTCGGCCTTAAACAGAACGCCTTCGTAATACTTGGACAAGTCCTCATAGTTCAGCAGGGAAAAATTCTCGGGCCACTCTCCGGACGGCAGGACGTCGCCCTTGACTCCGGCTTCCTTCACGTCCACGTCCACCCTCTCCCCTGCTCTAACAACAAGCTTCCCCCTCGCACTTGACCCCTGCACCTTCTTCCCAGGCATCGCCAAAACCGAGCAGGAGCTCCAAATACTGGATCGATTGCAGCCCTGAAAAGCGCAAACGGGAGATACGGGGACCGAGAAGGCGATGGCGGACGCGGCGGTGGCCATGGCGAAGAGCTTCGGTGTGATCGGATCACGGAACTATGGCGATGGAGACAGAGCTAGAGGTTCAAGTGCGAATTCCCTGTTCTGTACTGGCAGAGTGCGTCTGGGCCTCTGGGGCGGAGTCCCTGAGAGACGGAGGCCATGCTGGATGAATTATTGAGCTTAAGGATGAATGAAAGTACGTGGATGGATGCTTCCTGACTCGACACGTCTACAGTAGATTCCCTCTTTATTGGGGTCCCTCGCTCTCATCCGTTTCTGAAGGTATCCATGATAATAATGTGGATGTAGAGTTCAATTTTCATCCATAAAAGTTAGTCTTAAATATCCTCACTATTCAGAGGATATTTGGGGATCTGCCAGGACGGCTTCTTATACGAATCATGACCCACAACTATTAAATGACACGGAAGCCCTAAGGGATCAACGTAAACACAAAAATCTGTACTCAAACGTTCAACACATTGCACACACTAAGGGTGTAGGACCTTATGATTTGCAGATTTGTTACCACATTGGGTACCATATAATATAAATCTAATGAATTTTGGGAAAACAATTCTGAATTTGCCTTTTTCTGCAGGTTTGATTTAACCCTTAACCCTAGACCGCCCATGGCCGCTCTGGGTAAAAAACATCCTAGCTTTTGAAGTGCTATAAATCTAAATGTGACTAAGTAATAAAGATCTTAACCGTACAATCATGTAGTACACATGTTGTAGATGTCATGGATCAAATTTGAAGTCATTTGACCGTATAGATTGCAAGATTAGAATGTTTTAGTGTTGAAAAAGAATGCTGAAATTTTCCTAAAAACACATTTAGAGGCCAAATTTGATTTCTAAACCTAATCAAATGAAAAAAATTTAATCTACAAAGTGATTCAAAACCAGGATACAAACACATTGGTGAATAAAAATATCATTCAATTCACTCAATGTGTTTGCAAAATGGCTTGCAAATGTCAAAAATAGGCAAGAAAAGTTGCAAAAAACACATCTAGGGCTAAACCTCCTTCTACTAAAATGCTTCTCAGTCATTCATAAATTCTTGGATTGATATGAAAATTTAGCCACACAAACTAGACTAGTATGTGCAACTTTTACAATTTTTATTTATTGAAAACGGACATTTTATGAAGAAGATACAAGCCGCCAAAGTTCACTATAGTCCATAAATGGCGGGATTTTGAATTTTGAATTGCTCCCAAACATTCAAAACAACTTGGATTGATATGAAAATTTCACCACAATAACTAGAATTCAAGGGAAACACAACCCAACAAATTTTAATGAAATCGAACATTGGATGAAGGAGATACAAGACCCCAAAGTTGCAGCCATGAAGTGCACTTTGGTGAATCAAATTGAGCCTGTGAACTTTGATTGGCTTCCAAAAAATCATTACCTCTTGGATTGATCTGAAAATTTTACCACACAAACTAGAAGAAAAGTTTCAACTTTCCCAACAAGTTTTATTGAATTTGGACATCGGATGCAAAAGTTACAGTACTTTGAATTTAACTTAAAACTATGTGAGGACACTTTTTGTCCTCTTGGGTGGTCTAGGATTAAAGGACAAAGGGGTGACCTTGGAAATCATCCCTTTTCATTACCGTGTGAATCATTGGCCTAAGAAATAGCAAAAACACTCATTGGAAGTCAAAGTAATATAGAAGACCTTCCCTTTTCATAACAAAATTTCAAAGATGAATAGTTGAACTTCTACCCTATTAGGTTGATTATTTGTCATCCATCAAACACCAAACGTCCTCCTCGACATTTAAGGGTTACCACCCCTAGTATGCATCCAAAATATAAATAAAGACAATTTGCTCATAGCATGTGTAACCAAAACCAATAGTGCACCCAAAACTAACATCATATATTTTTGTTGTACATTAGGTGTGCCTAAATGTAAAACTTAGGTACATAGAGTCACTTTTTTAGTTTCACTTAATCCTAGAAGGACAAGGCCTATCATTTGTCTCCATAAACTCTTGGAAAGTCATTCACTGAACACTCTTTATCCTCCACAACATTTTAGGGGATGAAACTCCCACTATTAGCAAACTAGATATAAATCAAACCTTGTTTACACTATTCTAGTTATAGAATCTACTTGCAAAAAGAGGAGGCACAAAAATAGTACTCATTGTCTAGGTAGATATTACATAGGTACAAATGACACACTTAGTAGAACTATCCCCAACAGATCTCAAGCTTGAGTTTCCCTTCATGCAAACGACCCAGAGAAAGAAAGAAATTTCTCAAATACAAAAAAAGCAAAACTCTTTATAACTTTTGTAACGGCTTGTGTTCACAGACAGTGAACCTACATACATAGTGACAGAGGAATCAAGCCCTAGACGGGTGTTGAACCTCCGTTGAAAATTCGGCAAATTCAGTTGACGAGATTGTTTTCTTTTATGCTAATCTCGATCTCAAGCACCTTTTCTAGTGACAAACTAAACTGAGACAGGCTCACAATCAGGTGCTGCTGTGTTGCAAACTATGTACCATTCCACTCTTTCCACTCAAAATAGACAGCAGTACTAAAGCATTTGCTACAAGAGCAGAATCTACCAGTTCAAACTCCTCCTTCCATGGCCGTGAATATGTCGGTTCTTGTCACGATACCTGGAAGAGTGAACAAAGCACACAGTGTAGAAAAACATCATGGTTACAGAGAGGATTGATCGTTATGTCACCTCGTAGCAGTAGGGTAAACAAAATGGAATATTAACCGTAAGACTATTGTGAATAAAGACTATTGGAGGTAGATAACGTCAGTTTGTTATGTTCGAAAGTGCCAATGTTATGAATTTCCACCAACATAATGAAATTGACGTTAGTTCTACTGACGTGTAGGTAGTAGGAGGTGCTATCCGTATGTCTCTTTTCAAAGGTTGAATATGACTCGGACTAGTGACTCGTAACCAGGAACAAGAAAAGTAACAAATAAAAAGTGGTCAATGAGCAGGTGTGATTTGTTTTAATTTGTGATTTTAGATGAGTGTTTGTGGACTTGAGAATATATAAATTCTGAGCTCTGACCAAAACGAATTAGCACTGCACTTACCAACAACTTGCTGCTTGTCATTAACCACAGGAATACGATGGACCTTGTTTTTCAGCATAAGCACTGCAGCCTCTGCATCAAGCACAGATACCGTGTGAGCATCCAACGTTATTTTACTTTCACTCTTTCCGTCACGTCACGGTGAGTTCCACTTTGGAAAGTGCTACGTGTATCGTGCGAATGCAAGCTTTTCATGCCAAATTGTTAAATGACCCAGTCCTGCGTGGTACATAATATTTTCCTGGGCTTAAATTGAACGTACCACAGACAGTCTTCTCTACAGATAAGGTGATGGCTGGAGAGCTCATGACATCCTTCACTTTCACTGTCAACTGTTGCCCCACAATCAAAACATAGCAACCCCTTGTCAGCAGTGCCACCCACCAAAGAAAAATAATTAATAAACACCGGTGTAATAATACCCCGTGAAGGGTAAGTTGTCAAAGACAACTCAACAACTCACTAGAGAACTTTGCACATTTGATCCCGAGTGCCATTAACTTCCCAATTAATTGACCATGTATCAAAAATTCAGAAACATGTGAACATGTGTTTGTCTGTGTAAGCCCGATTATTCATCACGCACATTATACAAATTTAAGGGGCTGTGCAATAGTGAAACAAGGACCTAAGAGTCTTTAGTCTGTTCCAAAAGGCAAGGTAACACAACCATTGAGAATTCACAACATACAATGATCAGTAATAACAGGCAATTTTCCACTCTGACAGGCACGTTGGATGATTAGGCGGCTTACGTCAGATGCTTTGGACCGATCCTTTCTGGATAAAATTCCAAGACACTTGTAAGCTTCGTCAACCACCGGAAGGCCAGAAATCTCAGAAAAACAGTGATCCACTTCTTGGAGAGCCTGGTCCGGATATGCTATGTGCATTATCTTTGACATCACTTCAGCCAAGATTCTATCTGGCTGTGCCTGGAAATCACAAACGAAGAGCTTACGTGAGCAATTAGTAAGCGACATTACCCTCTAAGTAATAATAAATTATTAATCACCACAAAAGCATCACTGCAAATGCTTAACTTCATATACAACATTCTTTAGATCGAGGTCCACTGCCGCACCCAAGGATCGAAATTCAATCACTCTGATTCTATCAAAGGTTTAGCTCAAATTTTCTATGTTGCCTACCACCTTGTCATTAATAAGATAGTGAAGAGTCCATAGGAGGTCACTGAACTTTCCAAATTTTTTTATTAATCATCACAAGAAACAACTGTAAAAAGGACCAACCGAAAACGATCAGCAGCATTCTTCAGAGATCCACTGCTACCGACCTAACAATACAAAACCACCATATTGATTCTGTTAAATGTTTACATGCAGCCTGTATATTGGCTTGCCTATTGCCATTAATAACATCGCAGAAGAGCTAACAAGAACCTTTACAGGAGAAAAGAAGAAAGCTTCAGAAAATTCGAGTTCAGGAAATCAATCAACGTTGAGCTGATTACAATTCCAAGTTTCCAAGTTTCAGGCTACCATTGACAAAGTCTATGAAGGTTCTCATAGACATCCTCCGTGTACACCAAGTCTCTCCTTAAAGACAGAAAAACAGATGAGGAAATCGCAACAGCTCAAGTTGACAATTACACGCCCCGTTACACGCATCGGACGCCACTTCGGAACAACAATGTATCACCAAACTTTACGGATTGAATGAGCTCCAAAACGAATGAAAAAGAGAAGAAAGACGCGATCAGAAGCCCACAACGCCACGCACACACCTCCGGCTTGAACAAATCCGGCTCATCATACACACGCATCGGACGATACTTTGCAACAACAATGTATTACTAAACTTCCCGAACTCAATAAGCTCCGAAACAAAAGAGAAAGAGAAAAAAGACGCATCAGAAGGGCACAACGCCACGCACGCACGCACCTCCGGCTTGAACAAATCCGGCTCATAGTGCTTGCTCAGATCCTCGTAGTTCAGCATGGAGAAGCTCTCGGGCCACTCCCCCGACGGCAGAATATCGCCTTCCCTAACATGCACTTCCTTCGCTGCCCGCACTGCAACCAGCCTGGACCCCGCTCCTCCACTCTTCCTCCCCCTCCTCCCATTCAACCCCGCAACGTTCAAAGCGCTTGGTTGCTTGGAGCTTCGAAATCGCGACGCCAGCGACGAAGCTCCCGATACACACGTACTCTCCAGGCTCAAAGCCATTTGCTCGGAGTCCACAATTGAGCTGAAGCTTTCGGTTCTACAGCCGGCAGTTGAAGAGAAGAAGCTCCAGAAACCACTGCGAGAATTGCTGAGCAATGGAGCTGCGGGGAAGCGTAAATAAGCTGGTCCGGGGAGACGACGACGGTTCTCGAGGAACTGTCGTAGACAGTGACGGTAATGGAAGGAATTGTTGTAGAGGATGACGGTAATAGACTAGATTGACACAGAGGACGACGGTAATCGACGGTATTGTCATGACGATGCGGGGAACAGGCGTCAAGGGAACGGGAGCGACGGTTCTGGTGACGCAGATTCGGATAGGGCTGGTGGGACCCGGGAGTCAGGGATGATTGGAACGTGGAGATTTCCAAGACGCTGCAGCCAATCAGGGATTTGCAGTTTCGTTTACTGGTTTCAGTTTGTTTTTTCCTTCTGATACCAGTCCCTGTGCAACGAGGATTGGACGCTATCAGAGGCGCTGTTGCATGCAGGACGTTAAAGTGGTCATTCGAAGTGGGTCATGCAGGGTAATCCTTAAAAAAATGGTCCCCTATTTTTTGTCATGGTACAATACAACTTCCACAAGGCAAGGTAGGACAGTCCATTGTGATCAGATGACCCAGCCCTTTTTTTAAGCTTTTTGAGAAAGTGTCAGGATGGCGGTCACTTAAAATTTTGGTGAAGTATTGTATTTCCACATTCATCCCTCTTTTGGACCAAACAATACTTTTCAATCATATTTATGCACTTTTTCATCCAAATTTGGAAACTTCATCCACATTTTTAATAGAAATGGGAAGGTTTTGGCGAAAAACGATTACTTTTATCTAGTGAAAAGTAGAATTTTATTTTGAAATGGTGCTATTTGGCCCCATGGTGCCAAAAAAAAAAGTGTTGATGGACACCTAGGGAATGACCTCATTACGAGGGTTTTTTCAGTTTGTGAGATTTTGGCTTCAATATATGTCTTACATGACAATAATAGAGTGATTAGTCACTTTATTAGAAACTTCCAACTTTTTAGTGTTGTTTCATTGTAAAAATTTACTTTTTAGGCCTCCCATGTTAAAAAATACTATGATTACTTTAGGTGAGCAAAATGAGCATGATGGATTCAGATTTTGTTGGTTCTAAAGTAGTCTATAGACTCTTTTGAGCCATGATGCATTGGACACTTCAAAAATTCATAGCAAATTTGTACTTTGTCAAAAAAAATATAAGTTCAAGTGCTCTCAGTGTTTCTCACATTTGTACTACTATGGGAGAAAAAATTGAAAAATTTCAAGAACCACATGAAGTCAAGCTCCTAATTATGACCACAATGGGTTGTTTTACCTTAATAGCCTTGGAACCAGAGGAAAATATTAAATTTGAGAGGCTATTGCTTTAGAAAGGGGCTATGGCATTAATGACAATTGAAAATTTTTGGAATTTGTTTGCCAAAGCAACATCTGGATTCCAAATCCAATTAAAGTTTTGTTTCTTTTTACTTATTTTGTATATCTTCAATGCTTCCAAGCCGGAATGGAAGGAATAACATTTCTTTAGAAAGGTTATGGACTTACAAAAGTTCACTTTATAAAAGTTCTATTGTAATTATATGTTCTTCATTTCTCCTACTACAGCTAATCAAGGGCCTCTGATTGCAAATATGAATTCAAAATTTTCAAATTTTATCATATGTGGAAAACAAAAATTCTTGTGTTTTCTCCGTGGGTGGATCCACCTTGTATGTATGACCACTTTAATGTCTTGTCTATTGCATTGGCTATTGTATTGATTCGGCACCTCATTGCCAAAAATGAATTTCCATATTAGATTCTCAAGGATCCACGTCACCTTAGACCATTCACAAGATGACATGTGGTACATTTTTACAAAAACGTCTTAATTTATGTTGAATCTAAAATATGCCTAGGAAAATATTTGCAGTTTTGACTTGTCTTTTGAATGCACAATGAGGCATATGTGATTTTAACCCAATTAAACTAAATTTGAATATTTTTTAAAACTCCAAACCTCAACCCTCCAACTAGCTCTTCCAACCCCAATCCTAACTTTACACATCCCCTATTTGTAATTTTAGATTACATATGGGATATGCAATCGATATGGATATTTCCATATTTGTCTGATGTATCTATATTCATATCCATTGTCTATATTTGTACCCATATTTGTTGTATATATCCATATTCGTATCCGTCTTTAGTATTCGCATTTGTATCCCAGATTGACGACTTAGATAAATGGTGATCTAACAATTCTTGTTTTTTAGGGTCAAGGGGAGGGACACGACATGGTTGGAGGCATCTTTTCAAAAGATAGTCAAAGTTGGCAACCTATTTGTGTTATAATTGAGATGCCTTGAGCCTCAATTTTTGGGCCCCCTTTGGTCCCAATTGGAACATTGTGGGAGGATTTTCTACTTTGATATCTAGAAAGTAATCATTTTTTTTTATATTTACAAAAAATATTGATGAATTGTTGATTCTAGATGAAAAGGTGTGTGAAATTATAATGTGATTTATTATTTAAAAAGATGGATAAATGAAGAAATGTATTATTTCAACAACTAAAGACGTAATTGACAATATCTTATGGAACTTTTCAAAAATGAAAAAAAGAAAAAGAAAAGGTTAGATTGCATGTTATTTATGTCACAATTTAGTTGCTATCCTATTTGTGTATTATGTACAAGTAACAAAGTTAACACATTGAAATGTGCATTGCCAATACTTATTGAACACCAAGTGTTGCAAATAGATACACAACATTAAATTGTTAATGCAACAATATAATTGACTCATATATCAATGCCGATAAAAAAAAAATGAGTATCAAATTGGAGCTTCCTTTTACACTTGATGTTACTAAATTGCAACATTGCTAGTGCGTGACCATGAAAATGGGAGCATGTGAGCCTTCAGTATATATATAGTTAGATATCTTACAACTATTGAAGGTGCTTATAATAAAAACACCTATAATATTGGTATCTATAACACAATTACACTATAATCTTAGAAATTTGAATAATGTAGACACTTATAACATAGGTATATAATTTTTTAAGCTTATAGGCTTATATAATAGCACCCCTTGTAAGTTCTACTTAGAATGAAGGTTTACACTTTATAAATTCACAAGTAAATTTAAACCATTTCAAACTTCTTTTTTCATTCAAATACAATTTTGTATCCCAAAACTTTCTACATTTGGAAGCCAAATGCATTCAAGTCCTTTAATTTTAAAGGTTTAGTGGCGATTGAACAAATTCTTTCATTCATTTGAGTTTTGCATATATATGATTTTGTCTCTCAACCTGCATATTTCATATTCTACATGTTTTTATCTAATTTTTAATTTGATTGAAGATTTGACTTTAAAAAAGTAAAGTTGTTTTATTACAGTAGGATTTACATATTTACTTCATTGATTTATTAATGAATTTTTTTAAAAACTAAGTCAAAAATTAAAAATTAAAAAAGAACACTAGATGATTCTCACATCTTAATTCTAATGGATACAAAGGAAAAAAGTTAATCGATTGAGTGACTTTCAAGGTTCTTGTAGACTCTAGGAATGCATATTTTCAATGAATAATGGATCATTATATAGATGATTATGATAATGGAGCCATTATATCGAAGTTAACCTTTACAGTTGCTCTGACTTGTGTAACTTCAATCATTAATTATATTGAAGACCTGAGTTGGTAGGGGTCAATTATTCCCCAAGGACATGAAGTTTTTATGAAATTTTCACACATACACTTCAAAGACTTAAACTCCTAAACAAAACATGAAAATTTATGAGATGAATTTAATTCGAAAGTGCATGTAGCCTCACATTTTTTTGTTGTCTAGACTTTAAAGTGAAATAATATTTTACCTATTTTTTATTTTTGTCATTTTCTTAGGCGCATAATCACTTTATTTTATTATAAATATCAAAATCTATTTGGGGGAGAAAATAAACATGACTTTTTAAATTCAAGTTTCTATGCAAGTAATACTTGAGTTTTGTAGTATGAGTTCTTAGAAAAGAGGTCCAAGTGCACTTCAACTTTTAAAAAAAAATCATATTGCAAATTCATTTAAAAAAATTGTAGTGGGATATATATTAATTATAGTTATAGTTATGCATGCCATTTTCTTTTAATTCGTATTTTTAGCCTCTAAAGGCCCAAGGTCATTATTTTGTCATATGAAATGAAATACATCTTACTATATAGACACAAATATGATCTATAAGAAAAAGAAAATTCAATTTAATTTCAAATTTTTGTGGATTTCTTTTTCTGCCCAAAGACTTGAAAATTATGTTTAGAATGTCGTAACTTTTGTTCTTGGGTACCAATTGAAATAAAAATTATATTCCCACAAATCTTATAAGATTTTCTATCTAATAAGAAAGTATAAAAAAGTTTCACTAAAAATTGGGGTCATAGGAACCTGCTTGAAATCCATTTTGTCCTCCAAGGGAACAACAAGCCTCTAGTAGTTAACATGACCATTATTTTAAGTTTGAAATAAAAACAAAGGGTTAGAAGACTTTGAACAATTTCAAAATTTCTAACTCCATGTGATTGAACAATATAATTTTTCAATCCATATATATTATTGTGTTTAAGATCCTATAACCATAGTTATGATTTGAATTTTTTTGGTAAAATTACAAACCCCTTGTTTTTTTGGTTATATGAAAAGAATGTAATTATAGTAATGTGGCCATTACTCAACATGATGTTGTACCATAACTCTGCAAGGACGGGCGTATGATTACCTTTTTAAACTTCAAAGTTCTTCTCTTTGTATACTCCTATTTTGCAACTATTTACAAATGAAATTTTTTGTATACATTTTTCAAAGATGTGATTACATATCTTTTATAAGTCATAAATTTTTCAGATTTTATTGTAAAAATTTGGATTTACTATAAATATTTGAATAAAAAGTTTTAAAATTCATATCAAATACAAAAAAATTTCAAAAAATCTGAAAATTTCTCCAAAGGTGTACATTATAGTATAAAACACCATAGTACAAATTCTTTTATTATATCATTTTAAAATTATAAAATAAAAAATCCACATAGTAATAGTTTTAAAGTTTAAATTGCAATTGAACATTCAAATTTAGGAATTTTTTAATCTCAAATTAGAGTAGAAACTAGGATTGATATATTTTGCAAATCATCATTTCTCTAAAATATTGCTATCAATATTCATTAAATTTTTATTGCCAATACATCCACATCCCTCCCTCCATTGAGTCCAAAAAATTTGGATGGAAAAAATTGTACTCCATCTCTTTAGAGCTTTCCATTAATCAATTAGACCATTATGTCTTTTTAAGGTTCACCCTGTTGGACAAGACCTATCACTAAGGTACTCTAATTTCAGGACCAATAGGTATATTTTTTATTTTTATAATAATCTTAAAGGACATCCTTCTTGCCACTTTTGATTTGAGGTCCTTCAAAGATTAAAGTTTTTTTTACATTTAGAGACATGGGCAATTCAATGTGTCCAAGACTAAAAATCCTCACTTATGATTGGACAAAATGATAAAATCAATCCCACCCCCTTTACACCTAGAAGTCCAAACAATTTGGTAGAATGAATTTTTTATTCAAAAATCACATGATTTGACATGGTCCAAACTCTCTAAATTGGATGCACCAAAAATGGGAGGCCAATGTCAAATTTCAATTAAATTTTTCTTTTTTATAAAATATTTTTAATTCAACAAATCAAATCTCTTGGATTTTGTGCAATCAACCTCAAGGAGAATTAACACAACCTCTAAGTGTAAAACCGGCCCTAAAAATTTCAGCTCCTAACTCTCTTTTCTCTAGGTTTTACTGGATCAAGCCAGCTTCTTAGCCTCAAGGTCTTTACATATGGGAGAATTGACCCCTTTTATAATCTTATTCTATATGGGTAGCTGAAGACAACCTTCAGCCCCCCCAAAACTGAAATTTTGTGCAATCAACCTAAAGGGAAATTGGCCGGGCCTCTAAGTGTAAAGCAGCCCTAATTCATGTTTTCATAGTACTGACTCGGCCTCCGAATTCGTTAGAGCTACAGTCAGACATGTCTTGCTTTTGAGAAAATTGTGCAGTTGGGAATAAGTAGTTCCTGTCAACAGTGACAAGATGTCAGTGAATGTTCCTTCTGAACTCTTGCTATGCACCTGTATGGGGATCCGATCGGCTATTAAAACAGGTAAACACATGAGAAAGCTTTAGGACCAAACCCCGCCCAGTAAGCCATGAGGGACTTGATTCTGTCACCCTACCCTGCTACCGGAAGCAACTCATCTAACTTGTCGGCATGCATTCGCTTGGTTATTACCAATGGAAAGAGCAAGACTTGGCTAGATGTCTATGGCACCCATCTTTCAATGAAAATGCGAATGTCTACTATCATTTAAAGGATTCTCCAAGCTCCCACTTGAAATTGCATAAGAAATTATTCTCAAATTGATAAAAAAAAAACAATATCTTTCCTGAGTAGTGTCCCTAAAATCACAATTCTACATCTGTTAAAAATACCTAACGTAACGCAAATTATATATCCCCTACCTTAAACCCAAGGGAATGCTTTAGCAATGCAAACCTCAAAAACCCAGTAAGCA